>OZ035963.1:57236682-57836682 GCA_964034945.1 Chrysopilus asiliformis | reverse complement strand
TAACAACTCAACTATAATTTTTGATTTTACAATCCAAAGAAAATACTACAATACTTGCTTAATATTAAATTCTGTACAAAGTAAAATAAAACTTAAAGGTATCTTTGAGAAATTAGCATATTTAACAATTCTACAATTACTTAGAAATTCATACAGTTAATATTATTAAGTTAAACATATTACATAAATTAAATATTCCGGTAACATTTCTCCCCCCGGTAAGAGACTTGAGCTTACAACATTGCTCATTGACAACCTCTAACATTTAGAACGGCTAATTTCGATGCTGGGCGCTTATAAATACCATCTGTTGTTTGAACTACAGCTCGCCCCTATTGACCATTCTTTGCGTAACATCTATGACGATCCCTTTCTTCCAACAATTACGCGGTTAATTGTCGTCAATTATGATCACAAGGTCATCTTTAGAAATTGGCTTAACTTTTTCGAACCACTTAGTTCTACGGGTCAATGTTGGCAAATATTCTCTGATCCAGCGAGTCCAGAAGATATCAGCCACCCTTTGTGGCAGTTTCTAATGTTTCTTCCAAAATAGATGATGGTCCTCGAATTTGCCAGCTGTCTTGCTGCTATTGGAAGAACCCAACACAAAATGGTTTGGTGTTAAAGCTTCATCATCTAAAAAAAATGAAACAAAATTATTTAAATTAAATAAAATAAAATGAAATAAAACGAAAAAAGAATGAAAAAATACAATAAAATAAAAAAAATATGTTTATTATTTTACAGGCAACATTGGCCCCCTAGAGCTAAAATTTTACACAATGATTTCTGGTACTAAGATGTCCTAAACGTGATAAAATGTTTTTACTTTAGAGATTATTCTGCCGCACCCACAATTTTTCATAGATTTGTATGAATTTGTTAGGTAGAAGTCATGATAAAAGCAAAGTCGGTATTTGTCGGTTTTTGAGTAGCTTTTCAAGTCTGGATTGGGCTGAAACTGAAAATAATCTTATTGTCTCACTCATGCGGGAATTTATCGAAAGCTTATTCACCTGTGATTTTAAAATATTTTTTGACATCACGATTTTTAGTAACAGTTCCAAGATAAGTAAAAAATAATGAAAGTAGTGTTACATAACAAGTGAGTTCTTCGAACGAAATTGTACGAAGTTAGTTAACAATCTTCTTACATTATCGTTAATAGAAGGCATAAATCTAGATGCATTTTATAATTTAACTAACAATAAGAGCAAGATATGCAGCTTCAATAATTTAATTGATTGATTAAAATAGATATTACATTTAAACGTGTATATTATTGTCATACCTTACGTGGTGAGCGTCAAAAAAAAATAAATCAAATACATTGTAGAAGAATTTTAGTCGAGGTATTAACAAATTTCTATCTAGATTGTGATTTAAATATCGGCTGACCACATTTTTTTTATTTTTTAGGTTAGAATCCGGGACAGATTAGCGTAAGGGGGAAAGGGAGGGGGATAAAAAGATTGAGAAAATTTTTTAAGATTTGAAATTAATCGAAAAAATAAAAATTCGGCCTACAGCAGGGCCTGGCGTCCGACAGGTCGCTACAACATGCCTAAAATCGTGACTGTCCCGAAAACTCCGGGTATTAAAAAATCGTCGCACTAAATTTCTATATTTTTGGTCAGAAGAAAAACTTCTTCTCAAGATTTTGTCATTTTTTTCTGTCATCATAACAACGCGCTACAATATTTCTAGTAGAGAGCCATTATGTTTTAAAAGAATAAAATCTTCGTTTTTGACGGGTTTTGAGATTGTAATAGTACTACGTTTTTACAAATTTTCCAGTATTCTTTCTTACTTTTTACAGTTAATTTATACATTAGCTGATTTTTTTTAATGATCCGGATAACAGATCCATGTAGATCATTAAGAAAAACGTAAGCGAGTTTATTGTGGGTTTAAATTGGTTCTTGTGCTATGTTGAAACAAACCGTGGCATCATAGTAACCCATATCTTGTGGCAATAACTTTTAAAATCGCAAAACCCCTCAAAACCCATGTCATTACCAGCTAGAATAGGTATAGTTATTTTCGTCGCCACCAGGTTTTTTCCCGTTTTAGGGTAATAGCCTTCATGCGATGGAAATAGTACTCAACATCCATACACCTATGAAACCGCAAGACGCCAGCTGAGACTCGTACCAAGGGAAATTTTTAATTTCCCATTAACTCAGAAAGCAAATCAGATCATGATCCCGATAAGACTTGGGCTACGAATTTGTATGAGAGTTAATCCGGATCTCTGATCGGATCATTAAAAAGAAACAGCTATTATAAATATTTTCTTACGTTATCGAATGTTTATCGAATGAATTTTTTTGTTTGAAGTCCACTCGCAAACGCATACCACTACCGAAATAAATTAACAAAGCGTGACTTGTTTCTAGTCCTGTTCAACTTCAGGCGACATTGAAAACATTCTGACAGAATTTTTCTTTTCTCTCCTTTTCTAATCACTGTGATTCAAAAAGTAAGACCTAGATGATAATTTTCCACTATTTTATTATTGACTGGTACTAAGATTGCAGTGATTGGCACTCAAAATATAGATTTCTGGTCTTTCGGTGTGGTCATCCAATTTCAATACCAAATTCTAAGATTATACCTCAATTTTTTCACGTACTCCATTAGAAAACTCTTAATTCCATTGAAATATTTATAATAGATTTTTTTCAATAGTCATTTTTAAACATGGGTTTAGAAGCTGGAGTTTATTTACTATTTTATACTTTACTAGGGGCTGCGCCCCGAACCGCTTTGCGGTTCACCACCATATGATACGCGTTTCCCCGCGAAAGAGTAACATAGAGGGACAACTAAGTTTCGAGATTACTTTACCCCCTCCCCTTACTCCCCCCACCTCTCGGGCTATTTTTTAATGGGTCTATGTTGGGGCTGGACCCCCGACGAACATCTATGCCAAATTTAAGGCCAATCGGTTCAGTAGTTTCTCCGCGAAAGAGTAACATATCGCAAAAACTAAGTTTCGAAATCACTTTACCCCCTCCCCTTACTCCCCCCACCACTCGCGCTACTTTTCCGTATGCCTATGTTGGAACCAGAACTACCACAGATACTCATGCCAAATTTCAAGTCAATCGGTTCAGAATATGCGCCTATGATTATAGGGTGTTTGAGATGACAAAAAAAATTTGATTTCTGCATGCTCCCATCCACCTGTCCATCCGTGAACACCATAACTTTCGAAAGGATTTAGCTAGAGACTTGAAATTTTGTATAGTTACGTTTCTCGTAAATGGCTAGGCTAAGTTCTTGAACGGGCAAAATTGGACCATTCCTTCCCCCCTCCCCCCATACAAACGAAACAGATTTTTCGCGATTTTCTCGAAAACGGTGAGTCATATTGAAAAACTTATTAAGGTAAAATATGTTTGGAATTGGATTCTACATAACTTATCCATACATCAAAATCCAATCGTACTACTCCTTTCCCCCTCCCCTATACAAATGGATTTTATTAAATAAACATTTTGTCTGTCATCGTAATAAGTATTTGACGATTGGCCCCTGGCCATTGTTGCTTACTTATGTTTTTTATACCCGTATGCTGAAACCAAAGGGCATATTAGATTTGCCTTCAGTGTTGTGCCGGTTTTTTACGTAAAGTAATTTACCTAGTTTTTTACGCGTAAAAAATTACGCGTAAAAAACCTCAATTTTGACGTAAAAAACGTAAAAAAATATAGTAATTATTCGTAAATAAATCATCTTAGAACAATAAAAAGGTTAATAGTCTTCAGCAAACACAGAAAAGTATTCAAAAGCATTTCCTCTTGAAAGTGAAAAAGATTTTAAACTCGGAGTTCAAAAACTGTTTATATCCTTTCATTACATTACGTCCGCCTACTCATTTTAACGTTAATTAATGTGAATAATGTGGAGAGATTTGCGACATATGGGCTATTTTAACCCTTTGTTGCATAGTGTTGTTGTAAAACAACACCTTTTCTAATTCAGTTTTTTAATATTATAACATATATTTCATGCACTTATATTGACTAAATTCATTTTTCAGCGAAATCTAATGAATTTTATCTTTTTTGACCGCCATATTAGATCTGCCATTTTGAAGTTTTGACTTCAGATTCGTAATCTGCGACCCCAAAAACCCTCGGATCAGTGTTGGGCGTAATCAACTAATTTTTTTAGTTGATTGATCAATCAACTAAAAATTTAGTCATGGCCAATTCAGTCATGATTACTTCAGTCATGATTAATACATTAGTCTTAATCATAATTGAATACAGTAACATTAGTTTTTCAATCATCAATTTCAATCAAGGATAGGAATGATTAAATTCAATTTCGCGATAAAATTTTTGTATAGAAATGATAGTAGGCTTTAGAAAAAACAATTAAAATTCAAATAATTGAAATTGTAAATCAATTGCCAAAAATGGGTGATGGAGAAGTAAGTAACATGTTTTGACTACAAAAATATCAGATGTAAGCATATCATGACTTCATGAGTTGGTCTCCATCATGAATACAATATTTACCTCTATAGAGGAAAGTAAAAACTGAAATTAAAATCAATCATAAGAGTTAGTTTTTCAATCATGATTATGATTAAAACTAATCAACCCCAATCAAAGTTACGAATGATTAATGACTAACAAATTCAATCACAAATCAAAAAAAGTATGATTGATTTTTTCAATCATTAGTTTTCAATCATTAGTCAGATTGAACTTTGCCCAACACTGCCTCGGATACCAAAAACCGTGAAAATTAATTCCATAGAAAAATATGTGAATGAAAGGGTTAAAGAAACATATTTGGACTAGTTCTTGCAGCAACAAGCGTAATTTTAAAGTTTGCATCAAAAAATCGTTTTTAAACACAAGGGGACTCATTCCGAAGGCGGAAATTGAAACAAAACTGGAAAAAGGTTCGGTACCCAGGTACCCAGGTACGGTACCCAGGTTCGGTACCCAGGTACGGTACCCAGGTACGGTACCCAGGTACGGTACCCAGGTCCGGTACCCAGGTTCGGTACCCAGGTTCGGTACCCAGGTTCGGTACCCAGGTTCGGTACCCAGGTTCGGTACCCAGGTTCGGTACCCAGGTTCGGTACCCAGGTTCGGTACCCAGGTTCGGTACCCAGGTTCGGTACCCAGGTTCGGTACCCAGGTTCGGTACCCAGGTTCGGTACCCAGGTTCGGTACCCAGGTTCGGTACCCAGGTTCGGTACCCAGGTTCGGTACCCAGGTACGGTACCCAGGTTCGGTACCCAGGTTCGGTACCCAGGTTCGGTACCCAGGTTCGGTACCCAGGTTCGGTACCCAGGTTCGGTACCCAGGTTCGGTACCCAGGTTCGGTACCCAGGTACGGTACCCAGGTTCGGTACCCAGGTTCGGTACCCAGGTTCGGTACCCAGGTACGGTACCCAGGTTCGGTACCCAGGTTCGGTACCCAGGTTCGGTACCCAGGTTCGGTACCCAGGTACGGTACCCAGGTTCGGTACCCAGGTTCGGTACCCAGGTACGGTACCCAGGTTCGGTACCCAGGTTCGGTACCCAGGTTCGGTACCCAGGTTCGGTACCCAGGTTCGGTACCCAGGTTCGGTACCCAGGTTCGGTACCCAGGTTCGGTACCCAGGTTCGGTACCCAGGTTCGGTACCCAGGTACGGTACCCAGGTTCGGTACCCAGGTTCGGTACCCAGGTTCGGTACCCAGGTTCGGTACCCAGGTTCGGTACCCAGGTTCGGTACCCAGGTTCGGTACCCAGGTACGGTACCCAGGTACCCAGGTTCGGTACCCAGGTTCGGTACCCAGGTACCCAGGTTCGGTACCCAGGTTCGGTACCCAGGTTCGGTACCCAGGTTCGGTACCCAGGTTCGGTACCCAGGTTCGGTACCCAGGTTCGGTACCCAGGTACGGTACCCAGGTACGGTACCCAGGTTCGGTACCCAGGTTCGGTACCCAGGTTCGGTACCCAGGTACGGTACCCAGGTTCGGTACCCAGGTTCGGTACCCAGGTACGGTACCCAGGTTCGGTACCCAGGTTCGGTACCCAGGTCCGGTACCCAAGTTCGGTACCCAGGTTCGGTACCCAGGTTCGGTACCCAGGTACGGTACCCAGGTACCCAGGTTCGGTACCCAGGTTCGGTACCCAGGTACCCAGGTTCGGTACCCAGGTACCCAGGTACGGTACCCAGGTACGGTACCCAGGTTCGGTACCCAGGTTCGGTACCCAGGTACGGTACCCAGGTTCGGTACCCAGGTTCGGTACCCAGGTACGGTACCCAGGTTCGGTACCCAGGTTCGGTACCCAGGTTCGGTACCCAGGTACGGTACCCAGGTTCGGTACCCAGGTACGGTACCCAGGTTCGGTACCCAGGTACCCAGGTTCGGTACCCAGGTTCGGTACCCAGGTTCGGTACCCAGGTACGGTACCCAGGTACGGTACCCAGGTTCGGTACCCAGGTTCGGTACCCAGGTTCGGTACCCAGGTACGGTACCCAGGTTCGGTACCCAGGTTCGGTACCCAGGTACGGTACCCAGGTTCGGTACCCAGGTACGGTACCCAGGTACGGTACCCAGGTTCGGTACCCAGGTACGGTACCCAGGTTCGGTACCCAGGTTCGGTACCCAGGTACGGTACCCAGGTTCGGTACCCAGGTTCGGTACCCAGGTTCGGTACCCAGGTACCCAGGTTCGGTACCCAGGTTCGGTACCCAGGTTCGGTACCCAGGTACCCAGGTTCGGTACCCAGGTTCGGTACCCAGGTTCCCAGGTACCCAGGTACGGTACCCAGGTTCGGTACCCAAGTTCGGTACCCAGGTTCGGTACCCAGGTACGGTACCCAGGTTCGGTACCCAGGTACGGTACCCAGGTTCGGTACCCAGGTTCGGTACCCAGGTACCCAGGTACGGTACCCAGGTACGGTACCCAGGTACGGTACCCAGGTACGGTACCCAGGTTCGGTACCCAGGTTCGGTACCCAGGTTCGGTACCCAGGTTCGGTACCCAGGTTCGGTAGGTTCGGTACCCAGGTTCGATACCCAGGTACCCAGGTTCGGTACCCAGGTTCGGTACCCAGGTACGGTACCCAGGTACGGTACCCAGGTTCGGTACCCAGGTTCGGTACCCAGGTTCGGTACCCAGGTACGGTACCCAGGTACGGTACCCAGGTTCGGTACCCAGGTTCGGTACCCAGGTACGGTACCCAGGTACGATACCCAGGTAGGTACCCAGGTACGGTACCCAGGTACGGTACCCAGGTTCGGTACCCAGGTTCGGTATCCAGGTACGGTACCCAGGTTCGGTACCCAGGTTCGGTACCCAGGTTCCCAGGTACCCAGGTACGGTACCCAGGTTCGGTACCCAAGTTCGGTACCCAGGTACGGTACCCAGGTTCGGTACCCAGGTACGGTACCCAGGTTCGGTACCCAGGTTCGGTACCCAGGTACCCAGGTACGGTACCCAGGTACGGTACCCAGGTACGGTACCCAGGTACGGTACCCAGGTTCGGTACCCAGGTTCGGTACCCAGGTTCGGTACCCAGGTTCGGTACCCAGGTTCGGTACCCAGGTTCGGTAGGTTCGGTACCCAGGTTCGATACCCAGGTACCCAGGTTCGGTACCCAGGTTCGGTACCCAGGTACGGTACCCAGGTACGGTACCCAGGTTCGGTACCCAGGTTCGGTACCCAGGTTCGGTACCCAGGTACGGTACCCAGGTACGGTACCCAGGTTCGGTACCCAGGTTCGGTACCCAGGTTCGGTACCCAGGTACGGTACCCAGGTACGGTACCCAGGTTCGGTACCCAGGTTCGGTACCCAGGTTCGGTACCCAGGTTCGGTACCCAGGTACGGTACCCAGGTTCGGTACCCAGGTCAGTGTTGTGCCGGTTTTTTACGTAAAGTAATTTACCTAGTTTTTTACGCGTAAAAAATTACGCGTAAAAAACCTCAATTTTGACGTAAAAAACGTAAAAAACTGTAAAAAACCTAAAACATTGATGATAAAAAATTTAATAAGTAGTCTTTCACTAAATATAGTAATTATTCGTAAATAAATCATCTTAGAACAATAAAAAGGTTAATAGTCTTCAGCAAACACAGAAAAGTATTCAAAAGCATTTCCTCTTGAAAGTGAAAAAGATTTTAAACTCGGAGTTCAAAAACTGTTTATATCCTATCATTACATTACGTCCGCCTACTCATTTTAACGTTAATTAATGTGAATAATGTGGAGAGATTTGTGACATATGGGCTATTTTAACCCTTTGTTGCAGTGTTGTTGTACAACAACACCTTTTCTAATTCAGTTTTTTTAATATTATAACATATATTTCATGGACTTATATTGACTAAATTCATTTCGTAAGTATCCTAGGACATCAATTGTTATGAAAAAAAGTAATATGCGCTTTTTTTTATAATTACTGCATTTTATAAATAAATAAAGAGCAAAAAAGTAGCTATTTTGCAGATTAAATGTAACTGTGGCAAATCTATTACAGTTAAAAAATCGGTAATTAGCTGTATAAAGGTTTTTGGGGTCGCTAATTATGAATCTGAAGTCAAAACTTCAAAATTCAAAATGGCGGATCCAATATGGCGGTCAAAAAAGATAAAACTACGTACTAGTTTTCAGCGTAATCTAATGAATTTTATCTTTTTTGACCGCCATATTGGATCCGCCATTTTGATTTTTGAAGTTTTGACTTCAGATTCGTAATCAGCGACCCCAAAAACCCTCGGATACCAAAAACCGTGAAAACTAATTCCATAGAAAAATGTATGCATGAAAGGGTTAAAGAAACATATTTGGACTAGTTCTTGCAGCAACAAGCGTAATTTTAAAGTTTGAATCAAAAAATCGTTTTTAAACACAAAGAGACTCATTCCGAAGGCGGAAATTGAAACAAAACTGGAAAAAGGGAAAAGAAATTCTAAAAACTGGAAAAATTCCATTCAAACAACTGTTCTAATTTGAGTTAATAGACTGTCCTACTTAGTAGTACAGTCTATTAAGTGCTGATGTCCACTCTCTATATTATAGGATCTCTAATAAAATGCTGAGAAAAACTTTAAAACAGACTGTCATACTTTGTAGGAACTGCGATGTTCCATTTTTTAGGTTTTTTACTATTTTTTACGTTTTTTACGGTTTTTTACGTTTTTTACCAGTTTTTTACGTTTTTTACGTGAAAAATGTAAAAAACTGTTTTTTACGCCGTTTTGCCCAACACTGTTTGCCTTACCGTTTGTAATGCCAAGATCCCGTCATCACACAAAAAAATGAATTACACTAGTGTGTTTAGAATGATAAAGAAAAGTTGAATTTAGCGTGTCCGTCCGTCCGTCTGTCCGTCTGTGGCGCGGATTGCGGGCGCACGGATTGAGCTAGAGAGTTGAAATTTTGCGCAGATCCGTTTTTCGTAAAATGCGAGGCCAAGTTCGTTAAGATTAAGATTAACTTAATTAAGATTAAGTTAAGATTGGCAATTATAGCTTTTGTTATTATTTGAAAAACTTATATAAAATAATCAAATCACCACAAAATCAAAGAAAGAAATAACCAAATTACATCAAATAGGGTATTTTCGTTATCATTATTGTCTCATTGATCATCTCACATTTCTGTTTACAATAATTTTGCTATCTCGGTCTCGTCTTTTGAATCTAAATCGAATTTGCTCAAAAATAAACAGTCCGACCCCTTGAACTTTTACACCAACGCCAATTATATGGCAAAAATTTTAAAGAGACGCAATCTTTAGACTGGCCTTATGTGAAATTTATCTCACTTTGTAAACGTTTTATAAGAAATATGGGAATATTGGAAATTGATCTTCAAGAAAAGTCATTAAGCTTGTAAGCTCTGAGAAATTACGATCATATGATGTTTAAGTTTGTTCACGATCTTCATATGAAACCAATTTTATATTTTTTCGATGTGTTTAAATATTTATAAAGCAGTTGATTCCCCCCACTACCATCGGAAGCAATTCCACCAAAGAGAAGTCTTAAACTGAAGATCAAGTTTTAGTTTTTCAAAGTTAGTCTGAATTTCTACTCACGATCGATTGGGAGGTTTACGTGGGATTCGTGTATTTTACAAGTGATCGTGGCATTGTGGACTATTAGTCATTTGTTTATATAATTGTCAATTAAATATTTTCAATTAAAAGATTACTGAAATCAATTAAAACAATTTTTTCTACAAATTTTGGTGAAATTGTGGGAGCACTTTGGATGTTTTTTATATAGAAGAATTGTACGTGAATAAAATGCAGTTAAAAATAAATTTTCTGCTAGCGGTTTCATGCTTGACGCTATTGTTGGTGAAGTGTCAAAATGCTGGTAAGTTGGAAGCAGAAAAATAAGTAAAAGAAAATTGATAAGTTTGGTAACTTAAAAGCACCTTGGGGGATTTTATATTGTCTTTTGGCAACAAAAAAACAATGTGTTTTGTAACGCGATTTATTCTTGTCATAATTTTTGTTTTTCATAGAATTTTGGACTTAAAAATTCTAGCATTTTTTAATGGTTGATTTAAGTTAATGTATAAATATATCGTTTTATCAAAAATTAGATAAATACAGATAAGAATCCTAGAACAAATTTTGGGATCCCAAAAAAAATCCGACAGCCGAGATGGAATCTTTAGTATGCCTGCAAAACAATTATTTTCCCTCATATTTTAACGCTTAACTGTCATTTAATCAATAAAACGTATTTAAATTGCATGCGTTACTTGATTGAGATTAATAACTCTACTTTTTCGATACATATTTTCCATACATTTGAAAGTTCTATGAAAAGTTCTGTTGTTTCTTATCTTTAGTGTTCTAATCTTTGGTTTTAGGATTATTCTTTCATTCTTTTTGACACTTAAATATTAAAAATTCTAAAAAACTTTATCTCACCGATGGATTATTAAAAGTGATTCAAATTAACACCTTCACTGCCAACTACGAGTATACTCGTAGTTTTTACACACAACAAAATCGATTTGGCAGTGAACGTGTTAAATTGAAGCGAAATATAAGAATAAATTTCTATACCAAACCGGTTTTTGTGATTTTTATTATCTCTTTGAATCTTTTGGATGGTTCTCATATTCGGATTTGTTTGTTACTAGTAAAATAAAACACCATTGGACAATATTTCATGAAACTTAGCAGTCAAGTTATTAAAGGCTGATCCAATAAGAGCTTCCTGATTTTTTTTTTAATAAAACACCTAATAATTAATATATTGAGGAAAATCTTTATTTAAGTTGTTAGTTTGGTTCATGCCATTTAATGTTTAAAGATAATTTCCTTCAAATGTTGCCCACGACTAACTCTTAAATGGTCCATTTTGTAGGTCCAATTTTCGACCACTCTTTCAAGCATATCGGTCGGTATTCCGCGAATAGCACAGGTTATGTTTGCTTCCAAAGCTGTAATCGTTCCGGTTTTATCGACGTAAACAAGAGATTTCACATAAAGTAATCCAATGGTCTCAGATCACAGGATCTCGGTGGCCAATTAACAGGACCATTTCTTGAGATGATGTTTTCATCGAACGGTTTCCTCAATAAAGCGATTGTATCGTTAGCTGCATGACATGTAGCGCCATCCTGTTGAAACCACAAGTCAGCTACACCAATATCTAGAATTTTTGGCAACAAAATTCATTGTAGCGAGCTCCATTGACAGTAACACGCACTCCTTCCGCATTTTTAAAGAAATACGGTCCGATGATGCCGCCTGCCCATAAACCCCACCAAGCAGTGCATTTTTCGGGTTGCATTGGTAGCTCTTAGATTGCTTCTGGCTGTTCATCGGCCCAACACGGCAATTTTGCTTGTTAACTTAGCCGTTTAACCAAAAATGAGCTTCGTCACCAAACCCAATTTTTCGATAAAAAAAAAAAAATAAAAAAAAAAATTTTAAAAAAAAGCGAGATAAAGCATAAAACAATAAAATAAAAATTTTTCTCGCTTTTAAAAAGCTTTTATGTTTGTGATACACAGCGTCCAGAAAATTATTTTTTTCTTTTTAGTGCATTCTTTTTTAATAAAAGCTTTTTTTTAAAATTTTTTTTTTATTTTTTTTATTTTGTTCTTTTTAGTCTTCGAATATATATCCTTACATTTGAGATGTCCTTACAGGCTTTTTAACTTGAGAATCGTATTCAGCGACCCCAAAAACCCCCAGAATAGATTTTTTCCGGAAAATTTGGAGAAAAGGATAATCACGTTATCCTTACAGGACCTTCCGTTATCCTTACAGACTTTTTAGTGACAGATTCGGATTCAGCGACCCCAAAAACCCCCAAAATAGATTTTTTTCCGGAAAATTTGGAGAAAGGGATAATCACGTTATCCTTACAGGACATTCCGTTATCCTTACTGACTTTTTAATAACAGATTCGGATTCAGCGACCCCAAAAACCCCCAGAATAGATTTTTTTCCGGAAAATTTGGAGAAAAGGATAATCACGTTATCCTTACAGGACCTTCCGTTATCCTTACAGACTTTCTAGTGACAGATTCGGATTCAGCGACCCCAAAAACCCCCAAAATAGATTTTTTTCCGGAAAATTTGGAGAAAAGGATAATCACGTTATCCTTACAGGACATTCCGTTATCCTTACAGACTTTTTAATGACAGATTCGGATTCAGCGACCCCAAAAACCCCCAGAATAGATTTTTTCCCGGAAAATTTGGAGAAAAGGATAATCACGTTATCCTTACAGGACCTTCCGTTATCCTTACAGACTTTTTGATGACAGATTCGGATTCAGCGACCCCAAAAACCCCCAGGATAGATTTTTTTCCGGAAAATTTGGAGAAAAGGATAATCACGTTATCCTTACAGGACCTTCTCTTATCCTTACAAGGACGAAGTAGAGAAAATATTGTATTGTCATCGGACTTATATAAGTGTACAAAATTTCAAGTGAATCGGATGAGTGGAAGTGGGTCAAAATTTGATTGCAAGATTTGACCCCGACAAACAAACAAACAAACAAACAAACAAGATAGCGAGCTAAATAAAAGCTTTTAAAAAAAAGGATCCATTTGAAGCTGTTGCAAGGCCCATAAACCGAAATTAAAACGTAAACCAAGGTCGCCCGGCTTTAATTCTTGAACGAGCTGTATTTTATACGCTTTTAAACCAAGATCATGCTTCAAAATACGACACAACGCTCCATAAGAGATGCCCAAAGCTTGGGAACGGCGACAAATTGATTGATCACGGTCTTCACGAAGACTCTCTGCTACTGCAGTAATATTCTCATTACTACGGGATGTACGCACTCTGGTTGATGGATAAATGTCTAATAGTGTAAAATTGATGATGGTTTCACGAATAGTGCGTTCAGTGGGACGATTATGACGACCAAAATGTGGACGAAGAGCTCTATAACAATTCCTGGCTGAGCATTGATTTTGGAAATAAGTTTCCACTATTAGTAAACGTTGCTAACACGTAAGTCTATGAAATGGCACTAAATACTGAACACAAACGTCATATATACAAGCCAGTTGACACATAAGAACTGTCAAAACAACCCTATTGGAAAAAGTACCTGCAATTGGATCACCCTTTACATTAAAACTTGTATAAGCCTGAGACCGAATAAGTCGGTAACCTGTCTAAACCGCACTTATTTCCAAATCCCAACTTGTTTTCCATAGTAAATGAGCCTATGTAAGCCGGAAACCTGTCTAAGGTGGACAAATTGCCTTGTCCAGTGCAAGTCCGGTTTATACAGGTTCACTGTATTCACAAATATGCGAAAAATAATCTACTTTGGCTCGGAGTTGCTGTAAATTAAATTTTTTCGCCTGCGGCGCATTGTTTCGGAGATTTTTCACAAAGGGTGCATGTATTTCGAAAAATTTCGCCTGTTTTCAATTAAAATCAGTTATTATTTGTTCGGTTTTTCTGAGCAAACTCAGACACCTCTTCAGCTTATTCTGTAATTCTTTTAGCAAACTAATTACCAAAGTTATTCTTATTCAATTTATTCGGACTATTGCTGCGGAATAAAATATTTCACTAATTTTGTAAAGTTTACTATACTTAATGTTATTGGACTGCTAATAACAACAATTAATATGATTACGTTATAATTACGCTATACCCGATGCCAGCTTATCAAAATTTTATTAACCTTTCTGTGACCCCAAATATTTATCATTCTTGGAATCCTTCAATGATCTCAATTAAAAAGTTTTTTTTTAGTGCATTGTATTGGTTTTACTTTTAATTTCATGAGACACGAACATTTAAAAAAAAAATTGAAATTAGTGCGTAAGTGAGGAGTAGATTGAGAAAATTGGAAAATTTTCTTCTAATTTTATCAAGAATTTCAAGAAAACTTTTTTTACTCTCTTAAGATTAATTGTAAAGACATTTTGTAAAGGGAATTTCTACAAAAACAACAAAAAAAAACGCTCATTTCGGGAAACTTCAAAACAGTCTATCGCAATTAACAAAATTACAAAAAAGTCAACTTTCATTTATTTGAACAGTTTTTTTTTTGTTGTTTTCACTAATTAACTTCCCGAATGTGACATCAATTTAATTTTTTTTTCAAATGCAAATAAACTTTTTTTTTAACTAATCGCAAATATTTTTCCAGATGCTCAAAATCTACAACAACTGTCTTACGGTGGCAGTGAATTTCAGGTGGCCCAACATTCCCCAACAACAGAACTGCCGCCGGCAACAACGAAAAAAGGTTTCTTCTCGGGAATAAGAAATTTCTTCTCCCGAGAATCGACAACTCAGTCACCATCTGCAGCGGTCACTGCGCCATCTGTTCTACCAGCACATCCTGCGATCCCGGTTAGTGGTAACCCCACTCCAAATAGTGTTCCGACACCTGGAAATAACAACCGCGATTTTGTAAATACCAACGCTGGACCTCCCCGAGTGCCTCCGAGTTCCCCAACACTTCATGGATCAACCCCAAATTCCTTCCCCTACCCCCAACCTACAGGTTCTGTGCCAACCAATAACCGCGATTTCGTAAATCCTAATATCCCGAATCCCCGAAATCCGCCGAGCTCACCAACCTATCCAGGACCAACCGGGACGGTTCCGAATTCTCCACGACCGTCAAACCCAACAAACTCAAGGGATTATGTAAATCCTAATAGACCAGGACCCTTCCCGGCTCCTTCCCCATCTTCTCCAACTAACGTTAATAATCCCAACGTCATTCCTGCACGGGCACCCACCCTTCCAAATCCCTCTCCCCAGACGCCTAGTGTTCAACCACCGACAAATCGAAGAGATTACGTAAACCCGAATGTCGGTCCCGGGCAACCACCGCGATCGCCAGTTCCAGTGAGTCCTTCAAACCCTTCAAATTATCCACCGCAATATCCCAGCCAACAACCACCATCAGGAGGCCGAGATTACGTGAATCCGAATTTAAGTCCAGATAATTTCCCAGCTCTGCCATCCCCAAGGAGGCCAGGTTCTCCGTCCATGGATTCTCATACGCCGAACTTACAAATGGGAGGAAGTCCAGGAGGTGCTCATGGAACAAGTGGTAACCGATCTCCCAGTCCACGACCGAACTCGCCACGGAATCAATACCGGACTACCCAAAGACCGCGTCTTGGAAGTGTGAGTTTTGTCCATTAGAATGAATTCTGTATTTATTAACAAGTTTGTAACACAGGCTTCACAGGACACGACATCCTTGGCAACCGATGACGAGCTTACCGCTTTGACTGATGAACTTTTCTCCAAGGATACTAACAATCAGAACAGTCGCGTGACTATCAACTATCAGGGAAGGACACGATCATCGGACACTTCTGACGAAGCTCCGCAACCGTAAAGAATTAAAAGTTTTTCATTTTATAGACGTTGGAATTTATTGAATCCTTTTTAGTCTACTGCAGGTGCAGGATGCCGCTCTACAATCACCGACGATTGAGAAAATGAGAGCACTTTTCAATAACTACGAAATGGATACCTCAGTAAATGAGGTAGTTACACCTTTAGAGCGGAAGGAAGAGAATGATTTCATTGACGCTGTTATGGCGACTAGTGTTATGAGGAGGGCTATGCTGTTCCTGCAGGATAAAGGTATTCAGTTCGAAGAATAACGTCAGGATTTTCAAAATTCACACCCAAAAATATGTGAATTTCTAGTCACAATCTACATATCCAAAAAGCGTTTATATCAACCGTGACGTTAGCGGTTGACATATATGTCGTCAAAAAAATGTCAACCGTTATCATTACGGTTAATTTAAAAATGTTGCTTGATTGAAATAAATTCGAATTTTTCACAAAAAAATGATTAAAACAATGGATTGTTCTCAAAATTTCAGGTGTGGTAACTCCAGATCCCCAAACACATCGTGATTATCTGAAAACCCTCTGGTTCACAATGTACTCTCGAGGAGGTGGCCGAATCGGAAGCTCATCCTTCGAACACGTTTTCGTTTCCGAAATGAAAAACGGGGAGGTGACAGGCCTTCACAATTGGGTTTACTTCCATGAAATGGAAAAGAGTGGAAGTATTGACTACAAAGGACACATCCAGAAACTTGAATTGGGACAGGTAAATTTTTTTGACATCATTTTATATAAAAAACAATACTTTTTTCAAAAAAATATTACCTACTCTTTGCAGTTCATTAAAAGAAAAGTTTTTTGCACTTCATAAAATATTTTATTTACTTCTTGCAGAAAGGAGCCATTGTAAAATTCCGGTTCGACTTGAATGGCGTGAAGAAACCAGTAAACACGATGTTCGTTGGCACTTCGCCAGAATTGGAAATGGCCCTTTACACGGTCTGCTTCCAGATGCGTGCAAATCAGGATTGTCCAATTCAATACAATGGAAAACGATTCAATATGCGGACGTATAATTTCCGATATAGAGGAAAGAATCTAATTGGAAGCGGTTTCCCGGAAATTTAATTTTATATGCAGTCAATTGTTTGTATTATATCAACTGTCGTTGTTTTGTTATTATTTTAAAGACGCATCTCAAGTAAAAATGATTTTAATAAAATGATTTTAATAAAAGTATTTTTTTTACAGAAATGCGAATTGATTTTTTAAATCGAACCAAAAGTCACTTAAGTTTTGTGGAACCAAAACCAGAACCAAATTTTGAATCTTTAGAAACCAAAACCGAAACTAGAACCAACTTTTGAAATTTTAGAAACCAAAATCTTATTTTGTTTATCTGTTTGTCTGTCTGTTTGTCTGTCTGTTTGTCTGTCTGTTTGTCTGTCTGTTTGTCTGTCTGTTTGTCTGTCTGTTTGTCTGTCTGTTTGTCTGTCTGTTTGTCTGTCTGTTTGTCTGTCTGTTTGTCTGTCTGTTTGTCTGTCTGTTTGTCTGTCTGTTTGTCTGTCTGTTTGTCTGTCTGTTTGTCTGTCTGTTTGTCTGTCTGTTTGTCTGTCTGTTTGTCTGTCTGTTTGTCTGTCTGTTTGTCTGTCTGTTTGTCTGTCTGTTTGTCTGTCTGTTTGTCTGTCTGTTTGTCTGTCTGTTTGTCTGTCTGTTTGTTTGTCTGTCTGTTTGTCTGTCTGTTTGTCTGTCTGTTTGTCTGTCTGTTTGTCTGTCTGTTTGTCTGTCTGTTTGTCTGTCTGTTTGTCTGTCTGTTTGTCTGTCTGTTTGTCTGTCTGTTTGTCTGTCTGTTTGTCTGTCTGTTTGTCTGTCTGTTTGTCTGTCTGTTTGTCTGTCTGTTTGTCTGTCTGTTTGTCTGTCTGTTTGTCTGTCTGTTTGTCTGTCTGTTTGTCTGTCTGTTTGTCTGTCTGTTTGTCTGTCTGTTTGTCTGTCTGTTTGTCTGTCTGTTTGTCTGTCTGTTTGCCTGTCTGTTTGTCTGTCTGTTTGTCTGTCTGTTTGTCTGTCTGTTTGTCTGTCTGTTTGTCTGTCTGTTTGTCTGTCTGTTTGTCTGTCTGTTTGTCTGTCTGTTTGTCTGTCTGTTTGTCTGTCTGTTTGTCTGTCTGTTTGTCTGTCTGTTTGTCTGTCTGTTTGTCTGTCTGTCAGGCTCAAATCTTGCAATCTAATTTTAACTCACTTATACGCATCCGATTGACTTGAAATATTGCACAAATACTTAAGTCCGATGACAATACAATATTTTGACTACTGGGTCCTTGTTAGGATAAGGGAAGGTCCTGTAAGAATAACGTGATTATCCTTTTAGTCAATTTTCCGGAAAAAAAATCTGTTTTGGAGGTTTTTGGGGATGCTGAGTCCGATTCTGGCGTTAAGAGGTTTGTACGAAAAGCGGGAGATCCTGAAAGGATAATGCGTTTATCTGATTCCTCAAAGTTTCCGGACAAAAATCTTTTCTGGGGGTTTCTGGGCCTGAATGCGAATCTAACATTAAGAAGTCTGTTATCTCAAAGGCAAGGATATATATTCGAAGAGTAAAAACTATATATTAAGCGTTTTAAGTAATCAAATACCAGATGACTAAAAAAGGTGAAAAAAATACTTTTTTTTAAAAAAAGCTTTTATTTAAACATAATTTGTGGGCGCTGTGTATCAGAAATAAAAGCGAGATAAAAAAAAGCATACAAAATAAAATAAAATAAATATTTATCTGGCTTTTACAGCACCCAAAAATTTTTTCTTTCCTTTTTAATGCATTTTTTCTAAGAAAAGCTTTTTAAAAAAAATTTTGTGTTTAACCTCGAATTTTATGTTGGAATTTTTACAGGACCCAGAATTTTCCAAAATCTTAAAATATGTAAAGAAAGAAATCTTACCTCAAAATTTGAATCAATCCCTTAGAATCCTTTAGTATTTTTTTTTTACTAGTTTCGCATTTCCAATATTCTGGCCAGTGTTGTTAATGTTACTTTCACTGAAAAAAAATCAGTTTTTGCATGTTAAAAATTTATAAATGAAACCTCCGTATTTAGGTACAATTAGTGACGTGAGTAAAGGAAATATTGGAAGTTTTGGAGACTTCCGAATATCGTTAAGAGGCTATCAATTAAAAATATCATGCAAATGTTCGCCTTTGCAGACTTACGGAATGCAGAAATATTGGATTAAAAAATCAAGTTTACTATTTCAATTACATTATTTACTGTTTAATACATTAGTTACAATTAATTACATTAAATACATTATTTACAAGTAATTATTAAGATGTAATGCGATTTACTCACACTAACTTTAAATCATTTTCAAAAGAAAATTTCAAAATTTTTACAGCAGATTTTCCTGAAATTGCGTTTTTATCCTAAAAATTGTTAGAATATTACATATAAGACATGAGTTTTTGGAGAAACAAAGTCTTCTAGCCTGGAAACGTTTAAAGAAAATCCGTCATTATTTGCGGTCAACCAAAAATAGCTGGTGTTCACATACTTTTAGCCTCTCCCACAACCCTTTTTCAGCTTTTATAAACTTTTAGAGTCAGTGTCTTGGCTGGAATTAAGAGTCATCTGGAGAGAAGCGTTTGAATTTTGGTCAGGTGGCTAAAGCAAGCAAATGATTCACAGTTACTGTTGGAAACTGTGTGTTGTTTCGTTTTTCCCACACACATGGAGAATTTACTATTTTTGTTCATTTCCCTGGTTTCCAATTTTTCGAAAAATCAATTTACCTCGAGTAGAATCGGAGAATCTGCAAGTCTCGTTAATAAACGCCGTGGGAAATTGTCATCTTGCGTTCTTTCTTTGGGATTCCTTCCTCACAGATTCATTCCTGGCTCTGCTTCCGCTGGTTTTCCGCAAATTTCACATTTTGAATTTCGAATCGGCACTTTTTTCCAGAAAAACACGATTCGTGTACCAGGCGTGTAGAATTGTAAGTAGCGAAACTCTCAGCCCGACTCCGATTTCCACAAACAAACAAAAAAAAAACATCACACGCCTCAACACAAGACGAGAAGAGTCAGTCGGACGTCAACTAGACCAGAAAATGACCCCGCACCGATAAATAGTCTGGGCCTTATCTTCCTGCCACAACCGAAGAAACACCTCAGAGCTATGCTGCCGGGGCACCGCGCCAACCTACACGCAACACTACACATCTACGTGCAAACATCTACGCTCCAGTGACTTCGCCAGCGATGCCGCAATATTCCATTTTTAGAGTCATGCAAAGCCCATAAATAAATCCGAGTTGCATCACGACGACCTCAAAGTCGTCGACGTCCATAAAATGCAATTCCAGTGCAAACTAGACAGGCATTAAAGTTGAGTGTTTGCCATAAATGCATATTCATGCGAAATCTGCAGCATATGGCGGGAAAAATCCAAGAAAATGTCTGTAAATGGGTCGACGTTATGGGATAACTATGGATCGGGGATTATTTAGATCCTGGAAAGGGTCCGAGGAAGGAATCCTATTGAAATGCCTTTAAGGTTCAAATTTTACCTAAAATCTTAGAGTTGTTTGGTAATTTACATAAAGATGTCGACAAAAAATATTAAAAATCGATAGGCTCCTGACAAGGATAACGACAACCCAAGAACTCCTTGAACACCAAAATAGTCCTTCTTGAAAATTTTCTTACTCAAATACCAAACACTTACCTTCGGCAAGTGTCGCAACGTTATCAGAAAAATCACACCGCTTCCCGCCTAAGCTAAATCCTGAAAAGGATAACAAAAAAATCCTTACTGCCTTCGCAGCAATATTAGAAAAATTACGAGAATCTTGCCATATTCTTTCCCACCACATCACTGCCTTCGTTGGGATAAGTGGCCATGAAAAAGAGACGAAAGCCACAAAAAAGGGGAAGGACCTCGAATTCCTGCCGCGTTTCGAGATGGTTTTTTTTTTGGGTGCTTTGTTGAGTGCTTGATTTTCGGCTGGTGGCAGTTGCCAGCTCGTTCGGCGTCGCATTTTTCCTGCCCGCCTGATACAAATTGATAATAATTTGCATAAAATAAAATAACGGTTCTCAAGCATGGTCACTTGTATGTGTACAGGCAAATGCTGTGCAAGATCCTCTCAAATAATTACGTAAAACATAAATAAATAATGGTCATCCCTAGTGTGAAGTTCAATAATCTTGGCGGGGGTGGTTTGCGTCGCTCGAAACGAATTTCACCTCGAAGTGATTCTTCCTGATTTGGCGGGAGACTGAAAATCCGTCGTCGGCGGCCTCTTGATTTTGAGCGCCTGACTCCCTGACGATTTTGAACGTTTTCGGACTACATACCGAGTTGCTAACTCTGCGAAAAATAACGGAAGTTGTGGACAGGTGTCTGATATATGATCTGTTTTACTTTCGGTCTTCGGAAATAACGAGAAATTCTTCCATTTTTGTGGTTTCTAGCGATAAACAGCACAGCAAACCAATTTGAACAGCTAATGGAGTTGCCTCAAAGTAACATCAACTCACTGCGCACACTAGAAACTTTTTGTGCGGGGTAGTGTCGTTTGAGCGTGAAGCTGCGGCAGTGCGCACATTTATCAGTTAAATTCGTATAGGTCTTATTGGAGTATTTTTGTTTGTACTGAAATATTTCTATTCAAGTGTCAGATTTCTCAAAAAAATCCAATCGAACCACTTCTTTCCCCGTCTTCTATACAAATGAATTTTAAAAAAATCCATTTGTATAGAAGAGGGGGAAAGAAGTGGTTCGATTGGATTTTTATGTAAGGAACTGTTATGTAAAATTATATTCTAAACACATTTCATCTTTATAAATTTTTCGATACGATGCACAGTTTTCGAGAAAATTGCAAAAAATAGTTCTCGTTTGTATGAGGGAGAGGGGAATGAACCAATTTTTCCCGTTCAAGAGCTTAGCCTAGCCATTTACGAGAAGCACAACTATATAAAATTTCAAGTCTCTAGCTCAATCCTGTCGAAAGTTATGGTGTTCACGGACAGACAGATGGACAGACATACAGACAAACAGATGGACAGACAGACGGTCAGACAGACGGACTGACAGACGGACAGACAGACGGACAGACAGACGGGCAGACAGACGGACAGACAGACGGACAGACAGACAGACGGACAGACAGACGGACAGACAGACGGACAGACAGACGGACAGACAGACGGACAGACAGACAGACGGACAGACAGACAGACGGACAGACAGACGGACACGCGGAAATCAAAATCTTTTGTCGTCCCTAACACCCTAGTGTAGTATTTTTGTGTCTGATGCGTTACAAACTGTATACTAAATCTAAGATACTCCTATATGATATACCATATAATAGTATAAAAAGTGCAAAAAACGTGTGTTAGAGAATATTTTTATATTGATCGTGTAAAGCCCAAATCAGATTAACGATTACAATTACGGTTGAAGCTTCTAAACCAATGAGATCAAAACTTGCAACGATAGATACATGATAGCTTTGATCTCATTGGTCGAGGAAGCTCAATCGTAATCGCAATAGTTAGATTGAATTAGGCTTAAGGGCTATATTGGAGAACAAATATTGAAGCGAATCATCACGATTTTCAAGGTCCTTCAATAGATTGCAGCAAAAATACTAACCGTTTACGGCAGGTCTTAAAAGAGAAATTGAAAAAAAAAACTGGGTTTGGGACAAATTCACAAATGAATTCAGAGAAGTGATGGATATGAGACAAACTAGACAGTAAATTGTTCGGCAATCAAAGACGAAACAAATCGAGAAAATCGAACAGTATTTTCTTACACCATCGCGCAGTTGTTGCCTGGGAAGGTCTTGAATTGGATTCATGTGGGACCAACGACCCGTGCAAGAAACAAACAAACCATAAGATCTGGTTTCACAATGACTACTTCTTGCTACAAACCATATCACCTTCTTTTGCTCTCGCTTCTTCCGATAAAGCAGATATCGCACCATAAACTCACCTAATCGCTTCCACTTCCAACCGAATGGTTGCCAACGTCAAGTTTCTTGGGAATCGCGCACATTCTCCGATACAAAACATTAAACTACGAGTCCGACAAGTATGGCAGACACATTTTCCGACATTTGAATTATTTGCCAGATACTCGGCTAGCAGGAATCGCAGGTAGTCAGCCAGCATTCTTCGAATTCACTTCGCATTTCACGAATTGGATTCACATTCAGCCAACCACGTCGAAGGCAACATAATGTGTTGGTAAAATGAGGGAGAGATGGTTGTTTGTGCTTATGCTTTCGAAGCGAGTTTTTGTTCAAAAGCATATACGACGCAAATACAATAATTCGAATTCAACGTGGAATTTTCTGAGTTTTGGTTGCTCAATGGGCGGCTAAATTCGTTTTAAATAATTATAGGTTTGTTGTTGCTCTTGGGATTTTTTCATTCTTCACAAATTTCATGGTTTTAACGATTTAAAAATGTGAGTTGATCGAATTGTATGAATTTTTCTGAATGTTTTTGACTAGATATAATTTTGTTAGCAAATGCGATTGAAAAACCAATTTTGTTGCTAATATCTAAAAAATAGATAGATACAGTACTACCCAAAGTGTTTACGAAACTTTTTTCTCTCGCAACCTCCATTTTCAAAATTCAGAATTAAATATTAAAAGATCAGCGACACACTGTTATTATTAGATTATACAATTATTGTAAGACTTATGAAAAAAATGCGCCGCAGGCAAAATTATCTAAAAAGAGAATGACAGAAGTAAATAATTCTTAATAGAAATTCGGCGAATAAGAGAAGTTTCATTGTTCAAGTTGAAATATAGCTTTGCTTGTGTAGGAAAGTTATACAAGCTGGGGCTTCTCCTTAAAAAACTTAAGATTTTTTTTTATTAAAAACATTTTTTTTAGCAAATAGTAAAACATGCTTGATGGCCCTAAACATGCTTGGTGGCCCATCGGTTGGGTCACCGTGCTCTAGCCTACAAAAATTCGAGAATTTTCGGGCATAAAGTTAATATTTTTGAAAGATAACAGACATCGCACTGCACTTTTTAATTGCAAGATGTGGCGATAAATAACGAACCAATAACAGTAAAAGTATGAAACAACGCTCCTGTAGATTTATAATAATAATAGAAATCAATTTAAGTTTTTTCTCCATGATTAGTAGATCAGACAAAGTAAAGGGTCTTTCAATAAGGACATAACAATTTTGTATTTTAATAAAAACGCACCCTAAAACTTTTTTTATGATCTGGCAATGCTAAAACGTCAGTCAAGGTTTACATTCATGGTGAAGTTCACGAACGAGCAATGCCACACAGCTGGTCAAACAATTTATCTATTGAAGGAGAAGTTCGGTAATCGTGTAATCTCGAGAAATGGTCCGGTCGAATGGCCACCTTGCTCATGCGATTTAACGCCGATGGATTTCTTTTTATGGTGTTATGTTAAGTCGTTGGTTTATGCCAACAAGCCAACAACGTTAGAGGAGCTCAGGAACAATATCGAACGCGAAATTGCCAACGTTCCGGCCGATATGTGTGGAAGAGTGGTGGAAAATTGGCTCCAAAGAATTAATCAGCAAACGTGCTCGCGGTGGCCATATGAACGACATCGAATTTCATACTTAAATGTAACATGTCCACTACACTTGGAATAAATTTCAGCCCGATTATTCTGTGTTTTATTTAAATACAAAATTGTTATATCCTTGTTGAAAGACCCGATACCTGTGGTACAGTTTAAGAATTAGTAAAATTCGAATAATTTGACTCTAAATCTTGTGCGTATTTTTGGAATTCTGGGATTTTTTAAAACAGTGGTTCGTAAACTATCCGAGCTTAAATTTTTAGAAGAAAAAAAAACAATACAATAACTACTAATGATTTTGAACAGAATTTTCTAAAAATACACATTACAACAATATTTAAAAACGTTTTAAAAAATCGCAACAAAGTAGATTTCGGTGCCACATCTTTGTTAGTCTTGTTTCAGAAATTACATAACAAGAATTTCAAAAAAAATCTGAGAATTTTAGTAAAACCTTTTTAAAAAATACTAGCTTGCATACCCGTCGTTGCCGAGTTAAGTTTTTTCAATTTTTTTTGATGGTCTATGTTGGAGCTAAACTTTAGGCCAATCGGCTCGGTAGTTTCCCCGCAAAAGGGTAACATAGAGGAAGAGCTAAGTTTCGAGATTTTTTTACCCCCTCCCTTTACTCCCCCACCCCTCGCGCTACTTTTCCGTATGCCTATGTTGGAACCAGAACTACTACAGACACTCATGCCAAATTTCAAGTCAATCGGTTGAGCCGTTTTTGCGTGAAAGAGGAACAGACAGACAGACAGACAGACAGACACCAACTCATTTTTATATATTAGTATGATGAAGTATGATGATATGATCAGTTGTGATATTTCTTCGCAATATTTATTTTCGGAAAAATATCTAAAAAACAATATTTTTTTCGACTCAAGAACTGTTAAAGATACGTAAAAATCGTTAAAGGAAATAATGCAGGGAATTTCATTTCCTAAGAATATTGTTATATGTACAAGTATGCATTTTATTCTCAAAAGCGCATTCATCCTCGGCGCTACAGCTCTCGAAGAGCCTGAGCCTCCTCAATTGAGGTTTCATAACAATTTCTTCCCTGCTTCGCACCTACAGTTTTACATGGATTGCGAACCATGGATGAATTACAATATTTGTAAGGTTTTTACGATGAAACCCATCAACAGTAATAACAATCTACACCGCATAGATTCCAAAAAATTTGCAAAAAACCGCATTTTTGCAAAAAAAAAAAAAAAAAAAATATGTGGGAGGTATCCGTTATAGCTAAAGTTGCTTTTTTGTAAAGTTGTTAAAAAACTATGAAAATTAACCAAAACCGTCACCTAAACTTACGAGGATCTCGTAAAAAAAATTCCATATAAATTTTGTTAGTTGATTTACAGGGTGGTGAACTTACGCGAGTTAGGCTGTTCACATTTACGAGATTTCAAAAATACTCTCGTAACGTTATAGATTTCGTTATGTAACGAAATTCAAATTTTATTTTAGTTTTCTAACGATAAAAAATTTCATTTCGTTAGGTTATAACGTAAATATTTCGTTACAAATATTATTTTTGTTTCGTTACAAAAAATCGTTCAAAAGTGTTGTTGATTAAAAATATTCGCCCAAAAAACGTAATTTTTTGTGTCAAAGATATTGAATTTAAGGTTATTTTGACGTCGCTCATTCTGCGTCGGACTTTGCTTTCGTCAAATTCACTCTACTTCTGGAGATACCAAAAAGAAAATATTTTCGATATCGAAGAAGTTGCTTAAAAGGTGGTAGATCTGTGGGGTTATACTTGATGAACTTTTCACAAAAAAAAAGAAAATAAAGCAAAAATAAATAGCGAAAAACGAAATCATTTTTTTCGGTTCTCGTTACGTTTTTCGTTATTGTAACGGAATTAAATTTCTATAACGTTATAACCCAATTTTGAGGGAAAAAACCGTTAAATCGTCATTTCATTACATTACGATCACGTTTCCCATTCCTGGTAGAATTACATAAGCATATTTTTTCCCAATCAAAGGTAACCGAAGTCTTGTTTTTACCGAATAACTAGAAAATATTTTTTTACACATAATTGGCCAAACATGTCACATTAATTATATTTTCATTGCGGTAAAGTATGTTTAATCACAAAAATCCTGTCTCGCAAATAACCAAGAACTTATCGTCACAAACATTCAAACGAAAAATTAAGAGGGAAGCTAAAAGTGCTGGCCAAGTGGAAACAAGAATGCACAACATTAATATGAAAGCTGGGTTGGTATTTATTCAAAAAATTTCAAACAAAAATGTACACCAACTGAATTGGGAGGAACCAAAAACGAACCCTCTGCAATTGAAGCAGGAATATAGGAATTCGGTCTCGCCTGTCTAATCTCCCAGAAATTGTATGAGAAATTGAATTGGTTGCAGGCCAGGATTAAGGGGTGTCATTCACTGCATCCGACCATTAAGAGTGAGGGTAGAAGTTGAAGGCAGGGGGTGTGCCATGGGACTGACGACATCTGAACACATTCATCGCTGTGATTTCAAGGGACTGATAGTAAAAGATACAACAACTGGGAATGTTCTGTGCCGTTTTGTACGCCTTGGAAATGTACTGAGACGTTTCCGAAAGGTGAAGGTGATTATGAACGCGTTCCTGGGAAACTTTTGTGTTTTACGGTTTGTTCGTGTACCACCCCACTTGGAAGTAGTCTTGCTGCGGATGCTGACCTCCTGGCTACGTTGATAAATTTGAGGCGTTTTTTTAGGGCGTGGTGGACCAGCCTGAACCGATTTGTCCCATCCGGCACGAACGACTGCAGCCCATTTCGAACGAGGGCAGATCACTACCGCAATCCGGATAGTCGAAACTCACAAACTCACCCCAGCAGCGCTATTTCTGCTGTGGGGTCGCCCTGGAACAACTCCCAAAATTGAAGTTCGCTTCCCTATCGACGCCGTCCAAACAAGGTCGAGGATTCGAAACCCCCGCAAAGTCCGCAATCGACAGTCGCCCTGGCAGCGAAGGAGGAACTTTCAGCTGTCGCGCCGACCACTCGAACCCCCCCTAAACCCCGAAAGAGAGAAGCCAACTCCACGGGCTCTCCAGAACTAGCAATGGAATCCAAGCGAAGTGGATAGATAAGCGACAAGGAGGCATTTTTGGATAAAACACATTTCGCTCACACCCATATCGGAGAATTAGGTACGTGTGTGTCGTGGGATATGCGTCGCCGCACCCGCCCCGTTGTTGGATTTTGGGTGGATGAGGCCGTAATTGCTGGAGGAATAACCCGTATCCAGCGTAGCTGCAATTAAGTATAGCTGGAAATGGACCAAGAGTAGTGAACACACCCGCTTCGCGATGAAATTGCTAATATAGAGATATTTTTGGGCTGGTCTCCGCCACTCCCCGCGACGCCGGAAACTGGCTGAATCTCGGATGCGGCGACTCCTCAACATCAAAAATCAGCGTCAGTCGCCTTCAATCTTCTTCGCGGCGAATGTTCGCCACCGGGCTTTCAGAAAACGACACAACGCGATACTCAACTAACAGTTCTTTGCGCTGACGACGAGCTAACGGTTCTGCGTGCCTACTGCCGACGACCGTTTTTCCCTCAAAGGACATTGGCATGTCATTGTACCGTTGAACTCGGTTCACGGAATCCGTGACGACACACGCTACGATATCTGCTCCTCCTCAAAGTTCCATCCTAAGCCAACGGAAGACGCTAGCGCGATTGATGACTTGCTGCCCGTTCTGGGCGCCCTGCCAGCGGCTAGCCAACGGTAGGAATAGAAAACGAAAGTGGAACCGAAAATTTCGACCGCACACACGTCGCAACACACATGATGGTCCCACATATGGACGGCGCTAGTTATAACGAGGCCGAGAACAGCGTTCGATTTCAGACCAATAACAAGGCAACCCCTTGTTTCCTGCCTCAATGGAAAGAGTCGTCGCTGAGTATCCATCCATCCAGATGATCTTAGCGAAATCCACAGTAGCCAGGTGTCATTAACCTCACTCCAGTCGATGACGTCCTCGTCTAGCGCCAGTCGACTCCGCGTACCGCTCGCTTTCCTTAACAGCACCAGAACTCCCTCCGTTGACGGTACTCAACAAAACTTGCGAGATTCTTGTTGCCTGGCGACTTCTACTGCCTTGTTGGTCTCGGATTTTCCTGTTGAGGAAGGTCAGTGACGCAATCAATGGAAATAAAAAAAATCCCATCGTCGGCCAAAGCGAGAGGGCAGATGCTGCGAGGCATTAGAGCGAAATAGAGCAAGAATCAACATCAAAAAGTCTTATGGGTTGATAAGGCAGCAGAACGCGTTAGCAGGGCATAATTCGTTGTGTTGGTGGGATCTGCCAGCTTCTGTAAACTCTTTCAGCAGTAAATGCGCCATAGTTTTGATTATGCTTATGTTGGCCATGTGTTTTCTAAAGTCACAGCCACACGATGAAGAACCAGCATTAAAAGTATCACATACAAGTATGTAAAAGAAACACTCATTTTAAATGAATTTCAGAACTCTAGTTGCCCTTTTTGTCACTAACTAGGCTTTTTTAATAACTACGCATCAAAGGACCTTCCGTGCGGATTAATTTAACGCGAATGTACCTACCCTAAATTCTACTTCTTCCCAGCTATTGTGTATGCTGCACGCATCCCTTAAGACTTACTCGTTTCTTGATTCACCTGAAATGAACAGTTAAACACTTGAGCGGCGTCGAGTGGATTTGCTTGCTTCGACTTCAGATCGCCTGGTGTTTTAGTGAGTCATATGACGTTTAATTTTCGTTTTCACCAGAATGGTGGGAAATTTCGTGGCATCTGCATCACCAGCTGGACGGCACCGGTGACACGAGCGCGACGATAGTAGATGTTTTTTCATTGGGGAAGGAAATCAGAGTCGGTCGTTGTGGGGTTCGTAAAGTTGCAAGCAACAAGAGCGGATGATGAAGGAATCATTCAGGACTTGCCTCTATATCCTGTCAATATTGTAACTTCGTCCCAGCTGGTGCGCAGAGTGCATGTTTTTGTGATAGTCACGAGTATTTCAACAATGGTGTTTCTTCTTTTAAAATGGATGGTTATTTTTTTATTTTATGTGTAGCAACGGAAAAGGACATTCTGAATCCACATATGACAAGGATATATGTGGATTTAGCATGCCCTTTTCCGTTGCTACATATAAAAAAAATTGAAAATGGTTTGACGTTGCAGCATAATTATTTACTAAGAAAATTGTCAAAATGTTTCTAATGATTCAATCTCACATGGCATAATGACTTTTTGTTGGTTTAAATAAATAAATAAAATGTTGATATTATAAAATTTTGAAGTCATTTTTCCCAATTCTGCTAAATTATTTTATAAACCAGAAGTTACCGAAATGGCCGCCATTTTTTGAAAGCAGTTTTTGTGCCTTTTTTTGCATATTTTCCTCGTTTTCTAGAGTGGTTATTCAAAAAACTGGGTGTTACTGAAGTAAGAAGTTTTTCGCAATTCTGCAACAAAAAAAAATTTAAACGGAATTCTTCTTCACCCTCACCTCCTGTCATTGGAACCGTTTTTATCGATTATTTCAAAAACGGTTAATTTTGTCAATAAAATGAAACATTAGCAAAGCTACAATTGCCAGGGGCCAATCGTCAAATATTCCATATGATGACAGACAAAATGTTTATTTAAAAAAAACCATTTTTATAGGGGAAAGAGTGGTCCGATTGGATTTTGATGTATGGAACGGTTACGTGATATCATATTCTAAACACACTTCATCTTTATAAATTTTTCGATACGATGCACAGTTTTCGAGAAAACAGGAAAAAAGTATTCCATTTGTATGGAAGAGGGGGGAAGGAGTGGCCCGATTAGATTTTGATGCATGGATGAGTTATGTAATATCCTATTCAAAACACATTTCATTATCGTTTTCGAGAAAATCGCGAAAAAACTCGCGACTCACCATAGGAAAAAAAGTAATAAAAAAGTATTATATTTGTATGCGGGAGGGGAGAAGGAGTGGTCCAACTGAATTTTGATATATGGATCAGTTATGTAAAATCGTATTCTAAACACATTTTACCTGTCTGCAACTAAGAATTCTGTATGGATACCGGAAGGCCCTGTAAGGACGGCGTGACTATCCTTTTCTTCAAATATTCCGGAAAAAATCCCATCTGGTGGTTTTTGGGGTCACTGAATCCAATCCTGGCATTTAGAAGTCTGTAAGTATAACGGAAGGTCCTGTAAATATATTTTAATTATCATTTTTCTTAAATTTTTCGGAAAAAATCTGATCTGGGAGTTTTTGGAATCGCCGAATCCGATTCTGACATTAAGAAGTCTAATGGTAGGTCCTGTTAGGATAATGTGATTATTCTTTTCATTTTAGATTTTTAGTCATGCTAATCAAATACAAAATGACTAAAAAAGATAAAATAAAAAATAAAAATTGGAAAATAAGCTTTTATTTTTATAAAAAATTTACTAAAAAAATATTTTTTGGGCACTGTGTATCAGAAATAAAAGCGAGATAAAAAAAAAGCATAAAAAGTAAAATTTAAAAAAATATTTACCTCGCTTTTATTTCTGATACATAATGCCTGAAAATTATTATTTTCTTTTCAATGTATTCTTTTTAAAAAAGCTTTTTTAATTTTTTTTATCTCAGAAATTTTATTTACAAGATTTATCCATTATTTGAGTCTTGGATTGAATTGAAAAGCAATTCTGTGAATTTAATCAAAATTCAGTTGTCTTTAAGGTAACCATATTTTTGGTGTGAATATGAGACAAGAGCGAATGGAAGAGTACCAAGGGGGGGGGGGGGGGGGGGGGGGGGGGGTGTGTGGTGGAGCCAAGTGAAACGAAATTTGTAATGCTCCGAATTTGATTGTGAAAATTTTAAAAGCCCAATTTTAAAACCTGAGCAGAGAGAGTGGAGAGGGTTTCTTTCAATTTTTGTTTTTTATTTGCGATTACATAATCGGAGTTATGAGTGTATCACGTTTTCAAAATACAACTAAAAATTTCGCCGCAGGAAAACCTTTTAATAACAAACATCTCACTATTGAAAATTATTCAATCAAATGCGCCGCAGGCGAATGTCTTTAATAAAAAGGCACTAGGGGCAAGAAAATGCGCCCAAATTTTTGGGCTTCGATGTTCATTTTTTTAATAATTTCGATAAGAATATTTCCGGAATAAAAGTTTAGTTTCCGGCGCGCTAGGACAACATTCCTAAATCCGGATCTGTCCCGGCCATTCCAGGACGTATGGTCACCCAAGTTATCGTCTCGTAGTTTTGTACCTCTTTGAGTTCAAGGTAAAAGTGCGTGTAGTTTATAAAGAATCTTCTTGTCTGCTTACCTTTAGCTACAAAGTAAATCAGCGGGAAGATGAGAAAAAGAACCGCATTTACCATCCATTATTCTTGCGGAATTCTATTGCCATCTGAGGAATCGTTTACCTTCAGAAAAGGTATTGAGTGTGGAATCATCACCACACTTTTGATATACGACTTTGTACCAGAACCATTCATTGTTTGATATTTTTTTCATATTTCGGGATACGTTTGTATCTTCCATGTCGTGTGTGTGTTTTTTTAAAATAGTTTTTCTAGGTGACTTGCTTAGTTTTGCGATATACCAAATGGAAAGATGAGTTGGGATACACAGAAGGCGGATTGCGGACTGTACAACAGCTCAGGTAATGCCAATATTTATGGTCAGGTATGTTTTAGGAATCTTGCAGATATTTTCTCCAGGTTTTATGCTTTCTGGCGAAAATGTGGATTCGTGACCGATCTGCGACGCTGGGTTGGTTGTTGATCTTCAATTTATGTTTGCTTGGTAGACAGTTTGCAAATTTACTACAAAATTTTTTATAACAAAAAAATATGTTTGAATCTCACGGATTAACAAAAGGACTCCGGTTAACTGGAATGTACGTGGATACATTTTAAAGTGGAAGAGATTGTAAATTCAGTCTTAGCAATTGGTTGAAAGTCAGACAGAAGACGTGCATTTCACAGGGAAAATTTACAATTCTCTAATCTCTGTTGGGGAAAATGCAATAAACTGCAATCGAACTGCATCGGAATTACGTGTGCCCGATAAGAGAATTCGCTATGGTGATACACGGTTCGTAGCAGGTACCAATTTTTCCGTGGTTGATTTCCCATACCTCGAACCTTTTGTGCAGAGGAGGCTAAGCAGGTCAGAATGGAAGGAAGGATTTCTAGTACAGTCCGGGGCTGGGGACTTTGCCGTGGCCATTGTGCATCAACGAAGTGGTGGGTTCGACCAACCAACCAAGACGCGGCAGCCACCGAAGCTGCTTCGTGGTTGGCCACCAGAAGATTTTTCCGACGCAACAACGGCACGAAATTTTATTTTAGTCCACGGCACCCGGGAACACCAGGCGGCCAGAGTTTCCAGCAAGCGCGGGTCGGCGTTCCGTTGGCTGCTTGGCGAAACCCCCAAATTGGGTGGCAACGTCGAACTTCTCTTATTCGCGGTTCCCAGTGGAGCTATTTCTGTCCGTTCCACAAACTTTCCCGTCACGTTGATTTCAATGTGTTGCACGCCTCGAGCACAAAAAAGATAAGAAAACGCTGGTTGAGTTCATGGTGGGGTGTTTAATTATAGCGTTTGGTACTTGCTTGAAATTTATGCGAGTGTTTTGTTGGCGTTGAATTTATACTGATTAGTTATCTTATCAATGTTTCGTTTGTTTATATGCGAATAAACAATTTTAGTGATAATAAATATTAGCTTTTATATTAGAATATGGAGCACTAGATTACGAAATTAATCTTTTAATAGATATGACCTTCACTTGGCAAAAAAAAAACATATACAAAATTTTCATACGCAAACAAAAATTTTCAATTGTGTAAGATGGTTTGGAATCGATTTGAATCTCGGAATTGGCTAAAATATCGGGGACGTGGCGCTTTAGGTAGCATTCTGAGACATTTGGAACATGGAGATACGCTTCTCTAGCAACTGTTTCGTCAATTTAAGGTAGGTTTGCCTTTCCGACCTCTTTTCCCCTAATTAAGACATTCTCCTCTATTTAGGACGTCCGGGGGAGTTTTTTTAATAGCACTGTTTTTCTAGGGCTGCATTTTGGGCATTCAAAAAGAACAAAAATATCTCCAGACACCCTTAAATCGAAGATACCGCCAGGGGAAAAAGAATGCAAGATGGCAACCCTAATTCAAGGGTATATTTAACCTTGACATTTAAAATTTTTCGACCGCGACGTAATAATTTCTACTTATATTCATATTTTTAAACTAAATATGTTGCCTGCGGCGCATTTTTTCCGGGAAAGGACTGCAAAGAACGTGTCTTTTGATGATTTATATACCTACTGTTTAAATAAAATTATTTTCTTTCGGTTCTTTCTACATCTTATTAAGTACACATTTTACTATGTTCCAGATTTTTTTATGTAAAACAAAAATAGAGTATTAGACTTTGTTTTTGAAACCATTCGAAATTGACTTTTTCTGGAGATAATTCGCGTTGAAAGCTGGTCATTCAATTGAAATCAATGGAATGAGTTTTTTCTATTCAGTATAACAAAAGTGTTTCCTTAACGGGTAGTAATTTTGAAAAATAAATTACGAACAAAATGGAGTCCGTTTTCAAGCAAAGTATCGATTTTATGGTAAAAATCGACATTATTTTTTACCGTGAAAAAAAAAACTATATTTTTAAAATATAAAAAAACCTGCATCCAGAACTGGATAAACTAACACTTCGCGTAAAAATACGAAAAAACGCAGTCGGTAAGCTTATCTGAGTTCACCTATAGGTTAGGTTAAGGTCAGGTTAAGAGGACCGCGCGCGCCCAGGCGCTACACTCGGAGGCCTACAGGCCCATTGTGATGTCTTCAATACTCATAAGACCTTTCATCAAACTAGCTGATCCTATTTGAACCAGCCCGACTTGTTGACGAAGCTCAGCATATCCTCGAGTGGGTGGTTGCCAAGCTCCGTCAGGCTACTATAAAATCTGGCCCCAAGCGTCACAGAATAAGTGTTTCACGGTCTCCGGCTCCTCCTCGTCACCACAGCTGCGGCAAAAATCATTTGCGGCCGCGCCCACTTTCTGGCCATAGCGCCAAGGAGACAGTGCCCCGTGGTTAAGCATAAGTTCACCTACATATAATATTAACAAAAACTAAACTCTTAACTTTTGGATTTTTTTTTTGGACAGTTAGGAAACTTAACTAAAAAAACGATGACCAAAGCTTCAGTTCACAAATTTTTTAGAAAATTCAGAAGTGGGATACTAGAAGCATAAAACAGTAGGTCTTGACAATTCGACTTTACTAAGCAAATTGAATCTTATCGGTTGAAAACAACTTTGAGAGTGAAGTCTACATTGAATTTAACAATTGCAATAGGGTAAAATACAGGAGTGGTATTCCGTAACTTGTTTCAAGCGTTTGTTTCAAGTTAGAAGAAAAAGTAGTATTCGCGATCCCTGTTTCGCCCTGTCATTTATCTTGATCGGAACAAAGACAGCGAATATCACTTTTTCTTCTAACTCGAAACAAACGCTTGAAACAAGTTACGGAATACCACTCCTGATCTTTCGGAAGAACTCATCTTTCGGTAAAACGTTGTGAACTTCTAATTTTTCAAAACACCCACATAATTTTAAATCGATAAAATAATTTCATCATTTAACTATATCCCTGTCAAATTTCAGAATCCTGGAGCGAATAGGACAATAACAAGAAGGAAAATAAAAAGTATCGAATTTTGGTACGGATAGATGCACCGCCCGGATAGATGCCCCAGTAGGTGGTATGGATAGATGCCCCAGTAGGTGGTATGGTAGATGCCCTTGAGCATAATGAATAAAAACAACCATATTTTATTAAAAAAATAAATCCTTGGACACAATTCAAGAATATTAGAATAAACTTTTGCTGTGTTGTGTTTATTCGAATATTCTAATAACGATTTAATACATATATCGATACTAAGCAAAGTTATTTAACATCGGGGCACATCCTCGATAGTGGTTTTCGCTCGCAAGCAAGAGTTGCGATCTAAATTTAAATCCCATCATCGATGCATTTCTGTTTCGCACGACAGCAAAATCCCAAGCAAAATTTGCAATCGCAAAAAGGAGTTAACAGCGAACGTAACCTAACATTTTAATGAAAATTTGTCATTCTTCTTTGAATTTATTAATTGAAGCTGATCATAGAAAATCATATTTTGACGTTCTTCTTTGTATATTTTCTATCATTTCTCAATCAAAATATGCAAAATATTTTAGGTTATGTGTCAGAAAAAATGGCTAACTAGCGATTTTAATCGAAAATGTGGTTATCAATGGGCGCGTTTAGACCGAGCTAACTGGGCGCGTTTAGACCGGTGCTAAACTAAAAGTGTATATTGCGTGGACTGTCAATTTTTTGCATTTATTGCAATCTATGGCATGAAATGGGCGTCAAGGATTAGAAAAGGCAGAAATGGTAAGGTTAAAGTAAAAATTTAACTTACAAACAAGTTAATTTTGCAACTATGTGTCAACGACAAGAGTCGGTAGTGCCAAAATACCGCTGCAAAGCTGGCAGGTATTGCTGAAGTAGAACGCATTTGCGGCGATACATTGGAAAAACTGCCAACTTAGCAACGGTCTAAACGCGTCCAATGGCAAACCGCCATGATTGCTTGTTTTAATTCGCGATTTTGCCAGCCGATCTAGAATGTACCTCATCCTAATCTATCAAGAAATTTTGCTAATTTTTAGGTAATTCTTATAGTTTTCGCACCGGAAAAGGGTTTTTAGTTATTATTATTATTTCAATGACAGATTTTCTAAAATTAACTTAAACATTACCTTTAAAAATCAAATTAAAACGAAAATTTTTAATTTAAATCAATTTTTGTTCTCTTTTTTCGCTTTGAACTTGCTTGTGTTTAATCGGAATTAATTTTCTGTGCAATAGAATCTTGTAAATAAAATAAAATAACATAAAACATTAATTTAAACACATTAGAAAAGGGGGTAGTGGACATTAGCAATTAAGTTAATTTTTAAATTGAGTTTACGGCTGTCAACTTTGCACAATTTAATTTTGATGAGTAGAGTATCCTCTCACGAATTGTCCGTTTGAGGACACTTTCTCTGAAAATCTCATTTAATTTCTCACAACATTCTGTGCAAATCTCAACTAACCGATTTCAGCAGCTGTCTCCAGGTACAATTTCAGTGAACAGACGGAGCTCGTTTAACGACTTCCTACAATTTCATATCTTGCCACTCTCAAAGTTTATTTTATTGGACGCGGCTGTGTTTTGTATCGAGTTCTCAGCTTTTGTGATTTCAGCATATTTCGCCTCAGCCAGAATCCAAACAACCGCGAAGAATAGCTACCAAAGAGCGCGGGCGGATGATGTCATTCCTGCCATCTGTGGGTTGATTTCGAGAACTGCAAGGTTTCGAAATTTTTCCGAAACACCGCCATAGGCAAAGCACCAGGCGTTCAGCATCAGCAGAAAGGCGATTAACGTCGATAGCGCGAAAGGCGGACTTGGAATTCGCTTGGAAGTGGCGCGCTGCGAGCTAGAAGCAGTGGTTGAATGTTACCAGTTTTTGTTCCCCTAGTCGAATACCCAAATGTACCCAGTCCTCGAACGGCCATTTTCCGAATTACCACGTGGCTAACGTTTCCTGCGGGCTTTTGTACCTTCCTGTGAGGGCAATTCTCAGTGAATCCCGCTGCTGAATCCGTTGTGTAGGTCAAAGGGGTGCAGAATTTCGAACTACTATCCCAAAGGGAACTAAATTTGTGTAAGTCCGGTCCCGACAGTACTGTATGACATTGCAGCGGATTCTAGGTAGTCGCTACCACTTGTATTTCTGCTACCTTCACATTTCTGACAGAAGATGAGCGCGTCTGATCTTCGCTTGTCAAAGGGAAGTACTTCGAAGTTCATCTGATGCACCTCAGAATCAACGTGGTCGCCCACCTTGGATCCGATTGATTGACATAGCGGAAAGTATTCGATTTTTTCTCACCTGTATGGTGGTTTCGAACGGCAAATGCTCTACTTTTGCCAGGCGCCCAGCTCTCCCAGTAGTACAAAGACACGGCTAGCCGAAAGTTTTCGCGTGGCCGTTGTGAGGGGACAAACACAGCCAACAGAATTAACCAAAAACGATAAAGAAAATGAAAACGAAAACGAGAAGACACACTGCTACTAAAGCAATCCAAAAAAAAAGTGGTTCAGTTCGACTCACGTGAGTTTTATACCTGGGCAGCATAGCATATCTTATTTTTCACTCATCGTACCACGTTTACTTTTTGTGAGCTATAACTGGTTACAAGGGTTAGCTGAAGTTACCTCGTTTGACGTGGTTTAATGACCACAAAGTCAGTCGAGTTTATTGCATAAGATAGGGTAAAGTATCCAGATCTGAGCACCGGCACCAGTTCTGAGCACCCCTGTTAATTTTCCGGCTAAAACAAGAATTGTGCGCGATTGAGCCGATTAAAACACATTTCACAACGTAAAGAAACCAATTATTTTTCGAATTCAATTCTTATTTCTATGAGTTAGTAGGCGTACTTAATTTAATAACAAGAGTTTTTCAAGAAGGTAATAAAAAGTGAAAAAATTTGCTCATTTCCATTAAGAAATCCAAATGTTAAAAAGTAATTTAAACTGATTTATCAATTTCTTTTTATATTAGTTTCAAGTCATTTTTGAAAGAAATTAAATAGTTTAGTGTTTAGCGTTAGTTTTGGCACAGAATACTGTTATTGTAAGTATAATTAACGGGGGCCCATTACCGGGAACGAATTATGTTATTTTTCCAGTTACGAGCAGGGTGCTCATAACTGGGGTTTTGAGTACTCACACCGTCGCCGGTTCTGAGCCCTTGTGACGTCAGTTATAGGTTTTCAAAACCTCTGATGCATTTCTTCTATTATTTAGCAATAAAGAAATGGCAAAGACAAGGGAATATTCGGAGGACGAATTGCAACAGGCTCTGAAAGAAATTGGTGAAGGTTTACCGATCAAAACGGCGGCTAGGTTATTCAAGATACCAAGAGGAACCATCCAAAATCGCCTTTACTATAGAAGCACAAAACCGAAGACTGGTCCATCCCCAATTCTCACAAAAGATGAAGAAAAAAATATTGTTAAATGGTTGAAAGAAAATCATTCCAAGGGATTTCCGCGGCGTATTACTGATGTACAAAGTGCAGTAAAAGAATTTCTCGATGCATCACCTAGAAAAAATCCTTTTGTGGGAAATTATCCAGGGAAAAAGTGGTATCAATCTTTTCTAAAAAGACATCCAGATATAGCGATTAGAACACCAGAACCTATAACAGACGCTAGTTCCAAAGTGTCTGAATCAAATATTAAGAAATGGTTTCAGGAAATAGAAACATATTTAACAAACAAGCATTATTTAGATATTTTAACCGATTCTACGCGTGTTTTTAACGGCGACGAGACAAATTTTTTGTTGTGCCCGAAAGTAGGAAAAGTCTTGGCTCCGAAAGGTAAAGGTTTAAGAAATATTTTAAGTGATTTAAAACAAAATTATCGTCTTAGGTTGTAAAAATGTCTATGAGACTGACAGAGGACCCGCGAAGGAAAATTTAACTGTCATGTTTTCATTTTCAGCCGCCGGAGATGTTGTACCACCTATGATAATCTACCCTTACAAAAGAATGCCTCAAAATATTATTGCTTCGATCCCAGAGGGTCTAAAATGGGACAAATCTGACAACGGATGGATGACATCAGAAGTGTTTTATAACTATATAAAAAATGTATTTCATCCATACCTTGTTGAAAAAGGGGTTAAACTTCCTGTGATTTTATTTTTTGATGGCCACAGGACCCATTTGACATATGCATTAGCACAATTATGTAGCGAATTGCAAATTATTGCTATTTGTCTTTACGCCAATGCCACTCGTATTCTCCAACCAGCTGATGTATCAGTTTTCAAGCCTCTCAAAACTGGGTGGAAAACCGCAGTGGGCTTATGGAGACGAGAAAACATAGATAAAAGACTTACAAAAGAATATTTTGCATTAGTTCTAAAACGAGTGGTGGATACTTATTTGAATGCAGATTCAATAGTGAATGGTTTCAGGACATGCGGATTATGTCCGTTTGATCCAAATGCAATCGACTACTCCAAATGTTTGGGTAAGAATCCGAATTCCCAACATTCTGATAATTCTGAAAATGCTCGCTCTGTAAATATGTCCTATGAGGATTTCAGAAGCCATATTGGTGAAGATAAGCTAAAACAGTTGCAAGATTTTACAAACTCATCTAGTAGTTACTCAGAAGACTTTCTACATCTGTATAAAATTTATCAACATTTCAATAGTCATCAGCCTCTGCCTCAAGAATTCCAAATGGAAGATGATGAGGTACAAAGTTGACAATAATGAGTTTAAAGTTAATTTCATACAATATTTTTCTAGATTCAGTTAATTTTGGAAAAAGATATTTTACATATTGAAACTGATATCCACTCAAAGACTTTGGACAATAATTCTAAGACCAATGTAACATTTAAACGTGATATGTTTGTTCAAAATTCACCAACAATAATCCTTTTCAGGTCATAAATGTTTTCGATATATCTGCCATGTCCGTGGATATTTTAGATCCAACTCCAGTAGAAATATTAAATTTTTTACCCATGCCAACAACACCAATCCGTACGGGAAATAAAACACCATTTAAAAAAGCAGAAAAAGAAAAAATAGAAAAAAAAATATCTGCAAATAAAGAAAAGGAAGAAAGACGGAAAAGGGCTGCAGAAAAAAGAAAAATAAAAATCGAAGAAGAGTTGGTGAAAAAAAACCAACGTCTTGCAAAAAGAACTTTGAAACTTCTTGCAAAGAAACCTTTAAAACAGGCTGCACAAAAAAAAAATAGAAAACTAATAACAAAATTTCAAAACAATATAAAAAATATATAAAAAAAACTGCTCTTTTTCTTTCAGATAAAAAAATTAAAATTCTTGCCAAATCTTGTTAATTTAGTAGTTCTCGAAACTGGTGCAATATCAGGGCTCAGAACTGGTGGCTATGGATGCTCATAACTGGCGACTGGGGGGCTCAGAACTAGATTTTGGGATAATTTCCACTTTTACACATAATTCTTTTTTTTATCCAAATTGTCCAGGAATATGTATATATTAATTTAATTTAAACATTCCATACTTTCGACCAGTAAGTATAAGTTTCTCAGAAAGTATACGGAAGACAAAGAAAAGATGGTATGAAGTGAAAAAAAGGCTTAAGGGGGCTCAGATCTGGGTGTTTTACCCTAGTCTTATTGGACAAATTGAGAAATTATCTCGAAATTCTTTCTGCTTTCGAAGACGTCATTAAAGCGACAAAATTACTCGCAGCACTTGAAATAAGATTGAATTTTTATTTACAATTTTTTCAACAATTTGCGTCATTTCTGGCAAACTTTCAAGGAGAAATAAGCAAATTGCGCTGAAGAGTTTGTTGTCTTGTTAACAATTATATAAAAAAAAAAGCTTTCTTACTTGCATTTATTTTGAACTGGTGAATAATTTTGCATGAGTTTCAATTGCATTTTTCTGCTACAATGGAAATATAGAATAAGTAATCATACTAATATATAAAAATGAGTTGGTTTCTGTTGCTCTTTCACGTGAAAACGGCTGAACCGATTGGCCTGAAATCTGGCATGGATGTTCGCTGTAGGCCTGGTTCCAACAAAGGCCTTTTGGAAAGTAGACCGAGGGGTGGGGGAGTAAGGGGAGGGAGTAAAGTCAGTCCGAAGCTTACTTTTTCTTCCATATAACCCTTTCGCGGGAAAACTACCGATCCGATTGCCCTGAAATTCGACAAAGATGCTTGCCAGGAGTTCATCTCTAACATATCCCCGTTAAAAAAAAACGGAAAACGGAGTGGCGGGGAGAGTAAGGGGAGGGGATAAAGTTAGTCTGAATCCGAATGCTGAAATTTATGGCCCTTTTGTTAATTTTTGAAAACCATTTTCCGAAGAAAAAAACTTTAAAGAAAGGCACGGACTACTCTAGGCTATATAATTTATAACCAACTGAATTTTTGTTTTCCTAGGTTTTGTTCTTTTAGGCGAGCGAAATCGAGCGAAGCCGGGTTCAAATTTTCACGGCAAAAAATCTGGACCTATATGTAATCAAAATTTGATTACACCGGACCTATATGTAATCCAATGCTAAATTCTAATCAAATAGTAGGTATGGATTAGAAATTCTTTTGATTTTATTTTTGGTTTGATCTAGTATTAAAGTCGGCAATCCTATAATATAATACGAGGAATGTCTGTCTGTCTGTCTGCACAAACGATCTCGAAAACCCGCCTAACGATTTTCACGAAACTTGGGGGTTAGGGATTTTCGGGGACAAGAAATCGATCTAGATAGGTCTCACCCCTGAGAAAATTCCCCTTCGATACCCCTCGCCTGTTATCTTCGAATTGGGTGGTCCGATGTTAATGAAACTTTACAATATTACTGAGGGGGCTGAGGGCTTTAGATTTTTCCACTACAAACCTGACTTTTCCCTCCTTTCCCTCCCCTCGATACCCCTCGCCTGGTATCTTCGAATTGGGTGGTCCGATCTTAATTAAACTTTACGGTATTACTGAGGGGGCTGAGGGCTTTCGATTTTTCCACTACAAACCTGAATTTTCCCTCCTCCCGATACCCCTCGCCTGGTATCTTCGATATGGGTGGTCCGATCTTAATGAAACATTACAGTATTATTAAGGTGGCTTAGGGTTTTCGATTTTTTCACTACAAACCAGACTCTTCTCTGCCCTCGATACCCCTCGCCTGGTATCTTCGAACTGGGTGGCCCAATCTTAATGAAACTTTACAGTAGTACTAAGGGGGCTAAGGGCTTTCGATTTTTCCACCACAAACCTGACTTTTCCCTCCCCTCAATAACCCTCACCTGGTGTCTCAAAAGGTTTCCAAAATCGGTGACAGCGATTACTCAATAACCACTCAACCGATTTCTATGAAATTTTGTTGTCGCGCGTTAGTTTTAGTTCTAGCTTTCTACACTCAGAAAAATGGAGGCTAACTCGACGACCTACATACGGGGTAATATACCTCGGGCAGGCGCGCGTTCGCCTGCATGTGGGCAAGTAAAACTGAGTTGACCTATGATCGGAGAAATTCTGAAATTAAGCCACCAGCAGGTGAAGTAGGGCATTGGGAGCTGCACGAGTTGACCTTAGATAGGTTAACTCTGACCGCTAGCTGGCTTACAGACACCTCTGTAAGGTCAGAGTTAACCTGACAAAAAGTTGACCTGGACATTTTTCTGAGTGTAGGTCGGGAATTTAAAAACTCTGGAAAAGCTCTGTAAAGATAATGTGAATTTAGTTTTTCCCAAAAATCAGCAAAAGTAGGATTTTGAGCTCGCCGAGCATGGCTCGGTCTTAATGGTACTTTTGATTAAATTGAAGACATATTAAAAATATTTAAGTTCAATATATACGGCTCTATTCCAGAATCCGTCGTAGCTACGATTTTCGAAGAATTCGTGAAAATGGTATTCCACGATCCGAAGGAATTAAATTAATTTCGAAAACATTACGAATCGGAATATCTGGTATCATAGAATCCGACGGAATCGATCTTTTGACAGCTAAACCTACGAAAAATTTTCGCTTCGTAGATCGAGTAGCAACTTCATTTTCTTATTATTTTAGCTCAATTTATGGCCTGAATTGTACAACAAAAAGCAATTTTGACTATTTTATTTGTTTATTTAGTATAAGTGTAACTTTTAACAAATTAAGAGGAATTATTTTAGAAAGAAGAGCAATGTGAGTTTTCCCAAGTATTCGTTATTTGTTGTCGTTTTAGTTCCACTATTAAAGTCCTTCACTTCGATCAATCTTTTTCCAGACACAAAATTGCAAACGCTGCAGAATCCATTATTAATAATAATTTTCGTTTTAAGTAAAGAAAGTGACATTTTTCACGAAACTATTCCATGTCAGAAATCTATTCCTTATGAGTTTTGCATAGGGACCTTTTTACAAAGACATTCATTTTTCGAAATTAGATTTTAATCAGGCACCACTAAGTTCAATTCCGTTCGGATCGTGGAATACTGATTTCTTCGTATTCGTAACGTAGTTAGTTCTTCGTAATAAAGTTACGACGGATTCTGGAATCGGGCCGATAATAAAAAATAATTAAAATATGAAGGCAAAAAATATTAAAATATTTTCAATAATTCGCATGTATTAAAAACTAATCAAAAATTGTAGTAAAATTTTGTCAATAAAATATTTGGAATGAAAAGTACTGCAGGATTTTTCACCGTGTACACTCAGAAAAATGGAGGCTAACTCGACGACCTACATACGGCGTAATTGGCCTCAAGCAGGCGCGCGTTCGCCTGCATGAGGGAAAGTAAAACTGTGTTGACCTGTGATCGGAGAAATTCTGAAATTAAGCCACGAGCAGGTGAAGTAGGGCATTGGGAGCTGCACGAGTTGACCTTAGATAGGCATTTTGAGGATGTAATGTCATGTAATGGAAACCTCTGTAAGCCAGCTAGCGGTCAGAATTAACCTGACAGAAAGTTGACCTGGACATTTTTCTGAGTGTAGTCACTTATATTTCACAATCACATTATCAGGATGGTAACAGCTTGTTTTTGAAGATTTTTTACTTCTTTTTTATTTTATCTTTTTTATTCTCTTTAAACTCTTTTAGTAAAGCTGAAAAACGGTATCGGTGGTTTTCTAAGCTCTTTCAGCAAATAAAATATCATGCGTCCGCCATTTTGTTTTTGGAAGACGGCGTTTGATTATTTTTTCAAGCTCATTTACGCGAGACCCCATAGAATTAGAGCGAAAATTAGTATTCTTAAGTGAGACCTTAGAGCCAGACATTTTCACTCTTCTTCGAAAATTAACTGTTCGAAATTGTGGGTATCGAGAAGAATTTTTTTCATTTTCTTTTGAGATTTAAAAGATTTTCTTGAAAGATTTTCTTTTTCGTATCTCCAGCAAAAGAGCGAATCTGGTCAAAACAAAATCCGATTTAGAATCAAAATATAATTAAAAATGCTACCCCAATATTTTTAATTATATTTTATGCAGGTGGTAGGTCTATGGGGTTATACTTGATGAAGTTTTCACAAAAAAATAATAAAAAATAAAACAAAGCATAAATAAATAAATAACGAAAAAAAATCATTTTTTTCGGTTTTCGTTACGTTACGTGTTTTGTTATTGTAACGGAAGTAAATTTCTATAACGTTATAACGCAATTTCGAGGGAAAACCCGGAAAATCGTTATTTTGTTTCCACTTAGCGGTGAGATGATGCCTTTCTTACATTATTAAACGTGAAAAATTGGATATTTATGTTGAATTTTTTTGTACGAAAAAAAAAATTGACAACCCGACAACAATTTGATGTAGAAAGTTGAAATTTGGCACAGAACAAGCTTTTACTTTAAATTTGTTGAAGTTTTGCACAGAACAAGCTTTACCGAAAATGACGATTTGACTTTTGGCAAAAACTGAATCGTTTCTTCTCCCCTCCCCCATACAAATCGAAAAGTTTTTGCATTTTTAGCGAAAACGGTTAATTTTTGAAAAAAATTGTTTAGACAACATATATCTAGAATCCGGTTCTACATTACTCTATCATACATTAAAATTCAGTCGGATTACTCTTTCCCCCTCCCCTTTCCTCCCTCTCTCGCACAAATGGAAAACATTTCTGCGATTTTCTCAAAAAATTGTTACGTTTTTCGATATTATTTTATGGAACGATCCCAACTTTTGAATGCAAAAAACCAGGAACAGTAGAACTTACACACTATACATAGACATGTTGCGGAATCATTGGACTGGGTTGATGCGTATATGTCCCGTGGACGTGCGGGGTTTTGTTTTGAGTTTGGTTTTTGAAATTATTTTAATACCTTTTTTATGTAAGAAAGGTAAGAATTGACACAAAATTTAATTATCTCCAATTTCAAATTATATCTTTTGCCACTGTCACTCGATAGCGTGTGATGGGGCTTTGATTACGTTAACTTTCTATTGAATATTTATTTGGCCCCGTAAATTGTTTTAACTGTGTATATGAAGTCTTATAGGACGGCAATCAAGATCATCTTTATTCTCCAAATCCATTAAATACCAATCAAATGCTGGGGGCCTTAAAGGAAAGGGAAACGAAAAGGTATTTAGAAATATGTACTTCAAATTAAAAACATTTTTAGATACCAGAGATATCACTTTTAAATGTTTTTCGAATTTTACGCTGTGAAAAATTTATTCCCAACGTTTGTAAATAAAATCATGGCTATTGAAGATAAATACAAATACACAATAATCTGGTTATCGAAATTCTCGGAAAAAGATACGATAATGATTTCAGTGTACAATTTTTAGTGTACAATGTTTTTTAAAGTAAGTAGAGGAGGTTGGGAAAAATTGTTACAACCTCATCCCCTTCTAACCATAAACGAATGATCGAATGAGAAATTTTGCAATTTTTCCCACTGAAGAAATATTTGGGAAACTTTATTTAGGAAAAATTGTTACAACCCCACCCCCTTCTAACCATAAACGAATGATCGAATGAGAAATTTTCCAATTTTTCCCACTGAAGAATTATTTGGGAAACTTTCAGCTGTTTTAATTGCGATTTTCACTGTTTCGAATCACAAATCGACTGAAACGTTTTGCGAGATCTGCTTTTAGATTGCGAAATCACAGAAAATAAAAGACTCTGCTGGTGGTGGTATTATCGCAAAAAACTAACAAATGAGCAAAATTTTTTTTTGATATGGGGAGCTTTTTTTCTGCTTTTGTCGGTTTGTTCACATATATATATTTATTTTTTTACTACCACTAGTATAATTAAAAAAAGCTTATTATGAAATTCGCCAGGGGATGAACAGAATCGATTCTTTTGGAAAAATTCGTAACTGTAAAATATGTGTTCCTAATAGACGGAAGAAATTTCTTCAAAAGTGAAAGTTTGACGTATTTTTCGCGAAAATGATTGAAAAAAATGTCCGCGGATGGAAAGAAGCCAAACCAATACCATTTCCACGAGAAAAAAAAAATCGTGAATGAAATTCGCAAAAATGTGTAGTAAACAAAGTCAAATTGACCAGATATAATTTCATTTGTACAACAATACAAAGAAATAAAGAAAAATTACGAAAATCGGTGTTGGTTGTGCTTAAAAAAATAAGGAAAAATATTAATACTTTTTTAAAAAAGTTTTCAATGGGGTTTGAGAGTGATTAGATATTGTTACCTGAAAAATTTTGTTATAGTAATATTTATTTGAATTGATATTTTTATTCCTACGAATTTGAGTAGCACTCCAAAGAGGTATAATGAATTTACAATACAGGGGATGAAAAATGTAAAACACGAAAATTTTAAAGCTTCCTTTTGAACATAATAGCAAAAAAAAGCTCATGTACTTAACTGATAAAACAACCCGATTGCATAAAATCACCACAGCGCTTCATATAATCATGTAAGAGCGAATGATAAAACTTACTTTTATCCGGCTTCTTCCTACAGTTAAATTGCTAACTGGGTAGGTTAAATTCTTGAACGGTTAAAATCGCACCATTCCTCTTCTCCTCCCCCATACAAACGAAACAGTTTTTTGCAATTTTCTCGAAAACGGTGAGTCATATTGAAAAACTTAAGCCTAAACCACAATTACGCGTGCGTGGGTGCGGCATTATTTAGTTCTGGCATCTAGTAGTTGTCACCGCGTCTAAAAGTAGAGACTGAACCTACTCTACGCGGCACGGACGCGGCAACGCGTCTGAACAACGCGCTATTATACATTTACTCATATAAATGCGTAGTTTTTACTTTCACCGCGTGGGTGCCGCACGCACGCACACGTAATTGTGGTTTAGGCTTTATTAAGGTAAAATCTGTTAAGGATAGGATTTTACATAAATCGTGCATACATTAAAATCCACTCGGTCCACTGCTCCACCTCCCCCACACAAATGGTTTTTTTAAATCAACATTTTGTCTGTCACCATACAGAGTATTTGACGATTGGCACCTGGCAATTGTAGAATCTTTTGTCATCCCTAACACCCTGAAGTAGTTCATTTTTGTGTTCGATCGTAAATTTTTTGCCAACGAAAAAAGTCACCTTCGTCCGCAAAAAATTAAAAAGTTTTAAAAATAATTACTTTTAAAAAAATGCTGCGGCCACACTAAATTCGAACACAAATCCTTTTAATAAAAAGAGCGATAGGAAATTTTATAGGTCTCTCGCTTGCTCCGCTCTCAAAAAATTTGAAAATTTTTATTTGGAGTGAAACTAAATATACTTGAGTTCCTTATACTTTGGTGAAGGTGTTATGGATTTCAGAAAAAAATTACGGTTTAGATGATTGGTTTCAAATTTCATTTCAGAAAAAAATATTTTTCATCAAAAGTAAGATAACTTCAAATACTGTAAACGATAAATCTTTTTTAAATAAAATATAAATCATACAGACATAAGCAAAGAACTATGTATACAATTATATTTCTGTACAAAATAACGATGCGCTTAAAACATAGACGAGCAACAAAGTCAGTCATACTAACAGGATGCACTTTAGACAAAGTCCTTGCTGCTTCTGGCTTGGCTTTATAAAGATTGATTTTTACTTTCTTATACGAAAGATAGTAAATTATTGTACGAGCATTAAAGAATAATTTCGACCTCTTAATTTCGCCTAAAAAAACATTTCTCGTGCACTTTTGAGTCGATTGGAGGACTAGTACAAAAATGTCTTTCTATCTGTTAGTCTGTTAGTCTGTTAGTCTGTTAGTCTGTTAGTCTGTTAGTCTGTTAGTCTGTTAGTCTGTTAGTCTGTTAGTCTGTTAGTCTGTTAGTCTGTTAGTCTGTTAGTCTGTTAGTCTGTTAGTTTGTTGGTCTGTTAGTCTGTTAGTCTGTTAGTCTGTTAGTCTGTTAGTCTGTTAGTCTGTTAGTCTGTTAGTCTGTTAGTCTGTTAGTCTGTTAGTCTGTTAGTCTGTTAGTCTGTTAGTCTGTTAGTCTGTTAGTCTGTTAGTCTGTTAGTCTGTTAGTCTGTTAGTTTGTTGGTCTGTTAGTCTGTTAGTCTGTTAGCCTGTTAGCCTGTTAGTCTGTTAGTCTGTTAGTCTGTTAGTCTGTTAGTCTGTTAGTCTGTTAGTCTGTTAGTCTGTTAGTCTGTTAGTCTGTTAGTCTGTTAGTCTGTTAGTCTGTTAGTCTGTTAGTCTGTTAGTCTGTTAGTCTGTTAGTCTGTTAGTCTGTTAGTCTGTTAGTCTGTTAGCCTGTTAGTCTGTTAGTCTGTTAGTCTGTTAGTCTGTTAGTCTGTTAGTCTGTTAGTCTGTTAGTTTGTTGGTCTGTTAGTCTGTTAGTCTGTTAGTCTGTTAGTCTGTTAGTCTGTTAGCCTGTTAGTCTGTTAGTCTGTTAGTCTGTTAGTCTGTTAGTCTGTTAGTCTGTTAGTCTGTTAGTCTGTTAGTCTGTTAGTCTGTTAGTCTATTAGTCTGTTAGTCTGTTAGTCTGTTAGTCTGTTAGTCTGTTAGTCTGTTAGTCTGTTAGTCTGTTAGTCTGTTAGTCTGTTAGTCTGTTAGTCTGTTAGTCTGTTAGTCTGTTAGTTTGTTGGTCTGTTGGTCTGTTAGTCTGTTAGTCTGTTAGTCTGTTAGCCTGTTAGCCTGTTAGTCTGTTAGTCTGTTAGTCTGTTAGTCTGTTAGTCTGTTAGTCTGTTAGTCTGTTAGTCTGTTAGTCTGTTAGTCTGTTAGTCTGTTAGTCTGTTAGTCTGTTAGTCTGTTAGTCTGTTAGTCTGTTAGTCTGTTAGTCTGTTAGTCTGTTAGTCTGTTAGTCTGTTAGTTTGTTGGTCTGTTAGTCTGTTAGTCTGTTAGTCTGTTAGTCTGTTAGTCTGTTAGTCTGTTATTCTGTTAGTCTGTTAGTCTGTTAGTCTGTTAGTCTGTTAGTCTGTTAGTCTGTTAGTCTGTTAGTCTGTTAGTCTGTTAGTCTGTTAGTCTGTTAGTCTGTTAGTCTGTTAGTCTGTTAGTCTGTTAGTCTGTTAGTCTGTTAGTCTGTTAGTCTGTTAGTCTGTTAGTCTGTTAGTCTGTTAGTCTGTTAGTCTGTTAGTCTGTTAGTCTGTTAGTATGTTAGTCTGTTAGTCTGTTAGTCTGTTAGTCTGTTAGTCTGTTAGTCTTTTAGTCTGTCAGTCTGTGTACAAGATTTCTCAAAAACTAATAGAAAACAAAATTTCTCAGAAGTGTACAAGATTTCTTAAAAAACTAATACGAGCAATAAAATTTTACAGGTACATTTGGTCCTGGAATAGGACGATCTTATCAACTTTCGGGTGAAAATCCGTTAACCAAAATGGCGGCTTTTTAAAAATCGCAATTTCGTTTTTTGCAAAATACGCATTTTTCAGTAGTCTTATGTTTGACAAAAGTTAGAGGTAATAAAATTTTCTACATTTTTGCTCTGTACAAGAACTGCGTATCTCAAGCCGTTATCGAGATTTATAATTATTTAAAAAAATCGGTTTTCTGCGATTAAGTGGATTTTTGCAAATCGCTTGCAAACTAAAGGTTTCTCGAAAAAATGGTTCAAGCAAGAAATTTCTTTTACTGTAAATCGATATCTTTTACCGTTATCGAGATACTTCAAATTTTGTAAAGTTTTGAAATTTGCCTTTACTAAAATTTTATTCGTCGGATTATAGTGTAAATTACGCAAGAACGTATGTATATTTTGTATAAGAAAGTTATGTGCTATTCACATCAGATATTTTTTTTTCTTATTTCCTGCTATAAACTTTTTAGCCTGGTTCAGAGAAACTTGGAGCAACTTTTTTATTATGTGAAATTAAGGATGGCTGCCTTGTACACAGAGCTATAAGATGCTTTTATTTATTTCTATCAACGAACTCACATTGGACGGCATTGCATTTAAATTATGAAAAAAAGGATATCATTATCCTGAATCCATAGATATAGTGAAACAATGAATATGCCTTGATTATGACCGTATTTCCTCAACAGGATAAAAATGGATGGAATTAAGGACATTTTTGACTGAATTCCAGTTCGGAATTCAGAATTTCGACCTCATTTTCCATCGACTGGAAGAGGAAATTCCATTTTTTCTATTGTTTTTTCATGAATTGTGATCGTGTTTAGTGTATATTAAAGTAGGCCTGAATTTTATGCACTCATTTTTTTTTTGTTATCAGTGGTTGAAATATAAATTTATGGATTTTCATCGTCCAGTTATTGTTGGCACACCATCACAAAAAAACAGAAGGAAAAATGCCAATTTTTCCTATGATTTTTTTTTCTCGGATGTTTTTTTTTATTATCTTTATTACCCCAAAAGGACTTTATTGGATGTCCCACTGACTGTGTGTAGTTTCGCCATAATGACGATTCCTTCCTATACTGGTTTGATCTGCCCTAAAGTGTAACAGAGAGGGAAACGTTTTTTCTCCGTTTCAGACAACTTCCTGGCAGAATTTTAGTACTTTTATCTAGAGAATTTTTTTCCGTGCTTCACTTTGTTCACAGCGAGCTACTTTTTGGTTTCCAAGGAATGCCATCGTCGATAGGGCCAGGGATCTGTGCCAAAACGAAGTAAACTCCCGGCAAATTCCTCTAAAGAGGTTCATGAAATTAATGGCAATGGCATCCAATATGCCAAACAGCCCCAAAAGTCGACCAACTTTTGTGTATATAGGAAATCGAATCGATTTAAGGCAAACTTTAAGATTTTTTCCACATTCCCGAAGTGTTTTCTTGCCTATCTGTGGGAGTTTCTTTTGATTTGGTGATCTTTTTTGTGTGCAATAATATCCGTCGAAGAACGCTCGTATATCGTAATCGCGCGACTTTGGTGAACACAGCAGCAACAATGATGTGAATAATTCCTACTATGGTTCAGTTCTATATAATATGGGGATAAGAAAGTGTTTGCCTACATATAAGTGGTATTATACCTTTAACAATTGTATGGATTTCTATGGAAAATGATTTTCCTTGGTTCTGTGGGATTTTTGAATGGTTCGGCGCTGTGCTTGGAAGTTGTATGCGGCTTTTGTCATGGGAAATTTTTTTTTTTTAAATCGATTGTACTTAAGCGACAGCCAATTCTCTGATGTTATTCAATATCGTCCTTTGACAATCAAAGGAGTTGAAAAGAATTTAACATTTAAATGGTCTCCATGAATTTTACTCAATAAGTCAACTACTTAATCGTGAAATCGGGAATATATATTTGTAAAAAAAAGGATTTGACATTTTGAATGATTTTAGAAATATTGAACACTCCACTAGTTCCCAATTATTTATCTAGTTTTGGAAAAAGGATAATTAACAAATTGTCTTTGGAAAAGATTTGGAAAAAATTTACTTTTAAAATTTGAAAGAAAATTTCAGAAAAATCGGTTCAAAACAACATTTTCATCAGTCCTTGTTCCGCCACTTTTATGTTTTCTTTATGGAAATTTACCAAAAAAATTAATGCAAATTAGAGAAAAATATTTTTTTTAGCTCCCAAGAAAATCGTATCGTATGATGAAAATCGTATGATGAAAACTATTTTATTATAACATTCCGATAGAAAGAACCATGCAGGAAATAGCGTTTTTCGTGTCCTTGGGATAAGTTTTAAACCCGTGTAATTTTCACTTTGGTTGAGGACTTTTTGGAAAGGGCACAGTCTCTAGTTTCATCCATATATGGCTTCAAGAGCCACCGGATTGCAGGGGGATGGTGAGGGAGATTTCTGTGAAAAATCACGAGAAAGTTCGTTAACCCCTCACCACCCCCCTGCAATTCGGTGGCTCTTGAAGCCATATATGGATGAAACTAGAGACTCTGCCCTTTCCAAAAAGTACTCAACCAAAGTGAAAACTATATGGGTTCAAAAGTTAGTTTAGAGGGGCAAAATCGTGCATCGTTCTGAACGATGTCGCCTTGATATGACGTCCGTACCGTTTTCGAGAAAATATCAAAAAACGGCTCCGTTTGTATGGGAGAGGGGGGTCCGATTTTGTCCGTTAAATAACTCGACCTCCAATTTAACAGAAAAACTGCTATGCCAAGTTTAAAGTCTCTAGTCTAAATCGTTCTCAAGTTTTCGTGTCTCTTTAATATAGGGACAGACGGGTAGACTGATAAACAGACAGACAGACAGACGAACAGATGGTCAGACGGACAGATAAACAAACACAGAGACAGATGGACAAACAGACAAACGGACAGGCGGACAGACGGGCAGACGGACAGACAGACAGACGGACAGACGGACAGACGGACAGACGGACAGACGGGCAGACGGACAGACGGGCAGATGGATAGACGGATAGATGAATAGACGGATAGACCGATACACCGATAGACGAATAGACAGATAGACGAACTGACGGGCAGACAGATGTGCCAAAAACAACGCAATTCATCATTTGAACCCACGGCATACAGACAACCAAGGTATGCTGTAAACTTTTGATAGTCAGGTGTGACGTCATTTGTGCCGACTTTTTTTAATTAATTTTTATGTTTATTGATCATTATTTAATGCAATCAGTCCACTAATTTACAAATATCTTATTTAAATCGCACAAATTTAAAAAAAAACATCCATAATACAAAATTCCTTCTGCACTTGACGAACTAATCGGCACAAGTGACGTAGCAACGAAATGTCAGATTTGAGTTTACAGCATACCTTGGTTGTCTGTATGCCGTGATTTGAACCATACTCGTGAAATTCATTTTTTTTGTCCGACGACTACTTTAATGCAGTACAAATGTCAGAGCAAATTTATTATACCCTTTTATTGTTTTACCCACAGAACTATATAACATAGAACAACTGTCACCATACAAAGCTCTGCTGAAAAATGGTCCCAAAAGTATTTCCCTCTTTATCGTACTTAAACGCATTCACTGAACTGTATAAGGTCGCGAAATTCAAATTTCGTTTGCCGCGAAATTCAAATTTCACAAGTTTTAGACTAACTTTAGGCGTCAAAAACGAACTTTAGGCGCCAACACCATTCCGAAAGTCTATTTTCCTTTGACAGCTCACGGTTTAAACGAGAGCACTATATTAATTTTCATACGGTTATCTTGCTCTTACTTGACTCATTTTGATTCACTGAACTGTATTGAAATGGGACCATTTGAGACAGCAAATCGAGCGATCTAGTATATCTATAGTTTTACCATATGAGGTATTAACATTTTTACATTCTATTTGCTCATATGTAGAATAAATGCTTTTCGATTTAAATTCACTTCAGCTATTTCAAAACCCGAGGCACACAACTTTGTATGAAAAGGTAAATTTTTCCAACAAGCTATTAGAAAAGTCCAAAAAGTTTGGCACCAAAGACCTTGATATCTTATTTTCATATTTAAGATGTTAACAGACGAAAATTCCCTAACAGTTAACACAAGTAAAACTTTTTGAAATTCTTATGAAATAAATTCCAATGAGTGATAAAATACCTCAAGCTGAGATGATTTTTCACAAGTTTTTCTATGAATCGAAAGGCTAAAAGGATAAACAAGCCGACCATGGTAACGTCGTATCTTCCATTACTTTGAAACGACGGAAACAAAAAGAATGGAGGGCACATAACTTTTTCAGTATTCAATAACGATAAAATGTACGATGAAATGTTTTATAATCATGTAGATGTGTAAGGAATAACTTTTTTCCCTGCCATATTTTAAGCTCAAACACATAAAGTTCAAATATATGCTCATATAATTTATGAATTTCATTCAACAAAAGTTTCGAGTTCATTGCTTTAAGTCCACCGAATTGAGTTACATACAAGTAGGATTCCAAAAGGATAACAGCAACAACAAAAACATATATATGATAGAAAAGAATAGGAGTACATTTTCCGAAATGTCACAATGGAGAAAATATTACACTGAAGAAATGAAATAAATTGCTTCTCGTATGACAAGTATAAAGTTTCAAGAAAAGATGGACAGCGAAAATTTCTTGCTATTTGCTACTATATTTTTTTTTTATTTTTTTAAGATGACACGAGTTCATTCTCACATGAAATTGATAACGACATCAATTGTGAACAATTTTTTACATGAAATAACAATATTCAGCCATTTAAAAGTGTTTCAGTTCATATAACTATAAAGATAGCCACTTAAATTCATAGACGCCCGCAGAAATATTTCTGGGGGGTCGCACAATCTATATTATGGGAAGGACGACCACAATAACTTTTATATAGAAAATGAAACTTGATTTAGACGAAAACCAAGGAAAAAAATTATAAATCTGAGCCTCTGGCGAATTTTTTTTAGAGAGGATTGCAGTTATATAACTTAAAAGATACACAGTAAAGGCGAAAATTTTCTTAAATGTTCGCGCACTTTGCATTTTATAAAAAGTGACAATGGAAATTGTAAAAATACCAATAATGCGTATTTTGAGAAAATTAAAAAAAAAAAAAAATGTGCCGCAGGCGAAAAAAAAGTGATTTAGAGCAACCTCCAGTCGAAATAGAGTATGTTTTGTATATACAGTGATCGTTTTTTCTAGCGTTTGAAAAATTCTCACACTAATTTAAAAAACCCGGGACAAAAGTCTAGTTTCCGAGACGCCGGGACAACATGCCTAATTCTGGGAATGTCTCGGCCATTCCCGAACGTATGATAAAAAAAAAACAAAAACAATTTACAATATTCTTATTAAACTTCATCTAATATTAACCTTAATGATTCACTTAATCTTGACTGAATCATTAGGGTGAATATTATATGAAGTTTAATATGAGAAATCTAATACCTTATTACTGAATTATAAATCTTTGTTTCGTTCACGTAATGAATGTCCATGTCATTCAGTCTGCGGGAACGTAAATGTTTTTCTGCCTGTTTGTCAACCTGTCACAAACAAAACTTTTGAAAAACGGTTCCAGCTAGTGTCGTAAAATTCTACAAGCATATTTGGAATGTGACAATGCTATAAAATTTTGATACGGATCCGTTAAGCAGAAAGGACAAAAATGACACAAATTTTCCCGGAAACTACACATTTTTCATGGGTCTTTTGTACAACACAACTAAAAGACAATAAAATTTTCTAAAAATTTGTCACAAACTTTTTTTGGCGATTACCTCGAAAACTAAATTTTTTTCTAAAAAAAAGGTATCTTCTCATCGCGAGGTGGATAAAACTATGATTTTTATATTTACCAACAATCGAAATTATATATCTTTTTTAATTTAAAATGTTTTTTTACTAGGACCAGAAATTTCACGGTGGAATTTTCACGCATTTGTGACCACAATACTAAATAAGGAGAAAACCCAATTAAGTCAAATTCAGACTAACGATTACGATTACGATTACGATTACGATTACGATTACGATTACGATTACGATTACGATTACGATTACGATTACGATTACGATTACGATTACGATTACGATTACGATTACGATTACGATTACAATTACGATTACGATTACGATCGCGATTGGAATTACGATTATGATTGCGATTGCGATTGGAATTACGATTATGATTGCGATTACGATTGGAAACTATAAGTGTGTTTATTTGAGCGAAAAAAATGAAAGTAATAGCGGTTAGTTTTAATGTTATTTCAAAGGAATTTTTGTAAATTAAAACTTTTTATTTTTATATTTTATGTCTTAACACTTATCTCAAAACATATTTTGCCAATTTTAGGGTAGTTGCCAGTTTCAGAGTAGTTGCCAGTTTAGGGTGCTGGTGTGGTGGTGGTGGTAGTAGTAGTTGTTGTTGTGGGGGTGGTTGTAGTGGTGGCCCGAGTAGTCCGTCGTCTGAAAATGCAGGCAGCATCTAAAATATTTAAAGAAATATGTGTTAAGGAAAAATAGTAAAAAACCTATAGAAAATAAATAAAAATTACGGTCTTCTCCGACATGGGCGTGATGCGGTGCGTCAGCATCGCCTCCGTTTTTATTATTAAATCCTGCAACATGTCCACCATCGGAAGCAACCGGTGATGACAACTTCGAATAAAATTTAATTTAGGATTAAATTTTTTTAGAAATATTTTTTTTTTACAATTTTTAAACTTACAGCCAAAGCGATTACGGCGAATAAAGCGAAAATAGCGAATAAGAAACGCATTGTGAATAAAATTCTTCGAGTTTACTTTGACTGGATGTGATTGAAACTTGAACTGATTTTGGATATCAATCTGAGCCACTATTTAAATGAAAATTTTTGCTAATTGACTTTTAGATGTTTAGGACAAAAAATGTAAAATTTTGTTAAGTTTTTTTTTTTGAACTAATGAATAGATTGAGTTAATGAGCTATGCCTACCTGCAAACTTTGGGAAAATTGAAATTTTTGCATTTTCTTAAAGAGCAACATTTGGACTTTTATGTCTCAAAAAATCAGGATTTTACTCGTAGTTGATTTTTTAGAGTCCTGTCCGACCGGAACAGTATTTTTGTAATACTGAGTAAAATAAACTCATTTGATAGATCTCAAATGAATGATCACGGATCCACAACTGTCACAGCAAATCACCTCCAGAAAAAGGTCCTTTCGTACGCTAACAAAAACAGGGACTAATATTCTATTTTTTACATCAAAAGAATATGAAATATAGCTAGACATGTACTTAAAAAACGCAAAATTAACCGAAACAAAATAGTTTTATTTAAACAGTAAAATAATCGCCTGTGTTCAGGCCTTGCAGATAAGCATGACACCTTAAGTTTCATTAATTTTTTTCATAATTCCTTCAAAATCTAACAAATTTCAAGCATATCTGAGACCCTTCAGTCCAAATCTGTCCGGTTATAAAAAAATTTGCTCTAGTGCAAAAAGTAAATATATTTCATTTAAATTAAAAACTCTTTCTTGCAAAAAGTGAATTAAGACTTTATCTACAATTTTTTTAATAAAAATTGTTGGGATTCACAGCATCAAGCAAAAAAGATGTCACATTACTTTTTTAGAATTATTTGTTTAAAAAAAAATTTTGTCGTTATAAAGACATTTTGTTTTAAACTCTATTTAATTGTGCAATTAGCTAAATGTAAAATGCACCTTAGATGAGTATATTTTATTGATTTGAAAGCAAATTACGACGTCAAACAGTGAAAAAAATTAATGAAATCTAACTCGATCTTTTCATTAGTTCAACAAAATTTTACTTTTTTTATCCAAAACATCTAAAAGTTAATTAGCAAAAATTTTCATTTAAATAGTGGCTCAGATTGATATCCAAAATCAGTTCAAGTTTCAATCACATCCAGTCAAAGTAAACTCGAAGAATTTTATTCACAATGCGTTTCTTATTCGCTGTTTTCGCTTTATTCGCCGTAATTGCTTTGGCTGTAAGTTTAAAAATTGTTAAAAAAAATATTTCTAAAAAAATTTAATCCTAAATTAAATTTTATTCGAAGTTGTCATCACCGGTTGCTTCCGATGGTGGACATGTTGCAGGATTTAATAACAAAAACGGCGGCGATGCTGACGCACCGCATCACGCGCATGTCGGAGAAGACCGTAATTTTTATTAATTTTCTATAGGTTTTTACTATTTTTCCTTAACACATATTTCTTTAAATATTTTAGATGCTGCCTGCATTTTCAGACGACGGACTACTCGGGCCACCACTACAACCACCCCCACAACAACAACTACTACAACCACCACCACCACACCAGCACCCTAAACTGGCAACTACTCTGAAACTGGCAACTACCCTAAAATTGGCAAAATATGTTTTGAGATAAGTGTTAAGACATAAAATATAAAAATAAAAACTTTTCATTTGCAAAAAAAGATGACAGAGTTTAGAATTATGTATATCAACAGATTTTAAATTTTAAAAAATTCTAGCCCGCAGATTTTCCAGAAAACTGCAAAAAAGTTTTCGGAAACTTACTTTCTTGCATTTATTTTCTCTCAAACATAAGAAAAGCTGAAATTCAACAGGAATTTAAATTCATAAAAATTCTAGCCCGCAGATTTTCCAGAAAACTGCAAACAAGTTTTCGAAAACTTACTTTTTTGCATTTATTTTCTCTCAAACATAAGAAAAGCTGCAATTGCCAGGAGGCAATTGTGAAATATGAGAAAAGATCGAATTTCGGCAGAAAGTGTTCCATTCGTATGGAGTAAGGAGGGAGCTAGTGGTGTTCCAACTTAATTTTGGTGTATGGAAGAGTTATGTAAAATCTTATTCTAAACACATTAGTCCGTATGAATATGAATGAGTATAGGCTTATACTCTGCTTTTTCACATTTTTATGAATAAAAGTTTCCCAGCAACCAAACTACAGAATTCGCTGTCTTTAGTTCACCAAAGTAGGAGAATTTGCACCAAAGCATATGCCCATTTTTATGCATACGACCCGGCCCATTTAGTCTTTATAAATTTTTCGATACAACTCTCCGTTTTCGTGAACATCGTAAAAACTATTCCATTAGCAAGAATTTGACCTGACTTTATCTTTGCAAATTTTCAGGTTTTTGCGAAATTTAAGGTCTCAAGCTCAATTGATATGAAAGTTTTTAAATAATTTGTAGATATCATACATTTTTAATTGCCTCGCATACTAATGGACAAAAAAAACACTAAAAATTTTCGCACACTTGAATGAAAATATCAATATATCGACCAATCAATGACTGTTGTACAAATGCAGTTTCCATGCGGTTTTTCAACTAACAAAATTCCAAACTAAGTGAGCAAACATGCAAATAAACCAATAGGGAATCTGTCCTCATACACAACGCGACTAGTCAAGGAAACCTTTTCGTCCTTGAACATTACGAGTATCGGATTTGAAAAGGACTACGGAAAACTCGACTCAACCAGCAAAGAAAATTGTTGTCGTCGTGAATCGGTGACAAGGGAACATTTCCTTTTAAACTCCAATCAACCACAATCAGCAATGTAAAAACTGCAGTCAAGTATGCAGTGGCATAAGGACGAAAAACGATGTCAAGTGACCATCGATACGGATACGATATCTTCTTCTTAAACACTCTGCCGTAATCCTTTTTGCTTGAGATTGATATCCCGAAGCGTTTAACATGGAATATAAAAGAAAATGCTGATGCGGCCCTCTTTACCGCATGTTGAAGTGCAAAGAGACGCTTTTCTTAGCAGCTTTTCTTATCATTTTTGGTTTTATGGTAGAAAAATTATGAAGGAGATTTTCAAATGTCGAACATGCTTTTCCCAGATGCAATTTCTCGCTGATTTTCAACAGATTTTCCTCGATAACTCTACAATTATGAGTTATGACTTTAAAGGTGAAAATTGTTAAAAAAAAGAAAGAAAATACATTTTCAGTAAAATTGAATACTTTTTATTCAAATACCTTGCACCATCCTGCGACAAACGATTTGATTCAAACGTGTTGCTTTTACACGTTATACAATGACAGTTTCTTTTAAACTTAAGTTTATCTTTGTGATAAGCGGTGGGAAAACACATGTTTTCACTGAAATTGATGTCGGAGCTGATAAAATCAGTTTTGGTGAGAAGAAAGGTTTTCCATTAAATTCGAACTAATGAAATTATAATAAAAACTTTTAAGCACGTTGTTTGCTTAGTCTTTGATGTTCACACAAGGGAAATTTCCAAGACCCAAAAGTTTGCGATTTTACAGGTTTGAACTTTCCAACAAAATTTAATTATAATATTAAAGCTAGCATCAGACGAGCACACAAAACCTTAACACGTGTGATGACTGACGTCACGAAAAAAACTCAACACACATTTCACACACATCTGACACGACACATCCTTACACTTGAAAAGTGTTGCTATCAGACCGTGTGAAATTTTTTTCCACACAATCGGATTTTTGTCCCAAAACGTGTTAACGACGCCAGTCGTCACACGAAATTTTGTCACACAATTACACACTGTGTGACGCAGATTGAGTAGTTATCAGACGGAGTGAAACGTCTCAAAAGGTGTGATGGTGGAAGACGTGTGACAGCAGTCGAAATCGTCTGACACACTGATTTGCTATCAGACGGTGTGATAGCTCTCTGACATTTTGTGTATTTTTCTCGTTCATTTTGACAAGCAATTGTGCGCTATTTTCAATTTGTGAAGAAAAATAAAATTAAATTAAAATGTCAAAAAGGAAATATGAGGAGATGATGTATATGGCGGTTCTGGCAGCTTATATTTTGGAAAGCAGTGACGACGACGACGACGACGATTCAATGGCTCGAAAGCGCAGTTGTTGGACAAAGGATTGGGTGTCGCGTCACGAGAAGGAGGGTTTCTTTGCCAAATTGATCTGAGGAACCCGAATTGTATCGGAATTTCTTACGGATGTCGTTCGGTCAATTCGATAATTTGCTAACAATTGGTGAAGTCGCAGATAGAAACATAACAAAAGCTGTAATTGAAAACCCGTTTGGTGATATGGCATTATTTGAAGTTTAATTGAACAGCGAATAGTTGTATCAAAATTCCACTTTGAAGTCAAACTTTTCAATAAGATTTTTTAAAATTTATTCCAATCGGATTTTGATGTATGGGAGTTTTATGTAGAATCATATCCTAAATAACTTTTGTTCTTGGACTTTTTTGATAAAATGCACCGTTTTTAAGATATTAGCTATAACACAGTATGTGGGAAATGGCACGAATTCATGCCAGTTTACACATTGGGACATTTTCCCACACTCTTTACACAAACCGAAAAATGCCATCACACATACCACGTTTTACAAAGGGTTATCAGACGGAGGCAAAATTCGTTTAACACACGTCAAAAAAATTGTCGTAACATAGGTTATCACCAGTGTTGTGCCGGTTTTTTACGTAAAGTAATTTACCTAGTTTTTTACGCGTAAAAAACCTCAATTTTAACGTCAAAACGACAAAAAACGAAAAAATCTGTAAAAAACCTAAAACATTGATGATAAAAACTTTAATAAGTAGCCGTTCACAAAATATAGTAATTATTTGTAAATAAATCACCTTAGAACAATAAAAAGGTTAATAGTCTTCAGCAAACAAAGAATTCAAAAGCATTTCCTCTTGAAAGTGAAAAAGATTTTAAACTCGGAGTTCAAAAACTGTTTATATCCTATCATTACATTACGTCCGCCTACTCATTTTAACGTTAATTAATGTGAATAATGTGGAGAGATTTGTGATATATGGGCTATTTTAACCCTTTGTTGCAGTGTTGTTGTACAACAACACCTTTTCTAATTCAGTTTTTTTAATATTATAACATATATTTCATGCACTTATATTGACTAAATTCATTTCGTAAGTATCCTAGGACATCAATTGTTATGAAAAAAAAGTAATATGCGCTTTTTTTATAATTACTGCATTTTATAAATAAATAAAGAGCAAAAAAGTCACTATTTTGCAGATTAAATGTAACTGTGGCAAATTTATTACAGTTAAAAAATCGGTAATTAGCTTTATAAAGGTTTTTGGGGTCGCTAATTACGAATCTGAAGTCAAAACTTCAAAATTCAAAATGGCGGATCCAATATGGCGGTCGAAAAAGATAAAATTACGTACTAGTTTTTACGTACTAGTTTTAAGCGTAGAATATAAAGAATATGCAGAAACAAACATCTACGATATTTTAAAAATTAACAATTTTCCAAAGAAAGCTATTCAAAACATAATTCGAAAATGTCGGTCTGATATTAATAGCCGGAGAAACGAAGAACCAAACAGGGACCCTAAAAAATATGTGAGTATGACTTATATTCCAGATGTATCTGAAGGTATAAAAAGAGTTTTGAATCAATCCTGTCCGAATATTGAGCTGGCGTTCAAAAATAAAAAAACGGTTGGAAATACTTTTACAAAATTAAAGGATAGAACCTCAAAATGGAATCAGCATGATGTTGTTTACAGTATTCCCTGCAGAGGAAATGAAAATGCGGACTGCAATATGAAATATGTTGGGACCACAAAGCAGTATCTGAAAAATAGGATTGCAGGGCATAAATCCGATTTAAAAAATAAAGGGGTAAATAAAACGGCGCTCACTGATCATTGCATCGAAAATAATCATGTACCTGACTTTGAAAATACTAAAATTATTGACAAGGAACAACACCAAAGGAAAAGATTCAGTTTAGAAGCCTTACACATTTATAATACCGAAAATAGTATGAATAAAAAATCAGATACAATGGACGCCGTCAATGCGACTTACTGTGCAATATTAAAATGACAACGAAGGAAAAAATACCTGACATCTCTTGACTACCACTAGTTCTGTCCCTAGCAAAATATATTTTTACTTGTTATATGTTTAATTAATTAATTTATTTATTTGTATTAAAAGTTTAATTTTTTTTAAAAAAAGTGTCCAAAAATTTGTTACAATTGTAAGTAAATGAAAAAACATTGTTTTTAATAAGACCCAATAATGAGGAAAAAAAAAATGTTCATATTTATATTCATTACACAGATCCTGAAGACGTCCTGTGAAAACGGACGAAACGTCGATAATAAATGTTACATTTATTGATATGAAAAAATTGTTTTAATTGACCAATAAGCCTTTAATCACACAAAATGTAATCTAATGAATTTTATCTTTTTTGACCGCCATATTGGATCGGCCATTTTGATTTTTGATGTTTTGACTTCAGATTCGCAATCAGCGACCCCAAAAACCCTCGGATACCAAAAACCGTGAAAACTAATTCCATAGAAAAATGTATGCATGAAAGGGTTAAAGAAACATATTTGGACTAGTTCTTGCAGCAACAAGCGTAATTTTAAAGTTTGAATCAAAAAATCGTTTTTAAACACAAGGAGACTCATTCCGAAGGCGGAAATTGAAACAAAACTGGAAAAAGGGAAAAGAAATTCTAAAAACTGGAAAAATTCCATTCAAACAACTGTTCTAATTTGAGTTAATAGACTGTCCTACTTAGTAGTACAGTCTATTAAGTGCTGATGTCCACCCTCTATATTATAGGATCTCTAATAAAATGCTGAGAAAAACTTTAAAACAGACTGTCATACTTTGTAGGAACTGCGATGTCCCATTTTTTAGGTTTTTTGCGGCACCAAAATAGGTGCGGCACCAAAAAAAGTGCAGCACCAAAAAAAGGTGCGGCACCAAAAAAGGTGCGGCACCAAAATAGGTGCGGCACCAAAAAAGGTGCGGCACCAAAATAGGTGCGGCACCAAAAAAGGTGCGGCACCAAAAAAAAGGTGCGGCACCAAAAAAAGGTGCGGCACCAAAAAAGGTGCGGCACCAAAAAAAGGTGCGGCACCAAAAAAGGTGCGGCACCAAAAAAGGTGCGGCACCAAAAAAAGGTGCGGCACCAAAAAATGTGCTGCACCAAAATAGGTGCGGCACCAAAAAAGGTGCGGCACAAAAAAGGTGCGGCACCAAAAAAGGTGCGGTGTGGAGGTGTTGTGGAGCGGGGGTGCGGGGGTGCGGAGGTGCGGAGGTGTGCAGGTGCGGAGGTGCGGTGGTGCGGAGGTGTGGACGTGTGGTGGTGCGGAGGTGTGGCGGTGCGGAGGTGCGGAGGTGCGGAGGTGCGGAGGTGTGGAGGTGCGGAGGTGCGGAGGTGTGGAGGTGTGGAGGTGCGGAGGTGCGGAGGTGCGGAGGTGCGGAGGTGCGGAGGTGCGGAGGTGCGGATGTGTGGAGGTGTGGAGGTGTGGAGGTGTGGTGGTGTGGAGGTGTGGAGGTGTGGAGGTGTGGAGGTGTGGAGGTGTGGAGGTGCGGAGGTGCGGTGGTGCGGAGGTGTGGTGGTGTGGAGGTGTGGAGGTGTGGAGGTGTGAAGGTGCAGAGGTGCGGTGATGCGGAGGTGTGGAGGTGTGGAGGTGTGGAGGTGTGGTGGTGCGGTGGTGCGGAGGTGTGGAGTTGTGGTGGTGCGGAGGTGCGGAGGTGCGGAGGTGTGGAGGTGTGGAGGTGTGGAGGTGTGGAGGTGTGGAGGTGCGGGGTGCGGAGGTGCGGCGGTGCGGAGGTGCGGAGGTGCGGAGGTGCGGATGTGTGGAGGTGTGGAGGTGTGGTGGTGTGGAGGTGCGGAGGTGCGGAGGTGCGGAGGTGTGGGGGTGCGGAGGTGCGGAGGTGTGGAGGTGCGGAGGTGTAAAGGTGCGGAGGTGCGGAGGTGTGGAGGTGTGGGGTGCGGAGGTGTGGGGGTGCGGTGGTGCGGAGGTGCGGAGGTGTGGAGGTGTGGAGGTGCGGAGATGTGGAGGTGTGGAGGTGTGGAGGTGTGGAGGTGTGGAGGTGTGGTGGTGTGGAGGTGTGGAGGTGTGGAGGTGTGGTGGTGGGGAGGTGTGGAGGTGCGGAGGTGCGGTGGTGCGGAGGTGTGGAGGTGTGGAGGTGTGGAGGTGTGGAGGTGTGGAGGTGCGGCGGTGCGGTGGTGTGGGGGTGCGGTGGTGCGGAGGTGCGGAGGTGCGGAGGTGCGGAGGTGCGGAGGTGCGGAGGTGCGGGGGTGCGGAGGTGTGGAGGTGTGGGGGTGCGGAGGTGCGGTGGTGCGGTGGTGCGGAGGTGTGGAGGTGCGGCGGTGCGGAGGTGCGGAGGTGCGGAGGTGTGGTGGTGCGGAGGTGTGGAGGTGCGGAGGTGCGGTGGTGCGGAGGTGTGGTGGTGCGGAGGTGTGGAGGTGTGGAGGTGCGGTGGTGCGGAGGTGCGGAGGTGTGGAGGTGTGGAAGTGTGGAGGTGTGGTAGTGTGGAGGTGTGGAGGTGTGGAGGTGTGGTGGTGGGAGGTGTGGAGGTGCGGTGGTGCGGAGGTGTGGAGGTGGAGGTGGGGGTGTGGAGGTGTGGAGGTGGAGGTGTGGAGGTGTGGAGGTGGGGGTGTGGAGGTGGAGGTGTGGAGGTGTGGAGGTGTGGAGGTGTGGAGGTGTGGAAGTGTGGAGGTGTGGTGGTGCGGAGGTGTGGAGGTGCGGTGGTGCGGAGGTGTGGAGGTGTGGAGGTGTGGAGGTGTGGAGGTGCGGAGGTGCGGTGGTGCGGAGGTGTGGAGGTGTGGAGGTGTGGAGGTGTGGAGGTGTGGAGGTGTGGAGGTGTGGAGGTGCGGAGGTGCGGAGGTGTGTAGGTGCGGAGGTGTGGAGGTGTGGTGGTGTGGAGGTGTGGAGGTGTGGAGGTGTGGTGGTGGGGAGGTGTGGAGGTGCGGAGGTGCGGTGGTGTGGAGGTGTGTAGGTGTGGAGGTGTGGAGGTGCGGCGGTGCGGAGGTGTAGGGGTGCGGCGGTGCGGTGGTGCGGAGGTGCGGAGGTGCGGTGGTGCGGTGGTGCGGAGGTGTGGAGGTGTGGAGGTGGAGGTGTGGAGGTGGGGGTGTGGAGGTGGAGGTGTTGGGGTGGAGGTGTGGAGGAGTGGAGGTGGGGGTGTGGAGGTGGAGGTGTGGAGGTGTGGAGGTGTGGAGGTGTGGAGGTATGGTGGTGCGGAGGTGTGGTGGTGCAGAGGTGCGGTGGTGTGGAGGTGTGGAGGTGTGGAGGTGCGGTGGTGTTGGGGTGCGGAGGTGCGGAGGTGCGGTGGTGCGGAGGTGTGGAGGTGTGGAGGTGTGGAGGTGTGGAGGTGTGGAGGTGCGGGGTGCGGAGGTGCGGAGGTGTGGAGGTGTGGAGGTGTGGAGGTGTGGAGGTGTGGAGGTGTGGGGGTGTGGAGGTGTGGAGGTGTGGAGGTGTGGAGGTGTGGTGGTGCGGAGGTGCGGTGGTGCGGAGGTGTGGAGGTGTGGAGGTGTGGAGGTGTGGAGGTGTGGAGGTGTGGAGGTGCGGAGGTGTGGAGGTGCGGAGGTGCGGAGGTGCGGTGTGGAGGTTTGGAGGTGTGGTGGTGTGGAGGTGTGGAGGTGTGGAGGTGTGGTGGTGGGGAGGTGTGGAGGTGCGGAGGTGCGGTGGTGCGGAGGTGTGGAGATGTGGAGGTGTGGAGGTGTGGAGGTGCGGTGGTGCGGTGGTGTGGGGGTGCGGTGGTGCGGAGGTGCGGAGGTGCGGAGGTGCGGAGGTGCGGAGGTGCGGAGGTGCGGAGGTGCGGGGGTGCGGGGGTGCGGAGGTGTGGAGGTGTGGGGGTGCGGAGGTGTTGGGGTGCGGAGGTGTGGGGTGCGGAGGTGTGGAGGTGTGGAGGTGTGGAGGTGCGGAGGTGCGGAGGTGTGGGGGTGCGGCGGTGCGGGGTGCGGAGGTGCGGTGGTGCGGAGGTGTGGAGGTGTGGAGGTGTGGAGGTGTGGAGGTGTGCGGGTGCGGAGGTGTGGTGGTGCGGGGGTGCGTGGTGCGGAGGTGCGGAGGTGCGGAGGTGTTGTGGTGCGGAGGTGTGGAGGTGCGGGGTGCGGAGGTGTGGAGGTGTGGAGGTGTGAAGGTGTGGAGGAGTGGAGGTGCGGTGGTGTGGAGGTGTGGAGTTGCGGAGGTGTGGAGGTGTGGAGGTGTGGAGGTGTGGAGGTGTGGGGGTGCGGAGGTGTGGAGGTGTGGAGGTGCGGAGGTGCGGTGGTGCGGAGGTGCGGAGGTGTGGTGGTGCGGAGGTGTGAAGGTGCGGTGGTGCGGAGGTGCGGAGGTGTGGAGGTGCGGAGGTGTGGTGGTGGGGGTGTGGAGGTGGGGGTGCGGAGGTGTGGTGGTGTGGAGGTGTGGAGGTGTGGAGGTGTGGTGGTGGGGAGGTGTGGAGGTGCGGAGGTGCGGTGGTGCGGAGGTGTGGAGATGTGGAGGTGTGGAGGTGTGGAGGTGCGGTGGTGCGGTGGTGTGGGGGTGCGGTGGTGCGGAGGTGCGGAGGTGCGGGGGTGCGGAGGTGTGGAGGTGTGGGGGTGCGGAGGTGTTGGGGTGCGGAGGTGTGGGGTGCGGAGGTGTGGAGGTGTGGAGGTGTGGAGGTGCGGAGGTGCGGAGGTGTGGAGGTGCGGCGGTGCGGGGTGCGGAGGTGCGGTGGTGCGGAGGTGTGGAGGTGTGGAGGTGTGGAGGTGTGGAGGTGTGCGGGTGCGGAGGTGTGGTGGTGCGGGGGTGCGTGGTGCGGAGGTGCGGAGGTGCGGAGGTGTTGTGGTGCGGAGGTGTGGAGGTGCGGAGGTGCGGAGGTGTGGAGGTGTGGAGGTGTGAAGGTGTGGAGGTGTGGAGGAGTGGAGGTGCGGTGGTGTGGAGGTGTGGAGTTGCGGAGGTGTGGAGGTGTGGAGGTGTGGAGGTGTGGAGGTGTGGGGGTGCGGAGGTGTGGAGGTGTGGAGGTGCGGAGGTGCGGTGGTGCGGAGGTGCGGAGGTGTGGTGGTGCGGAGGTGTGAAGGTGCGGTGGTGCGGAGGTGCGGAGGTGTGGAGGTGCGGAGGTGTGGTGGTGGGGGTGTGGAGGTGGGGGTGCGGAGGTGTGGAGGTGTGGAGGTGTGGTGTGGAGGTGTGGAGGTGGAGGTGGAGGTGCGGCACCAAAAAAGGTGCGGCACCAAAAAAGGTGCGGCACCAAAAAAAGGTGCGGCACCAAAAAAGGTGCTGCACCAAAATAGGTGCGGCACCAAAAAAGGTGCGGCACAAAAAAGGTGCGGCACCAAAAAAGGTGCGGTGTGGAGGTGTGGAGGTGTTGTGGTGCGGTGGTGCGGAGGTGGAGGTGTGGTGGTGGAGGTGTGGAGGTGTGGAGGTGGAGGTGTGGAGGTGGAGGTGGAGGTGTGGAGGTGTGGAGGTGTGGTGGTGCGGAGGTGGTGGTGTGGAGGTGTGAGGTGCGGAGGTGTGGGGGTGCGGTGGTGCGGGGGTGCGGAGGTGTGGTGGTGTGGAGGTGTGGAGGTGTGGAGGTGTGGTGGTGTGGAGGTGTGGAGGTGTGGAGGTGTGGTGGTGGGGAGGTGTGGAGGTGCGGAGGTGCGGTGGTGCGGAGGTGTGGCGGTGCGGAGGTGTGGAGGTGTGGAGGTGTGGAGGTGTGGAGGTGCGGAGGTGTGGAGGTGTGGAGGTGTGGGTGTGGAGGTGTGGTGGTGGAGGTGTGGAGGTGTGGAGGTGGGGGTGTGGAGGTGTGGAGGTGTGGAGGTGTGGAGGTGTGGTGGTGTGGAGGTGTGGAGGTGTGGAGGTGCGGAGGTGTGGAGGTGTGGAGGTGTGGGTGTGGAGGTGTGGAGGTGGAGGTGTGGAGGTGTGGAGGTGGGGGTGTGGAGGTGTGGAGGTGTGGAGGTGTGGAGGTGTGGTGGTGTGGAGGTGTGGAGGTGTGGCGGTGTTGGGGTGCGGAGGTGTGGAGGTGTGGAGGCGCGGAGGTGTTGTGGTGCGGAGGTGCGGAGGTGCGGAGGTGCGAAGGTTCGGAAGTGCGGAGGTGTGGAGGTGTGGAGGTGTGGAGGTGTGGTGGTGCGGAGGTGTGGAGGTGTGGGGGTGGAGGTGTGGAGGTGGGGGTGTGGAGGTGGGGGTGTGGAGGTGGAGGTGTGGTGGTGGAGGTGTGGTGGTGGAGGTGTGGAGGTGTGGAGGTGGAGGTATGGGGTGGAGGTGGAGGTGTGGAGGTGTGGAGGTGTGGTGGTGCGGAGGTGGAGGTGTGGAGGTGGGGGTGTGGTGCGGCACAAAAAAGGTGCGGCACCAAAAAAGGTGCGGTGTGGAGGTGTTGTGGTGCGGTGGTGCGGAGGTGGAGGTGTGGAGGTGTGGAGGTGTGGAGGTGTGGAGGTGTGGAGGTGTGGTGGTGTGGAGGTGTGGAGGTGTGGAGGTGTGGAGGTGTGGAGGTGTGGAGGTGTGGAGGTGGCACCAAAAAAGGTGCGGCACCAAAATAGGTGCGGCACCAAAAAAGGTGCGGCACCAAAAAAAAGGTGCGGCACCAAAAAAAGTGCGGCACCAAAAAAGGTGCGGCACCAAAATAGGTGCGGCACCAAAAAAGGTGCGGCACCAAAAAAAGGTGCGGCACCAAAAAAGGTGCAGCACCAAAATAGGTGCGGCACCAAAAAAGGTGCGGCACCAAAATAGGTGCGGCACCAAAAAAGGTGCGGCACCAAAAAAAAGGTGCGGCACCAAAAAAAGGTGCGGCACCAAAAAAGGTGCGGCACCAAAAAAAGGTGCGGCACCAAAAAAGGTGCGGCACCAAAAAAGGTGCGGCACCAAAAAAAGGTGCGGCACCAAAAAAGGTGCTGCACCAAAATAGGTGCGGCACAAAAAAGGTGCGGCACCAAAAAAGGTGCGGTGTGGAGGTGTTGTGTTGCGGTGGTGCGGAGGTGGAGGTGTGGAGGTGTGGAGGTGTGGAGGTGTGGAGGTGTGGAGGTGTGGAGGTGTGGAGGTGCGGGGGTGCGGAGGTGTGGTGGTGCGGAGGTGTGGTGGTGCGGAGGTGCGGGGGTGCGGAGGTGTGGTGGTGCGGAGGTGTGGAGGTGTGGTGGTGTGGTGGTGTGGAGGTGCGCAGCTGTGGAGGTGTGGAGGTGTGGAGGTGTGGAGGTGGGGGTGTGGAGGTGTGGAGGTGTGGAGGTGTGGAGGTGCGGAGGTGTGGAGGTGTGGTGGTGGAGGTGTGGAGGTGTGGAGGTGGAGGTGTGGAGGTGTGGAGGTGCGGAGGTGTGGAGGTGTGGTGGTGGAGGTGTGGAGGTGTGGAGGTGGAGGTGTGGAGGTGGAGGTGTGGAGGTGTGGAGGTGTGGAGGTGGAGGTGGAGGTGTGGAGGTGTGTGGTGCGGTGGTGTGCGGGCGCGGTGGTGCGGAGGTGTGGAGGTGTGGAGGTTGTGGAGGTGTGGAGGTGTGGTGGTGTGGGGTGTGGAGGTGTGGAGGTGTGGTGGTGGGGAGGTGTGGAGGTGCGGAGGTGTGGAGGTGCGGAGGTGTGGAGGTGTGGTGGTGTGGAGGTGTGGTGGTGCGGAGGTGTGGAGGTGTGGTGGTGCGGAGGTGTGGAGGTGTGGAGGTGTGGAGGTGTGGGTGTGGAGGTGGAGGTGTGGAGGTGTGGAGGTGTGGTGGTGGGGGTGTGGAGGTGGAGGTGTGGAGGTGTGGAGGTGTGGAGGTGTGGTGGTGTGGAGGTGTGGAGGAGTGGAGGTGTGGTGGTGCGGAGGTGCGGTGGTGCGGAGGTGCGGAGGTGTGGAGGTGCGGCGGTGCGGAGGTGCGGAGGTGTGGTGGTGCGGAGGTGTGGAGGTGCGGAGGTGCGGTGGTGCGGAGGTGTGGAGGTGTGGAGGTATGGAGATGCGGAGGTGTGGAGGTGCGGAGGTGCGGAGGTTTGGAGGTGCGGAGGTGCGGAGGTGTGGAGGTGCGGAGGTGCGGGGGTGCGGAGGTGTGGAGGTGTGGAGGTGCGGAGGTGTGGTGGTGTGGAGGTGTGGAGGTGTGGAGGTGTGGAGGTGTGGAGGTGTGGAGGTGTGGAGGTGCGGAGGTGCGGAGGTGCGGAGGTGCGGAGGTGCGGTGGTGCGGTGGTGCGGAGGTGCGGTGGTGCGGAGGTGTGGGGGTGCGGAGGTGCGGTGGTGTGGAGGTGTGGAGGTGCGGAGGTGTGGAGGTGCGGAGGTGTGGAGGTGTGTGGTGCGGAGGTGTGGGGGTGCGGGGTGCGGAGGTGCGGAGGTGCGGAGGTGTGGAGGTGTGGAGGTGTGGAGGTGTGGAGGTGTGGAGGTGTGGTGGTGTGGAGGTGTGGTGGTGTGGAGGTGTGGGGGTGGGGAGGTGTGGAGGTGCGGAGGTGCGGTGGTGCGGAGGTGTGGAGGTGTTGGGGTGTGGAGGTGTGGGGGTGCGGGGGTGCGGAGGTGTAGGGGTGCGGCGGTGCGGTGGTGCGAAGGTGCGGAGGTGCGGAGGTGTGGAGGTGTAGAAGTGTGGTGGTGTGGAGGTGTGGAGGTGTGGTGGTGTGGAGGTGTGGTGGTGGGGAGGTGTGGAGGTGCGGAGGTGCGGTGGTGCGGAGGTGTGGAGGTGTGGAGGTGTGGAGGTGTGGTGGTGCGGGGGTGCGGAGGTGTGGAGGTGGCACCAAAAAAGGTGCGGCACCAAAATAGGTGCGGCACCAAAAAAGGTGCGGCACCAAAAAAAAGGTGCGGCACCAAAAAAAGTGCGGCACCAAAAAAGGTGCGGCACCAAAATAGGTGCGGCACCAAAAAAGGTGCGGCACCAAAAAAAGGTGCGGCACCAAAAAAGGTGCGGCACCAAAATAGGTGCGGCACCAAAAAAGGTGCGGCACCAAAATAGGTGCGGCACCAAAAAAGGTGCGGCACCAAAAAAAAGGTGCTGCACCAAAAAAAGGTGCGGCACCAAAAAAGGTGCGGCACCAAAAAAAGGTGCGGCACCAAAAAAGGTGCGGCACCAAAAAAGGTGCGGCACCAAAAAAAGGTGCGGCACCAAAAAAGGTGCTGCACCAAAATAGGTGCGGCACCAAAAAAGGTGCGGCACAAAAAAGGTGCGGCACCAAAAAAGGTGCGGTGTGGAGGTGTTGTGGTGCGGTGGTGCGGAGGTGGAGGTGTGGAGGTGTGGAGGTGTGGAGGTGTGGTGGTGCGGGGGTGTGGAGGTGTGGTGGTGTGGAGGTGTGGTGGTGTGGAGGTGTGGTGGTGGGGAGGTGTGGAGGTGCGGAGGTGCGGTGGTGCGGAGGTGTGGAGGTGTGGAGGTGCGGAGGTGCGGAGGTGCGGAGGTGCGGTGGTGCGGTGGTGCGGAGGTGCGGAGGTGCGGAGGTGTGGGGGTGCGGAGGTGCGGAGGCGTGGAGGTGTGGAGGTGCGGAGGTGCGGAGGTGTGGAGGTGTGGAGGTGTGGAGGTGTGGTGGTGTGGAGGTGTGGTGGTGGGGAGGTGTGGAGGTGCGGAGGTGCGGTGGTGCGGAGGTGTGGAGGTGTGGAGGTGCGGAGGTGCGGAGGTGCGGAGGTGCGGTGGTGCGGTGGTGCGGAGGTGCGGAGGTGCGGAGGTGTGGGGGTGCGGAGGTGCGGAGGCGTGGAGGTGTGGAGGTGCGGAGGTGCGGAGGTGTGGAGGTGTGGAGGTGTGGAGGTGTGGTGGTGTGGAGGTGTGGCGGAGGTGCGGAGGTGTGGAGGTGTGGAGGTGTGGAGGTGTGGTGGTGTGGAGGTGTGGTGGTGTGGAGGTGTGGTGGTGGGGAGGTGTTGGGGTGCGGAGGTGTGGAGGTGCGGAGGTGTGGAGGTGTGGAGGTGTGGAGGGTGGAGGTGCGGAGGTGTGGAGGTGTGGAGGTGGAGCTGTGGAGGTGGGGGTGTGGAGGTGGAGGTGTGGAGGTGGAGGTGTGGAGGTGTGGTGGTGAGGGTGTGGAGGTGGAGGTGTGGAGTTGTGGAGGTGTGGAGGTGTGGAGGTGTGGAGGTGTGGTGGTGCGGAGGTGTGGAGGTGCGGAGGTGCGGAGGTGTGGAGGTGTGGAGGTGCGGAGGTGGAGGTGTGGAGGTGGAGGTGTGGAGGTGTGGAGGTGTGGAGGTGTGGAGGTGTGGAGGTGTGGAGGTGCGGGGGTGCGGAGGTGTAGAGGTGCGGGGTGCGGAGGTGCGGAGGTGCGGTGGTGCGGAGGTGCGGAGGTGTGGTGGTGCGGAGGTGTGGGGGTGCGGGGGTGCGGAGGTGCGGAGGTGCGGAGGTGTGGGTGTGCGGAGGTGTGGAGGTGTGGTGGTGTGGAGGTGTGGAGATGTGGAGGTGTGGAGGTGGAGGTGTGGAGGTGGGGGTGTGGAGGTGGGGGTGTGGAGGTGGAGGTGTGGAGGTGGAGGTGGAGGTGTGGAGGTGTGGAGGTGTGGAGGTGTGGAGGTGTGGTGGTGTGGAGGTGTGGAGGTGTGGAGGTGTGGAGGTGTGGTGGTGTGGAGGTGTGGAGGTGTGGAGGTGTGGAGGTGTGGAGGTGGAGGTGTAGGTGTGGAGGTGGCGGTGCGGCACCAAAAAAGGTGCGGCACCAAAAAAGGTGCGGCACCAAAAAAAGGTGCGGCACCAAAAAAGGTGCGGCACCAAAAAAAGATGCGGCACCAAAAAAAGATGCGGCACCAAAAAAGGTGCGGCACCAAAAAAAGGTGCGGCACCAAAAAAAGTACGGCACCAAAAAAAGTGCGGCACCAAAAAAGGTGCGGCACCAAAAAAGGTGCGGCACCAAAAAAGGTGCGGCACCAAAAAAAAGGTGCGGCACCAAAAAAGGTGCGGCACCAAAAAAGGTGTGGCACTAAAAAAAGTGCGGCACCAAAAAACGTGCGGCACCAAAAAAAGTGCGGCACCAAAAAAAGTGCGGCACCAAAAAAAGATGCGGCACCAAAAAAGGTGCGGCACCAAAAAAGGTGCGGCACCAAAAAAAGTACGGCACCAAAAAAAGTGCGGCACCAAAAAAGGTGCGGCATCAAAAAAAGGTGCGGCACAAAAAAAGGTGCGGCACCAAAAAAAGGTGCGGCACCAAAATAGGTGCGGCACCAAAAAAAGGTGCGGCACCAAAAAAGGTGCGGCACCAAAAAAAGTGCGGCACTAAAAAAAGTGCGGCACCACAAAAAGTGCGGCACCAAAAAAATTATGGCACCAAAGAAAGTGCGGCACCAAAGTAAGGCACCAAAGTACGGCACCAAAGTACGGCATCAAACAGTGTTGTGCCGGTTTTTTACGTAAAGTAATTTACCTAGTTTTTTACGCGTAAAAACCTCAATTTTAACGTAAAAAACGTAAAAAACTGTAAAAAACCTGAAACATTGATGATAAAAATTTTAATAAGTAGCCATTCACTAAATATAGTAATTATTTGTAAATAAATCACCTTAGAACAATAAAAAGGTTAATAGTCTTCAGCAAACAAAGAATTCAAAAGCATTTCCTCTTGAAAGTGAAAAAGATTTTAAACTCGGAGTTCAAAAACTGTTTATATCCTATCATTACATTACGTCCGCCTACTCATTTTAACGTTAATTAATGTGAATAATGTGGAGAGATTTGCGACATATGGGCTATTCTAACCCTTTGTTGCAGTGTTGTTGTACAACAACACCTTTTCTAATTCAGTTTTTTTAATATTATAACATATATTTCATGCACTTATATTGACTAAATTCATTTCGTAAGTATCCTAGGACATCAATTGTTATGAAAAAAAAGTAATATGCGCTTTTTTTTATAATTACTGCATTTTATAAATAAATAAAGAGCAAAAAAGTAGCTTTTTGCAGATTAAATGAAACTGTGGCAAATCTATTACAGTTAAAAAAATCGGTAATTAGCTTTATAAAGGTTTTTGGGGTCGCTAATTACGAATCTGAAGTCAAAACTTCAAAATTCAAAATGGCGGATCCAATATGGCGGTCGAAAAAGATAAAATTACGTATTAGTTTTCAGCGTAATCTAATGAATTTTAGCTTTTTTGACCGCCATATTGGATCCGCCATTTTGATTTTTGAAGTTTTGACTTCAGATTCGTAATCAGCGACCCCAAAAACCCTCGGATACCAAAAACCGTGAAAATTAATTCCATAGAAAAATGTATGCATGAAAGGGTTAAAGAAACATATTTGGACTAGTTCTTGCAGCAATAAGCGTAATTTTAAAGTTTGCATCAAAAAATCGTTTTTAAACACAAGGAGACTCATTCCGAAGGCGTAAATTGAAACAAAACTGGAAAAAGGGAAAAGAAATTCTAAAAACTGGAAAAATTCCATTCAAACAACTGTTCTAATTTGAGTTAATAGAGTGTCCTACTTAGTAGTACAGTCTATTAAGTGCTGATGTACACTCTCTATATTATAGGATCTCTAATAAAATGCTGAGAAAAACTTTAAAACAGACTGTCATACTTTGTAGGAACTGCGATGTCCCATTTTTTAGGTTTTTTACTATTTTTTACGTTTTTTACTGTTTTTTTTACGTTTTTTACCAGTTTTTTACGTTTTTTACGTGAAAAATGTAAAAAACTGTTTTTACGCCGTTTTGCCCAACACTGGTTATCACACGGTGTGTAAACAAAAATTCTGTCACAATTTAAGTTATCAGACGGTGTAAACTGGTGTGACAATTTTGTGACGTCAAAATTACGTCAGTCATCACACGTGTTAAGGTTTTGTGTGCTCGTCTGATGCTAGCTTAAGTATACGTTTGATGAAATGGAAAAATAATTATCGGAAAACGAGTTTCGGATGGGGACTAAATATTTGGGTAGCAAAATATAACAAGTTTACTCTTACTTTTATTATGAAATTGTGTTCTTTTTTTAACAGAAAATGAATTATGTTTAATTATTTTCCCAGATCTACGTAATATTTTATCCAGGTCACAAAAAAACAAACACAAATATGGTTTTTTGCTTACAAAAATAATAATTTATCGATTAATTTCTGCTCCTCGTTTCCACGACCGACGGGGAAACGTTTTATGCAATTTCTATTAAAATCAGAAATATTTTACCAAATTTAGAGCAATGCTGTAATTTCTCATCTCAAAAAAACAATAAATACATAAAGCTGATAAAAAACAATAAACGAGATGTTAAGAAAAAGCCCACATGAGGAAGAGAATCACTTACATCGAAAAATGCGCACATTGAAAAATCTTAACAATGAAAAACATTTACAACAATTGAAACATAAGAAAAGCTACAATTTTTAGGGGCCAATCGTCAAATACTCTTGACAGACCAAATGTTTATTTTAAAAAATCCATTTGTATAGGAGAGGGGGAAAGGAGTGGTCCGATTACATTTTGATGTATGGAAAGGTTATGTTAAATCATATTCTAAACAAATTTTACGTTAATAAATTTTTCAATACGACTCACCGTTTTCGACCAAATTAAAAAAGGATACAATTTGTATGGAAGAGGGGGAGCAATGGTCCGATTGGATTTTGATGTGTGGATGAGTTATGTAGAATCCTATTCTAAACACATTTTGCCTCTATAAATTTTTCAATATTACTTACCGTTTTCGAGAAAATTGCAAAAAACTCTTTCGTTTGTATAGGGGAGTGAAAAATAAATGGTCCAATTTTGGCCGTTCAATAACTTTCCCTAGCCATTTACGAAAATTTTAAGTCTCTAGCTCAATTCTTTCGAAAGTGATGGACGGACCCACATACAGAAATCAAAATCTATTGTCATCCCTAACACTCTTGTGTAGTTCATTTTTGTTATCCTTAGAGATTTCCTAACGCCAGAATTGGATTCAGCGACATGAAAAACTCCCAGAGGAGATTTTTTTCTAGAAAATTTGCGGAAAATGATGATCACGTTATCCTTACAGGACCTTCCGTTATCATTAGAGAGTTCTTAACGCCAGAATTGGATTTAGCGACCTGGAAAACTCCCAAATGAGATTTTTTCCCGGAAAATTCGAGGAAAAGTATATTCACGTTATCCTTACAGGACCTTCTATTATCCTTACAACGACAAAGTAGTGAAAATATTCTATTATCATCGTAGTTACGAGTGTGTGCGAAATTTCAAGTCAATCGGATTAGTGGGTCAAAATTATGTTACAAAAGTTGACCCTGACAAACAAAAAAGCAAGCTGAATAAAAACTTTTAAAAAACGCCTCAACTTTAATCGTTTTTAAGAAAAGCTATATTTAACATTGGACTATAAAACGTATTTTTTATGTGGTTTCGCCAACAGTTCGTCCAGTCTCGTGATTTGACCTCTTCCCTTTGGAAAGGCGGGTGATTGACGGACGGAAACGTTAATAACTGATCTGCGAACGTTAGCGCAGTTAATACATAGTATGAAAATAACAAAAAAAAAGAAATAGGATAAGGTGAAAAAATGTCATACACGAGGCCCTTTAACACTCTAACTGCCACGACAGTTTTAAGCCTTTTTCGAATATTTAGTTGGCAGTCAAAAAGGATGCACTAAGAGAAAAAAAAATTGAAACAAAATTATACCTAAATGTTATTTTATTACCATAAAATGTGTGCAACTACAAAAAATCGTTGCGGTTGCAGCGAACACTTTAATAATTTTCATTGTTTCACTGTACACATCAGTTAGGTGTCAGGTCTTTTTGACTGACGCGACAGTTAGAGTGTTAATGCAACTTAAAAGTCGTTATGGTACAAGCCCAGAACAGAAATTGCTGTTTGTATGGCATAAACTGGTATCTCAAGAATATTTTGGCTAAAGAACATTTTTCCTTCGGATTTTATTTGGTGAGCAATTTAAATAGTATGAAACTGTGCCGACTTGCCCTATTTTTAGGTTGTTTCCCAAATTTTTCACGCAATACATTTTGTTTTCAGTTACATGAATTTTTCCATATAAAATTAAATGGACAAGCGATTAATTAGCGTGAAATATATTTCTTAAAAATTATTTTTAAATAAATTAACTCACCTTTTGTCCTTTCGACCACCCTGAGCTGTGTTTCGCCATTAAAGGGTCTTCCACTAAGATCTGGCTGGGATTATAAAAAAAAAAAAAACAAGCATAAAATTTCCCAGCAGATTTAAGTGTCCTTATAAAATTATTCCATTTAGTTAACAAAGAAATTTTAAAAAAGAAAGAAATTTTAGTGCAGAAAAAACCTGAAATTCCTTGCCAAAACAATCTTAAGACAAAACTAATCGATCAACTTAATCTAAATGTCTCATCATTTCGATTATGAAAATTTCCTTGTTTTGTAATAACTTGATTGCATGTTTACAACTTTTACAACATCGTAGCCAATTTTCCCAGTTTTACATCACCGTCAACGCCAATAGATTACATTTTGGCAAAGCTTGTTCAGATGAATGATAAATTGTGAGTCAAGAAAAACTTATGTTTGCATAATATGCTGACTGAGTACATAATTCTTCTCATCCTAGCTGAATTATGTACTGAAATGGATTCAACGATGAGAGTGCAACAGAGAGAAAAGATTTTGAATCGGAATAACATTTCGAAGGATATTTGTGTCTACCCCTAACTGAAGTTTATATTCGAATGTGGGTTGAATGAGTGTCAGAACATCTGATTTAAACACTTCCCAGCAGCTATTAGACATACAGACGGAAAGGAGTCTTTTTTTACGGATTCCAATATTGAGTATTACCACGAAAGAAAAAAGTACCGAACAGATGACTTGCAAATATTGTAAAAACTTCTGACCGAATTTTGTACAAGGATGAAATTTGTCTGCTGGTTGTATAATTTTGCGGAAGGACGACTATTTAGTAAATTACAGACCATCATTTTGGGATGATGTCAAAAATTCGATTGTGTTTAGCTGAAACTGAAAATTCGTTCTCATCACTTACCAGCGCAGGAAAGGTGAGAATATGGATTGATAAATAAAGGACGAAAAACGACTTCGGATCGTCATCAGTTTTAGTTAAGGATTACTCAACTCAACTTCCAACCATTGGAAATGTAATTTTCTCTTGCCGAAAAATAAATAAAAAGCTATTGGGAAAAAAATTGAACACAATGAAAATGCTTTTCCATGGGATTTTCTATAGTTAATCCATTTTCCATATATCTCTGCCACAGTCTTTAATTTTCCTTTCGACAACAAAATGGTATCCTGTCACATTCGGTACGACTTTTTTACGGGAATGGGGCACCGACTCCATACGTTCGACGAACATTGGAAAAAGGAACCACGGAAAATTGTTCTGCAGAGCTTCGACGCCTGCGTTTAGGCAACGTTCAATATTAACTCGTCATCATCCGACGAAAATGGTAATGGAAAACACTGACAAATTTGCATCGAACTCGGAAAAGCGAAAATCGAGGAGAGGCGACTATCCGTTAGAGTGTTGCATTTATAGGGGGTTTCCTGAAGTAGAAACCGGGGAAATTCTCAAAATTTCCCCATATTTTCTCTTTTCGATCTTTCTTTAGTAAAAATTTACCATGGGATTTAAGAGTCATATCGACGTTTTTTCAAGAGAGGGTTTTTTTGAATTTCTTTACACATTCAAAGGGATTTTTCTTCCCAATAGTTCTCTCAAATAAAACAGGCAATCGCTTTAAGATCTGAGAAAAAAATTCCCACAGTAGTTTATAAGGAGTTTTCCCTGCAGAAAAGAGAAAGTTTTCTATGGCCAGTCAACTTAACAAAATATGTATATAAAAAAAACTTTTTATGATGCCTTAATTCGGTATTCTTTTATTCTTTTGTGTCGTTCATTCATGCGGATGAGCTTTGAATAAAATTACGAAATGACATCCAAGGATTAAGTCATTTAAATACGAAAGTGCGGTGTCAAACCGATAAATCCTTTTCCTTAAAATCCCTAGTCTTATGGACATAGAACTAGGATATTATTACTTTTGTTTATCTGGTGTTACCATATTTTATGTAATTTCACAGAATGCTTGAGCTTTGAATGGCAAGGGATTTCATTAAGTCGGTTGTAAGTCTTTTATGGAGACTTTACCAATAAAACTGTCACGGAATACCTAGGATTTTAAATTTTTCATTACAAAATAATGCCTTTCTTATATAATCAAACCTCATATGATGAATATAAGTGGTATAATGTTGAAAGTTTTTATAGAAAAAGATTTGAAAATTGAAGAACTAATAGAAGTAGAAAGTTGAAATTTGGCAAACCCTTTTATCAAAACATAACATCTTCCGAAAATAGTAAAAAATCAACCACCCCTTCCGGTCTCTCCCATACAAATATAAACGATTTCTACGATTTTATCGAAAACGGTGTATCGTATCTTCTCGTAAATTTGTTTAGAATATGATTTTACATAATCGTTCCATACATCAAAACCCAATTAAACCACCCCTTTCCCCTCTCCCACACAAACGGACAAGATTTTTAGCATTTTCTCGAAAACGGTTAATTTTTTCGGTTCAGGGTTCTCTGGGACGATAGCAGCTTTCGAATGCAAAAAACGGAGAACAAATCGAATTAGGATTACTGGCAGAAGTCGATCTTACAGTTTTCATTGCAAACATACATACGAGCGAACACACACACAGACATGTTGCGAACTCATCGAACTGAGTCGATTGGAATATGTCCCGGGGGCGGGGCTCCGGTTTTCGGTTTTTGAAGTGATTTTAATACCTTTCTTAAGATGTAAGAAAGGTAAAAACGTCTTTCTGTCTGACAGGCTGTTAGTCTCTCTGTGTACAGATTATTTAAAGAAAATGACATTTTCCACAATTTTTCCTTTCACCGTTATTCAGTATATTTTACCGTAATCGAGATATTTTCAATAAAATGCAAAAGATTGGATTTTTGCGAATTTCTTGCAAATTAATGGCTTGAAAAAAAAACATTGTTAAAGGAAGATATTAAGATATAAAAACTCTCTACATTTTTGCCGTTTATCGTGTATCGACATCGTCTCCGTTATCGAGATATTTCAGATTTTCAACACAAAACTTTCTCTGCAATAGTTTCATAAAAATATGAAAAAAAATTATATTTTTGCAAATATCTCGAGAACCGTTAAAGATACGTAAAAACTGTTAAAACACAAAAATGTGGAAAATTTTATGTCCTTTAAATTTGGTTATTTTCTTTTTTCTCCAAAAGCTCATAGTTTTCGAGAAATTTTCAAAAAACGATATTTTTTCAAGTAAATTGTGTGGGAGGTACCCGTTATAGCTACCGTTACTTTTCCGAAAGTTGACAGAAAACTGCGATTTTCGTGAAACTTATTTTGAAAAAATTTCAAGTCGCTAAGTCAACTCGTTCCGGAGTTATTTAAGATACATACAACGGACATACCGACAGACAGATGCTCGAACATCCTAATAATTTTACCTGAAACGGATTTCCTACTGATTAGAAAGTTTCTATCTGTCCCCGTTCTCGCGTCGGCTTGGATACAATACTTTCCCTCTGTAGGAGGGGAATATAAAAATTTAATGTTTTTATGAAAATTGTATATTTTTTTTTGTCGAATTTTAGTGTGAATTGTGCGAGACGTAGATTTGATACATATAAGAAATCATGTGCTGTTGACATCAAATATTTTCTGTTGGTTTCTCGGAAACGGTTCGAAATCTCGAAAGAAAATTTTAAAATGAAAAAAAAAACTTTTCCACAATCAATTTTTACATGAATTTTCCTTTGGCAATAAGAATTCAATCCGAAAAAAAATCTGCTTTCTCGTTCTCTAAATTTACTGTGTTTCCGTGATTTTCTGCAACACGCGATTTTTACAATGGCAAACAAAGTTAAGAAAACGTTAAAAAACCAATTAAAATTTTAGGTCACGATATTTTTTATGATATTTAAGAATAATTTGCCTCAAAAGTTTTATTGCTAATCTATTCTCTAAAACCTTTTGACATTCGCCAAAAAAGAATTGAATCCCTTAAAGTTTTAAACATATTTCCATTAACCCTTTCGGTACATGTTTTTTTCTGTGGGTTTTAAAAATACTCTGTATACAAATTAATGATGTTTAAGCTATTAGTATTCATTTAAAACAAAAAAAAAATTGAAAAAAAAAATTAAAAATTTTAATTTTTTTCAAATACGTCCACTGTGGTCCAGCTTTTTACTCAAAAAATCAAAATTGGGTCAAAAATGCACTTAATGGTGCACTGAATGAGAATAGAGTGTTGAAAATAAATAAATAATAAGACAATTAAAATTTTTTAGCATGATGCCATATGGCATCAAAATACCGAAAGGGTTAACTTCCGGATGCCATTTTAATTCTTTCAAAATTTAATTTAGGTCATCTTCGACTTGTGTTCGACGACCCGTTAATAAATTAATGCCCGATCCATTCATTTTATTTATAAAGTTCCATTGACTCGTCCTGATAAAATTTTCCCAATGGTGAACATAACTATGGCCTCACAATTTCCTCTTTTAGAAATATTTTTACATAATGCCATCATTGATAAAATGTACTCAACAATGGTATAAAATTTATTAATGCGACAAAATATAATTTCATTGATTTAGGCTACCGTACTTTTATCGAGAGAAAAGCAAGAACTCCTTCTCTAGTACCAAATGGAAATCATCATCCTCTTACCCATCACCTCCAAGGTGTCCTTTTGGCAAAGCCAAGGTGAATACTTGAATAGTGAACATTTCCCCCGATGATAAAGTGAATTTTCAAAGGAACGTTCATGCCATCCAGACCGGATATGAAGGCGAACATGGCAAAATGTTGACGAACAATAGAGCATACGTAAAAGGAGCCAAACTAATTGCAGATTTTATGTGTGTGTGTGTGTGTGTATGCGACTGCTCTAGAAAAAAAAACTACCTGTCTTTCCGAAAATAGCCTTTTCTTTTTTAGGTTTTTATACAATCAAAAGGGTAAAGGTACAATGCTGAGTTTTTATTCAAAGACAAGTTATTTAACTACCTATTCCAGATCAATGAAAAAAATCTTCTCTGCTATAGTTGAAAGACTGAGGCAAGCAAGATGCGCTCCTTATGATGAAGGTGAAGATCTAATAAGAAAATCATTTGTTTTATAAAAGAAAAAAATAATCTAAGGTTTTGTTTGAAAAAATCCAAGGACAAAATTCATAACTAATAAACTTTTTATCGAAAAATCTTGAAACGGAACAATTTCCATGATTTCTGAAAAACAACGAGTCGTTAGTTGATTTAATCACGCTGCACAGTTGATTTAATCACGTTCGTAGTTAATTTCACCATTTTCGTTGTATTGTTGGTTCATCACGAAACATAGTTGAGCCAACCAATGAATTTTCTCGCCTTGCAAGATTTTTTAAACCAATTTACTTCCTCTGTAACAAATTTTTGGATTTTTTTTTTTTTTAAATAGCCCAATAATGTGTTAAATGTGCCCCTTATTAAATTGAGAAAATAAAAATAAAAGCAAATTACGTCAAAACTCCGCCTAGGACAGTTTGGGATGCAAAACTGGAGGACATCGGCACGTGACCGGGACCTCTGGTGAGAGACATGGCGCAGGTCAAGACCGGAAACCGGTTGTAGTGCCGAGAGAGAAAGAGAGAAAGAGAGAGAGAGAAAGAGAGAGAGACGGGGATAGAGAGAGATAGAGAGAGAGAGAGAGAGGGGGGGGGGGGTAGAGAGAGATAGATAGATAGAGAGAGAGAGAGAGAGAGAGAGAGAGAGAGAGAGAGAGAGAGAGAGAGAGAGAGAGAGAGAGAGAGAGAGAGAGAGGGAATTTATGTCAAGCAATAACTTTTTATCAAAATTAGTTCCGTATTATTGAAATTATATGAAAAGCTTTTAAAAAACCCGGTGCTAAAACTCTATAAATAATCTCTCGCTGTTAGTATCACTCTCTTCAAGTTTTCAAAGAAATTAAATTAGTAACTTCACGCAACTTTTCCATACATCAGATTCCAATTGGAACGGTTAAGAAAATAATTTTGATTTCATGAGTCATTTCTATCAAAATTCCGCATCAAATCACTACAAAAAAAATGCCCTAATCGCTGCTACTGCGATTAACAAAATGTCAAAAAAGTCAATCCGTATTAATAATGTGTCGTCAAGTAAATATACAAACATACTTGTATATAGGTGGGTGTTTTATGTATTTTTATTATTTTGGTAAACTAGCGTGATGTGAACGACCTATGGACAAGTCGCATTTCATAGAAATAACGCCTCACCTTTCTTAATGGCAGAGGTGTATAGTTACAAGTCTCTGCAGTTATACCTGAAGAAATGATGTTAGCTACCGTCTTGTGATTATCCTTTGCAAATGTCATTCAATGTGACAGCATCCCGCACGATATCGTCTTACATCGGGCAGGAGTGGGCACGGACCGAAATCCATTTCCACATTTTTCCACTTTCAGACGCAAAAAACTCCGTGAACTGCGCTTCAACTATTCCCTGTAAATGCGGATTCGCGACGAATTTCAATCCCCGTCGACTACGCCAATGACATAACAAGGATGCTACTTTAAAGCAATCCATTTATATATGTTCACCAGAAAGTAGAGATATTAACTTTTACTACTTCCATACACGTTTCACCAGCACTCAACTCACCTCATCCCTAGAATTCATCTCCTGTTTGGAGGATGTTTACTTGAAAAGTGGATACACTTTTTCTACGATAATAAAATGCGAATTTTTATCGCTAACCGTACCGTCGCGTCGTCATCATCGTGGCTTCTTGCGTCTTTATGTCTACTCGCTGCCGTCAAATCCTTTTTTCTCATACAATATTTTCCAAGCAGGCATAATATTGAGATTAAGGGATGAAAACCATAAATGTCCCCGAGACAAACTGGGACGGGGGAAAGAATTCAACAGAAAAACGCCTAGAAAAACTTCCTTCATATGCCAACCAATTCACAACAACAAAAAATATCAGTTGTGATCAACACAGAACTCTCTTCTGCAATAAAAATTTAGTTTCGGAACAAATATGTAAAAACTCATATTTTTTCAATAAAATCATCGTTAAGTTAGCCAAATTTTTGTTAAAATCACAAATAAAATGTCAATTGGAACAAATATTTTTGGAGGGAAATATTTGTTCAACAAAACAATATTATTATAACAAAAATAAACTTACAAATTATGTTTTGTTAAATCAATAAAATAAATTGTGAAATTAACAGTGTCTAATTTATCAAAATGACAAAAAAATTGTTATATTTACAAAGTTTTGTTTTTCAAACAATTCCTTCATCTATTTAACAAAAATTTCTGGGGATTGAACGAAAATTTTTTTGTCAATAGTAACGAGGTTTTTGTTATTATTTTTTGAGTGCAGCTTTTGACAGATTTTCAAAAGATAGAATATTTTTCAATATCTTGAGAACAGTTAGATATACAAAAAACCGTTAAAGTAGAAAATGTAGAGCATTTTATATCCTTCAAATTTTGTTCTATTCATGTTTTCCCCAAAAGCGATTAGATTTCGAGAGATTTTAAAAAAATGGTACGAGAGACAAAATGCTTATTTAAAAAAATCCATTTGTCTAGGAGAGCGGGAAAGGAGGGATCCGATTCAATTTTTATGTATGGAACCGTTATGTAAAATCATATTCTAAACACATTTTCGAGAAAATTGTAAAAAACTGTTTCGTTTGTATGGGGGAGGAAGAAAGTAATTGGCCAATTTCGCACATTCAAGCCTAGCCATTTACGAGATACGTAACTATACCAAATTTCAAGTTTCTAGCTCAATTACTTCAAAAGTCGGTCTCCGTCATGAATACAATACTTTCCCGCTATTGAAGAGGAAAGTAAAATGAGCACATGATTGAAACCGGCATAGACCCGTCTAGCATAATGGCTGAATTTGAGAATTTTCTGGATGGCAGGAAGGAAAAGATCCTGTTTTCATCCTGTCCCCAAACTAAACAACGAACATTCCCTCAGTTTAAGTGAAATACGGCAATTGGGAATGGTTTGGAAACATTCAAGCGTTGGGGTTAAGTTGAATTATATTGAGTTGGGTCCAGAACAAAGTGGGGTTGGGATAGGTTGGGTCGTTCCACTTCAAAGCGCATATCAGAATAACAACAACAATAAAAGTTTTCAAAAAAAAAAAAGAGTTTTCCTTGTGGAAAATTAATTTAATATTTTTTAATAAATAAAATTCAATTCTCCGCCGAGAGAAAGCCGCATTTACTCGTCCTACGTGAATATGAAATATTTCTTTATATTTATATACGAGTAAAATTGAAACGGATATTTCTGTCAACATTACTTAACTTTCCCTGACTAACAGATTTTCTTTCTTGCTGCCGCTGGTAAATCCGGGTTAAGGATGACATTTTCTCGTCTGAGTTTTGGTGTTTTTGACGGCATATCATATTCCATGGTGAATGTTGGGGAAATACAAACAACCGAGGTTGAAGTTTTCACCGCTAAGTTTTTCTTTCTATTTTTTTCCATTCCTGGCCTCACGATATTTTTTTATGCGATGAAAAGCGGATCTGTGCTGGAAATTGCCTTAAATGGAAGCAGCACAGCAGAATGACATTGTAGGCTATTAGAGAGTTTTTCCTTAGCTTTTAGTGAATAAAATTGTTGAATAATTTTACCGGAACGAAATATCATCAAAATTATTTAAAAAGAACGGGGAAAATTCTCATTTTTTATTATTTCTTAAAAGTTTGACGAGAAGAATGCCAATATAGTGAATGGAAATCCTTTCTTTTGATATTAAAGAAAAAAATGGCTAAAGCAAAACCCTCTTATGTCCATTTGTATTCAATAAAAGTTTCTAGAAAATTATCTTCATAAAATGGAAATTTTCTTTTCATAATTTTGAAAACTACTTGCTGGAAATTGAAGCTATTTTGCTTTATTAAAAAATATAATTATAAGTGGAAATATATAATGTAATCACTAGACGACTTTCTTTAGTAGAAAGAATTGTAGTTTTTATGATAGGCAAAATATCATGATAACGAAATAAATATCAAAATTTTTCGTTTAATGAATAGTCAAATTAAAAAAAAAACACAAAATTGGAACAATGCTGATAAAAGATTTCCTTGATTTATTCCGCAATTTCCGATAGTTGATAAAATTATTTTAAGAAAATCTCTTGCAAATTTCTTTATTATTTTTATATTTCGTGAGCTTTCTGCGTAATTGAATATTTTTAGAATTATTATACTCTATATGATATATTATCTAGGAGTATATTAGATTTAGTTTGTAACGCATCGAGCCAATCATTGAACACAAAAATAAACTACACTATGGTGTTGGGGATGATAAAAGACTTTGATTTCCGCATGTCCGTCCGTCTGCCGTTTCGTCCGTCTGCCGTTTCGTCCGTCCGTGAACACCATAATTTTCGAAAAAATTGAGCTAGAGACTTGAAACTTTGTATAATATCGTTGCGTTTCTCGTAAATGGCTAGGCCAAGTTCTTGAACGCGCAAAATAGGACCATTCGTTCTCCTCCTCTCCCATACAAACGAAAGAGTTTTTGCAATTTTCTCGAAAACGGTGATTCATATTGGAAAATTTATAAAGGTAAAGTCTGTTTAGAATATGATTTTACATAAGGTTTTTTTCTTCGAAATTCAATCGGTCCAATATAAAGGGTTATCCTTTACTTTTTCCAATAGGGTTGTTTTGACAGTTCTTATGTGTCAACTGGCTTGTCTATATGACGTTTGTGTTCAGTATTCAGTGTCATTTCATCATAAATAGACTTACGTGTGAACAACGTTTACTAATTGTGGAAACTTATTTCCAAAACCAGTGCTCAATTAGGAAATTGTTATAGAGCTCTTCGTCCACATTTTGGTCGTCATAATCGTCCCACTGAACCCACTATTCGTGAAACCATCACCAAATTTCGAACTAATTTTACACTATTAGACATTCATCCATCAACTAGAGTGCGTACAGCCCGTAGTAATGAGAATATTACTGCAGTAGCAGAGAGTGTTCGTGAAGACCGTGATCAATCAATTTGTCGCCGTTCCCAAGCTTTGGGCATCTCTTATGGAGCGTTGTGTCGTATTTTGAAGCATGATCTTGGTTTAAAAGCGTATAAAATACAGCTCGTTCAAGAATTAAAGCCGGGCGACCTTGGTTTACGTTTTAATTTCGGTTTATGGGCCTTGCAACAGCTTCAAGTTGATCATTTTTTTATCGAAAAATTGGGTTTGGTGACGAAGCTCATTTTTGGTTAAACGGCTACGTTAACAAGCAAAATTGCCGTGTTGGGCCGATGAACAGCCAGAAGCAATCCAAAAGCTACCAATGCAACCCGAAAAATGCACTGCTTGGTGCGGTTTATGGGCAGGCGGCATCATCGGATCGTATTTCTTTAAAAATGCGGAAGGAGTGCGTGTTACTGTCAATGGAGCTCGCTACAGAGCAATGATCAATGAATTTTGTTGCCAAAAATTCAAGATATTGGTGTAGCTGACTTGTGCTTTCAACAGGATGGCGCTACATGTCATACAGCTAACGATACAATCGCTTTATTGAGGGAACCGTTCGATGAAAACATCATCTCAAGAAATGGTCCTGTTAATTGGCCACCGAGATCTTGTGATCTGACACCATTGGCACAGTATACAGTAAGCAAACTCGAAAATAACCCAATTTACTATGTAAGAGTAAAAAGAACATACTATATTCATAGGCAGAAAACACGAGAGCAAACAGCACAGTCATATATGCGTGTAACCGAAAATTTGTAAACAAAAGCGACACAGCTGATCGGTATCTTTTGCATTTCGCAATGTGTTTTGCGTGAAATTTAGTCGGCATAAAGATTAAAAGCTAAATAAAATATCAGCGGAATACACGAAATAGTATGGAAACATACTAAATTATAAACTTTCTGTTTAAATCACTCACTTTATTTCACAGGAAATTGAGAAAAATAATGAAACCGAAATCCACCCGACTCGTTTCCCATCAAATCAGAGCAACTGAAAGAAACATTTGCCAACGGCATTGCCGTATCTGATTTTTCTGCTGTTGATTTTATATTTCAGAGGAGGGAAATTTAAAAATTGAAATCTGTTTTGACCATTTCTTATAAAAGTACAAATATTCTTCATTTTAGGTTGAAAATTTGGATAGAAAATTTAAATTGTCAGGATATAGTAGAAAAGCAATTAATATCAAATCTTCGGTCCGTCAAAATCATTTTACAAACGACGTGATGCTAATTTCAAAGCAATAATGACGTTTGAGAAAAAATGCAGTACCAGTTTGGACTGAATTTCTAATTTTCTATATTTAAACGAACATAATTTGCAACTTATTTTAGAATTGTATTTAATTTCTAAGGCAAAAAATACATTTCGCAACTGACTAATCTGGTAACGTCGTTGCGGCTCTCAGCTTTAACAGTATATTTCTTTCTCTGTTTCACTTTTATTAGATTCCTTTGTGGTCATATTGCTTGTTCATTCTTTGTACCCCAAAAATTTAAGATTTTTCTAACCAATTAGAATGCCTAGATTTGGGTATTTCTGGGTTATTCGTTTTCGGTTACACAGGTTATTTTCACATTTAATGTATGAAGTTTGTTTACTGTATACTGTGCCATTGGATTACTTTCTGTGGAGATATGTGAAATCATATCTGTTTACGTCGATAAACCCGGAACGATTACAGCTTTGGAAGCAAACATAACCCGTGCTATTCGCGGAATACCGACCGATATGCTTGAAATAGTGGTTGAAAATTGGACCCACAGAATGGACCATTGAAGAGTTAGTCGTGGGCAACATTTGAAGGAAATTATCTTTAAACATTAAATGACATGAACCATTTAAACACATAATAGTTTTATTATAAAACACATAATAGTTTTATTAAAAAAAAATAGGAAGCTTTTATTGGATCACCCTTTACAAATGGATTTTTTAAATAAACATTTTGTCTGTCATGCTATAGAGTATTTGACGATTGGCCCCTGGCAATTGCAGCTTTTCTGATGTTTTAATTTTTTTTTTAGACGCAACTTTTTGGGGAAATCTTTTACTCCTCTCGGTCCATTTTGTACGATAGTAAAATAAATCTCCTTACAATTGGAACTCATTACAATCAAAATATACACAGAAAAAGTGATTAGTAAATTCACCTACAATTTCGGCTTGCTACAAGAAAATAGATGAACTACCGACAAAAGTAGGCAATAATTTGGTCTGATTAGATAAATTATCTACATTTTAGTAGCTAACAGTCTTAATTTTTTTTTGTAGCTGGCTGAAAATCCACGAAAAATTGTAGGTGAATTTACTGATCACTTTTTTCTGTGTATATCTCGTCAAAATCCTTTCAACCGTTTTCGAGGTAAAAGTGATGTGGCTAAGAGACAAATGGTAGTAAAAATATCTGACTACCTTCAAAATACATCAAACAACAGAAAACACCTGTGACAGGTTTATATTTTCTACGAAAATAAAGTGTTAAATTTATAAAAGTATTTATAGTTTAACAACTCAAAACTTGAATAAATTCTTACAATCGCAAGGAAATACCACAAAAAATATTCCAAATAGCACACATATTTTATTATTATGAAATATTATAATAACACGGCTCTGTAGTTTTCAACAGCAATTAGCATAGAAAATAGCTGACGCACTGCAGTTGTTGTATTTCAAAAATGATTGCCCATAAAAATCAAAGGAAATTTTAGACAACATTAAGGTCACAGTTGCAGTTGGCATTTTGTACACATTATTATAACACCTCGATTTATCCTTTTGTAGCTTTTCGTGCTTCTCCTCGAATATAACCTAAAGTCTATAAAATGTACATCCCTGTTTCACAATGGATTTGTTTGTAGAGAGATTTTTAAAATCAAAAATAAATAAGGAAGGCCCCAATTTTTGCAGACACACGAAATAAATTTAATTTCCGTTCACCCCGTCCTCCTCCAGTCTATCGCTGGATGAAGAAAGCTTTATGCTAGGAAATGCAAGCATCGGCAAGGAACCTCGCCCAAGGACTTAATACGATGGCCACTTAGTTGACTTGGCAAAATATCAGATTTCTCGCATGAAAATCGTCTCTCCAGAAGACGAAAAATCTAAGAAAAAAATAAAACTAAAAAAAAGGTAGAAGGTCTACTGACGCCTTAATTCATCACATCGAATTTCTTCCCAGCTCTCAATTTTTTTTTTTCGTGATGGCTCGGCTAGAAACATTTCGCGTTTAGAATATGATTTTAAATTAGAATATAGTTAGCAGTTAGTTATACAAGAATTTGCGGTTGGTGCCTATTTGTGTACCCGAAATCCCAAAAGGTGTGTGAAAGGTAAGAAAATGAGGCTTAAATTTATAGCTGGAATGGGGATGGTTGGGGGCCCCTTTGTCGTTTTTGGTATAGAATTGCACAGGTGCGGTATTTTGTATGACGGTCGGGTGCGACCTCGTTCTAAAGGTGGACTACTCGATCCCAGAAGCGCTCAATAGGGCAAAGGTCGTTAATACAATTACGTAACATGAAGGATTTCTGTTATTTCCCATTTTATATTCAATATTCCGAAAGTTAAGTGCTTCAACATACAATAGAGGAAAGAAAAATTCTCTTTTTCCCGCAGTTTTTCCTGTCGTATTCAGTTTCCAACACCAGCCCCAATACTAACCCTAAAGGCCACCCGGAACACATCATGTGGAAGTCTTAGCAACGCACTTTACGCTCACTAGATTTTTTTTTCAATCTACTCCTGTATACTTTTCCTTATGTGCTTATTTTTTGCATTTTTAATCAATAGTAAGCGCCGTGATGCTTTCCGACGGTCCTCCCCCCTTAGTTTTGTACGCTATTCTGCAATTTTCCAGTAAAGCTCAGCCAACGCATAATTCTCAAGCTATGTGAATCTATTTTACGCGAATCTAATAGTGTAGTATAGTTTTTACTGAAACTAAGGAAAATTAAATGCGGGTAAAGGTATCGGCACGGCCCTAATTGCTACATAACACACATATATGTAAAAAACACTTTTTTTCATGCGTATTTTTTTAAGTGGTCTCACGGATTAAGCATGCAACACTGAATGTAGTGTCAAAACAGATATATTTTATTCTGATCCAGTTTGTCTGTTGCAGTGAAAATATTTATAACCTGCAAACGAGAATAGGTACTGGATAAATGTGCTTCCTGCATATAAGAGTTTGTTTCAAACCAACAACAGAATTCTTATTCACACTATGTCCACTCGGCATGTTAATATTTTCCGTTTTTTAAATTTAAATAGCGCAAATTTTCAGCGCAGAAAATTGAACCAATTTTCCAAATGTGAATCAATATTTTTATGAAAATATCACCACTATATTTTAGGGTTTTTTTAATTCTGCTGAGACGAGTAATTTAGACAGCAAACTGGATTACCGAGAGGGGGTAGTGTAAATTTCAGTGGGAGAAATTTTCTGGGCATACTTGTATATCTAACAATGAAAACTGGAAGGAAATCCCTTCCATGGTTTGGAAAATGACGGAGGAGGGGTAAAAAAAAAGTGGGGATGAGGGTCTTGCTGATTCTCATAGTAACCCGCAGGCTAGCAGCAAAATTTTGTGAAAATTCGTTCAATATTTTAAAAAACTTAAGACCAAAAACCCGATTTATACAGTGTTAAGAAAGTTTTGCACGATTCTATGCTCTTGAAAAACATTCAAATCCTCCACCACTTTATTTTTCGAGTATATTACCAGTATATTATTTTGAGTATATTATCAAGAATTATCAGAAAGACCGAGCCATGCTCGGTGACCCCAAAATCCTCCCTTTGTTGTTTTTTTTTTTGGGAGAAAAATAGTTTTCTTTACAGTACCTTTCGTGGGGTATGAAATCCCCAATCAAAAAAAAACCCCCTCTGCTAGTTTCCTCGAGAAAATGGAAAGAAAGGATATTTTTGTTATCACCACAGAACCTTTGAAATTCCATCGTCAGATTTAGTATCTAGAAAATACAAAAAATTCATAGATATTTTGATGTTATTTTACCCGAAAACATAGAAAACCGGATATCCGCATCATTCTTATAGGACCTTTCCTCAGATTCGAGATTCGCAATCGCAAAGACCCCCCCCCCCCCCCCCCTCCCCAATGATATTTTTCTCGAACAAAAGTGATTAAAAAAAATATTCGCGCTGTTCAGCATCAGGTTCGTGATGAGCGGCCCCAAAAACCGCCTAAGTAAATTTTCCTGTGAAAAACTGGGGAAAGGATTTTCGTGCTGTCGTTACAGAAACTTAACGTATTTTTCCGAATTTTTGTCCGCAAATTCTATGGAGCCGTTTTCGAGAAAAAATTTACACCCAAACATGAAAACATACAAGTGGTACAATTATCAGGGAAACCATATCGCCATCTTTGATATTCTGCGTGCATTAAAACAAAGAAATTGTATTTGTGTATGCCGCCAACGATAATGATGATTCTGTCTCGTTCTCTTTTCTGTTCGCCATTGTTAATAGCCCCGACTAACTGCCGAAACTTTCAAAACAAATGCTCGATTATTTGTTTTGACTGCATTACGTAAAATAGCGCGCTCTGTCAGACAATCAAATTAACTAATTGGGTTTTAGTTTTACAAAAATTAGATGCATTTAAATCAAATATCAACATTTAAAATAAATTGTTGGTATTTGTTTTTACTACTTTCTCTTTTACTTTAAATTTGATTTTGGAATATAAAAACAGAAGAAAAGCTACAATTGCCAGGGGCCAATCGTCAAATACTCTATATAATGACAGACAAAATGATTGTTTCAAAAGAAAGGAGTGGTCTAATTGGATTTTGATGTATTTAACGGTTATGTAAAATCATATTCTAAATAGATTTTACTTTTATAAATTTTTCAATATGACTCACCGTTTTCGAGAAAACAGAAAAAAGAATTATTAAATGTTTATGTGGGAGGCGGAAGGGGGGAAGGAAAGGGGAGGATAGGTCCAACTGGATTTTGATGTATAGATAAATTATGTAGAATCCTATTCTAAATACATTTTGCCTCTATAAATTTTTCAATATTACTCACCGTTTTCGAGAAAATTGCAAAAAACTATTTCGTTTGTATGGAGGAAGGAATGGGCCATTTTTGCCCGTTCAAGAACTTAACGTAACTGTACAAAACTTCAAACCTCTAGCGCAATCTTTTCGTTCAGAGGCGGACAGACAGACAGGCGGTCGGACATGCGGAAATCAAAATCTTTAAATTACAAACAAAATTTTTTTTTTTAATTACAAACAAAAAATCATGACGCGGTGGGAGATGGATTCGAAAGGCTTCAAATTAGGGTGATGCATCAGCAAAATCGCTTTTAACAAGTATTTTATTTCAACCGAATGAAAATCCGATTGATATTTATATTTAATTTCCACCAGTAAATTTATGATTAATTTTTAATTTCTACCACTTTTACACCGGATTCAAATTAAATTGTAAAGGATCACCAAGAATCTATGATAATTTTAATTAACGTAAAATGTTTCAATATGATGAAAACTTCGATGCAATGAATTCTGGTTCAGTGAATAATAAAATAAATTTTATGGCATGAAAGCAAAATTCTTTTACGAAAAAAAGTTCGCTTTATGTTCAATAAATTTTCACCGTCAGGCATATTTCTCTTGGTGCGCTCAAAAGATCATCAATAATTTTGAAGTGTGAGGTAAATGTGTTAAGCGAATCCTATTGGGAATCGGTGAAATAAAAAAAAACATATCCTATTTACGCTTTTACACTTCAGTGGACCCGAAAAATTGAAAATTCTCAATATATAAAATACAGGAATGGGATTGAAAATACGGAAACAATACAGACAACGGCATTGGGGAAAACCTAGAAAGGACGTTGAGTTGCAGGGCTTTCAAATTCCATAAATAATAACGATATAAATTTCACCTGTTTCTCTGTGGGTTGTAAATTTTAGGCAATAGTGGGGAGATGATATTGTCTAGAAGACACTCGTGTCTCGAAAGATCCCATTGCATCATACACCGACAGGGAATCTCTTTTCGTAAAAACAGGTTGAACTAATAAAGAATACATAATGTAATATGGTGTTTCATAAATGGATCCCCAAACAGAACATCGTTGTGTAAAATGTAAAATGCATATCGGAAGATAGACTTAGTTCGGTTTTACTTGAGAAAACTTGGCAAACAAGATATGTATAGACAAGGAAGCAACCAAAGAAGGATAGGATAAAACCCGAAGGATATACGATGACACAGGCTGGGTAAAAATTTCTATAGTCTCATAGCAAATTCTAAAATACGGTAATGGAAATATTGTTTAATGCATCTATAGATAGACTGTCATATAGCATTTTGTAGCCCAGCTGGTAAATTGGTAGTGGCAAGTCACGAAAGCCTCTGCAACAGCTATCCTGTTCTTGTTCGCTATCAAAATTATCCGAAAACAACAAGCCAGGGAAAATCGATACGAATACGGGGTTAAAGGCTGAACCATTATCCTGTGCCCGCATGTATATTCGGTTAGAAAGGAAAACAAAATTGGAAAAACTTCTCAGACCGATTTCTGAGGCTGATATTGTTCCCCGTTCGCTTGAATGGCTCCTTGTCGTCCAAACGTCCATGTTTCGTACCGCAAGGATTCATCGTTCGGCTTTCAACTATTTTAGCCGATTAAAACTTGACTTCTTGGCATTTAATTTCATTTTGTGGTGAGTCTATGAATGTACGAGGATGTTGGCCAATTCGAACATGGGAAGGATCGCATGCCTATTGGTGCATGACAAGAAGAAATCGGGCAAATTACAGACAATCTCATTTTTATGCCTATATACAGTAGAAACTAAATAATTATCCAAAAATTCCTTTTACAAAAGCTTTTTTTCTGGGAAATTATTCAAAAAATCGAGGGTTCTTTGAACATTTTTTTTTTTTAATTTATTCATAGATTGTTTAAAATTATATATTTTTAAATTACAATTATCCACTTCACAGAGCAGCTTTTCGTGTTCTTATTCTTCAGCTAGTGGCATAACTATGACATACTAGCTTGTATACCCGTAGTTGCCGGGTTAAAGTTTTTCGTATAAGTTTTAGAATACCAAAAAGAAACGGAAAGAATTTAAAAACTTTTGAAAAAAACCTTATTCTTGCAGGTTTCGAATTAGTAAAACACTCGATTCGTGATCAGCGACCCCGAAAACCCTCTAATGCCGATTTTTTACCGGGAAAAATGAGAAAAAGGATATTTGCGTTATCCTTACAGGACCTTTCGTATCGAATTTTGAATTTCTAACACTCGAGCGACCCCGAAAACCCCTTAACGCCAATTTTTCCCGAAAAGAAAGGATATTTGCGTTATCCTTACAGAACCTTCCATTATCCTTGAGGACTTTTTAACGCCGTAATCAAAGTCGGCGACTCCGAGCACCCCCAGAATAGATTTTTCCCGAAAAATTTGGGAAAAACGATAATCACGTTATCCTTTCAGGACCTTTCGTTATCCTTACAGAATTATTGATGCCAGAATCGTATTCAACGACCCTAGAAACCTCCAGGTGAGATTTTTTCCCGGAAAATTTGATAAAAAGAATAACCACGTTATCCTTTTAGGACCTTCCCAAGTAGCGAAAAAGGTCATAAAGTGGCCGTCGCGACCATACAGTCACGAAACTAAAGTTGCGACGACCGCTTTACAACCTTTTGTGCTCCTTGGGTTCCGTTATCCTTACCGAATTATTGATGCCAGAATCGGATTCAGCGATCCCAGATACTTCCAGATGAGATTTTTTCTGGAAGATTTGAGGAAAAGGATAATCACGTTATCCTTGCAGGATCTTCCGTTATCCTTACGGACTTTTTAATGCCAGAATCGACTTTTTAATACCAAACCATAAATGTCTATCAATTTCGCAATGTTCTAAAGAGTTTGAATTTTTTAATAATACATTTTCAAAACTCTTAAATGAGTTCCACTGTACCCCGCATGCACTGTCGTTACCAATCCTTTTGCAGTTAAAAATTTTCCTTTGATTTTCTTGTGATTTGACTGCAGTTGACGTGCTACAAATAGAGTATTCTATAAACATTTTTAGGTTAATAGTGCATTTTCTCAATACGCCCAATCGTCTTCACCCCCCAAACGTGAGAACTTCCTGCTTAACTACGTTCAAGTGCAGATTCGATACCCACAAAAGTCAATGGACTGATGATGATGTTTAAAGAACGATATTTGTTGGAAAATGTATAAGAAACCGGACCATGTAGTGGCATATGTTGAAATTTATGGCTGAGTAAATTCAAAGTATTGCCCAAGTATAGTTCATAATTTTCACCATTTATGTTTTTGGTCAACAAAAACATCATGCTTGAATGTACGAAGCAAAAATAACTGAATTCTAGTTCCTTTTAAAAGAAATATCCTTGAATTGGTCAATTGGGTATAAACTCGAAGAAATACCATATCGAATGGCTATGGGCCATTTCGGAAACAATCGAGAAAATATGGTAAAAAGCAAGTTGATAATAAGTTTAACGAAACAAAAAAAAACAAGAAAATATGAAGATAGAAATATGTTTGTGTTGAACATAAACATAAAAGCTCAAATATTTGCTGCCGTTTGCCATTTGGCGACGACGAAAAAGGAACAGAGTTGAGGCTCCTTGATCCTGATTCCTATATCCTTGCAAGTCATACCGGTTAAGCCTAATGCAGAGGAAAATATGTGCCTTTTCTATAGCTTCTCATGTCCAAGGATTTCATTTTGTCGAATTCCTGAAACATACGCCGGCACTTCTTTTGTAACTCATACGTATATGGATAGAACTCAATTATGCGACACGTGTCGATATAATGTTGAGAATATACTTCTGCGCACCAATGTGGTGGCAAAACGCAGTTCATCGGCTTAAAAGAGCACAGAGTTTTTTCATACAAAAGTAAGGGATTCTGAATGTTTAGCATTTCGGTAACATTATTGAAATTAGGTGACATTTAAGACTTTGAAAAAATCTGTGATATGAAAAATAAAACCGATTAACAATAATAATGAAGATCTCAAAATTCCATTTTTTGGAAAATTGGATGATAAGAAAATATAGAAAAAGTCATTTTTTTAAGTTACTCAAAGAGAAATTGGAAGTAAAGGCAAATCTCGATTATTTAATTTGAACTTCCAGTTATTTGAACCAACAATTTTTTTGTTCACGACCTATAATTTGAACTTTTTTAAAATAAAGACCGCCCAAATGAATCAAACCAAAAAATAAACAATAAAAATTTCTCAGAATTGGTAATTATGTAATGTATGAATAAAATTGGGAAATCACCAGTTATTGATAAAAAAGTATTTTATTACTTAAATATATGTAGCTTGAAGATATTTTTGTTGCGATTATTTGAACATTTCGATTTATTGAACTACGCTTGCAAACATTGGTCCAAATAATCGAGATTGGCCTGTATTCCAATTGGCTGTAAATTTTTCACTCACATCAACTATTCAAATTTTTTTACAGCGTTTTTTTTTTGAATTCCTGTAACTAATTTACAAAATATTAAAACTAGATGGAGAAAAAGGTGGCGGCCTAAGTGGGAGCAGGCATTAAATTGTACCGTGAAGTTCAAAAAATTTCCTCAATAAACAGATAGTCTAAAAAAATAGTTTGTTTATTGTTTTCTCCCAAACTAGAAATTTCCCTTTGATTTAAATAGTTTTACAATCCTGAAAAACCTCCAGTTTAAAAATAAACAAAATTAAAAATATGGAAAAATCCCTGACAAAAAAATCTGTAAACAAATTGAAACATAACAAAAGCTATAATTGCCAAACTGGCAATTATTGAAAACCCGTATGGTGATATTCGTATCAAAATTCGAACAGTTGTACCAAAATTCCACTTTGAAGTCAAACTTTTCAATAAGAATTTTAAAAATTTATGCCAATCGGATTTTGATGTATGGGATTTTTATGTAGAATCATATCCTAAATAACTTTTGTTCTTGAACTTTTTTGATAAGATGCACCGTTTTTGAGATATTCGTAAAAATCGTTTTCGTTCGTATGGGGGGTACCCCCTAATGGTCCATTTTTGACAATTAACGAACTTAGCCTCGTATTTTACGAAAAACGGATCTGCGTAAAATTTCAAGTCTCTAGCTCAATCCGTGCGACCGCAATCCGCGCCACAGACGGACGGACGGACGGACATGCTAAATTCATTTTTTTTATCATTCTAAACACACTGGTGTAATTCGTTTTTTTATGTGATGACGGGAGCTTGGCGTTACAAACAGTAAGGCAAATCTAACACATGGATCAATAAGTCCCGAGACTAACAATGAAAACAACATTTTTTTTGCAAAATTTTTTTTTATTCATCAATATAATCACCTTTTAGGGTGATACAATCGTCACGCCATGCGTATCCCAAAAAACTGACGCCATGACTTTGCCAGCTGACTGCTGCGTTTTCGGACGCTTCGGACGGCTTTCGCCAGCTGTGCGCCACTCAGATGACTGCCGCTTCGACTCTGGAGTGTAGTGATGTATCCATGTTTCGTCCATGGTCACGTAACGACGCAAGAAATCTTTTTTATTGCGAGTAAATAGCGATAAACAGCTTTCTGAATCATCGACTCGTTGCTGTTTTTGTTTCATCGAAAGCAATCGCGGCACCCACTTGGAAAAAACCTTTTTCATGCTCAATTTTTCATGAAGGATAGTAAATGCACTTCCATATGATATCTGTGTTATCTCAGCAATCTCACGGAGCTTCACTTTACGATCTTTCATTATAATTTTTGTCACTTCACTCACATTTTCCGGTGTAACGGCTTCCACAGGTCTACCCGAGCGTTCCGCGTCATTTGTGTCGGTACGACCACGTTTAAACTCGGCAAACCACCGACAAATCGTTGCTTTTGATGGACAAGAGTCCGGGTAACATTTTTCAATCCATTGTTTCGCTTGCACGGTGTTTTTACCCATTAAAAAACAATGTTTTATCAGAACACGAAACTCGGTTTTTTCCATTTTTTAAACAAACTACAAAACGACTTTACTCCAACCTCGATAACTCAGCTGTTTCTGGTCCGATCGACTTAAAATTTTGACACGTTTCAAGCAAAGGTTAGTACTCTAGAAAGACGTGGTTACTGGTTTACTACGAGCGTCATCTCTGGGTTAGTCTCGGGACTTATTGATCCATGTGTTAATATACTCTTTGGTTTCACCATACGGATATAAAAACATCGAAATTTAAAGAACCGACTAGTCCTTAAAAAAATTGAAAACCACCGAAATAAAAAAAAACTTCTTTAAAAAGGATAAAATAATATAAAGAATTAAAAATTTTGTGCGGACAGCCTTGCTACACAAATCGAATGACAAATAGGCTTCCCCGACGCACACCAACTTTAAATTTACTCCAATGATTTTATTATTTTATCCTTTTTAAAGGACTTTTTTTTAATTTCGGAGTTTTTCCATTTTTTTTACGGTTTTTTAGTCGGATTCAATGACGCCAAAAATACCCAGATGAGGTCTTTTCCGGAAAATTTGAGGAAAAGATAATTACAGGACCTTCCGTTATCCTTACAGATTTCTTAATATCAGAATTGGATTCAGTAACCCCAAAAACCACCTAATGAGATTTTTTTCGGAAAATTAGAGGAAAAGGATAATCACATTATCGTTACAGGACCTTCCATTATCTTTACGGACTTTTTAATGTCAAAATCGATGTCAGCGACCCCAAAAAACACCTGGAATAGATTTTTTTTCTCGGAAAATTTGAGGTAAAAGATAATCACGTTATTCTTACAACACGTCCCGCTATCCTTATAAGGACGTAGTAGAGAAAATATTGTATTGCCATCGGATTTACGTATTTGTGCAAAATTTCAAGTCAATTGGATGAGTGGAAGATAAAAACTTTCTGATCAGTGCAAAATTCCGTTACAGGCAAAATCATACTAATATATAAAAATGAGTTGGTGTCTGTCTGTCTGTCTGTCTGTTCCTCTTTCACGCAAAAACGGCTGTACCGATTAACTTGAAATTTGGCATGAGTGTCTGTGGTAGTTCTGGTTCCAACATAGGCATACGGAAAAGTAACGCGAGGGGTGGGGGGGAGTAAGAAGAGGGGGTAAAGTGATCTCGATATTTAGCTCTTCCTCTATGTTACCCTTTCGCGGGGAAACTACCGAGCCGATTGGCCTGAAGTTTAACTCCAACATAGACCATCAAAATAAAAATTTTAAAAAACTTAACCCGGCAACGACGGGTATGCAAGCTAGTTATGAATAAAAAACATACAAAAAAAATCTGTCTCCTGATATGATTGTTAAATAAAAATCCTGATATGATTTTTAAGCAAATTTAATTTTTACATTTTTTGATTTTTAAAACCACATTAACAGAAGCTACCTCCAGTAAACTTTTATTCGGCATTAAAATGCTCGCCTTTCCTGATGCAAAAGCCTTGTGGTTGGGAACTCTTTGAAGAAAATTGATTACGGGAATTGTCAAATTTCTTATCGAATATGTATTTTTCTCGATTGGACATTCAAATGTAAAATTTGTTGATTTCAGGAGTTCATTTTTCAACAACCCCAAAAGTGGAAATGCAGCAAACGCCTTCGGGACATCACATAAATTAACACTCTTTGCAAATTGAAGAATCATTTTATTGTTCGACATTATTTTGGCATCGACCTCACATAAAAAATCATTAGCTTTTTTAACAAACGACATATCTGCATTAATAATGGTATTTTTAACCACTGATATATTTGAGATTAGGTAGCGTTCGTCCAATTTAATTGACCATTTCTCAATAAAGGCGTTCTTGCAACTCTGCAAGTTGCAACAAAAGATGAAAAACCAAAGTAAAATCTTCACAAAAGACTTAAATTTGTTAAATAAACAATCACCTGATCTAATTTGCCGAATTTCCAATTGACAAAAACTATGAATATTAGTAAAAACTTTTTTTGCATTTTAAAAAGTTTGCTAATAAAAGTCGAAATTACGTTGTAATATAACCAACGTTTGTTTAAAACTGAATATGTTTTTGCCTCTGTATCAATGATATATGAGTTAAAATGTTATTTAAAAAACGATTTTCCAGACATTACGCAATATAATTGGGATTGATTGGGGTTGATTGGGATATGACTTTTCTTTTTTCGATATACCCACTTTGTATTTGTAAATTGGGCTATTTTTTTTTTCAATTTCAGTCAAACTTTAAGAAACTTTCAAATTATTAGTTTATATTGAAACAAAGTTTTCAAAATCCAAGAAAATACACCAATTTTATCAGAGAAGGCAAATCAATACTCTACATAAATATTAACTACATAAAATGTCATCATCCAAGGTGAAATTGCCTCAGATTTACAAACTACAGTACTTAAATTTCAATCAGCTTGTTTTGTTATGGAATGAATTTTCCAAGCAATGATCCAGATAATTTGGACATCCAAATCATCTGCAAATCGGTTGAAAATATTTATTTTGTGTCAATCCAAGCAAAAAATATTTTTTGGCGCTGTGTATCAGAAATAAAAGCGAGATAAATATTTTATTTTTCATGATTTTTTATCTCGCTTTTATTTCTGATACACAGCGCCCACAAAAAAAATTTTTTTTGTGCATTTTTTTAAATAAAAGTTTTTAAAAATAAATATTTTATTTGTTTTATCCTCTTTAGTCATTTCGTATTTGATTAGTATGACTAAAAATCCAAAATATTGTGATTACGGCACCTTCAGTTATCCTTACAGGACCTTCCGTTATCCTTACAGATTGCTTAATGTTAGAATCGGATTCGCCGATTCCAAAAAACCGCGAGATGAGATTTTTTCCGTAAAATTTGAGGAAAATCATAATCGCGTTATTCTTCCAAGACCTTCCCTTTTCCTTACAAGGACCAAGTATAAAAAATACTGTATTGTCATCGAACTTACATATGTGTGGAAAATTTCAAGTCAATTGCATGAGTGGAAGTGGGTGAAAATTGGATTGCAAGATTTGAATCTGACAGACAGACGGACAGATATGAAAGCAAGCTAAATAAAAGCTTTTAAAAACGGAAGAGTATATTCAGAAGTTTCACTTTTTTGATGTGAGCATTAGAAAAACAGGAATATTAATTTGTGATTGGCTAACTTTTCGACTTTTGTTTATCTAACCACAAACTATATAAAATTTCAGACAAATCAGATACTCGTTATGCTGGGTTTACACGATCGACAGATAATGACAATCTGTCATCTCTGTCATAAGAGAGATTGTCATTTTTCTGACAGAAATAATGACAAAAATGATACTATTTACACGATGATGACAATTTATGACAAAAAAATGACAAATTTGTCATTCGTGTAAACGCAGCATTAGTCCAGTTGATCGAATAAGAAGAAAACATACAATTTTTCACACTCATTTTTGTTACTGAAAACTTTTGCCACCCCAGCTTTAGATTTACCACCATTGACTATTACGGTTTTACTATAAAATTATTTTTAAATCATTGATTGATTCAATCATATTTTTCACAAATTTTAAAAATTGAAAAAATGTAATGAAGTGTAAAATTTGATGAAAATTAATTTAATCAAATTTTTCACTTGAATTCAAGAGCGTGTTTGAAAAATTGAAAATTCATATCTCTTTTCCAATTTAACAGAAAACTTGCAGAAACGGAAAAGATCCATCACGACGAAGAACTTAAATTTCAATTCCAATGACATTATCAGAATTTTCCAGCAATGTAGAAAGCGCAAGCAGCGGTTGATTCTTCTTTTTTATCGTTTTTTTTTCCAATATGGATGAAGTGATTTTTCTACCAAAATGGGTCTGCAGCGACGTTTTTAAAGTCATACAGCAAAGGACAATAAGTGGCGTCATAATTCCGTATGGAAAGGATGATAAAAGTGTCCTCCATATCCTTCCATAGCTTAACTCGTGGTCAAAGTCATAATCGTCGAAAGCGACTGAACTTTGCACTGCAGACGAACCAACGGCCAGCAAACCGGATGACTATACGTAACAAACTAGTGTGGCTCACTATCCAGGACTCATTCCATTCATATCCTGGGGAGTTTCTGAAAAACTTATACAACACCAGTACCAAATTTTTAGCAAAAAACGGAAACTGCCGAGTTGAAAACAGAGTTTTGAGGAAAAAAGGACTAAAAAAGGATATTGAAAGAATGGCAGTGAGTGAGTGCCAGTGGCGTAGCAAGCCGTAAATGTAGCGATATTTTTTGCCAACATATTTTTTTTTTGTCTCTTTGTTATATTTAAGAATGAATCCATAAAAAGTTTTTCTTCATCTCACTATTTGTAGACCTCGGTCTCAAAGGGTTTAATTTTGAAAAAAATGGCTACAATAAGCGATCTTGTTACTATAAATTTTGCTTCTTTTTCCCCTCCATTCCAAAAAAGACCTTCGTAAAATATTCTTGTGAGCCCCCTAAATGTTCAAACTTTGTTCTAAACCATAAATTTAATCCTTTGTCTACACCTTCATAAAATCCACGTTCAATTTAATGGGTCTTGCAGGTTACCTAAAGTACAGACAAAGAGTTAAGGTTTATTTTGGTTAATTCATTTTAGGACCCTCAAAATCTTGTTCACGTCCTCACCGTTCCCCTGTCGCCTGACACCGATGCGACTGCAGCGGTTTTCCCCTTGATCCATACAATGTACGCCACTGACAAGGGTCGAAGGCGCGGTAGGGAAATCCGCCAGGGCAAGCCGGGTACAGGGAAAGGGCCCAGAAAGCACTGACAGAAAAAAAACACACATGACAACCAACGGCTCGACTACTGGAGCCGAAATTGCCCCTTCCTTTTACCCCCGCTTGATTATGCAGTGAACGTTGACGCCGTAGGGGTGGAGTGGTGGATCAATTTTCGCATACCCCACTGGACAAAGCGCATGCACGACAGTCGGCAGTTGGTTTTTCTTCTTCGCTGACTTCTTCTTGGTGTCTTTCGCATTTTGAACAACAAGAACGGGGCACCAGCAGCATAAAACATAGTTGAATAAAAAGTAAAACATAAAACTGTACGATTATCGTCCGGTCCGTTTTTAACATATCTGTACGTATCCCATTGCCAGAATTTTGCCACTCCCCTTGCGCTTCTCCGCTTCTCCAGTGATATCCATAGTGTTCGACGACATCCTGGCTGGGACAGTGAAGCCACTAAATCCACCCTCTGCATCTACCTTTGTTGTATTCTTCGAAAGTTTCCTGAAAAGCTATAGTTGTGGTGGTAATTTTCTGGAAAAGCGCCTCTTTCTCCAGAACGACGATCCACAGAGGGTTTCACTGCGAAAGCTTCACTTTGCTATTTGTGCACTGCGATTGTTCGTTGAGTTGCATGACTTGGCTCTTAGACTTCAATCTTGCCGGTCGCGTTTCCTCTAAGCTGGCATTCAAAAGGAAAAACTCATTTCAAAGTCAGTGAAAAATCACTTTTTTTTGGTATTTTCTCCTCCTCGCAGTTTTCACGGTTTTCCACAGTCGCAAGTGAAGTTACAAGAAGCAGTAAAAAAAGGGACGTGGAATAAAAAGGAGGAAAACTATTTCTAATCCAATTGTGAAAACTTTTTCAACGTTTTTTGTGTGGAATAGGAGAGCATATTTTTTTTTTCAAAACGATATAACAAATAGTCCGTCTAAAGTTTATAACAAACTAACGCCATATTTTTTAATTAAATCAATTTTGAGAAAAAAGAAAATTTACCGAAAGAAACAAATTTTTACCGTGGAAAATTGTCTCAATTTTAGTCAAAGTGTTTTATATTTCGAAATTAAGTGAATTTGAATGGATTTTCATTTGCCATAAGGAACAGTTACAGTGAAGTAGTGAACAAAAATTTCAGTAAAATCAAAATCGGGTTATGTGAACACTCTAAAGGGTCAACAAAGGTTTTTCGGAAGGTGAAGACTTAAAATATCCTTATGGAAAAATCGAAAAAATTTCCAACAAGAATGAGTTTTACTAAGTGAATGCAGGGATGAAAAAATGTTGAAAAAAAACCTTTCGATTTTCTTTAAAACGAGTCAAATTTTCATTCTTTTGAAAGTTTTGTGAAAAATCGAAACCGATTGCGACTGAATGCGGCGGAAAGAAGGGGACCAAGCCTATTTTCTAGGATAGATAGAGATAGACGCATGGAATTTTCAACTTTTCTCGAAAAGTCAGATGTGATAGACTGTAAAAAAGGGCAAAAGTAAACCTTATAGTCAACCATGTTGCGCTCATCCGAATTTGTACAAGTTTTCTAGTTTCCCATTGGGTTCATTTCCGATTTTCCCAGTTTCTCCTCGTTTAAATGTCACTAGTCTTCTTCACATTCTAAATGTCAAAAAGTTCACCCGAAAACACCCGGAATTCGCCGATATCCGAACAGCTGTTTGGGAACAGTAACTGAAATACGGGGAAAATTGGAGAACCTATAAAATGCTGGGAATTGTTTTTAGGGAAATTTGATGAGCTTTCTAAAGTTTATGACGGAGAATTTCCACAAAAAGGATTTCCCAATGCAAGTGAAGAGTGCTTTTAAACCAGGATCTGACATTTAAGAGACCGGCAAAATTTTCATTGGTGTGTCCGAATTTTGAAGTACATTTTCCGAATGTTAAGAGAATTTCCGTACCGTAATTAAAAGAGAATCGAAATATCCCCTCACAAATCAGCTCAGCTGATTTTCTGGACATATTTGGAAAATTTCTCGCCAACGGCTACCATTCGCTGTGTAACGTTCGCTTCTGTCGGTTCTGTGGCATTGACACAAATTCTGTGAATATAATTTGAGGAAATTTCAATTAATTCTGCACTCTTTCAAATGGAGAACTGAACTAGAAATTTTGAAACCCAAAAAAAACGAATATTTAAAAAAAAAATAAGGACTTTTCTTGCGTTCATAGAAAGAGGATTTTGTCCTAGAGTGTCCACTCTCCCCTCTGAGCCAATAACAACAGGATATCCTCTTCCCAAACTGAATAAAACTGATGGAGTCAAAGTAAAAATTCTGAAAGAAATTTTTCAAGCTTTCAAGAAACCACAGTAGCAGAAAAGATTAAGTAAATTATAAAAGAACCTTTTCAAAGGAATAAAAAGTACATAAACGGAATTGAAACAGCCGCTTGAAGAGAGAGGGGTAGAGGAGGAATCGGAAAAGCGTTTCAGTATTTCAACTTGGATACGAAAATTTTCACGGAATATACAATCGGGTGCGGTCTCATTTCTCGTTTAGTCTCTTCTTGCCCGAACTCGGAGTTTATTTCCTTCGATTTTCCGCGTGAAAAAAACTGTTTTTCTTTTTCGAAGAATTCCGGTTGGAAAAGTTACGTTCATTTTGCGAAAAATTCTCAGTCATTGCATCAGAATCAAAGGGTGAACAGTGCTTTAAAAGGATTTTCCGACAAAGAAATTTTATAACGTGTTGAGGTTATGAAAAGTGCATTTTCAATTCGGTGATTCTTCCATCTTTCGTCAATCGGTTTCAACATTTACTCAATTTTCTGGAGCAATTCCTTTTTCCTATAAGAAAACCCAAAGAAAGGCTTGTGTGTGTGTGTGTGTGTGTACGAATGTGTGATTGAGGGGAAGTTATAAAAAAAACGTTTGGAAAATTCATTCCTGTGCATACTCGCGGTCAACAAAAGTTTTAAACATATTTTTGGAAAATTTTCAGTCTCGAATTGCCTTCTGAACTGATTATTACCTCCTGGTGCATATTTTAAATCGAAATCAAGTGATTTTTCGTTTCACAACAAAAAGGAAATAAAAATAACTGCAATAATTTAGTGGAAATCGAAAAGAAAATTGTAAAGTTCTTCATCGATTTATTTTATTTTTTTTGATTTAAGTTTCTTTTGATATTGAATTCAATTTAATTTCAATTATTCAGAATTTGGTGATAAAAAAAAAAGAATTTTCCGTGAAAAAAAAAATCTTGATAGACTTTTCGCGAAAAATAAAATAAAAAACTTCCTTTACGGCAGCGTGAAAAGGGAGCAAAGTAAGACCCGGCTTGATTAGTAAAATGGGAGATCAAAGTGACCCCACAGCCGCTAGGAAAATTGAAGAAAACGGAACTAGTAGCAATGGAAATGGAGGTGGCGGCGATGAAGGAAACAGCGGCGGTGCGGGGGATGTGATTACAATCGCAAATGGTGGGGAAGCCGCCGGCAATTTGGCCAACGACGGCAACGAAATCGCTAACGGCGAAAGTGCAGGTGGTGGCGGTGGTGAAGGAGGCGGAGGTGAGGCAGGTGGTGGAAGTAGTGTCCTAGGTGGACATAATCTCGATACAGGATGTTCCGATGGAGGGCCATCGAGTATTGTTGGCGTTGGTCCGCCGAGTCCTTTGACCGGGTGCTACCTTTTGATTATCCTTGGTGAACCACACTCACAGGAGCACAAGGACATCATTCTACAGCGATTAGTTAAAGGTAAGCGAGTGGGCTATATTTTTTGGGTAATTTTATGTTAAGCGGTTAAAATATAATAAAACATAGAATTAGTTAGTTTTTTCCTAGCTACATTCCTAGTTGGGTGAAAGGGTGAAAAAATAATTAACAGCAGGAAAACTTTATTTCGCCATGTGTAGCTAAGGAATAAACGAAACCGGACACACGCAACCAGCTGTTTGGTTTTCGTTTTTTCTTTTTCATTTCGTACCTTTTCACCCCATTAGGAGCACGCAAACAAGAAGCCAGAAGCCACTATAAACAGAGAATACCCCTGGTAGACAATAGGGTAGCATGACCAGTCAGTGATTTACTGGAATTTTGTTCTCTTTTAAGTTTCTTATGCGCAAAACCAATTTAAAAATGAATTTAAGCCGAATTTTTAAAATTTTGTGTAATTTTACCACTTTTACATACAAATAAAATACTTTATTATACAACGAAAATAATTTAAATTCACTTACCAAAGAAAAGTTTTTTAAGCGAAGCTTGGAAAACCCTGTGTTAAAAAAATTGCCAATCGTGGGTTGTTTTTGATTTTTTTTATAGATTTCATAGTCAAAAAAAACTTTGAAACCACAATTTTTTAAGCGGTTGATATAACGTAACAAAGTATCAAATATTTTCTCTAATATTTGAATATTTTCCATATTTAATAAAGCTGTTCATATAATCGAATGTTCTTATAATCGCGACTTTCCTGCTATAGAAAACGAAAATCAAAACGTTGGGAGAAATATTCTTGTAAAATTAAATTCTTTAAATAAATTTTCATAAGTCCTCGTTTAAAAAAAACGCTAAAGGTCAACTACCGAGCATCTTACCCTACAATCATTAAATCTAAAACAGAGAATTAGGACGAAACACTAAATATAAAATATACATAAAAAGAAAATGGGAAGAAAACACCTCCTTTAAAAGGTGACAAATAAAATGAAAAATCATAGGAAACTCGGTAAAGGAAAACTTTAGTAGAATTTTTTAACAATTTTGTTCGATATCGATCGGAGCTCGGTAAGAAGTGTTTTTTTTTTTAACTGCTTTTACACCCCATTCTCAAGTTTAAAACCTTCCAACCCTTAAACTAAAAACGTTGTATCGATTGGGAATTGGATCTGTTGAGCAATAAAGTTGTCAGGTGTCGACCTGAACATTAAAATTACAACGGAAATACAAACACATCCCAAGGCGTATGCTTTTACAAATCCTTTACGAAAAATGTTAAGTAAATCAGTGTAAAAGGAATATAGGACCAATGAAAATAATATTCGACTGGATATTTTTGATAGAGTGACAAAAAAAGAAATTCTAACTCTGTGTGTTTCTCATCGATTGGATACATTGATTAAATATTCGTTTAACAAAAATATAACCAATGTTTCGAGTTAGTCGTACATTACTTGCTTTTCATAGTAATATCAACTTGTAGGATACAAAAGTGGCATAATCGTAATAATAAAACATAATGAAATTGTATGATTGCTGGCCGTAAAATAGCTACTAATTGAGGGTACTTACCTTACTATACAAAGTTATTGGAGAACCTTTTTTCATTGCGGTTGAACTGTAGCAGTGGCGGTAATTTTGAATAATTACACGCAGAAATTACGGTTTTATTTCAGCTTTTTTCCTTGTTAGTGAGGCTTAATGGAAACTTCCATAAACTTCCGACCATCCTGAGCTGTGCTTCGACGTTAAAGGGTCTTCCCCTAAGCTCTGGCTGAAACTATAAAAAAAACTTCCATTAATGGAAATTGCTCTTAATTATTTTTTTTTAAAAAAAGCCTTATGGTTGGGGAAAAAATTTAGTAACAATTGCTCTTTGATAAAGTTCTCTTACAAATTGAAGTATAATTTCAAAAGGCTGTATAAAAGATTTCAAATAACTATGCACGTGAACATTTTTTTCATAAAATTTACAGAGTGGCGAAAAAACAACAGGGTATAAAGATTTTTTTCCCATATTTTTCCATTTTTAAAAGCTTTTATTTAGCTTGCCTTCGTGTTTGCCTATTTGTATGTTTTCTGGTCTGTCTGTTTGTCTGTCTGTTTGTCTGTCTGTTTGTCTGTCTGTTTGTCTGTCTGTTTGTCTGTCTGTTTGTCTGTCTGTTTGTCTGTCTGTTTGTCTGTCTGTTTGTCTGTCTGTTTGTCTGTCTGTTTGTCTGTCTGTTTGTCTGTCTGTTTGTCTGTCTGTTTGTCTGTCTGTTTGTCTGTCTGTTTGTCTGCCTGTTTGTCTGTCTGTTTGTCTGTCTGTTTGTCTGTCTGTTTGTCTGTCTGTTTGTCTGTCTGTTTGTCTGTCTGTTTGTCTGTCTGTTTGTCTGTCTGTTTGTCTGTCTGTTTGTCTGTCTGTTTGTCTGTCTGTTTGTCTGTCTGTTTGTCTGTCTGTTTGTCTGTCTGTTTGTCTGTCTGTTTGTCTGTCTGTTTGTCTGTCTGTTTGTCTGTCTGTTTGTCTGTCTGTTTGTCTCTCTGTTTGTCTGTCTGTTTGTCTGTCTGTTTGTCTGTCTGTTTGTCTGTCTGTTTGTCTGTCTGTTTGTCTGTCTGTTTGTCTGTCTGTTTGTCTGTCTGTTTGTCTGTCTGTTTGTCTGTCTGTTTGTCTGTCTGTTTGTCTGTCTGTTTGTCTGTCTGTTTGTCTGTCTGTTTGTCTGTCTGTTTGTCTGTCTGTTTGTCTGTCTGTTTGTCTGTCTGTTTGTCTGTCTGTTTGTCTGTCTGTTTGTCTGTCTGTTTGTCTGTCTGTTTGTCTGTCTGTTTGTCTGTCTGTTTGTCTGTCTGTTTGTCTGTCTGTTTGTCTGTCTGTTTGTCTGTCTGTTTGTCTGTCTGTTTGTCTGTCTGTTTGTCTGTCTGTTTGCCTGTCTGTTTGCCTGTCTGTTTGTCTGTCTGTTTGTCTGTCTGTTTGTCTGTCTGTTTGTCTGTCTGTTTGTCTGTCTGTTTGTCTGTCTGTTTGTCTGTCTGTTTGTCTGTCTGTTTGTCTGTCTGTTTGTCTGTCTGTTTGTCTGTCTGTTTGTCTGTCTGTTTGTCTGTCTGTTTGTCTGTCTGTTTGTCTGTCTGTTTGTCTGTCTGTTTGTCTGTCTGTTTGTCTGTCTGTTTGTCTGTCTGTTTGTCTGTCTGTTTGTCTGTCTAGATACTTTTTAATTTTATCAACTAAAGTACGATGTATGGAAAAGTTTTTGAACGATGTTCCAAACAGGTTTACTCGTTAAATTTTTTTTAATATGATAACCTGTTTTTATTCTATATGATATATCATACAGAAGAATATTAGATTTAGTATGCCGTTTGTAACGCATCGAACCAATCACCGGACACAAAAATGAACTACACCATGGTGTTAGGAATGGCAAAAGATTTTGATTTCCGCATGTCCGTCCGTCTGTCTGTTCTTCTGTCTGTCCGTCCGTCTGTCCGTGAACATCATAACTTTCGAAAGGATTGAGCTAGAGACTTGAAATTTTGTATAGTTACGTTTCTCGTAAATGGCTCGGCTAAGTTCTTGAACGGCCAAATTATACCATTCTTTCCCTCCTCCCCCATGCAAAAGAAACAGTTTTTTGCAATTTTCTCGAAAACTAGAAGAGAATTTTACATAACTTCAAAATACAATCGGACCACTGCTTTCTCCTCCCCCCTTCTTCTATACAAATGGAATACTTTTTTCCTATTTTCGGGAAAACTGTGCATCGTATCAAAAAATTTATTAAGATAAAATGTGTTAAGAATATAATTCTAGATAACTTGTTTATACATCAAACTACAGTTGGACCACTCCTTCCACCCTCTCCATACAAAATGAATATTGTTTTTCTATTTTCTCGATAACGGTGAGTCATATTGAAAAATTTATAAAGGTAAAATCTGTTTAGAATATGATTCTACATAACCGTGCCATACATCAAAATCCAATCGGACCACTCCTTTCCGCCTCTCCCATACAAATGTATTTTTTTAAATAAACATTTTCTCTGTCATCATATAGGGTATGTGACGATTGACCCCTGGCAGTTGTAGATGTTTCCAAGTATTTTTTTCATTCGAATTGAAGATTAGAAAGGATGGTTTAACCCAACCTACCATTTTTCTATCATATAAGGATACACAAAAAAATCAAAAAAAATCCTTTTTTATTTTGAACATAAATTGCAAAAATTATTTTCCCATTTAACTTTCCTGCTAGTTGAAAATTTCCATTAAAACCACATCCACAATGCAGACGGAACTTGAAATGCATTCCCGTAACTAATGTAAATCCATTAAATTACTTCAATTTATTTTCCGTCACTTCTGGGAATCCAAAGCAGAAGCAGGAACAAAAATCCTAGACAAATTCCGGTCCCAGGCACGGAAGTAAAATTAAATATGAAAATTTAAATTGTTTGAAGTAGAAGAAATCCTTCAATTGTCTAACAACCAGCCCAACAAATCCATCAACCACTAGAATTGAAATGGAATTGCTCTTCCACTTCCCTCATGAAATTTTTCACATTTTAAAAGAAAATTATTGTGAATTTTCTTGTTTTCTGATTCTTTTATGTAAGTCTAAGTTGGAGAAAAAAATCCCCTAGGAACTCTTCGCGAAATTGCATACAGGAAAGACTTGAAATTATTGGAGGTAATTGTGAAATATGAAAAATTCCAAAGCACACCAAACGTTATGATGAAAATTTACATTAAAGTGGATATTAAGGGAATTATAATATTAGGTACCTAATATAAAGATCTTTAGATAAACAATGAAAACTGCATAAGTATCTATATTTGGATTTTAAGATTTGTATAGAAAGTGCAAATATGACTTTCAGACTTCTGGAGATTTCCTTAGCTTCAGTTATGAAAGTTCAACGTTTCCATCCCTTTTTCTGCCATCATCATATTTATATGGCGTCAGTTATATCCATTGATTTTCAACAAATTAACGAAATTTTGAGGACAAACAGACAAATTTGATTGCAAAGCTTCAACATTACTACTGCAATGCGGCAAAAAGGATTCATAGTCGTCCTGAACATTGAGCGTCTACTTTATTGGCTGCCATTAGCTAACATTATCCAGAAGTTTTGGAATTTTGTCAAATGTTATCACAGTCCTGCTGATTCCAGAACAGGAAAAAACGGCGGGAGTAAAATAGGAAAACCTCTTCCTTGAATTATTTTATTAAATTAAGTGACTTTATTGAATGCAGTAAAAATTGAATGTCACAAAAAGAAAATTTCTTCATTGAATTTATTCTCATTATAAAATAAAAAAAATTTCCTTCATGATTTCATTGCACTTTTGGAATTAAATTCAAATCTAGAGGTAGAATTTCTGAATTATTCATCAAATCAATGCCATTACAGCAAACAATTACAAAAATAATTGAATAAAGTCGATTGTACACCACTTGATTTTTATGATTTCTCAATTTGATCATAGTTAAAAATTCAATTATCGCATAACGCTACGTGATGTTTAGTTGAACCGTTTTGGATAAAAGTATTATAAAACACAAGAAAAGTTTTCATTAACTCTTAATTAATTAATCAAAGTAAAAACGGGCTCCAATTAAAATTCAATTAGCCCAATCAATTTTACAGTCTGTTTGGTATGGATCAGAAAATCAAAAGAAAAAGAAAAGAAAAACAAGAAGCAGAAGAAGACGTTTGTAAAATGCACGATAGACTCTCATTGAAGTCGTGTTAATTTGTAAAATTATCCAATCGGGTAGACATTGCGGGCAGATACGTGTGTATTCAAGGTGAATGAATATTGCTAGATAGAAACAATTCCATTAGTCCAAACTACAAAATCCATCTTGCAGATATACTTTTAACGTCTTTTATACAATTTTTCGCGATAATTTGTGTCACGAAAGGTTAGCCTTTCACTTTTGTTGCGACTTTAGAATTAGTCAAATTTAGTTGAATTAAACGCACATAAAAAGTCAAAGCTAATTTATAGTAGGTATGCTAATTATTCTATGAAAAAAAATATCAGTTGTGATCAGCACAAAACTTTCCTCGACAAATACTGCAGTTTCTGAATAATAACATTTTTACAAATATCTCGAGAACCGTTAAAGACATGTAAAAACCGTTAAAAGAAAAATGTGGAAAATTTTATATCCTTTAAATTTGATTATATTCTTTTTTTTCCAAAAAAAGCGCATAGGTTTCTGGAAATTTTTAAAAGACGGAATTTTTTCAAAAAAAAAATGTATGAGAGGTACCCGTTATAGCTAACTTCTGTCCATCTGTCGGTGAACACCATAACTTTCGAAAGGATTGAAGTAGAAACTTGAAATGTTGTATAGTTGTGTGTTTCGTAAACGGCTGGGCTAAATTCTTGAACGCCCAAATTAGACCATTCTTTCCGCCTCCCCCAATGTGAACGAAACAGTTTTTTTTGCAATTTTCTCGAAAACGGTGAGTCATATTGAAAAATTTATTAAGGTAAAATGTCTTTAGAAGAGAATTTTACGTAACTTCAAAATCCAATCGGACCACTGCTTTCCCCTCCCTCCTTCTTCATACAAATGGATAACTTTTTTCCTGTTTTCTGGAAAACTGTGCATCGTATCGAAAAATTTATTGAGATAAAATGTGTTAAGAATATAATTCTACATAACTTGTTCAAACATCAAAATCCAGTTGGACCACTCCTTTCAGCCTTTTCTATACAAATGTATTTTTTTTAAATAAAAATTTTCTCTGTCATTATATAAGAGTATTTGAAGATTAACCCCTTGCAATCGTAGTTTTTTTTTACATTCTTAGCTTAAAAATCGTAAAATCAATGTTTGTTTTGTCAAAAAAAAATCTGGAAAACAAATTTTAGATATTTTCACTTGCAAAATGACTTTGCAACACTTTTGCGAGTTTTTTTTTCATTGCAGGGATGTTTTAGAAAATGTTATCAAAAATATCTGAACAAATTTTAAATCCTGTTATAATTTTTTACTCCTTATTTTTTGAAAAAATGGGGATTTTTTAAATTATTTAAAGACTTTCCTAATTTTACTGTAGATACGTTTAAAATCTAACTCCAGAAAATATAAAAAAATCGGCACATTTACTTTCGTCAACGAAAAACAATCTTGAATGTTTTGACTTCGTTTGTCGGAGGCTATAAATAGCTTCCGGGCGAAAATTGATATGCATCGCAGATAACTTTTTCACCGCAATCACTGAAGTCACGAAGAGTCATCGCCATCGAACGATTTATCGAAATTCCATCACTTCCCGACTCCCAACAATCGACTCCCGAGGGAAAGACGTTCAAGTCTCCAGGCGAGTCATTGAAGCAAACCAAACAAAAAGTAAAAAAAAAACCGACGACCAGAGACAATTAGACTGGGAGGGAGCGTTATTATATCTGGAAGTGTCTAGAAACCCGCTGAGGATGGAATGGAGAAGTGAGTCATTAGCAAAGTTCTGAGGTTTTCCTTGTTTAATCGATGCGACAATCACAATTTAATCATCATCAGACATCGGCAATTTCCAGTTTTGGTCGTCAAGATATTTAAAATAGTAGGGCACCAGGGGGAGCTATGGAGCAAATTTAGGAAAATTATTGGAAAATTGAGGGATCTCTCATAATACTAGAATACAGAGGAAACCACAAACCGAAAACCGCAAATTACTTGCCAAATTCGAACATCCCACAGACCAGTGACATCTTATCATCTTGGCTAATTGCCCACGGGAAGAACAGAAAAAACTTTGCATGACTCAGAATTCATGAAATTAACCAAGAATCAATTTTGAGATAGCATCGTTTTTTATGTTCAAAATCAAATCAACACTTGCGTTATTTAAGAGTTTTATTTGCCTTTTCAGTGTGATATAAAATGCTGACTTGATTTTTCGTATCAAAATGAGAAAATGCGATCAATTGACAAATTTTGGATACAGAATTTTTCGATCTGAAAAAAAAAGAAGTCTAGAACTATTTTATGTTTAACTAGCTTGCATACCCGTCATTGCCGGGTTAAGTTTTTTCAAATTTTTTTTTATGGTCCATGTTGGATTTAAACTTCAGGCCAATCGGCTCGGTAGTTTCCCCGCGAAAGAATAACATAGTGCAAAAACTAAGTTTCGAAAATACTTTACCTCCTCCCCTTACTCCCCCCACCCCTCGCGCTACTTTTCCGTATGCCTATGTTGGAACCAGGACTACCACAGACACTCATGCCAAATTTCAAGTCAAGCCGTTTTTGCGTGAAAGAGGAACAGACAGACAGACAGACAGACACCAACTCATTTTTATATATAAGTATGATGATGAGTATGATATGATTATTTTGTCTTAAACTATTTTGTGTCGGATGTGAAAACATGCACAAAAATAATCATAACATTTTGTTATATTTTTTATAAAATTATTTTTGTCGTTTTAGTGCATTTTTTTAAATAAAAGCTTTTTATTTTTTAAAATTTATTTTTATTTTAATATTTTTAGTCATTTCATATTTGATTAGCATCACTAAAAATCCAAAATGAAAAGGATAATCACATTCTCCTAACAGGGCCTTCCGTTATCCTTATCGAGAATCGGATTTGCCGATCCCAAAAGCCCCCAGATGAGATTTATTCAGAAAAATTAGAGAAAAAGATAATCACGTTATCCTTACAGGACCTTCCGTTAACCTAACAGACTTTTTAATGCCAAAATCGGATGCAGCGATCCTAAAAACCCCAAGATGAGGGATTTTTTCCCGAGAAATTCGAGAAAAAGGTTAACCACGTTATCCTTACAGACTTTTCATTTTTTTCGAAGCCAGCGACTCCAAAAACCCTCTCAATAGATTTTTCCCGGGAAATTTGAGAAAAGGATAATCAGGCTATCCTTACAGGACCTTCCGTTATCCTTACAGGACCTTCCGGTATCCCTACAGACTTCTTAATGTCAGAATCAGATTCAGAGACCCCAAAAACCCCAAGATGAGATTTTTTCTGGAAAATTTGAGAAAATGGACAATAACGTTATGCTCACAGGACCTTCTCTTATCCTTACAAGGACGAAGTAGAGAAAAGATTATATTGTCATTAGACTTACGTATTTATCCAAAATTTCAAGTCAATCGGATGAGTGGAAGTGGGTCAAAATTGGATTGCAAGATTTGAATCTGACAGACAAACAGACAGACACGAATGCAGGCTAAAAGTTAAAAGCTTTTAAGTAGTTTAAAGAAAACTGCCGTTTTCGAGAAATTTGAAAAATTTCCGTTTTATCAGGAGAATCCCTTTTTCGTGAAATTTGAATGGAAAACTGTCCATAGACTACGTCACGCGAACTTTCGCCCCCTTCCTAGCTTCCCTATCTTTCTCACACCATTCGTTTAGCTTTTTAGATTTTTTTTTTTGTATGAGGTTTAATACTGGTGTCATACCCCCTCCCCCCTTCCCAACCCACCACGCCTTCCTTTCGACCAATCTTTCAGTACCAAACGTATATTTTAAAGACCTACACTACGAGGGACTACACTATTGGATTGTGGTGCATCTCAAATTTTATCCTGCTGTTTTCGATGCAAACAGTTTTTCATTTGCGCTGCACAACGTTTTCGATTTTTACTACAATTTTCCATTGGATTAGCATCACAACTCAGCGATAATTGAGTTTTCCTCCAATTTTTCCGGTGATCTAAATTTCTTACAAAAACAGATAACGATAGCATTCTTCTCGAACCAGTGGCAATTATAGGACAAGCATTTAACCTTCATTTTGTCATTGAAAACTGACATTACTTGACCTCTGATATTCTTTATTCCTTTCCATTTATTCCACCCCATGAACCCGAACACAACGCAGGAAAATTCCCAAAGGCTGAAGGATTCTCCGGTGTTTTTTCGTGCCATAAACACAATGGGGATCTTATGATATTATCATTTCTTCTATTACGAGTTTCTATCCGCCACACCAACTTTTCCGTTCTTTCAGAAAATGTTGTCCCTTTCACCCTGTGACAAACTTTATCATATGTCGACAACGGAATGGGTTATCAGGAAAATTTTAAAAAGTAAATCTACAGCGTACAATCTTCAACCCCTGTTCGAGATGATAAGAAAAACCACGACGAAAAATCACCTCGCTTTAGAAATAAAATGCAAAACCTTATGATAATCGTTTTACTTTATGCTCTCGGATCGGAACCCCAAGACACCGTTGGACCGTTTTCACTAAGATTAGGTACTGATAACGCCGACAAAAATTGAAGAATACAAAGAAGTATATGTCATCACTATGGCTTCTTTATGTTGTTGTACGTAAAACATAATTTTTTTTTATTCGTGTTTGAGGAATTTTTTGTGTGGCTTCAGCTGTTTGGAGGCGAAACGATTTTCTGGCCACTTCCTCTGACCCGACATGGATCGTTCGCTTCAAACATAATCAATGAACACTACAACTTCCTATGCAAATCATATTTTTGATGAATTTACAAAATTTACGGTATCGATGGCATAAAATTGTAATCTGATCTGCTTGAAGAAAAATGACAAACTGAGCGTTAAAGCACGAAATGCAAGGGATATGATTTCAGAATTTTATGACGAACAGAATTTGTTAAAAATAAGGAAAGCTTTACATGTGGATTATAGGATTTTATCGTGTCTTCATAAAGTCGTTGAGAAAGTGATTTGTCTTCAGAAATACTGTAAGTGTTACGTCTGTGTATCTTTAAAACAGTTCTAATATGCAAGTGACTGAAATTAAGCTTGCAAAAAAACTATCCATAAAACAAGTCGCACTAATTTCTGACCTTCGGTCATGCTTTTTAGCGGTTTTTTGTATGGAATTTAGAACCGCCATCAAACTAACGCAGACCTCCCCCTCCTCACCACCCTGAAAGAATGACGTATTTTATGCCACTAACAACTACAGCGAAACCTATCTACAGAATCATGCCGAGGGCCGAGTGGGAAGGGGCGAAAAGGGTCTTCAGGTTATGGTAATTGAAAGATTTATGGGTAATTGAATTTTACACCTACAAAAATTCACTAAAATTGGTGGTTGTGATAAGAGATTTTCGTGGAATTTTCCAGGATTTTCCTGTATTGCGAAAAGTTTTGTGGCATTTTTTTTCGCCAGAGTTTTTTTCTTGGAGAATTTTATTGCGCTTTGAAATAGAGATCAGACATATGTCTACAAACTGCTTACGAGGTACCATTTTTTCACGAAAGTGAGTGTTTGGAACGTCGCGTCAGTAAAATCAATTGCAGTTCTCCCTGAAAGTTTTTTGGAACAGATTTATTTTTTACTAGCTTGCATACCCGTCGTTGCCGGGTTAAGTTTTTTTTCAAATTTTTATTATTTTTTTTATGGTCTATGTTGGAGATAAAACTTCAGGCCAATCAGCGCGGTAGTTTCCCCGCGAAAGGGTAACATAGCGCAAAAACCAAGTTTCAAAATCACTTTACCCCCTCCCCGTACTCCCCCACCTCTCGGGCTACTTTTTAATGGGCGTATGTTGGGGCTGGACCCCCAACGAACATCTATGCCAAATTTCAGGCCAATCGGTTCAGTAGTTTCTCCGCGAAAGAGTAACATAGCGCAAAAACTAAGTTTCGAAATCACTTTACCCCCTCCCCTTACTCCCTCCACCCCTCGTGCTACTTTTCCGTATGCCTATGTTGGAACCAGAACTACCACAGACACCCATGCCAAATTTCAAGTCAATCGGTTCAGCCGTTTTTGCGTGAAAGAGGAACAGACAGTCCGACACCAACTCATTTTTTTATATTAGTATGATTTTTATTTTTTGTTGATAAAACTCCAAAGCGAAATTTCAGGCAAATCTGAGGTTCACCAGCCCGATGTGTACGGTAACAAAAAAAAACGCACTCTTTTGATTCTCATTCTAAGTTCGTCAATCTTTCCATGAAACAAAAAGTTTTTAAAAACTTACCCGACCCTTACACGCGACTATAAAGTCTGTCAGTAGCACAGACTTCAAATGTCAAATTACTGACAACGCATTGAAATACATTTAGCGAACTGGCAGTCAGTGCATTTATACGAGACTGTGTCAGCGACTGTGTCAGCTCTACAGACGCGTGTAAGGGCCGGGTTAGTTTTAATAAAATGTACTAGAAAAGAAAATATAATCTTCAAGTCCCTTCAAAAATTAATAGAAACCTTTGAGAAATATGAAAGTGAAATATTTTTTTAACAGTTATAAATCTTGAACTATTGGAATTGACAATAATTCAAATATTAAATTCATTCCTCTGAGAACGATATAAATTTAACTCCTGATTATGTGGGTTTGATTGCATAAAATATTCCTTGTAAATTTCAAAACCGAAACCCAAAACATGTTGCAAGTCATGGTGTCGTGACATCAAAGTGTTCTCCTGTTAAAATTCATGGTAAATTCTATTTTATTGGAATTTCATAAATATTTCAAAAAGCCCGGAAGTGAAAATATTCTGCGATAAATTTGTCACTATTTTCTGGGTTGTACCTGCTGTTTAGTTGTTTAGAACAATTCCAAAATTAAATTATTTTCAATTTTCAGTCCGGGGAGCAATGGAGAGGGTATAAAAATGAAGGTGGGTGGAAATAAACAATCAATTAAGTAAAATACTTGACTAGCAGATGTTTTACGAGGTGTAATCATCCTACTCGTTATCATCGTTGTATTTACGAGTAGGTAATTCGATAATCTTCCAAAAATAGGTTGATTCAGATCGATAGACAAGCACCCTCCTCCTCTTAGTCACACCGCTTTAACAATTTCAACATGAATTTTCCAAAGCTCTTAGAATTACCTAAAGGCATTTTCCTGGAAAATTCATTATTCGATTGGTGCTGAGTTGATATGCGACTAACATTTGTCAAAAAATTCTATCGATTTGTTTGGCTCGATTCGATTCTATAGCACAATCGTAAGGTTTCCCCATCCTTCGTAGTGAAAAACCGGGAAAATTGGATGGGGATAGATTTACCGATAAAATGTTGAAGTATATACAAGTACATAGTATCGTTTATGCCTTCTTGCTATTTGGTAAATTGCCATAAATACTGATTGAATGGCAATTTTACGTGCTTCCCTTTCTGTTGATTTTTTTTACCTTACATTATAATGACGATAAAACCGTAAATCGTAGGAAAATTTGTTTTATTGGGGCAATACTGAAAAGATTTTTCACATTTGGCTCATTCGGTTTCGCTTTGATAACACAATGAAATAAAAACTTTTTGGAACATAGTCAGTCCAATGGAGACTAAAAACATTATTTTATTGGCGCCAAGGGAAAAATACTAAAAAAAAAAAATCTGGCATGACTTTCGTTGCCAAAAACTTATGCAATAGTAGATCAAAAAGCAACAAACCATTAAATAATATTTGTGAGTATTCCTTGAAAAATATTTCCGATTCTCCTTAGGAATATTAAATATCGGAAAGACATTTCCAATTAGTTCAATTATGGATAAAGGATATTTTTGACTGCTATATAATTATATTAGAAATATTTGATCCTTAGTTAATCAGGTGATATTAAGGAGTTGTTTCTCGGAAATTCTGTTTCAGTTCAAGGCAACGTTTTGTATTGATTACCTTAAAAAAACTTTTTGATACGTGCCTAAATATAAACTGTTACAAGGTATTTCCAAATGTAATTAAACATTTATTTATAATAGTTTCTAATTTTGATCTAAAATGGAGGGTTTATCGATTGGAAAATTTTGAATATTTTTGATCCATATTTAGAAATCTTTTTTAACAATTTGGGTACATTTTCAATTTGGGTACGAAGGATCTCGAATTTGATTTTAATTTTGCATACAGGTAAAGTTAGTTATTATTCTAAAACGTCCCAAAAACTTTTCCCAAAAATGTTTCCCAAAAATTCTCCCCAGTAGCAGAAAAATTTTCTTGGAAATTTTTTGGAAAACGATTTGTTGAAAAGGAGAATTCACCCACGGGTAAATTACTGATTTCGTCCCAGTATTTTTTGTTATTTCTGTAAAAAAAATCAGTAAATTTTACCATCGTTCAGTAAAATTTACTGGGAAAACAGTAAAAAACATCAGTTGTGTCTTAAAGGTAATAAAAAAAATTTCACGGTTGAGGAAAACTCCGAAAAATTCGAGTAGATATTTTCCCGATTTTTTTTCCCCCAGAAAAAAACATTAAATTGCCGGTGTTGTTTCAGCAAACAAACCCACTTTATTGTTTTATTTAAATAGACAAACGTTATTAATTCATTTATTTATTACCACCACAGAGTTAGCAATTTGAAATCCGTCAAATAATTTTATCCCAATTAAGAAACTAAAAGCTACCGCACCTTTTTCGTCCTGTTGAATGATCCCCAGGACATACTCAATCTTAGTAACTGGGCTAGGCTAAAAGTCTACACATAAATTTCCAACTAGTGCAGCTGCAATGAACAAAAGCCGGAACAGAAAAGGATAATGATATTAACAAATTAAAATATCATGTATAATTGCCCATAAGTCTGCAATGGCAATGCATAAAAGAATTCTCCGACAAAATGGGCGAGTCAACGTTGTGAAAATTATGGCAACGCAAGGTAAAGTGGACAGACAAATCCAATTGCGTTCAACAGGATTGGTATACGAAATATATATCCCTTTTTTCTCTCAGAAAAATTGGGGTGTTTCCTGAATGGTTTTTTCGTCATCGTAAATTACTCCAGTCTTAGTTACGTGACTAAAAGCATTAAAATTATTTCTCCGTTTTCTTCTCATTTAATTACCATCAACTAGAAATTGTTAAGAATTGTAATGAGAATTTCCATTCAGAGTAAAATTGTTAAATTGATGGTCATACAGGGAAAATATAGGGAATCTTTCATTCGGAATTAATGGCAATTGAGGGAAATATTACAATGTTGCTGTAACTTTGAATGATGTCAGTAAATCGTTTTATTTTTGTTGCTAAAGAGATCATTCTCAGATGATTGCTCAAAATGTCCACAGGGAAATCTCTGTTGTTGGAAATTTCATGGAAAAATTCAACAAACATGCAATAAAGGATTTCAATAAATCAGGACTTTAATGGATGCTTACTAAAGTAGTTACTGTTTTATGTATAAATGGCCATTTTATGTATCAAAATCGTTATTATACTCTATATGATATAACATATAGGAGTATATTAGATTTAATATACCGCCTGTAATGCAACTAACCAATAATCGGACAGAAAAATGAAAAATGCGGGTGTTTGATATTACAAAAGAATTTGATTTCCGCATGTCCGTCCGTCTGTCTGTCCATCTGTCCGTCCGCGAACACCACAACTTTCGAGAGGCTTGAGCTAGAGACTTGAAATTTTGTATATTTGCGTTTCTCGTAAATAGCCAGGCTAAGTTCTTGAACGGGAAAACCGGATTATTCTTCTCCCTTATATCGGGTCTTTCAACAAGGACATAACAATTTTGTAATTTCGTGTTCGATATTGTTCCTGAGCTCCTCTAACGTTGTTGGCTTGTTGGCATAGACCAACGACTTAACATAACCCCATAAAAAGAAATCCAACGGCGTTAAATCGCATGAGCGAGGTGGCCATTCGACCGGACCATTTCTCGAGATTACACGATTGCGACCACCGACTCAGAATGTCGGTAGTAAGTTTTAATAATTTCCAAACGTTGCTCGTTCGTGAACTTCACCATGATAAAAATGTAAACCTTGACTGACGTTTTAGCATTGCCAGATCATAAAAAAAGTTTTAGGGTGCGTTTTTATTAAAATACAAAATTGTTATGTCCTTATTGAAAGACCCTTTACAAACGAAAGATTATTTAGCGATTTTCTTGAAATTGGTGAGTCGTATTGAAATATTTGTGCAGGCAAAATGTGTTTAGAATATGATTTTACATATCCGTTCCATACATCAAAATCTGATTCGATTTCCTTCCCCCATCTCCCATAAAAATGGATTTTCTTATTAAAAATTTGGTCTGTCCTCATATAGAGTATTTGACGATTGAGCCCTGAAAATTTTAGCTTTCCTAATTTTTTTTCCTATACGGAAACGTAACGAATCAAATGATATCTATTGCGATATATGTTCAATTTCGTTCCCATAAAAAGATCGATCTTTCTTATTTATTTTGTAAGTTTTCAGGGAAATTGGAAATTTTTCGGATTATAAAATGCAATAAGAATTGGTGCCCACTACACAGATAAAATCTTTATAATATGTGAAGTTCTATGGCTTTATCTGTAGCTTAAAAAGATGTAGAACTTCCATGTGAACTTCAACATATGAATATAGAAATGCATGAAGATAGAGGGAAAAATCACTTATCTCCTCTACTAGACTTAAATGCAATCGATGGAGAGATTTTCAGATTTTCGAATTTTCGTTGCAATAAATTTCAATTTTCATGAAGGATTTTCCAGTTTGCTTGTGCATTGGCCGAGATGGAAGTTTTTTTTTCGTGCCTTTTTTATTCGAAAAAGATTGAAAAGTACTTTCGAAAGCTTGCTATTGGAACGATTTCTACAAGAAATCACATCCTCACAAAAACCATCTTTTGAATTTATTTTTGTTGTTACTTGCAGGTGATTTTCTCCTCGAGATTTATCAGATTTTCACGGAAAGTGTAACACTTACTATCCTTAAACCGACTTTTTGAAATATTAATTATTGAGGTGACTTTTCTTGACAGTTTTTTCAAATAAAAAAAACAAATTCTCCTTACTTTTTCCAATAACTTTCCCATTTTCCATAATATCATATTTACCACGGTTTTCGGACTTTTAACCAATGTCACAAAAAATCATATTTCAAAACTCTATGCGATGGAATCAATTCAAATTTTGCGAACTTGTGTTAAGCGAATTTATTCTGCGATTGGTGCATAAAATTCGCAGAATAAATTCTGGATCAAATTCGCGAAAAAATTTAAAAAAAAAATCGCAAGTGTAAACGTGGCCTAAATGTCGCCGGGAAAGTCCCGTATTTAGACAAGTTGTTCCAACGTCTCGGAATCTAAACTTTTGTCCCGGTTTTTTTTTAATTATTGTGATAATGTTTCAAACGCTAGAAAAAACTATTACTAAATATGCAAAACGTATTCTTTTTCGACCGGAGGTGGCTCCAATGTACATTTTTTCGCCTGCGCCACAGTTTTTCAACAATTTTCCACAAAGGATGCTCATATCTCATAAGATTTGGCCTGCATATTTCTTTTTACTGGTAATTTTAGAATTTCCGTTGCTTGGGACTATGTATCTCTTGATTTTAATTATTGCGCCGCATTCTGTTTAAGAAATTTCGCCTGCGGCTCATATCTATTAATTATTTTTCCTTAGATTTCAGCCAAAACAAGTCTTCTTTTCTGTATAAAATTTGTTGTTCTGATTGATGTTCCCTTTCAGCCATTCACCCTTCTCCCACTCATCTTGCCCCTGATTGACCAGAAAAAAAAGATTGAATCACACAAACTATAGGTATAGGTTATTAAATTTGACAGTTAGGAAAAAAATCATGAAAATTTCATAGAATTTTCTGGAGTTTTATGTGTTTTTGAAATGTTGTTAGACAACTGTTTGTGCTAGTTTTTTAAATTTTAGACATTTTTATTGAATTTAGATACAACTGTCGTGCATCTGTGACAAACCGTTCGCGAAAAAGTTTTGAAAAAGTTGGTTTTTTGGAAAAGTGGGGTTTTTTGGAAAATCAGGGGGTTTGATAAGCCCTAGAATTGGAATTATTTTGATTTCATTTTTGCGAAAATCCTAACCTGTGTGCGGACTTTAAGCAAATCTGAGACCTCTCGACCCCGATTTATCTGTTAATTAAAAAACGTCCCAATATATCCGTCTGTTGTGAGAATGGCCGGAATTTATGGCTTCTCATTACTAAAATTTTAATAAATAAGGTTTTAAATTATATCTTAGAACTACTATTAATAAAAATTTCCAAATTATTTTCACATTTCTGGGCCAATAATGTTCATCTCTGGAAAGCCAACAAATATTTGGTTTGCCGCAACCATTTTCGCCCGTTTTCCGGGGAAATTCTCTTCCTCAAAAAACATGACACTCCCAATAAAAGAGGAACTTTTAAATGGCAGGACAAAATGTTTTCCATTTTAAGTGGAAACCACAGCTGTTTAAACAACAAACACTAAACAAGGGTGAAAAATTGACTAAACTTGCTGGTATCGTTCAGTAAAACAATTTCCTAAGGCATGATTGCAGCAGTTCCAGTTGCAATTTTTAGGACTGGATGGAAGGACGACCTCTTTCTGTCTACTGTACGCGACTATCCAACTGCCAGTGTCGTTAAAATATTTAATAAATTGTGCAAACTTTATAATTTGTTTGGACAAGGCTTTCAGTTTGTTGAGGAACAACCAAGAAAATAAATAAAAATGGTATGTAGAATCTTTCAAGGGTGTGTGAGAAATGAATTTGCCCAAGTTCGTCAGAAGGGGTAGAGGGACTGAGACGGCTCTTTGGAGATTGCTTTTCGCGATTAGCTGCTTTTATTTATTTTTTCGTACTATACTATAACTGCGGAATAAGATAAAATCAGAGAAACTTTCAATGAAAAACTGAAACAATTTTATCCAAAGATATTTTGTTTTGTTTTCATGTGTCCCAGGGTTTTTCCAACTTGTTTTAAACAACAAAACAAGGGAAACAATGTTAAGTTTACTTTGGATGATCACCAAATGGATAATGATAACAAAAGTCGAAAGAAATTTGAAATCTCGAAGTTTTCCCAGTGCTTTTGGCCCTATTTTTGTCCTTATTTTTGTCTTTATTTTTGTTCTTTCCCCCAATTTTTATGTATGTGACTCAACAATATAACTTCTCTTACTTAGCATTTTATTTTTATCACGAATAAAATGCAAAAAAAAAGTTGTTATAATCTGGTTAAGTAAGAGATATTTTCGGAATGAAGTTGGAAAATTGAGTGAACAGCAAAAAGGCGAAAAAAAATATAAATTTGGCAGAAAAAGGAAGAATTGAAGGAGCCAAGGACACCAGTAAAATAAATCAGACTTTTAAGTGCTTCTTTTTCTCTTTTTGCCTACGAAAAAGTCCTCAAAATTTTTCTCATCCAATGGGTTTTCACCCCTCTTTGAACGACATTTATTTTCAGACCAGCTAACGAAATAAACTCCCGACGGCCTAAGACATCAAAGAAGAAACGATCAAGAGGGGACCAACAAGATTTCCTTATAAAAGACTTCTATGGCAGAATTTAAGAAGCAATTAATTGGTATTATGATTATGAAGCAGGTGCTCACCACCACCCCTTGTTTTTGCCATTTTATAATATTTAGATTTGAATTTACCCTCGTATTGCGAGTAATATACATTTATATTAATAGCGGATCCAACATATAAAATAATGTTATGCTTATTTCGAAAGTACGGCATAAAATTCAGGATCAAAATAATTTCGGATCGGGATGTTAAAGGAATAAGGGTGGTTCGTAATGGGACTTAATGTCGTGAATACCAGGCATAGCTGAGAAATTGGGGTTGAACGATGCAAGGGAGTTGATTATTTATTGTTTATTAAGGATAAAATGATGACTTTTAAGAGAGCAATCCAGACGACCTTGAAGCGATTTTTCATGTTTATGAAATTGAATTTAATTAAATATTTTAATGACCTTACAATTTAACTATTATTTACCATTTAAATGGGAGAATTTTCCATTGATTTATGGTGATTATCTCCGAAACAGTTTTTTGCAATTTTCTGGAAAACGGTGAGTCATATTAAAAAACTTATAACGGTAACATAAGTTTAGAATAGAATTTTACATAACTCATCCATACATCAAACTCCGATGGAATCACTGCTTCCCGCTCTCACATACAAATGCAATACTTTTTGCCTGCACTCAGAAAAATGGAGGCTAACTCGACGACCTACATACGGCGTAATTGGCCTCGGGCAGGCGCGCGTTCGCCTGCATGTGGGCAAGTAAATATGAGTTGACCTGTGGTCGGAGAAATTCTGAAATTAAGCCACCAGCAGGTGAAGTGGGGCATTGGGAGCTGCACGAGTTGACCTTAGATAGGTTAACTCTGACCGCTAGCTGGCTTACAGACACCTCTGTAAGGTCAGAGTTAACCTGACAAAAAGTTGACCTGGATATTTTTCTGAGTGTGTTTTCTCGAAAACTGTGCATCGTACCGAAATCCAATCAGACCACTCCTTGTCCCCTCTCCTAAAGAAATGGATTTTATAAATAAATATTTTGTCTGTCATCATATAGAGTATTTGACGATCGGCCCCTGGCAATTGTAGTGTTTCTTATGTTTTTAGACTTTTTAAAATAATGCTTTTTGTAAATAATTAGAAAAAATATAATTAAAGTTGCTGAAATTGGGAAAAATGGTTGTTTTCTTTACAAAACAACCAAAATTGGTTGCTTCTTTAAAAACGACCAAAAATTGTGATTTGGAGGCCCTATAAATTATGTTTTTATGATTTGGAGGCCCTAGTTATCATAAATAGGATTTAAAATGTTTTGAAAGTACTCTGGGGAGGCTGCGATAATGAAAAAAATTATGAAATTTCGCGACTTTTTAAATATATGCTGGCTTAAGGGAGTATAGCACTTTACGGACATTTGGGGTTCTGGAATGGGACGATCCTATGAACTTTTGGTGGAAATCCGTAAACCGGAAGTTACCAAAATTGCAACTTTTTAAAAATTGGAATTTCGTTTTTCGCGATTTACTCTGAAACTGCACGTTTTTCAAAAAATCGTTTTTAGCGATTATCTATATGAAGTGAATTAATAAGAATAGAATTTTCCACAATTTTGACTTTTACCACTATTTTTTCACCATTATTTTCTTTAAAATGTAAAAAAAATTTGAGGTTTCCTCAAAAATTGTTAAAGGATGAATTGAAGATATTAAAATTCTCCACATTTTTTTCTTTTTACCGTAAATCAATATCTTTTACCATAATCGAGATATTTCAGATTTTGTAAAACAAAAATTCATATTTTTATAGTAACTAAAACTTTATTCGTCGGGTTTTAGTGTAAATTTTGCAGAAACGTAGATTTTGTATAAGAAAGTCATGTGCTGTTCACATTAGATATTTTTCACCAACTATAGAAAAATAGCTTACTCCTAAACGAAAATCGCCAAGAATGATGTATAACATAGTACGTTTTCCTATTATCCCCAGTTCTACCACCATCACGAAATGAAATTCTTAGATAATTTAATGTCTCAGGCAATAAGTCATAATAATGATCCGGTGGAAAACGCCTTGTGCTTGAGTTTCATTTAAGAAAAAGTGTTTTTCTTAATGTTCATTATTGGTAAATGCCATTAAAAGCGAACTCACAAATGAAACTCATTTATGACCTATCGTTGAAATTTTAAATATTGTCAAAAGTAATTAAGAAATCTAATTAGCAATACATATGGCACCTTTAATAGCATTTTTCGGTAACTCTCAAGTATTAAAACACACACATAGACTTGATTACATTTTACAGACTTAATGTTCAGTTAATTGGTAATTAACAATTTGAAATGGTGAAACTTCTAAACTCTTCAAGCTTCTAATCAAGGGTAGATTTCTAAATTATTCCTCGGAAGAAGAATATTCAACTAAAGTGGGGTTGATTCTTTCAGTCAGGTGAGAAATTTTCAATGAGTAAAAAAAAAAATGAAACACGAAAAACGTTGGAAATTCGAAATTTTAATGTGAATAAAAAATTCAGATTGCCAGTCGGAATTGGAAATTAGTTACGCAATTTCGTAGGTATTTTGGGATTTCGTAAGTTTCTGGAATTAAGGGACGTAGCAGGGATGCGTGTGTTTTTCCTGGAAGTGCTCCTAAAAAATTCGAAATGCTGCATTTGAGTCACAAAGAGATTCCGAATGTGAACGTGTTGAGCGAAATACTCGCTGTCACACGGGAAATTAAATTTTTTTGCTTCGTTTTTCCAGGGGGTTGTAATATCCATGATACCTGGATACAAACACCTGAATGACAAGAGTATCCTTGTAGGGATTTCATGTACGGAGCAATCGAGTTAGGCACCAGTGTTTCATCCGAGTGGAGGGATGTTATCGATCGATCGGATAGGATTCTGATCCCTAGCACGGACCGCCGCCGGCTGGAATGTGAAGGACTTGCCCTCACTTATTCAAACAGAGACGGTTACATGTGTTTTATTTTTCCCAATGGGGTGAAATTGGTCGGGATAAAAAGGATCCCGGTGGAAAAGGGAACTCATTCGCTTGAAGTCATCATTCTCAATCATCGGTGACAGATATTACAATTTGATTACTTCGGAACTCGAAATTGAACTCTTCTACCTGGAATAATTTCGCCAAATGTTCAACCCATGTTAATATCAATGTATCTTAGACTCTTCGACTCCACTGTGGCTGTAATTATATTCCATTTTCATCAATTTACTCTGCTGTTCATTAATTTTTCATTAGCTTATTTTTAATTCGTTTTTACTTGAAAGGTTGAAAGTTATTGGGGTGAAATTATTGCTTTTATCGTATAAGTTTCATTCTGCTAAAATAAATTCTCATTCATTTTTTTGGGTCCTTGAAAACAAGTCTGGGTCCGGCATAATAAAGGATAATAACGATATCGTTTTTGAACCTGCCGTTATCCTTACAGATTTCTTAACGTCGGAATCGAATTCAGAGATCCCGAAAACTTCCAGATGCGGATTGTTCCGGAAAATTTGAGGAAAAGAATAATCACGTTATCCTTGCAGGACTTCCCGTAATCCTTACGGACTTTTGGATGCCATAATCGGAATCAGCGACCCCAAAACCACCAGAACAGATTTCTTCCCGGAAAATTCGAGGAAAACGATAACAACGTTATCCTTATAGGACCCTCCATTATCTGTACAGATTTATGAATGCCAGAATCAGATTTAGAAAACCCAAAAACCCCGAGAATAGATTTTTCTTGGAAATTTCGAGGAAAAAGATAATCACACTATCCTTACAGAACCGTCCCTTATCCTTACAAGGACGAAGTAGTGAAAATATTGTATTGTCATCTGACTTACGTATCTGTGCAAAAATTCAAGTCAATCGGATGATTGGAGGTGGGTCAAAATTGGATTGCAAGATTTGAATCTGACATTCAAACAGACAAACAAACAAACAAACAAACAAACAAACAAACAAACAAACACGAAGACGAGCTAAATAAACGCTTTTAATAAACCTTGATTTGGACGAAAACCGAAGGTTCTCAATTAGGAAATCTGCGCCGCACTCGAAATTTCTCTACAGAAAATGCACGGCAATGATTTAAATCAAGAGCTACACAGACGAAACTCACCTTTACGTTCCTTAAACAATCGCAATGAAAATTCTAAAAATATCAATAAAGATAAATGCGCCCCAAGGCAAATCTTCTGAAACATATACATCCCTTCTGAAAAATCTTGTAAAAAATGCGCCGCAGGCGAAGAAAATAGAATTTACAGCCGAAGTAGAGTTTTTTTAATTTTGGTATATTTAGCGACAATTTTTTCTAGCGTTTGATAAATTGTAACACTAAAATGAAAGAATCCGAGACAAAAGTTTAGTTTCCGGGACGCCGCCGATCGGGACAACATATCAAAATCCGGGACGTATTGTCACCCTACTTCTAAAACTATTACTCGAAAACCCCGCGACTAATTGGTATGAAATGTTTGGTAATATGTTCTTAGAAAAGAGCAATAATTTGTCAAAAAACGGGGACTCTATTTTCCACAAAGTTTTCTACGACTCTGCGTGAAGTATTAAAAGAGTTTTAAATCCTACATATTTCTCTTTCAGTGTACATAACTAACAAGGAAAGATTCAGTCTCGTCGTTGGTTTATTTATTAAATCACAAAATGTGTTTAGGTTCGAGACCTTTTATAAATTCTCCACCATCTGAAGAGTTTTAGCAAATATTTCTACATACATTCAAGGATTTATCTTCCTTGGGTAGTCAAGCATGGAATGAAAACCAATTTTCTGCTCAGCTCACCATACAAGCTTTAAATTCTTAAATTGAATTTAAAATAAATTTCACCTTTGAAATTAAATTTAAACCAACGTTTGAGACACATGTAATTTAACATGTTTTCCAGTCACACCAACACGAAAAACCAATACTGATGTTCGCATGACGAAACCAGGCTGAAAATACATTTCAAAAGAAAGAAATCATTATTTCCGTGGACATTTTACCGCATTTCTTCAAGGGCGTTTATTAAAAATATCTAGCAATATTTCTCGTGCAAACTTGAGGAAGAACTTTGAAATTATTTAAGAATTTTATCCGCATTTTTTTGCTCTGCTGAATCGATTTCAGGGAAAATGACAAAACCGAACGCGAAAAGTATAAATGAAAATTTTCTCAAGATTTGATAGATTGTGGAGTATCACAGAAATGTATGAAAAATTAAAGATTGCATGCAAGTTTTTCTATCAAGTAAAAGTTTTATGATTTTCTATTTCTCAATAACGACTTAAGTTTTTCACAGCGACATAAAAATATCTATCTTTAAAAACTACTGAAATGTAGCTTAAAGGAATCAACTTTTTGGGGACGGAAAGTTTTTCCCCCTAAAACTTTCTCCAAACAATGGAACTGAACTAAGAAAATATGTTTCCCTAAAAGTATAGTTTTAAGTATTTTCGTTTCGTGAACAATAAAACTACATTTTTTACCAATTTATGTGCAAAAACTCCATATAAATTTTATCTCCTTTGATTTTTTTCAGGTAAGTCGATAACACTGAGAAAATGGATGTGGTTACGAAACTGTTGCCAAGATGGAAGACGTACTGCACAAATCACCTGAATTATATTTTCCTTTTTTGGGTTCATCAATTATGTAAGTGTAAAGTGTATCTATTCTGATGTTATCTGATCGTTTTATGCCGTAAATAAGAGGGAATTTATTATCCACTCTACTATTCTGACCTTTTTGGGCCGTGTGTTAAATAACTACCAAGGATTTTGTAATTTTCGAGGTGAGTGGCTCTTATCAGGGTTTTTTTTACCAAACTATGAGTGATATGTGAAATTAAATATGTAAAAATATAGGATTTTTCAACGATTAATGTAATTTGGAAAGATTTCGTAATATAATTGAATTTACAAATAAATTTATTTAGTTATCAATTAAATAATTCCTTGACTATTAACCATTTATAAGTCATCAGGATTGGAAATTTTTCACGAATGTATTTTTCATGATTTGATTTCTAATAAATTTTATATATAGGCAATAAAATTAAATCTGATTTCGCATTACCCACGAAGAAAACTATAAGATTATTCACACTGGAACCAAGAAGAGAACATTACCAACGTAATTGTTTAGCGTATTTTCTACTCTGGAGTCGAAGGGTGCCTATTTTATTAAATACAATTTTGTTAGAAAAAATATGTTAAAATTTTCTATTCGATTTTAAATCAAGATGGAACAATTTTCGAGCAAAAAGAGCAGACCATTCGAATACGCCATTAGTGTTCTACCTAATGGTCAAAATCCCATCAGAATACCGGTGGTGGTCCTGGAGATAGCAGGTGAGGGGGACGGAAAGAACGGGTGGGGCAGGTGTTGGAAAAGAAGAAATTTGTTCAGAACATTTTTTTAAGTACGACCAATATAACGAGGCTGTTGTAGAATCTATCACACTAGAAGTGGAGAGGGGGTGGGGGTTGCGGTAGCGTGACGGCGGTACTAAACTCCATACAAAATTCGGAGAAAAAATTGGAAGATGGGAAGGGTCTAAAAACCCTAATATACAAATAAAAACAAAAAAAAACTAAAATAGTGATTCTTAAGTTAAAAAGTCAATAAAAACCTTAAAAGGAAAAAAATCGTACAAATATTTTGTTCATTAAAAAAAAATTGCCCAGCAAAAACGACTTTTTTTGTGTCAATATCAAAGATATTGAACCTTAGGGTATTTTGACGATACTGATTCTGAGTCGAACGGACTTTGCTTTTGCCAAATTCACTTTACTTCTGGAGATACAAAAGAGACAATATTTTCGAAACCAAAAAAAATTGGTTAGAAGATTTTCTTTTTCGAATCTCCAGAAATAGAATGAATCTGGCCAAAACAAAGTCCGATTTAGAATCAAAATGTGACTAAAAATACTACCCCAATATTTTTAATTATATACTTTATACAGGTGGTAGGTCTGTGGGGTTAAGGTCGCCCTCCATTACCATGACTTCTGTAACTGCAAAAAAATGCAGAAAACTAGAGCAAGATAGACTTATGTAGATCTAAAAAGGAATGACTGAATACAAGTTAAACGCTATCCCTTCCAGTTTTACAATTTTATAGCAATCATATCAAACCTTATGCTATGAATATAATGTTCAAATTGGCATGGTAACAAAGCTTTTGACTATGCATGCGAAGGAGAAAAATGACATCACGCTATAATAACAGTTTGAATGTATCCGTGCTTACTATTCACTTACAGGGACAATGTGTGATTGTAGTAGAAATCGCCATAAAATCGCCATAAAAAAACAGGGGAAATTATTCATGCAGTTGCCGACAAATTTTTGCAGTTGATTCTTATCCCCCTTTCTCGTCAACGTATCTTCACATAAATGTGTCTCTATTTTTTTGCAGTTGCCGAAGTCATGGTAATGGAGGGCGGCCTTTATACTTGATGAACTTTTCACAAAAAAAAATAATAAAAAATAAAAAAAAAGCAAAAATAAATAAATAAATAACGAAAAAACGAAATCACTTTTTTCAGTTTTCGTTACGTTTTTCGTTATTTTTTTTATAGTGTCAGTCCGTATTGTAACGGAATGTTTTGAGACACCAGGTGAGGGGTACCGAGGGGAGGGAAAAGTCAGGTTTGCAGTGGTAAAATCGAAAGCATTTAGCCCCCTTAGTAATACTGTAAAATTTCATTAAGATCGGACCACCCAATTCGAAGACACCAGGCGAGGGGTATCGAGGGGAGGGAAAAGTCAGGCTTGTATTGGAAAAATCGAAAGCCATTAGCCCCCTTGGTAATACTGTAAAGTTTCATTAAGATCGGACCTCCCAATTCGAAGACACCAGGCGAGGGATATCGAGGGGAATTTTCTAAGAGGTGAAACCTAGCTAGATCGATTCCTTGTCCCCGAAAATCCCTAACCTCCAAGTTTCGTGAAAATTGTTAGGCCGGGTTTCGAGATCGTTTGTGCAGACAGACAGACAGACATTCCTCGTATTATATTATAGGATAAAAATAGTCGATTTTGACTGTTTTTGTCGTTTAAAATAACTATTTTAGTCATAGTCCCGATTCCCTATTTTAAAATAATTAAATTTACTGTTTTTTTTCTGCGTTATTACTGATTTAGTACCCGGTTAGTACACTCAGAAAAATGGAGGCTAACTCGACGACCTACATACGGCGTAATTGGCCTCGGGCAGGCGCGCGTTCGCCTGCATGTGTGCAAGTAAAACTGAGTTGACCTGTGGTCGGAGAAATTCTGAAATTAAGCCTCCAGCAGGTGAAGTAGGGCATTGGGAGCTGCACGAGTTGACCTTAGATAGGTTAACTCTGACCGCTAGCTGGCTTACAGACACCTCTGTAAGGTCAGAGTTAACCTGACAAAAAGTTGACCTGGACATTTTTCTGAGTGTAATTTCAAACAGAAACCAATTTAGTTTCTTTTAAGCTGCTTCATGTGCACTGGTTCTTATGACTACCGCCAAGTGGTTAAGTTTTTAATAAGTTTGAAGGTGTTAAAAGTGAATTCCATAAAAATCCTATCACATGAATAATGTAAATATTTTCGCATAAGATTTTCCAACATATTACTCCGCATTTATCCAGCTAGACGATAAATTCACATCATTTCGTGTTAATCATTTTTGTATTAAAGTGAGAGATAGAGTAAAATCCAGGTGAGCGAGTCGGTCTCATTTGACTAATGAAGGTGTGACATATCACTGAATTAATTTTACCCATTAATTGCCTTCACGTGTGTGCTATAGTTAAAGTAAATTAAATTACCAAATTCACAGTCAACTGTACCTAGGGATTTTATAGTAGAATCTCCTCTGAGTAAAACACTATTTCTAATCCTAATTTATTTACATAAAATCATTTTATAAATTTAGTGGTTCTTTTAGTATCGCAAAGTTTTGATTACTTTTCTTTGTCTACTGTCAATTAATCCTTTTTGTATTCATAGTCTGAATATATTCTCATAATTAATACGCATAGGTTGTTTAAACCAAAATGAAATCTGAATTTGATATTACACTTTGTTTTCATGATAATAAATAATTGTTTTTGTTTCTTAGATTCCGTAGGGTTAATTGATTTGGGAATTCATTAGGCCACATATTGAAAATTTCTTGAATCAAAAGTTAGTTTAGACATCAAAATTCGGTTTTGGGAATTAGTTTTCATTGTTATTATATGGAATTTTTAACACTTTTCTATCTACAATGAAACCTATCCAAATCAGACTTACGGGGAATAAGAAAATATGTAAAAACTAAACAGGTTATAAAACATTAGCTAAATGAGTAAAATCCCAACTTGTATTTTACATAAAATCGGAACAACATGAGCCAGAAAGGGGGGGGGGATAAAATAGCTTGCTTACATAGAACAACAAAGCATCAACAAATTTTATATAAAAGATTAAACATGATTTGGACCAAACCCAGTAAATGAAAGCTGGAGGTGTGCAGGAGGGGAAATTTTTGAAACATTATGCAGGAGGTTGATTTGAATCTAAAATTACACGATCCCAACCAGTAATTGACGCATTTTTTCGCGTTCTTTACATTTCCTAAAAAAAAAAAACAACTGAAATTGTAATTACACTAATAAAAGAAATACTCCGCAAGTTAAAAATATCAAAATACGTACGACTTAAGTGGTAAGTCGTTAGAAAAAATACGCCGCAGGCGAAAAAAAAAGATTTACAGTAACCTGCTGCAACCGAAGGAGATTCAGTTTTGCGTATTTCGTTTCTTCACGTTTTATAAATTGAATAATCTAAGACAAAAGTTCAGTTTTTTGCAAACCGACAACATGCAGAAATGTAGCAATTTCAATGAGTGCATCTTTGTCATGCTGAATCAGAAATTTCTCATTTGTACGCAAAATAGGAAGAAAGCCGGAAAATTAGACTTCCGCTAAGAGTTGAGTCTAGTCTTTTTTGAGACCGACATGAAAATTTTTTTACGTGCGAACTATCTCCAAGAATGGCATAATCTGTGTACCAAATATGGTCCGTTTTTGTGTGATGGATCCTAGAAGATTTCAAATTGTCAAGAATGAATGCTCACTAAAACTCCTGATATGATTGTTAAGCAAATTTAATTTTTACATTTTTTGTATTTTAAAACCACATCACCAGTAGCTACCTCCAGTAAACTTTTATTCGGCATTAACATGCTCGCCTTTCCTGATGCAACAGTCTTGCAGTTGGGAACTCTTTGAAAAAAACCCATGACCGGAATTGTCAAATTTTTTACCGAATATGTATTTTTTTCGATTGGACATTCAAATGTAAAATTTGTTGATTTCAAGAGTTCATTTTTCAACAATCCCAAAAGCGGAAATGCAGCAAACGCCTTCGGGATATCACATAAATTAACACTTTTTGCAAATTGAATAATTATTTTATTCTTCGACATTATTTTGGCTTCGACTTCCATTACAAAATCAATCGCTTTTTTAACAAACGATACATCTGCATTTATAATGGTATTTTTAACCACTGATATATTTGAGATTACGTAGCGGTCGTCCAATTTAAGTGACCATTTTTCAATAAAGGCATGATTGCAAGCCTGTAAGGGGCAAAAACAGATGAAAAACAAAAGTAAAATTTTTACTAAAGACTTAAACTTCTTAAATAGACAATCACCTGATCTAATTTGCCGAATTTCCAATTGACAAAAACTATGAATATTAGTAAAAACTTTTTTTTCATTTTAAAAAGTTTGCTAATAAAAGTCGAAATTACGTTGTAATATAACCAACGTTTGTTTAAAACTGAATATGTTATTTGCCTCTGTAATAATGATATATGAGTTAAAATTTTAATTAAAAAACGATTTTCCAGGCATTACGCAATATAATTGGGATTGATTGGGATATGACTTTTCTTTTTTCCCACGCACTTTATATTTGTAAATTGGGCTATTTTTTTCAATTTAAACTTTAAGAAACTTTCAAATTATTAGTTTATATTGAAACAAAGTTTTCAAAATCCAAGAAAATACCCCAATTTTCTCAGAGAAGGCAAATCAATACTCTACATAAAACAAGCAAAAAAAATTGTTTATTTAGTTTTAAATCTGAGGCAATTTAACAAAAGTACTTAAATTTCAATCAACTCGTTTTGTTCTGGAATGAATTTTCCAAGCATTGACCAAGATAATTTGGGCATCCAAATCATCTGCAAATCGCTTAAAAATATTTATTTTGTGTCAATCCATGCAAAGCCGAAAAAATTAAAAAAATAATTTTTTGGCGCTGTGTATCAGAAATAAAATCAGAAATAAAAGCGAGATAAATATTTTATTTTTCATGATTTTTTATCTCGCTTTTATTTCTGATACACAGCGCCCAAAATATTATTTTTTTTCGTTTTAGTGCATTTTTTAAAAAAAAAGTTCATAAAAAAAACCTTTTATTTGTTTTATCGTCTTTAATAATTTCGTATTTGATTAGTATGACTAAAAATCGAAAATGTTGTGATTACGGCTCCTTCAGTTTTCATTACAGGACCTTCCATCATCCTTACAGATTTCATAATGTCAGAATGGGATTCGCCGGTTCCAAAAGCCCCCAGATGAGATTTTTTCCAGAAAATTTACGGAAAATATAATCACGTTATCCTTATAGGACCTTCCGTTATCCTTACAGACTTTTTAATGTTGGAATGGGGTTTAGCGACCACTGAAATTTCCAGAAAAGATTTTTTCCGGAAAATTTGAGGAAAATATAATCACGTTAAGATTCTTTAATGACCGAATCGGATTCAGCGACCCCAAAAACCCCCAAATGAGATTTCTTTTCCGGCAAATTTGAGGAAAATGATAATCGCGTTATTCTTGTAGGACCTTCCCTTGTCCTTACAAGGACGAAGTAGAGAAAATATTATATTGTCTACGAACTTATGTATGTGTGCAAAATTTCCAGTCAATCGGATGCGTGGAAGTGGATCAAAATTGAATTGCAAGATTTGAATCTGACAGACAGACAAACAAACACGAAAGCAAGCTAAATAAAAGCTTTTAAAAGTCGCGAGTTTTAAATTTTCTATGCAAGCTTACATAGCTAGCGATGGGTCTCGATTAAAAAAAGAGTCATTAAGATCCATCTGGCAGAACTCTATAACTAAGAATGTGTGAATATCCTTATTTTTTATTTGTAATGATATTACATTTTGTAAAGTATGGTTTTTATGAACGGCGTAAGACGTGACGAACTTGTAAATTGACAGTCTGTGTAAGTAGTACCAAAATCTATGTTATATACAAGAAAATATTCGGAAAAGGAACGCCGGAAAAGGAATGAGTTCAAGCTATTAAAGCAATGTAATATTCCCATTTAAAAATTTCTTAATCCTGACTGAATAAGTAAAATTTCTGAAACTTATTTTTCTGACAAATTTAATTTTTACATTTTTTTATTGTTATAACGACATCAATCCGTGCGATTTCGAGTAAACTTCCATTTTCCATTGATATGCTGCCCTTCGCTGATAGAAAACCCTTATAGTTCGGAATACGATTTAGAAAACTGATTAAGGGAATGGTCAAGTTTCTTATTGAATACATATTTTTTTGCATTGGACAATCAAAGGAAAAATTTGTTGATCTTAAAAGTTCATTTTTAAACATTCCTAGAAGTGGGAATGCAGCGAATGCCTTCGGAACATCACATATGTTTACACTTTTTGCAAATTGTACTAAAATTTTATTATTTGACATAGCCTTTTGGCATCCACTTCGCATATAACATTATCAATTTTTTCAGCTATAAATCCATCAGCATTTATAAAATGATTTTTGATAATTGAAATATTTGCAAGTATGTAGCGATTGTTTAATTTTGTTGTGAAATTCTCAATGAAAGCATAGTTGCAAGACTGAAAGTTTTGAAAAAAAATCGGATTAAATTTATTGAGTGAAAAAAAGGAACTTAAAAATTTTTTTTTAAAAAGAGGTTAAAAAAAATAGGGAAGTTTTCAATTAAAATGATTATTAGAAATAATCACCTGATTAGTTTTACTACATGTCCAGTTAATGAAAAGTATAAGAATTAATAATGTAGGTTTGGTTTCCATTTAAGACTGATTGATTAATAATTTTTGCCAGGAAACATAGCCGCAGATTTTTACAACTGAATCATCAGTTTTACAACTGAATCATCAGTTTTACAACTGAATCATCAGTTTGGCCACAATGATCATGTAATAACAATCAAGACTCAATTATCTTGTTTTGTTCTTAATTGAATTTTGCAGGCATTATTCAGGGTAATTTGGTACTTAAGATAATGTAAAAAAAATTCAAAGTATTTACGACATTTTTTTGGTCCATTTTATTTTTAATCTATTATACGTGCCGATCCCCACGAGTACACCAATCACTTCTACGTAAAAGGTCAAAAATTGTAGAAATAAGCATTAATCGAGAGACAAGTGTAGTAGAACGACATTAACCCTCTAACCAGAATATTTTTGTTTCAGCATTCACCAAAATATGACTTTCAACTTGCGACAGACCGTAACCAAGATAACGTACAGGGCTAAATTTTTTCCAGCATGTAAAGCGATAACTTACAAAAGTCAGTGTAACACGTTCCGGCGATTTCCGGCGATTAAAATTGTTACCCGTTATAAACAAGCGAATTCCCTGAAGCCCGCCTTTTGTTGGACATTCCGGCTAGAGGGTTAAGTTATGCAAAATGGGCTGAGAAAACATTAATTTTTGACAATTTTGAATTTAGTTTCGCTTGTTAATTTGTTTGTTTGGGTCAAATCTTGTAATCTAATCTTGTATTCGAAAGAGTAAAAAGGAAAAAATAAAAATAACTAGTTTTACAGACCTAGGGATTTGGCATCAAAAATTAAAACAGGATAAAAGTTAATACTAAAAAAATCTCAACGCTTTTGCAATGGAAGAGGCAGGAAGGAGTAGACCGATTGAATTTTAATGTATAGTAGAGTTATATAGAATCAGATTCTAAATATTTTTTATCGAAACAAATTTTTTGAAATAATGAGCCATTTTTGAGAAAATGAGAAAATCTTTTTAATGGAAGAAGGAATGGTTCAATTTTGTGTCATTTTCGGGCGGCGTTCAACTTTTGGTAAAAGCTTGTTCTGTGCCAAATTTCAACTTTCTACCTCAGTTGTCGAGTTTTTAAAATTTTTTTGTGCAAACAAATTCAACATAAATATCGGAGTTTTCATCATACGAGGTCTAATTATGTAAGAAAGGTATTAAAAATGTTGAATCAAATGTTGAGTTTTCATAAAATAGTCTTGAATATAGAAAAAATGCACGTTGGGTCGAAGGGTCTCAAAATATTAAAAGCATTTGAATCAATAATTTGCATGCAGGTAGAGTTTGGAGTTGTATTAACAAAAATAAAAACTTTTCCGATTTTCCAAAAAAAAAAATCCAATCGTATTAAAACTTACTTTCAAAAAAGACATACTAGATCTTTTAATTAAGATACAATAAGGTTTTCTGGGCTTTTCAATAATATAGGTACCTAAATACAAAAAAAAAAATCCACAGAATTTTCCACGGCAACGGAAAGTTCTAGAAAATTCCAATTTTTCGGATAATAAAAAAAAATCTTTTGATTGTCAAGCAAATTTTATTTTTCACATTTTTTAAATTTTAGAACAATATTACCATTTCCTAATTTCTGTAAGCTTTTATCTGGCATTAAAATACTCAACTTTGATGACGCAGTAGCCATGAAGTTAGGGAGTTTTTGCAGAAAACCGATCAAAGGAATGGTCACATTCCTTGCCGAATATGTATTTCTTTCGATTGGACAGTGAAATGAAAAATTTGATGATTTTATTAATTCATCTGCAACCAATCCCAGAAGCGGAAAAGATTTGAATGCCGTTGGAATATCACACCACTTCATATTTTTTGTGATTTGAAGAATTATTTTATTGTTTGACATAATTTTAATATCAAGTTCGGAAACGAAATCATAAATTTCTTGAACAAACAATAAATCGACATTTAGAAAAGATTTTTTTATCACTGAAATATTGTGAATTATGTATCGTTCATCCAAATTCAATGTCCAATCGTCAATGAAAGCATAGTTGCAAGTCTGTAAAATAAACCGATAATAATTGAAATGGTTGTACAATATTTAAACAAAAGAAAGCTACAATTCCCAGGGGCCAATCGTCAAATAATCTAAATGATGCCAGACAAAATGTTTATTTAAAAAAATCCATTTGTATAGGGGAAGGGGAAAGGAGAGGTCCGATTGGATTTTGATGTATGGATGAGTTATGTAAAATCCTATTCTAAACACATTTTATCTCTATAAAGATTTCAATATAACTCACCGTTTTCGAGAAAATCGCAAAAAAATTATTTCATTTGTATGGGGAAGGGGGGTAGGAATGGTCCAATTTTGCCCGTTCAAGAATTTAGCCTAGGCATTTACAAAAAACGTAACTATACAAAATTTCAAGTCTCTAGCTCAATTGTTTCGAAAGTTATGTGGTTCACGGACGGACGGACAGGCAGACAGACGGACATGCGGAAATCAAAATCTTTTGTCATCCCTAACACCCTGGTGTAGTTCATTTTTGTATCCGATGATTGGTTCGATGCGTTACAAACGGTATACTAAATCTAACATACTTTTATATGATATCCTTTGATAAAAACAAAACATAGCTTAAACTATCTAATGCTAAGGTATGATAAAAAATTGGGTATAATCTTGAAATACACTACACAAAAGTGCTACCTTACTCGATAAGTATGGTATGGTATGGTGGAGAAGGGTACCAAGTCCCAGCACGATCACTAGACTCTAAGGTCCATATTTTACCTTCTAAGAAGCCGTGGGAAAGTTATTCCTTGATGTTACTGTTCCTCTTGAAGAACGCTAAAATGTTCTCTAGTTTTCCGTCGGACAGTTCACCCGAGCATTAGTCGAGCACTAAGTGAATTGGAACCTTGAAATTTAGCACAGATTCTACTTTTATCAAGATATCAATTAAGCCCAAAAATGGGAAAAATTGAACCTATCCTTCCTTTCTAGTCATTTTTTATTTGATTAGTATGACTAAAAATCAAAAATGACGTTTATAAATACTTTTAGATACGCTTATATATGAGGCATTGAGAGCAAAAATGGCCCAAGCCACAGAATTGACTTTTTGGACCTCTGCCACTTTTGTAGTATACTATTGACTGTAAATTTCTGGAGTGGACTTTATTACTCGATGTTCAAATGTTCTATCGTGCATCCAAACATTTTTATCCAAACACTCACTCGCAATAGTGGTTCAAACAAAAAAAAATTCACAATTTCGCCATCCGACTTGGGCCACTTTTGCTCTCAACGCCTCATATACTTTTTAGTCATTGCATTTGCGATATCCTTACGGACTTTTTGACTTCAGAATCGGATTCATGGACTCTGGGGTCTTTTTCCTTTGCTTGGGAAAGGGGAATAAATTCCCGCTTTTGCAACAATATGCATAGTAACTATCGGCATGCATAGTAACTAAATCACATGATAAGTATTTATTTTATTCGATTTTGACAAAATGGCACCTGGCGGCCGTCATTTTGACTTTTTGAGTCACAATATACAGGAGTAAATAAAACTTTAGAGATATCACATGATATATATTTACTTTGTTCAATTTAGCAAAATGGTGCCTGGTGATCGTCATTTTTATTAGTTTTTAAACTTTCTATATCCGATAGTACTCGTGGAGCCAACAAGAATCTAACTACACCTCTTTTATCAAAATCGGTGAAAGAATTGAAAATTGAAGTGAGGTATAAATATTACCTGTGTTGTTTTACCGTTTGCACAATTTACAAAAAGTATCGGTGTTAATAGTAAAAATATGTTTGTCATTTCAAATTATCAAAGTTTTTCCTGCAATTTCAACAACGTTTCAATACACTTCAAGCCTGTTCACAACTAAATATTTTTTAACTTGCGCAGTAATACCGGAGCGGATAACTCTAAATATTATTCTTCTGAGTAATTTTCCAAGCCTAATTTCAAATTTTTGGAGCATGATGTAATTTATACTAATTACGGCATAATCTATAAGCTTGGATCTTTTTTGCACGTGATTTTTGTAGCAAATTTTAAAATAAAATTTTACAGACATTTTATTTCAAAAATATGAAAAAATATCAGTTGTGATCAACAAAAAACTTTTCTATGCAAGTTTCGGGAATATTTAAAAAAAAAAATAAGAGACATAAAAACCGGTTAAGGAAAAAATTCAGGAAATTTTTTTTTCTTTGAATCTGGTTATATATTTTTTTTTTCTCAAAAACGCATAGTTTTCAGGAAACTTTCAAAAAAGGATGACAAAAGATTTTGATTTCCACATGTTCGACCGTCTGTCTGTGCGTCCGTCCGTCCGTCTGTCCGTTTTTGAACACCATAACTTTTGAAAGGATTGAGCTAGATACTTGAAATTTTGTATAGTCACGTTTCTCGTAAATGGCTAGGTTAAATTCTTGAACGGGCAAAATTGGATCATTCCTTGACCCCTCCACCATACAAACGAAAACAGTTTTAAGCAATTTTCTCGAAAACGATTAGTCATATTGAAATATTTATTAAGGTAGAATATGTTCAGAATAGGATTTTAGATAACTCATCCATACATCAAAATCCAATCGGACCAGTGTTTCCTCCTCCCCCTTTTTTCCTGCTTTTTCGAAAACTGTGTATCGTATCGAAAAACTTATCAAGATGAAATGTTTTTAGAATAAAATTCTTCATAACTTATCTATAAAACAAAACCCAGTTGAACTACTCCACCATTTTTTTGTATTTTCTCCAAAAAGGTTAGTCGTATTGTAAAATTTATAAAGATAAAATGTGTTTAGAATATAATTTTACATAACTTATGCATACATCAAAATCCAGTTGGACCACTCCTTTCCCCCTTTCCTATACAAATGGATTTTTTTAAATAAACATTTTGTCTATCATAATATAGAGTATTTGACGATTGGCCCCTGGCAATTGTAGCTTTTCTTATGCTTTTTCGAAAACGACTATAAAACCAAATAAGAATCTGTAGAAATTTTTGCTATAGCTGCTTGTGTTTGAATTAAAGAAATGGTAGTCACAATTTTTTTTAACATATATTTAGGGATTCTTATGACTTGAAGCAATTCCACTCCATTATCTCATTTCGTATATTTCCTAACAGTTTTCAATTCTCCTTGAGTTATTACTTAATTTATCATATTTTTCTAGCATAACCACTAAAACCCTAATTAGATACAAATAATGGATGAGACTCGTTCTTCAGCATTATTTTCCCTTCAACGCGCAAAAAGTCCATTTATAGCCTGACGTTGAGTCAAATCCACATCCTACCCCATCGAGATCTGAAGTCAATCTTTCCATTATTCTGCTTGAAGTAGAGATATTTTCACAAATGCCTTCGCCAACATAACCAAACAGCAGTTAGCACTTAAGGAATATCTTTCTACTTATTAAACTTGTACTACTAAATTTCCCTCACACCGTTCAGATTTTCCTGCCAAGCCAAATCCTTGCTAAAAATACTTTTCACACTTTTTGCAAATATTTTTTTTTCTTCCCGTCCGCCCAGAGAAAAAGCTAACGACTTCAGTGTTTATAAGCCACTCTAAAGCAGTGTCTATCCTTCGTGGTTTTCCACACCAGTGAACTAAAGAAAGTGATTTTTCCGTTTGTTTTTTTTTTTCTTTTCAGAAAAAAAAATTATTTTCTTATGTTTTGCTTAAAGAAAGTCGGCTAAGGACAAAAAAAATCCTCCAAGAAAAGCGAAAGGGTTTAAAAACTGCTCGTCTTACAATTTTTTCCATACCATTTCCTGACTATATGGTAAGCAGCTGCTTTGACTTTTCAGCAGAAATTTTTCCGCACTATGACCAGAAGAGGAAAATTCGCGAATTTTCAGGGCATGAATCGGAATGAATGATTTCAGAATGTTAAGTTAATGACACCACGTTTCAACTCGTTGCCACTTTGATTTTATTTTTGGATATGAAACAGTAGCGAAAAAAAAATCCGAAAAATCTCAGACCAACATTTTCCAAGGCAGGGAAAATCAGAGAAAACTGGAAAATGCCATTCTGACGGTTTAAAAAACCATAAAAATATAATTTTCTAAGGCTTTTAAGATTTGACATTTTTAAGTGATGGAATTTTCTGATTTTATTTTTGGTTTCGCATGACATTTGTATGTGTGTTTTTTTTGTTCCATCAAAGTGTAATCCTGAAAAATCCTTTTAGCTGTATGTTGAAATCGATTCGACTCTCGTGATCCTTAAATAGCACATGTTGCTGCTTGTCCCAGGGTGTGGTTTTCGTATCAAAAAAAAACGAAAAAAAAATTAGACGGCGTCGCTCACGCAAATTTCAAGTTAAGTGATTGAGGTTTTACTTCTTTTGATTTGATATACCTGTGACCATATTTTACTAGTAAATACGCCCTAATCGTATAGCAACCGAGAGGACTCGGTCACCCCAGTAAGGAAAAACGAGAAAAATACGAAAAATACGAAAAAGTAGAAAACTGAAAGGACTTTCAGCCTTTTTTTTTGGTCCTAGTGCAGAACTTTCTTTTCATTTCATTATTTATGAATGAGTTGCAGAAACTTTTATTGGGTTAACATGACGTTGAATATCACAGTCTAAATTATACTGAAATAAAATCAACAATAATATTCGATTACTAAATGGGATAAGTCGATTAAATAGATTTATAATTCATTTGGGTTATTTATTAAGTTGCGTAATCTTTTGTACGAATTTTTGTGTTACTCGCTTATCGTCGCCCAAGAATCTAATTATCGTGTGTTAGTCGACGTTTAGAACAACATACGACAATTAAATTCGCTGGCGACATTATGTATTAAATTTTCCATTATAAATAATAATTATTTATTTAAAAAATATTCTGTACAAGCTGGCATACCCGTCGTAGCTGAGTTAAAGTTTTTTGCAAAAAAAATCTTTTTGCTTCAAGAAACCGAAACCGAAAAGTAACTTAAAACTTTTGAAAAAAAAAATCGTTATCGTAAAAGTACCTTAGATTTTGAATTTTAAAATTCTAACACCAGATTCATGATCAGCGACCCCAAAAACACCCTAATGCCAGTTTTTCTGAACAAAAATGGGAAGAAGGGTATTAGCATTATCCTTACAAGGCCTTGGATTTCGAATTTTGAAATTCCACCACCAGATTCGTGATCACCGAGCAACATTTCTCAGCCTCCTAGCAGGCAGCCTCCATGGCAAAAATCAATGTTTTAACACGTTGGCTACCATGTGAGTCACCGGTGATCACAGCGTAAGTGAAATAAGAGTGCGTTTTTTTGGCTGGTAGCCAACGTGTTAATACGCCAATTACAGGGCATTTTATTACTCGAGCTATTTCATATCTCGAATACTTTCAAGCCCCTCGAACTTCCCTATCTCGTATATTCGATAGCTCGAGTTTTCGTCTGTCCCGTTTAGATTGGACAGAATCCAATAAAAAAAGTAGCCAATGCTATTCGAATAGGACTTGGTGCTATAATTATAGGAACCAATCTTATTTCACGTGAAAATATCACGCATATATGTATATAGGAGAAAGTACTATAATCTATGGAGACATTACTACGTTTTATAGGCTTCAGTCCTTTTATTTCTCGATTCAGTCCCTTACAAAAGGGAATGTTCCCCAATTTTTTGTCGTAACATGTCTTACATATACAGAAATCCCTCCCATAATTTTAGGAATGATTACACAAAAAAAAAGGATGCAGAATTTTTTTGTTAGAATGTGTCCTAAAAAATTTGGGAACAGTTACAATTTTTTTATAGGAATGAGTTGGCCACTATGCGTTTTTGTCCCATAAAGAACCATGCAGTTTTCGACGGCTTTTATGCCCCCGGGCTAACTTTTGAAGCAGTTGGGGTTTCACTTTCGTTCTACCTGCATTGGAAAGGTATTTTGCTCTAGTTTCATGGACATAAGCTCTTTTTTGGCGGGGAACTGCAGGGGGATGGTCAGCTGCTATCTTAGGCGCAATGATTTTTCCATCAAAAATTTTTTCTATCAAACTAGAGCAAAATACCTTTCCAATGCAGGTAGAACGAAAGTGAAACCCAAAAGTTAGTCAAGGGGCATTTTCGTGCATCGTTCTTTGGGACTGAAGCATGCAATTTTGGAGCAAGGGTTCCCATATGTTTTTTTTTGTTTAAGATCTAAATCTTAAAAAAAAAATTAAATCCAATCAACTTTTTTAAGAACATGAAAATATCAGCAAACCTTTCTTACACATAGCAGAGTTCACTAAGAAATTAAATGCAAACGTCTAGAACTCGATGGAAAAAAACCCTTTTTCAATTTAAGAAATAAACAAATTTTCTTCCGGGATTTTGAATAAGAAATTTCCAAGAACCTTTGGAGAGAAATACGAAACACATTTTCAAGGTAGATAAATTTTGTTAGCTTTCCTAGAAATTTAAGGTAAATATTTTTCGACATTTTCATCCAGACCGACAGCTTAAATAAAATCAAAATCAATTTTTACTTTATATCCGAATACCTTATCCAGGGAAAGTACTGTTGAAAACGGACTTCTTTTAAACTTGTTTTAAACTATTTGAATTTTATACTTATTTTTAATTTAATCTGATATCTAAATAATATAAAAAGAAAATTTTTTATATATGAAAATTGAATCTCGTCTGAAAACGTTTAAAAATTTTCCGGACAAAAACTTTAATCTATGAGACAAAACTACGCCAAACTATATGTTACACCTTCCACCCTCCGGAGACCCTACATGACTGTCTGATATCGTCTGATAAACTTCCTACCTGTTTTTCATCCAGATTGACTACATTTTCAATTAAAACAGATTCTCCACATTCTGGGGATTGGAATGATTTCAAAGTTACTCTTTCTGCAGTTTTGTTTATTCTTGTTGTCGATTATCATGTTTTTCCTTTTAATTTTCCAGCTGACGGAGCTTTTAATCAACCGACGGGATTGATAGACAAATAAGTCTCATTTATTTTCAAAAATATCTTTACGGATTTCATTGAAAGTACTGGAAGGAGATTTTTTTTTGAATTTTTCTTCCCTATTGATTTTAAGTTCCATTTCCTGAAAATTTAAACATACGACATTGACTGAGAGTCTAACCATTTGTTGTATTTTTAGAACGGATTCTACTGAACACCAGGAAACATTTTACTCTTATAATTTGTAGATTGATTTTCCTAGCTTTTTTGATTGAAAAAAGGTAATGGAACGACGGGGGTATAGAAAAAGCTTCCTTATTTGTACCATGCTCAACAAATTTAATCAGAAGATCATAATGAAATTTTCAGAGTAATCACATTAAATCATCGCTTGAGTATTGTTTTGACGTATCCGTCAAAATCGATTTTTTGTGATTTTTGGCGTGTTAAAAGTTTTTTGTGATGCTCTATCAATTAATGAAATCCGCTTTAATTATTATTTTTTTTTTTTGAAAGTTGTTCCACTCTAAAACCACTTTTGGCACCAATTTTGTAGCAGATGTCGCATTTCTTAAATAAAAGAGCTTTGCAAAATAACTCCGAAAAAAAAAACAAAATGGTAACTAAAAGAACAAAATTTAAAAAAAAAATTTGAAAAAAAACTTTTAATTGCCAAATTGGGCCAATCGTCTCTATGTTTATTTAACATACAGACAAAATGTTTATTTAAAAAAATCCATTTGTATAGGTGAGGGGGAGAGGAGTGGTACGTTTACATTTTGATGTATGGAACGGTTATGTAAAATCATATTCTAAACAGATTTTACCTTAATAAATTTTTCAATATAACTCACGAGAGAATAGAAAAAAGTATTACAATTTGTATGGAGGAGGGGAGAAGGAGTAGTCAGAGGCCCTATCGGCGAACACGAATCGAAACGTGTGGCACACGAATTCGAATGAAAGAGGATAGAACAATATATGGAATAGAAATACGTGGTCGTACTATTTGACATATTAAAGTCAGTGTGAAGTTAGCTGCGAGTGTGAAAATCGCACGATACGAACGGGTTCAGTAATAACAACTCAAAACAAAATCGTGTGCGCAAATCGTATCGTATGTCGATTCGAATCGTGTTCGCCGATAGACCCCCAGATTGGATTTTAATGTATGGAGCGCGTGTAATATGTGTGTATTTAGGGTGGGTCAATTTGTTCGGGACGAAAAAAAGTGACAAAGGGTATAGCAAAAAAAGAATCTACGGACAATTCTAAGACATTTTGCCCAAAGAACCATGAGTCTAAAATCAATATCGAGCTGCCGGAAATTTCGTTGAAGTTTGGAAGTCGGAAAATGCTAAAAAATTGTACATTCACATACAAATGAGATAAAAAAGTTATTAATTTTTTTATTAAAACTTGCCATAGGGGGTTTTTTGGTATGAGACATCTATTTTTGATATTTATTTTTTCCTAAGGGGTCCGCCAGATGGCGCTACAATGGAGTTTTTCGGTTTTTCTTCTATTTTAAAACGAAAAGTTATTTTTTTTTTAAATTTATTTTTATGCGATTAATATACAATAGAAAAAAGGAAAATTTAATTATTTTTAATAATTTTATATTTAACAAACATAAATATTGATTTTTTTTTTCAATTTTTGATACAAAATAGCGCCCTGGCACTATATTACTTGAAAGTATGTTTTTCAAACTTGCGGTGTCAGAAACTCAATCAATTTTCATCGGATTTAGTTGAAATTTTAATTGTATTTTCTCAGATAGATTGTCTATGGAAGTACACAGGACTTTTAACCCTTAATTTATGAGGTGAAAATCATATGCGTAAATGATGAGGTGGGGTTCAATGGACACACATGATCCAAATGCACTACGTTCTAATCACATACCAAATTCGTGCTTTTAATTCGGCATGCAACACCATACTAGACATGGGTAACGCAGCGCTGTGTTGCGCCATTGCGTTGATACAGTATACTGCGCTATGTGCGCTGATACGCGAATAAAAATTTTAGTAGCGCAATTGCGCACATAACGCAAACGAGTCAAACGAGCTAACTGTTGGGGAAATTTTTACATATGTATTCAATACGATAGAGGGGAAATATCGCCTTGTCTTGCTTTCTCGCACATTGACTTATAGACAAGCCCAAAAATACAATTTCTTGTTATGTACATATTCTCTTTTCATGGGTCTTGTTAGCGCAGTAACTCAACTCAGCACTGTATCCCATGTCTATTGTAAATACATATGATACACAGCGCAGTATTGAGTTATTTTGTTTGTTCCTCCTCTTGATCGAAAAATTGACTGTTTCACACAACGAATTGACAGCGCGGCAAAAAAGCGCAGCCATAATGACGATGGTTCCTACCGGTGCGCCATATGGCACAATTGCGTTAACGCACTGCGCTGATACAGTGTACTGCGCTTGCGCTACTGTATCAGCGCACGAAATTTTACTGCGTTACCCATGTCTACACCATACTGTATGAAGGTACTGAAGATTCCAGAGTCACTGTGCTGAAAACATGAGAGATAGCAACGAGAGAAAAAGTCAATGTGGGTCCACTGGACCCACCTCATCAATTAAAGGTTATGATTGATAAAAAATTACATTTGTGATAATCAATTTAAGGTTGATTTTTTGCCAAAAACACGAAAAAAAATTAAAATTGATGCCAATTTATGAATTTTCAAAAAAAAAATTTAAACCTTGTCTACTTCCGTAGACAATCTATCTGAGAAATTACAATTAAAATTTCAAGTAAATCCGATGAAAATTGATTGAGTTTCTGACACCGTAAGTTTGAAAAACATACTTTCAAGTAATATAGTGCCACGGCGCCATTTTGTATCAAAAATTGAAAAAAAAATCAATATTTATGTTTGTTAAATATAAAATTATTAAAAATAATTAAATTTTCCCTTTTCCTATTGTATATTAATCGCATAAAAATAAATTTAAAAAAAAATAGCTTTTCGCTTTAAAATAGAAGAAAAACCGAAAAACTCCATTGTAGCGCCATCTGGCGGACCCCTTAGGAAAAAATAAATATCAAAAATAGATGTCTCATACCAAAAAACCCCCTATGGAAAGTTTTAATTAAAAAATTAATAACTTTTTTATCTCATTTGTATGTGAATGTACAATTTTTTAGCATTTTCCGACTTCCAAACTTCAACGAAATTTCCGGCAGCTCGATATTGATTTTAGACCCATGGTTCTTTGGGCAAAAAGTCTTAGAATTGTCCGTAGATTCTTTTCTTGCTATACCCTTTCCCCCCGAAAAAATTGACCCACCCTAGGTGTATGAATGTACGAGAAAAAACAAAATGGCGGCTAGCAGACCTCCAAATCTAACTAACGAAGTACCAATCGTCTGGGGTCTTAAATAAAAGAGCTTTGTAAAACAACTCCGAAAAAAAAAACAAAATGGTGACTTAAAAGGATAAAATAGAAATATTAATAAAAATTAAAAAAAAAACAAGTACATTAATTTTATACAGGGATTTAGCATTAAAAATAAAAGCAAGATAAAAGTTAATATCCAAAAACTCTCAGCGCTTTTATCATGCTTTTATTTTCGATGCCAAATCCCTACGTAAAAAGCTTGTTTTAAAAAAAATATTTTTTCTGCTTCCATAGTTCTGAGAAGATTAAAGTTTTTCTCTTTATTATAGTTAGATACTTTTGAATATCTGCGATTACTTACGCGCCCGGGTTCATGACAAATATTGTTATTGGCAGATTTAGAAAACAGTTTCGGTGCCAATTTTTTTTCTTTTTGACCAAAAGGATTTCTATTGAAAATATCCGATGCAAACATGAAAAATATGTAAATTCGATGCGAAAAATTGGAGCTTTTTTGGATCTGTTTTTCTCGGGAAAAATTCAGACAGTTTCCGCCCTGTTATCGAAGGATGTTGAGTGAGTAGCCTCAAGGGCCTCCTTGCGAACCTATTTTTAAGTTCGGTTGGGTGCTTTCTATTTTGAATACTTGTATACCGAAACTATATTTCACTCAGGCGATACAATCGTGGTGAATTTGTTTCTTTTTTCTTTTTCTCTCCATAAACAAACATTTTTCAGAGGCAATATTTATGAGATTTTGCCCTTTTATGGCACTAAATTGGCTTTCGATGCTGTCTAGCTTCAAGTTTCTTAAGAACGTCTCCGTCCCTGCCCCCTATCAACCTTTTAACAAGTTTTTGTTGTTCTCTTTTGCTATAAAAGTCTCTTTACGAGTGCGGCGGCTATGAAAAGTCAACAACAATTTCAACAAATCATCAATTTAGATTCAGTGTCATACAACCGCCCCCAAAGAAATTGTTCGAGAAAATGAGCAGTCGAACCCAGCCAACAAAAGGGAAATTCTGGTACATACGGAAAAAGAAAAGAAATCACAGACAAGCAAGCCAGAAATTCAAACCACAACAGGATGAGTCTAAGAAAATGAGATATTGGGCCAATAGATAAAGGATCGTCCATTCGATCCCTTCCCATTTCAAAGATGAAAATTTCCACACAAAAAAAGGATCAAACTGAGAAGGCTTTTGGTTCTCTTAGTTAGCTAACAAGTGAATCTATTTTTTTCTTAAACGGGGTGGAGTTCTAGGGGTGTGCCGAAGATAATCCTGTTTTCAGTTACAAAGTCAAATCTCTTAATGCCGCCAGGGATTATATCTGAAGTGGATGTGTATATGAATAGATCAGAAGAAAGACTATTTGGACTGTTTGTCCTTTAGGGAAATCGTAGAAACTATGAATAACTGATGAAAATATTTGGCAATGCCTATCCATACGAGTTCATATATGATTCAATAAATAAATCCATAAATAAATAAATAAATATTAAGACTTTTGCTTAACTTATATATATATATAGTTATTCATTTATTGTTGACCTTGGCTTTGTGCTATAACATTGTCGGGTTATGAATTTATTACTTTTGCTCTCTGTTAACGTAGACATAAGCATAGATGGTGTCAGATTGAATAAAATATTACTAGTATAAAAGGGATGCTCATAATAGGCAATATTTTTCTGTGTTTATGATTTAATAACAAAAATCTTATTGCTATTTCACCCCAGGGATGGTTGATACTTTTCAAAATCCTTTAGATAAATATTTCCCCATGATAGCGATTTAGATAAAAAGTTTTATTATCATGAATTAATTTTGTCTTGTTGAAAGCATTGCTATTTGAAAACAGTGGACTTTGTAGTAAAATTTTAGAGTGATTTTATTGAAGTCGGTTTAAGAAGTTGAGAAATTTTATCGAAATTTTATCTGAAAGATTAATGGATTTATAATCTTGCTTAAAAATCTATTTGTCATGTTATTTTGATTAAAAAGAATTTTGACGGATCTACTTAAACATAAGAATAGCTGCAATTGCCAAGACCAATCGCCAAATACTCTATATGATGATAATCAAAATGTTCATTTTAAAAAAATCATTTGTTTAAGAAAATTCAAAAGGTTTATTTAATAAAATTCATCTATTATGGAGAAAGGAGTGATCCGATTGGATTTTGATGTATGGAACGGTTATGAAAAATCATATTCTGAACACATTTTGTCTTTATAAATTTTTCGATACGATGCGCAGTTTTCGAGAAAACGGGAAAAAAGTATTCCATTTGTACTGGAGAGGGGGAAGCAGTAGTCTGATTAGAATTTCATGTATGGATGAGTTATATAGAATCCTATTCTAAACACATTTTACCTTTATAAATTTTATAAATTTTTCAAGAAAATTGCAGAAAACTGTTTCGTTTGTATGGGGGAGGGGAAGGAATGGTCCAATTTTGCCCGTTCAAGGACTTAGCCTACCCATTTACGAGAAACATAACTCATTTCAAGTTTCTAGCTCAATCCTTTCGAAAGTTTTGGTGTTCACAGACTTAGTAGGAAAAATATTTCCGAGCCCTTTTCCATCCGGGAAATATTGTTTTCGAATTTATAGAGGCTTGTTCTTAGTAGGAAAAATATTTCCGAGACCTTTTCCATCCGGGAAATATTTTTTTCGAATTTTTAGAGCCTTGTTCTTAATAGGAAAAATATTTCCTAGACCTTTTCCATCCGGGAAATATTTTTTCGAATTTTTAGAGGCTTGTTCTTACTAGGAAAAATATTTCCGAGACCTTTTCCATCCGGGAAATATTTTTTTCGAATTTATAGAGGCTTGTTCTTAATAGGAAAAATATTTCCGAGACCTTTTCCATCCGGGAAATATTTTTTCGAATTTTTAGAGGCTTGTTCTTACTAGGAAAAATATTTCCGAGACCTTTTCCATCCGGGAAATATTTTTTTCGAATTTTTAGAGCCTTGTTCTTACTAGGAAAAATATTTCCGAGACCTTTTCCATCCGGGAAATATTTTTTTCGAATTTTTAGAGGCTTGTTTTTAGTAGACAGACGGACGGACATACGGAAATCAAATGTTTTTCCTATATTTTTGTCAATCGCTTGATACCGTTATTTAAAAAAAAAATCAATTTCATGTTATTCTCTCGAAAACCAACGATTTTTTCAAATCATTTTTTTAGTGAACCAATACTTGTATACGACGTGAATTATAGAGAATAATGTGTGCCATAATTTTGTCTTTTACCGTTACTCGCTATATTTTACCGTTATTCAGATATGTTCATTAAAATGTAAAAAAAAAGATTTTTGCGAATTGCTTACAAATAAACGGTTTTTCGAAAAAAAAACATTTGAATTAAGAATTAAAGATATTAAAATTGTCGAAGTTTTTTCTTTTTCGGTAAACAGATATATTTTACCGTTATCGTGATATTTGAGATTTTGTAAAAAAAACATTTTTTATCTAAAATTCGTCTTGTTATGATGTAAATTGCACAACAACCTAAATTTTTTATAAGAAAATCATGTGCTGTTCATTTTCGTATCTAATCACGTGCCATTGTTCAAACTAAACGATTTCTCGTAATTGATCTTGTCCGACAATTCCATTTTTTTCAGACATATATAAAACAAGGGATCGGATAAAATAAAACCCAACCCTTTAGCGCCACAGAAAAAATGTTTTCCACAGTTTTTTTTTATCACATCGTTAATATCTTAGCGTTGAACAAATAAAGAAAGGAAAACAGACACCAATGGGTAGTGAGATAAGACTTTTAGAACACAAAACGTAGATATTTCTATTTCTGATGATCGTAAATTACGCGTTTCATTTATTTTTTCACTTTTTTGCGGTTTTTTAGTAGCTTGTGTTCGTCTTTGTTGTGCCTTCGTTTTATCTACATACAGTCAGTTAGGAGAAAAAAATCCAATAATGTCGAACGAAAAAGTATTCCATGGAAAATTGTAAGGGAAAAAGGAGGAAATATCCTAATCATTGCCATTTATCACACGGAAAATTACCACAGGCCCAAATAGCCGATCTAAAGATATTCCGAAATATATCCATAGTATGTGGTAGAAAGTACTGAAATTTCAGTCTGTAATCTTACTTTAACGCTTCTGGTGGTGGACGGGACAGATATCCAATAGACGTTTTTCAAGCTGAGTTTGCAAGTTTCCCTTAGCCGTCAGCTAATTTTCTCAATCTTTTTTTTTTTTGTTGCTAAAACTGCCCTACCACAATAAATAAAAATAAAAATACGAAATAAAACTAAAGCAAAAAAAAAAATCCAATAAGAAGTTCATCACATTTTGTTGGCAATGCTAAGATTACGATCTGTTCTTGAATTTATCTTGCCTGCCTTCTAGAAGATGCTATTTTGCATGGGTTTCTCAAAAACAAGAAGTAAAAGATGTGTGGATTTTCCCATTTGGCAGACGATTTTCGCGTTTTTTTTGAGTCTCGAGGCCAATGTTAATGGCACATATGCGAATGCATAAAAACGTCACTATACCATAACGCCAATGCATTCACATATTTGCCGTTCAGATGGGCCACGATAATAAAATGTACATAATTTGCAAAGGAACTTGACATATGTTCCTATTTATAGTATTATTAGCACACCCTGCATCATATAAAGTACATCTAAAATATTCTAATTTTATACAATTTGTACATAAGTTTCATACTGGCACGTTCGTATCACATGAAGAAGATACACGCCAAGTAGATACAAACGTGATTTTCCAGATTTTTCAACATTTTCAGTTGCCTCAGCTGGTTTTTCCATCACAAGGCAGTTTCGATGCTCTCCAAGAACAAAAAAAAACGCCTGGAAAACTGCGTAAACTGTCATGTTTTGCTGGAGCGCAAAGCAATATACGAAATTGCAAAAAATAAAACTAAAAACGTGTATAAAAGAACATCATTTTTTTTTGCAGGCAGGGGATGATTTTTCTTTGAACTTTGCAAGTGTCGCTTAATGGTACCAACATGACGTTTCCATAGTTAAAGTTTCGGATTTTGTGGTGTTCTTGGGATTATATTTTAATCTTTCGGTCTTATATATGTTTTTTTTTTGCTTTTGGTTAAAACTGCTCTGCGAGTGAAGTCTGACAAAAAAAAATATCACCCTCCTCGATGAGTGAAGTCAAAGAAGGTTCTAAATTAAAAAAGTTCGCAGGGTTCATGTCCTGCTTGGCTGCTGCTTGGCAGTATTAAGATACTTTCATCATTTATTTTCCTTTGGGGGGATATTGGCCTCAATCTGTTTGTTTTTCGTGATTAGTTAGAAGGAAACTTTTATCCAGCTGACAGTTTTTCAAAATTGTCATTAATTAAAGTAGAAAATTCCACATTTTTTACCGGAATCGACTTTTAAACATACAAACTAATTGGAAAATTCATTTGGAAAAGTTTTAAAACAAAAATTTCCGATGTGATCAATTCGAAACTTTCCTCTGCAATATTTAGTTTCGGAAAAAAATATGTGTGAAAAATATCACTGCACTACTGGAGAAGAGTACGGGTATGCTGGGTCCCTGGGCACGAGGGCATTGCCGGAAATGAGACAGCAGACGTACTCGCTAAGGAAGGAGCAAATATTGATCTGAGCAGAGCAGAGACAAAATATGCCAAATCATCAATTGATATTCGCACAAAGGAAACAGCGGCAAGGAGGTGGTCTGAGATCGTAACCTGTAAAGTAACCAAAATTATGTGGAAGTTACGCAATCCTAAAAAGACCAGTAGTCTTCTACAGCTACCACGAGCGCGATGTCGGACACTGGTAGGAATTTATACAGGACACGTTCTTATAGGTGAACACGCTTTCCGGTTGGGCCTAGTGGACTCTAACCTGTGCATGAGCTGCAAGGAGCCCGGAATTGCAGAAACCCTAGAACATTTATTATGTGAATGCCCTGCGTTGGCAAGAGCAAGGCTCCAGCATCTGGGCGGGCACTCGCTTGGAAGCCTAGAGGTAGCTTCCAATTTGGACCTGAAAAAACTCTTAAACTTCACGCTGGCTACGGGAGTCTTTGAACTCACAAGGACATAGCCATAACGAAAAGTAGGACTTAGGCATCCATTGTGGTAGCGCTATGGACCCTATCGGTCTATGCGAGGCCCTGTAATCTAGCAGGCCGCCACCGAACCTAACCTAACCTAACATCACTGCACTATAGCCATTTTGCTGCCAAAGATTTTACAATCACTTGAGGGTAATTTAACGTCGCTGATTCCGAATCTGCAAGTGGTTTGACCAGATTGGCTCTAGTTTTGGGGAAAACCCTAAGAAAAGATTTTTTTTTTCCGAAAAACTTGAAAACTAAATGCCAGGCTGAACTTTTTTCCATCGAATTTCAGAACACAGCTCACTTTCTTCAGAGAACAATTTAAAGTAAAGGACAAATAAAACCAGGAGAAAGTAACCATTTCAGAAAAAAAATTAATATAAAAAATAGGAAAGTCAAAAAAGATTTCTCCTTTGAAAAAAATGACGAATTGTCATGGTACGTATATTAAAAATTTTATTCCATGTAATTCATTTCCTTTCGTGTCTATTTAAAAAAAATATCTATATGCGGCGCATTTCCCTTGAGTTTTTTTTTTTACTTTTTGGACGCGCCCCAAAAAAAAATTCTTCTAACAGGCCCAAAATTGAAATCCTTCACAGTTATTTACAACTACAGTCCTCGATCAACAATTAATTGATCAACAACAAATTTATTTACACCAATGTTTATGAAAAAAGAAAAAAAAAATTTAAAAAAATTTGAAAGCACATACATCAGTTTTGGTCGCCACGGAACTACAATTTCATTTTTTCGTGTCTCTTCACATCAAACCACTTCCAAATATTAATTCTATTTTTTTATTTTCAATTAATATTTTATTGTGTCCCCAAAAATAATAATCTTAAGACGTAAAATATGTCTTTGAATTCAGTAAAAATAAACCTAAGAAAAACAATTGTTTTTATCACTTTTAGACATGAACCTTTATTTCGATATCCTCTTTTGTTCTTCTTGAATTTGATGTCCTTGAATGTCTGACAGCTTATTAAACTTCGATGAGACTCTTTTCTTAACGAATGGTCCTTCTCTCACTACTCTTTGAAAATGCTTGAGTGGGCTTCAGTAAAAGCATAAAATTTTCTTTTGCTTCATTTATTAAGAAAATCTGAAACGAAGGACACCAGCCAAGAATATGAGGAAAAAGTCTAATTAAACACTCGATTGGTCTTAGTGGAATTTTTATACATCTTTTAGTTTTTTGCTAAATGAAGCGAAATCTAAAAAAAATCCAGCAAAAAAAATTTATTTAAGTCGAGTTGTGATTTTGGTTACATTGAAAACTTCGACCTAAATTATAAAATTGAATTCAATTTTTCTTAAAGTAGGACTTTGAAAAATTTCCTGTATGAAACAAATTAATTTTGCGTTTTCTTTATTCAATTAAGGGAATTTTCATCAAACTAACTAAAATTGAAGATAGATTTCTTTTTAATTTTACACTTTTTAGATATTAAACAGTCTCAGATAATCTCCTGAACCATTGATGCAAATTTTGACGCGGTTTGCCTCATTGGGTAAATTGTCCCCAAGAAAAGTTTTCGCCCACTAAAATCTATCCATCCACTTGCCTGTAAGCCCCTATTCTGCTATCCTCTGAACCGTTGGAGCAATTTTGACCCAGTTTGCGCCATTGTGTAAATTGTCCCTCAAGAAAAGTTTCCATCCGTTTAAAGTTACCAATCCCCTTGCCTCTAAACCCCTCTCCTGCTATCTCCTGAACCTTTGGAACAATTTTAATGTGATTTCCGCTATTAACTTATAATAGAATTAAAGTTCGTCCTATGATGGGTAACCACAATCTAGGCAGGAATTCTGTAAGATCACAGGCGATTGTCAATTCGACGACTTTTCAAGTTGTTCGCTTTACGTAGGACGGGTTTTAAGCCCAATTCAGACTTATGATTGCGATTACGATTGAGCTTCCTCGACCAATGAGATCAAAGCTTTCATTTTCCTATCGTAAAAAGCTTTGATCTCATTGATCGAGAAGCTTCAATCGTAATCGCAATCATAATCGAAATCGTAATCGCAATCGTAATCGCAATCGCAATAGCAATCGTAATCGCAATCGTAATCGCAATCGTTATCGCAATAGTAATCCCAATCGTAATCGCAATCGTAATCGAAATCGTAATCGCAATCGTAATCGCAATCGTAATCGCAATCGTAATCGTAATCGCAATCGCAATCGCAATCGTAATCGTAATCGCAATCGTTTCTTGCGACCGGTTACTAATTAGCTAATTTGCAACCGGTGTTATTGTGACCAGTCACAATCAGAAGATAACGGTCACAAAAATTAATTTGCAACCGCTACTCTGCGGCCAGGGTTTACATTGTAACCTGAGTTGCGAATGGTTACTTTTGGGACCCCTAAACTTCAATGCTAGCAAAAAACCATTAGTTTTCTTCATCAAATAAAAACATTTCAACACTGCGGAAATCTTAATAAGGTTTTACTAGCTTTTTAAATATTTCTTGAAAAATAAATACGAAGAAATTTAAGGAAAATTTAATGAAAATATTTTTCTCGGGTTTATTTTAAGCGATACACAATTAAAATTATATAAATTTATCGTGTCCTAACGAATAACAATAACGGAAACCTTACAAGAAAATACGAAAAAAATTAATTTCCTGGAAAAATTAAATAAAATGCAACGTTATAACGATAAATCTAATTAAATTGATTGAATGTCAGCATAATCGACATGTTATCAATCATTTTGGATATTCTCCATCATTTAATGATTCTCAATTTCAACCCTAATCCGTATATCTAATCATATGCGCAAAATGCAATTGAGCTTCATGATCAATAACACTAATCCATCTGACATTAAATAGAAAATAGATTCAATCTATCTATGGCACAAATTCTCTACACGGAGAAAAAATGTTACTAGATTTAAGAAACATGTGGTAGCGTATGGCCCTAATACACATGTTTCTTAAATCTAGTAACATTTTGTTACTTATATGGAGAAAATGTTACTTCATTTTAAACTGATTATAGAAATCGGTTACTTAAATTGAGAAACATGTTTCTTAATTTCGACCGCTCTTTAAAAATCGGTTACTGAAATCAAGAAACATGTTTCTTAATTTCAGCTGCTTTATCAAAATCGGTTACTTAAATTGAGAAACGTGTTTCTTAATTTCGACCGCTCTTTAAAAATCGGTTACTGAAATCAAGAAACATGTTTCTTAATTTCAGATGCTTCCGCTGTCGGAAGATTGCATGTGTTGGTTGGTGTATGAAAATGTGGCTAGGTTTTACATGTGTTGTGTTTTGTTGGTAATTTACACATAGGAAAGAAAGAAAAACCGCATCCACGAGTATATCGGTTATCTTTACTCCAACATAGATACACGTAAAAATTCCTAGGTTTCCTAACTAGTTAAACTATGGTATCGGTTCGAGGATTTCTCCCGAAAACCTCAAAGCCGATTGCACGGTTTATGGCCAAAAAAATGAACTAATATTTACTAAATATTAGTTAATTTCAGTTCGATTATTTTTCCTTTCATATGTCTATTCTGCTGTTTATATGCGAATTATAAAAGAAGATAAATATTTAGAAAATATTTTCTTGATTCTAGTAACCGAAAATTTTATTGATTGTCGTTACTAAATTTAAAACAATATTTTCTTGATTCTAGTAACCGATTTTTAACGAGCGGTGGGAATTAAGAAACATGTTTCTTAATTTAAGTAACCGATTTTTTAAAATCAGCTCAATTTAAGAAACATGTTTCTTAATTTTAGTAACCGATTTTTATAAAGCAGCTGAAATTAAGAAACATGTTTCTTAATTCTAGTAACCGAAAATTTCACGGTGCAAAAATGTTTCTTAATTCAAGAAAAATGTTACTAAATACCGGATCGAAAATGTTGATGATTTAATGGAAAATGTTACTAAATTCAAGACAAAAGTGGCATGATTTCAGTAACGGAACGAGATGAAGTTGACACAGAGAAATATGATTTTGGTAAAAATCTCAAGTTTCTTGATTTAAGTAACAGGTGGTGTGATCCATAAAATCCGTTACTGTATTCAAGAAAAATGTTACTAAATAATAGTAACTGAAAATTTTGAGCCACTTTTATTGGTTTAGTAACATGTTTCTTAAATTAAGAAACAACATTTTTCTCCGTGTATATAGCTGCTGTATCTTATTAAAAAGAAAATGCTTTTGCAACTTGTACGGTTTCAAACATCCATCAATCAATGTTAGATTTTTTTTCCCGCGTCAATCAAATCAAACATATCAATCGCTTTAATTTTTAGGTCAAATCTATGCCCTTTTATTCAGTTTTTTCGCTTGCCAATAAAAAAGAAGTTGTTCTGCAATTTGTGGTAAATACAAAGAATGGCTAGTTTTTAAAGGAAACAATGTTAAACTATGAAATTTCAATCACAAAAATGACTACCACATGATTGAGTTTTCCAAAAGACCGCAGACTAAATCAAGTTTTTGTTGGGAAAACTTTTCACACATTTCACAGCCACCAAACAGCAATCTACACTGCAACAATGGAGAAAAAATAGTTCTTTAATTGAAACGCAACGATATTACAAAGTTTTCCACTTTAATTTCCGTTCTATCTACCCTCTGGTGAAAAGGTCCAGCTACGTGCTCGACATGCCCAAAAAGCGGGTCTGTTCCGTGTTCCTCATTTCCTTGTATTTATTTGGAATTTCGTTATCAGATTCAAAGGACCCATATCAATGGAAATCGTTGTATCCTTGCCATGATCGAGGACTCTAAGGGTCCATTAAAATAATTCGTCCAATTGGAATAATTACAACTCAAATGTCTGTCATGGAAGTACCGACCGCCGCTCTTACTAAGCCCACCCAAGCGAAATCCAATGAAAATATGAAAACATTTTTCTCGGTTTTGTTTTAAGGGGTAAAACAAAAAAAAGACAACAAATTAAAATTATTATCATGTCCTAAAGGATAACGACAACTGTTTCGATGTGATGACGAACTAAGGGACTCTTTGTTCAGCCACGAAACTTCGATGTCGATGCCCTGAAAACGATTATGTGCTGGAAGAGATTCTTATCCTTTTCAGCGGGTCAGGAAAATTGTCTGCGATAAGGACGTGCTATACGAAAATTTCGCCAATATACCATAACAAAAATGGATAGCAGCGATGAACGGGGAAAAGAAAAAACTCATTCTTCCATGAAACTGGGTCGAAGGGTCACAATTTTTGACTACCCTCCGACGATATGGCGAGTTTCTCGCTCACGATTTTCCTCGTCCGGGTATCGATTGTGTGACGAAAACACACAACAATTTTCAGTGTATTTGTTAAGGGTGGATACAGGCAAAAAAAATACACGGAAAATCGAAAAAAAAGGGGTGGCATAAAGATGTTACATTTCTACTTAAAACATATGACACTCAACCTTAAGTGTGTTTTAGGCTCATAGCGGTGTGTTACTAAGCACAACCAAAAAATCAATAAATTGCGTGAGGTATTGAGGCTGGCCCGTCCAACACAGAAATGCCACCATTGCGTTTTTTTTTGTATCTCTGTGTGTATATTTTGTTTTTAGACCGGAAGTCCCCAATACACACCCACACACACACTTCCATGAAAGTCAATATAAATATATGTCGTATATTTCTTGTTATTTTAGATTTGAATTTTCGACAATGTCTTCTAGTTTTTTTTCCTGTTGCGACTGTAGTGGTGGCTTTAGTTGTACTTGGCTGGAATTATTTTATCGATTAGAATTTGGCTAGACCATGTTAGTGGGGTTGTTTTATTGGATGCCATTAGAGAGGAGTGTAAGTAAGCCATAGAAAAAGAAACGGAATAATGCGAAAATTGTCCCTAATTGTGTTAAATTTTTATATAACATGTGTTTACTGGATTATGTTATTGCATTTTCAGCTTTTTTACGCATAGACAATAATTATGTGCGATATTTTTAGATTTTATCACACTGGGGCACAACTTAATCTGAAGTCAGGCATTTTTTTTATAAACAAACAATTTACATAATTTTTTTCATGCATAAAAAGATAAGACAACAATACCTAAACGAGTTTACATTAATCAAAACTCAGTGGTAACCATACAAGAAGTATTCCGAAAATTTCAAAAACGGAGGAAAATCACATTCGATTAAAATGTAACTTGGAATTAACAAAGAACGATGCACGGAAATGCTCCTCGACTAACTTTTGGGTTTCACATTCGTTGTACTTTCGTTGGGAAGGTAATTTACTCTACACTCAGAAAAATGTCCAGGTCAACTTTTTGTCAGGTTAACTCTGACCTTACAGAGGTGTCTGTAAGCCAGCTAGCGGTCAGAGTTAACCTACCTAAGGTCAACTCGTGCAGCTCTCAATGCCCTACTTCACCTGCTGGTGGCTTAATTTCAGAATTTCTCCGACCACAGGTCAACTCAGTTTTACTTGCCCACATGCAGGCGAACGCGCGCCTGCCCGAGGCCAATTACGCCGTTAGCCTTCATTTTTCTGAGTGTAGTTTCATGGATACGAGCTCTTTTTTTTGGCAGGGAACTGCAGGGGAATAGTCAGCTGCCATCTTAGACGCAATGATACCGTTTGAAAGAACGAGTCTAAGATGGCACCTGCCCACCCCCCTGCAATTCCCCGTCAAAAAAGAGCTTGTGTCCATGAAACTAGAGCAAATTAACTTTCCAACGAAAGTACAACGGATGTGAAACCCTAACTGGTTCCAAAGTTAGCCCAGGGGCACAAAAAACGTGAAATCTTCCATGGTTCTTTTTTTTTTGGTCCAAAACAAGAAAAAATTTAAAAAAAAAACTTAAAAAGCTTTTATTTAAAAAAAAAATTTCTCTTTAGTGTTTTTTTAAATAAAAGCTTTTTGAAAAAAATGATTTTTTTTGTTTTTATTTGATCCTTTTTAGTCATTTCGTATTTGATTAGTATGACTTAAATCCAAAATGAAAAGGATAATCACATTATTTTAACTGGACCGTTCCTTCTTAACGTCGGAAGCGGAGTCAGCGACCTTAACACGTTCGTGACATTTGCTTTTTCAACGTTTTTTACATTTGGACATCGTGTACCACGGGTGGTACACTAGCGATTTGTTTTCTGGCGGTTGTACGCCATCGGTGGTACACGGTGCGTGTTTTTATATTACTTCCACAAAAAAACTATCGCACTATTTACTCGCGCGGTTTTAAAAAAAAAAACTGTACATGTACCACCAGTGGTACACGATGTCACGAAAGTATTAAAAACCCCCAAATGAGATTTTTTTTTCGGGAAATTAGGAGAAAAGGATAATCACGTCCTCATTAAAGGACTTTCCGTCATCCCTACGGATTTTTTACTGCCAGAATAGGCGACCCCAAAAACCACCAGATGAGATTTTTTTTCCGAAAAATTTGAGGAAAAGGATAATCACGATGTCCTTACAGGATCTTCCATTATCCTTATCAACTCCTTAATTGCAGAACCGAATTCAAGGATCTCAAAAACCCCCAAATGAGATTTTGTCCTTGCTTTAACTACACATAGAAAAATCCCACGCAAATTTAACACCGAAATAATGATAAATATTTCTCTTTCTACAAAAGAATTGTTTGTATTTTTGTCCAAAAAGGTTAATTGTACCCAAATAAAACCTACAATAACCAAAATGTTTTTATTTAAGTAAACATCTTCGAACTCTTGAATAAAGTAATTGAAGTTTCACTTCACGGATTCTATATACAGACCACTAGATTGATTGCGGATCGAAGAAAATTAGATCATGATTGATTCATGTAAATTTCTATAAAGAATTTCTACGGCTCTTTAGTTTCTCAGTCAGTAAAATCAGTAAATTCAGATGAGAATCCAAATCCATCAATTTGCGTATAAAGAAAAAAGTTTTTAAATAACTAAAAAAGGACTTCCTAGCACATTAATTGAATTTATGTTAAAGTCTGCGTCATTCAATTCACCTTGTCTAGACAGGATTTAACTGCCAAACGAAAATAATATACTTTTCATCCCGAAAGAATTCCTTGAAAAAATGGCGCCCCCAACCTTATCCAAAATATACAATGGGATCGGCATTATTCCGACGAAGCCTCCCGACAAAACCAGACAGCAAACAATGACGTAATCCACTTTCCCCATAAATTGAACCTACTCTTACTTCATCACAAAACCCTGGAGAAAATCTGGAAAAATCTGGCAATGAAAGGAAATTTTTGAAGGCAATAGCGAACAAAGAGAAATACTGAAAATATAGATAGTGTTTTTCATTTCTGGAAAACTGTTATTTGATTTTAATCGATTTTGTTTTCCAAAAATTTTCAGAAATATTTTTCAAGGATTCGATTTTTGTGTGTATTTTTATATGAAAATATTACCAAATATTTACAAAATCGCCAATGATAAAGGAAGCACGTTGCAATCCAATTACTCCTAAGTAAACAATAAATTTTAAGTACATTGCATAGATTTGACAAAAATACAATCTGATGGTCCCGAAGGACACCACCTACCCTAACAGATTTTATATTGGGAAAATTGTTTGTAAACATTTGCTATTCGCATTTTCCGACGGGAAATTTTGATTTATGAAATTTTACGGCGTAATAACGTATTGATTTAATTAAAATGATTATAATTATGTTTATTTGGACCATTCAAACTGATTTGATTTGCATATATTTTTTTAAAATTAAAATATTAAAACATGGAATAAAAATTTATATGTAGAAATAAGTGAAAAAATAAAATAAGGTCAAGATTAAAATTTAAAAAAAACCTGAAAAAAATATTTATTTTATTTTATTTTATTTTTTATGCTTTTATCTCTGATACATAGCGCACAAAAATTATTTTTTTAGTGCATTTTTTTTAAACAAAAGCTTTTTTTAGCGGTATTCTTACAGATTTCTTTGAGGCCAGAATCGGATTTACCGATCCCGAAAACCCCAGATGAGATTTTTTCCGGAAAATTTAACGAAAAGATAATCACGATGTCCTTACAGAACCTTCCGTTATCCTTATAGATCTCTTAATGTCAAAATCGGATTCAGCGACCCCAAAAACCCTCAAACGAGATTTTTTCCGGAAAATTAGAGGAAACGGATAATCACGTTATCCTTACAGAACCTTCCGTAAACCTTACAGGCTTTTTAATGTCAAAATCGGTTTCAGGGACCCCTAAAACCTCTAAATGAGAATTTTTTCTGGAAAATTAGAGGAAAATGATAATCCTTACAGGACCTTTCGTTTCCTAAGGACCTTTCGTTTCCTCCCGAGGAAAAAAGTGAAAACGTGAAAACGATATTTCCGTTGTTCTTGCAGAACCTTTCGTTTTGAATTTTCTCTGCAAAAGTGCAAAATGAAAATTTCTAGCAATAACTAAATAAAGTCATGTAACAAAAAAACGTAATAATGTTTATCGGTTTTCGTTACGTTTTTCGTTATTATAACGGAATTAAATCGGAAAATCGTTTCGTTTTTTTCGTTATTACGTTACGATGACGTTTTGTATCTTTGTTACTTTCAAATTTAACGAAATTTAGTTTAAAAATTTACCAACAACGTTATTAAGAAGCATTAAGTATTAAACACACTCCATTTCTTACTCGTCCAATAAAAAGTCAACAATTTAATACGCTTCATTGCGATTTAATTTTTAATTGCTCAATTTTCAGAAACAGAAACTGTGGGCATAGATTGATTAATTATCCCTAGACTTTGTCTTCATCTTCAACAATAAAAGATGAAAAAAATCACAACTCTTTACCGAAATCCTTGAAATCATGACGAAAAAATTTCGGTCGCCAACGCCAATAATCCATCTTACTTTATGCCACTCTCAAGCAAACGGAAAAGTATAAAAAAGGCATGGAATCAACTCAAATTTATTCGGTGATACAAGAAAATTCAATTTCCCTATCCCGAATGATCCTTTTTATGACCCCCGCCGCGTGTTAAACACAAATAAATTTCCATCAACCATTCTTCATTTAGGAAAATCTCCGAAAATCGTTTCGAAAAATTCGTGAGAAACATTTGCACTCCGTTTCACTTTCAATTCACTACCCCCACCCACCCCTAGCTAAAATCTTTTTCCATCGCTGAAAGGACGATAGGTTCCGATACTAGAAGTTTCTTTTTTCGTAGCGCAAATCTTCTGAGTGCGATAAACAAAGCAATTTCTTCTATCCGACAACCGATTTTCTCATCCTTTTGCCATTCTTCGGATAACTTCGAAAAACAGAAATTTTCCCCCCTCTAAGCTCTTGCCGCAGGTATGTATTGATGAGGTTTTGTTATACTGTAACCTTTGGCTGACGAGGATCCCCGCATAGAAGAGGGAACTCTATTCCTTAAGAATGTCTATTGATTTGAGTAAGGATTCGCAAGCATAAAAATCCGTCACGCATCTATACTTCCTGTTTAGTGAGTAAACGTTCCACTGAACACACATTTCGCGGGTCCATGTTACACATTTATATTCGTATGTTTGCACATATATAATAATAAAATCCTTTCAAGCTTGAGAACATACTAAAACATGATGACATAAAACAAAATTAACTTGCCATTTGTTACTTTTTTTCTTTTTTTGTCGCTAAACAGGTCCATAAATCACGTAAGCAAAGTAAATACGAGCCAAAGAAAGTCCTGTTGGGTGCCGTTTACATTTCAGCTTTTAAACAAAAGAAATACGAGAAGCACAACCGGCTAAAATGGAAAGAAAATAAAAACTGGGGAAAAATATCCTTATCTTGCCATTGAATAATGAACAAGAATCGGCCTACCTGCAGTAGTAAAAGTGCCCAAGGAGAAATCTTGAAGTAATTATTTAACATTCCTGCAGTGAAGAAATCGTCGTTGGTCTGCACGAGCGAGGATCCTTTTCAATTTACTGCTATTTAAAAGCATGCGATTCACAAGTCAAGGACGTTTTAGTAACGAATTCAATGTTAATCCTTCGTAAAAGTAAACTTTTAGGGTTTTTTTTTGGTATTAAGCGCGGATTTTTGTTTTTCTCAAATTTGTTTATGTGTACTTACTCAGAAACATTTATTTCAAAGACAATAATTGGCCATTTCTGTAGGCATAATTGAAAAATTTTCTGTAGCTTGTTTGTTAATGAAAATACAGATCAGTTTGGTTTCGCCTGAAAATCGACTTAAGCTACTTTAACTTATTACCACAGATACATCCGGTGGAACAAATGAGAAATAGAAAGTTATATTAGTGAGACAGAGTAAGTGCAACTGACACGAAAACTGCGCGAAAAGTCTGCCAGCGAAAAATGTGTTGTATTTCATCTGCTTACGCAATTGAATCGAAAAGTTATACCGAAAACATTTTCTGATCAAAGGGCGCTGTATTTAAAAGTCAAATGGCGGTAAATTTCAAATTTGAACATTTTGTCATAATTAGAGAGCCTATAACCTAGAGAGTGGCCATGGGGACATCTAAAAATGGCCGCCGAGCTGAAAAACGAGCGCGAAAAACTTTAAAAATTTGATTCATTGTTATAAATAATTGCCAAAATAACTGAAGGTGGTTAATACAGTAGAATCCCGATAATTCGTATATCCCGCTAATTCGTATGAATTTGCTGGTCCCTTGAAATACGAATTATCGGGATTCTACTGTATATGTAAAAATAGCATGTTTGAGGTATCAAAAAAATTTGGAAACTCCTAGTTGTTTTGATAAATTGAAAAATATTGTTACAGACTGTTCTAATCTGGAGAAAAAGTTGTTCTAACTGATCTAATAGGCTGTTCTAATTGGAGTTAATATACTGTCCTACTCAGTAGCACAGTCTATTAAGGTAGCATGGCCACTCTCTAGGTTAAAGGCTCTCTAGTCATAATCATGGGAAAAACTATGTCTATTTTAATCATAGATATACTAGATCGCTCGATTTGCTGTCTCAAATGGTCCCATTTCAATACAGTTCAGTGAATCAAAACGAGTCAAGTAAGAGCAAGATAACCGTATGAAAATAAATATAGTTGTCTCGTTTAAACCGTGAGCTGTCAAAGGAAAATAGACTTTCGGAATGGGGTTTGCGCCTAAAGTTATTTGTTTGCGCCTAAAGTTAGTCTCAAACTTGTGAAATTTGAATTTCGCGGCAAACTAAATATGAATTTCGCGACCTTATACAGTTCAGTGGATGCATTCAAATACGATAAAGAGGGAAATACTTTTGGGACCATTTTTCAGCAGAGCTTTGTATGGTGACAGTTGTTCTATGTTATATAGTTCTGTGATTTTAATGTTTACGGAATATTAGACGAATTGAGAAGAATATTTAATTTTTCAATGTGTTTATTCGCCCAAAAATCAATGTCAAAATTTGATCTTAAAACTTAAGAGCAAGAATTTACAAAGGCAAACGTAAATTTTTCTCCTCCACCCCCCTTTCCATTACCAAAAGTGTCGCATATGTTATGGAAAGCTCCTTACACGTAATGTGGTTTTTACTAGAAATGAGCAAAAATCTTTTAAATTCTCAAGTTTTTAGTTAAAGCCTGTACAAGATAAAAATCTTTAAAAACGCAATAATAAATTTACATGTTTGAGATCTTCACTCTATGCGCCACCAAGTAACTTTTATGTAAAAAATTTTACCTTGACGCGTGACCTACAACCTGACGCAATTCAAATCGTCTGAATGTATAAATTAGAAGGTTTTCCCACAAAAGAATTCTAAAACCGAGAAGTTGCAATTTACTTCCCTTTCAGTACATCTACATGCAATTTAAAAAAAATCTTCCATGAAATCTATTTCAGTCATATGTGAGGAATTTTCCTTTTAAAATTCGTCCTATCCGGAATTCTTTTCATTCCTTTAAAAAAATTTTTTACTGTGGCAATATTACTGGAATCCAATTAAAACTACTTTCAAAGGAAGTTTCCCTATTTTCGAAATACTTTTTTGCTTCTCATTTGAAAAATTCAAGAAAAAAAAATAATTTTTCAAAAGAAAATTTCATATTTGAATATTTTGTGAGTGTCCTTTACTTGCTAGTTATTATTTTTTTGAAATTCCCGCCCACAACATGGTTCAATGTGTCAAAAGCAGGGTTGACAAACGAATAATATCAGTTGTGATCAACACACAATTTTCTTCTGCATTATTTAGTTTCGGGGAAAAAATATGTAAAAAATAATAATGTTGTTTCAAATTCATTGAGAACCGTTAAAGATATGTAAAAACCGTTAAAGCAAAGATCGCAGGAAATTTTATTTCCTTTAAATTTGGGAATATTTATTTTTTCCCAAAACCGCATACACTCAGAAAAATTGAGGCTAACTCGACGACCTACATACGGCGTAATTGGCCTCGGGCAGGCGCGCGTTCGCCTGCATGTGGGCAAGTAAAACTGAGTTGACCTGTGGTCGGAGAAATTCTGAAATTAAGCCACCAGCAGGTGAAGTAGGGCATTGGGAGCTGCACGAGTTGACCTTCATACTAATATATAAAAATGAGTTGGTTTTTGTCTGTCTGTCTGGTCCTCTTTCACGCAAAAACGGCTGAACCGATTGACTTGAAATTTGGCATGAGTGTCTGTGGTAGTTCTGGTTCCAACATAAGCATACGGAAAAGTAGCGCGAGGGGTGGAGGGAGTAAGGGGAGAGGGTAAAGTGATTTCGAAACTTAGTTTTTGCGCTATGTTACTGTTTCGCGGGGAAACTACTGAACCGATTGGCCTAAAATTTGGCATAGATGTTCGTCGGGGGCCAGCCCCAACATAGACCCATTAAAAAGTAGCCCAAGAGGTGGGGGAGTAAGGGGAGGAGGTAAAGTAACCTCGAAACTTAGCTCTTCCTCTATGTTACCCTTTCGCGGGGAAACTACCGAGCCGATTGGCCTGAAGTTTAGCTCCAACATAGACCATAAAAAAAAAATTTGAAAAAACTTATCCCGCCAACGACGGGTATGCAAGCTAGTAGAAGATATTTTTGATACCAAAAAAATTGCATAAAATATCTTCTTTCCCGTTTCCCCAGAAATAGAGTGAATCTGACCAAAACAAAGTCCGATTTAGAATCAAAATATGATTAAAAGTATTACCCCAATATTTTCAATGATATTTTATGCAGGTGGCAGCTCCGTGGCGTTTACTTGAACTTTTGTGGAAAATTTCACAAAAAAATTATGCTAAATAAAAAAAAATTTTTCATTGCGTTTTTCGTTATTGTAACGGGAGTAAATTTTTAAATCGTTATAACGTAATTTTGAAGAAAACCCCGAAAAATTATTCCATAGTTTCGTTACATTGCAATAACGTTTCCCATCCCTTGTCAAAAGTCATGTCAAACTTTGCCTTAGGGAACAATTTTCCGACATATATTTTCACATCCTTCAAGCTCATCTTGAAGTAAGGGCGAGACGTTCTCGGGAACATTTTCTTCAAAGAAAACTCGACATTTTTCTGGTTTGACTTGCTTTTTTATCTTGGATCATTTTATTTGCATTTCGCCTGGTGGTTTTTTACATAAATTTTTTTACACCTCTTCTGTGTGTGTGTGTTTTTTTCAGTTATTTTATTTAAGATCCACCTGGTAATGTGTCGTTTTCGTCAATTCCATTGGCTTTGCGTCAACCTCTCTCCAAATGTTCATATTTCGTTTTGGAATACCACCAGGACATCGGAGCATAGAAAATTCTTACATGACAAAGTTGTGTAATTTGTCTTGAGCTTTATGCGTTATACTTTATGCGAATACATTACATTCACATCATTCGCTCGAGGACAAAATGTACATACAAATGGGCCAGGGAGCTTAAAGTGGTCTCCGAAAAACTTTCCAATTTGCCATGCTTAAGGATATGCCGACTTCGAATTGAGCTCTTCAATTTCTTTAGGTACGAAGGATTTTTCAAAAGGTTATGTTATGAATTTCGTTATCCAACTAGCAGAATATTTGGGTTAGATATCATTCCACGAGGCAACAAGGCATATTTTCTAGCAAAGAAATGAAATGAAAAAGGAGTGAAAATCCGGAAAAAAAATAAAACCACAAGAAAATATCACGAATTTTTGGTTAGATATTGTGTGGAATTTATTGTAATAAATTCTGGTTTTTATTGTAAGCCTAATCAGTAATAGAATAATTTATGAGAATTTAAGCGTGAGAATCTCAATAAAATCGATTCCATCTCTTATCGAAAAACTGCAAGTCGAAAAGCTTTTAATGGATATACAAAATTAGAATTTCAATTAGAGTGGTTTTATTTATTTATTTTACACGGATTTTCAAACCTGACATGATTAATGCATTACGAAAAATCAATTATTCAGGAAAAAATCTATTTTGAGCTGTGAAAATCGGTGAATATTTGGTTTACAATAAGAGTGCTACTGAATTTAATCGCCACGTGATAAGTTCGTTTTTGCAATCATTTGCTAAAACACTTGACCAAAATTTATCCACAGACTTTTATTTTTGGTTGATTGTTTACCAAATTTAATAAATTCGAGGAATAAAAAATAATATATCGATTTTCAGCACCAAACTTTAAAAATCAGGTGTTATTTTTTCTAATATTTTAAAGACGCTTCTTAGTTTTTATAGAAATTATTCGTATTATTATTTGGCCGACTTTTTTGGTGCTTTTTTTAAATTATTTTTCATAAAAAAAGTGTCTAGATAAAAAAAACATTTTTTAGACACCTTTAGTTATGCAGCATATTAAATATTTTTTTTTTCAAGGCTTATCACAGTCTTAAAATTGAACTGAGAATAGAAAATAGCGATTTTCTGTTAATAATCGAAAGATAAATAAAGAGTCTTTCAATAAGGACATGACAATTTTGTATTTTAATAAAAACGCACCCTAAAACTTTTTTTATGATCTGGCAATGCTCAAACGTCAGTCAAGGTTTACATTTTTATTATGGTGAAGTTCACGAACGAGCAATGCCACACATCTGGTCAAACAATTGATCTATTGAAGGAGAAGTTCGGTAATCGTGTAATCTCGAGAAATGGTCCGGTCGAATGGCCACCTCGCTCATACGATTTAACGCCGTTGGATTTCTTTTTATGGGGTTATGTTAAGTCGTTGGTTTATGCCAACAAGCCAACAACGTTAGAGGAGCTCAGGAACAATATCGAACGCGAAATTGCCAACGTTCCGGCCGATATGTGTGGAAGAGTGGTGGAAAATTGGCTCCAAAGAATCAATCAGCAAACGTGCTCGCGGTGGCCATATGAACGACATCGAATTTCATACTTAAATGTAACATGTCCACTACACTTGGAATAAATTTCAGCCCGATATCTCAATTATTCTGTGTTTTATTTAAATACAAAATTGTTATGTCCTTGTTGAAAGACCCGATATTTACTTCTCAGAAGAGAGCGACACGATAAATTTCAAAACAAAATTGAGTTTAAAATTGACGCAAGTTCTCGAATTTAAACCAATGTGCGAAAACATGTTTCTTTCTAAATAAATTGTTCTCCAGGAAAAATTTTCCTCTCCCTGGAAACCTTCACTACTTCTATATGGAACGAGGAGAATAAGAAGGTCGTTGGAAAAGAGGAAGATGGGGGGGGGGGGGGTAATTGAGTCCACAGCATATCCTTTTATTGATTGTTAAACCCAGGTAGAGTCAACTCCGATCCATACATATTTTATTGTCGCCTACCAAGATACGGAAAAGAAAATGACTCAAAAATGTATCCAAACAATCGCTCAAAAATGTGTCCATTTCCCTTCCGTTTTTCCGATAACTCCTTCAATTCATAAATCCCAATTCAGAAATAGCAAAATTATAGCAAGTATACATCTTCATAAATTTCAGAAATTTAATTCTTTTAAAATACTCTTACAGAAATAATAATAAATCGTTTTTGTGACATAAAATAAAAAAAATTCATATTTCGTTCGAATAAATCAAATTTCCGAAACAAATTTAATAACAATTTGCACAAAAAAAATCTTTCCTTTTTTTTCGAGGACTCCTGTAAAGCCAGACAGTCCCAAACCCGACTCTAGTTTTTTTTTTGTGACTACCTAAAGATTGTAAGGATCAAATAATATTTTTCCATGTCAAAACTGTCCAACAAATTTCGCCGAAAAGTTTGTCCTTTTTCGTAGTATTAAATAAAAATTTATGACATTCAACTGTCCAAAGTACTTAAAAGTCGATAAATTTCATTCTTGACAAAAATACATATTTTCCAGCCAAGATAGAAAAAAAAAATCGCTTCAACCCAAAAGAAAAGGAAAAAGGAAATCTGTTTCACAAGAATAATGTTTTGCACAAGCATTATTAGTATTGTCCTTATTATTGCCAATGTGGTAGAATCGAACAATATTTTTCTAATATAGGTTTTTTTTTGTTTTTTCTATTTATAGGTTTCCTATCTTGGGATGTGTCAGATTGTCATGTTGATTTAGAAGAGGAACTCAACACCATTACACAACATGCACCCGAGGGCGAGGAAGCCAGACACGGTAAGTTGTTGAGATTTTCAATTCCGCAGCATATTTCTAACATTTCCCGGACGAATTCACATATGCTTGGATGTGTTTTAGTTATACGACAAAAGCTTCATATGATGTAAAAATAGTTACTCAAACTCTGACAGTCTGTTTCGTGTTCATAAACATTTCAGCATTGATAGAACAATAAATGACGTGCAGAATGGTATGGAAATGTCATGTAACTCGTTACAATCAGTTCTATTGCAGAGAAATGGGTTATATTATGGATATAAGAATTGTGGCAAAACTTGATAAAAGCTTATATTTAGTAGATATCGTGAAATATTTTTTTTTAGAAAATTTTGACAAAAAAAAAGGGCACACACCTAAATAAAAACTAACATTCTGGAATTTTTCGTTACTTATTATCACAATCCTTTAACATAATACGAGCAATTATTATATGTTTGTATGTAATTTTTTTCTCGAAAACGGCTCTATAGACTCTATAGATTAATTTTCATGGATAAAAATGAGATTGCGCTAGATTCTATCTCCGGGAAAGGTCCTGTAACGACTATGCGAATATATTTTCTCTTTTTTTCTCGGGAAAATTCACTTTAGGGGGGTTTGACCTCGAAACTGATGTTGGAATTTCTAAATTTGAAACAGAAGGTCCTTTAAGGACACTGCGAACATCCTTTTTACCATTTTTGTTCGAGCAAAATATCTTTGGGGGGAACTTTGAGATTCCGAATCTCGTATCTCAAGAAAGGTGCTGCAAGGATGACGCAAATACCCCGTTTCTATATTTTCGGGGAAATTAACATCAAAGCTTCTTTCTAGGTCATTTATTTTGATTCTAATGATGGAATTTCAAAATCCAAAAAGAAAGGTTCTTGGAGCAATAACAAAAATATCTTCTATCATTTTTTTTTTCGAAAAATTAGCGGAAGGAGTATTGAGATGGGAGATTTTAAAACTACTCAAAAGCTACCGTATAGAATATTATTTTTTTAAAGTGTGAAAAAAGAGAAGCGAGTGTAAGGGGGTAAGAGCAGTCCATTTAGATGTTGTTGTTTGGAACGGTTATGTAAAATCATCTTCTAAATACATTTTATCTTTTTTTTTTCGATAAAAAATTATTTGTTTTATAAAAAACTTCATTTATTTTAAGAAAAAGTATTTCATTTTTTTTATGAATTAAAAATTCATAAATTCATAGACGACTTTTCAGAGACTTTATGCAACAATAAACATTGTTTTTATGGAAAATTTCATAAAATTGGTGAAAAAATTTACCTTCGTGATATAATTTGCATAACTGAAAATATTGCATGGTTAAGATTGGGCGTACTAGCAGTAATTGAAGTTTTAGCGGTTGTAACAAGTAGTTGGAAGCAAAATGAAACGGAAGTGTATCCTGCGTAAGTAACTGAATTAGAAAAATGTAAGTGTGTAAAGTGAATTTTGATAATAGTAAAAAGATACCAACACTACAGAAATCGAAATCATTGGGAAGACCTAAAAAACCAACGTCAAGTTTTTATGATTTTTGACGATTGATCAATGAATTTTTTCATAAATTCTATGAGTAGATCTCATATATTTTATGAAAATACGTCATAAATTCCAACTTCACGATATCTATGAAAAACTTCATAAACGCTATCCAAACCGTTTCATAGATATAATTAATTTTTTGTCATAAGTTCTAAGACTACACTTCAATGGTTCCAAATCACGCCTAAATTTTCACAGACTTTATTAAGTATTTACGAAGATATTTCGAATTATTTTTCTGAGTGTATCTGTTCCAAATTTCAAGTCTCTAGCTCAATGTTTCGGAAATTTTGGTGCTCACGGACAGACGGAAGGACAGATGGACAGACAGACAAACAGACAGACAGACAGACAGACAGACAGACAGACAAACAGATGGACGGACGTGCGGAAATCAAAATCTTTTGTCATTTCTAACACCATATTGTAAGATCTTTTTTGTATCCAAAGACTGGTTCGATTACAAACGGAATACTAAATCTAATATACTTCTATATGATTCTCATATAGAGTATAAAAACTTAAAAATTGATTTTCCCGAATGCTACAAAGGTCGATAACCCAGGTTTCTAGGAAAATGTGTTCTTACTTTAAAAAAATTAGACAAATTTTCACAAAGTAATTCAGCGAAAGTGGCTTCTGTGACCTGGAAATACTTCTATTTATAAAAAATTCGTATTTAATATATTGTATTATATTCAGATTAAGGTTATTTTATATTTTGTAGATAACATAATATAATCTATTAAGGAACTAGAACCAAAAGGTTAAATTTCTCTTCGAATTTAAGTGGCCGAAAAACTTGTTTACTGAAAAAAGTTTCTATAAAACCTTTTAATGTTGCAAAAGCGTTTTTCAGTTTGCCAGCCAGAGGATAAATAACTAACCGAAAAACAAAATAATATTTTATGAAAAAAGGCGTAGAGGTCGTTTTAGGGAAGAATCCCCTAAGGAGGCATCATCATCAACGAAGTTTCTCTTTTTATGTTTAACACAAAAAAAAATTATACAGAATCATTCGCCATCATCATTCATCATCAGGAGTAGATTTGCTGCTGGCAAACATAAAGCAGTCAACCGGCGAATACCCAAGCATCGCCATACCATCCCCGCCACCATAATCATCATGTTTAGGGATAATAATCATCACCATCATCAGCAACATCAACATAATAATCAACAGAAAACGTTATGACCCGAATTCTAACAACATTTCAGGCTTTTCCCCGTTTTTTCCTATTTAGTGAACATTTTTATCCCTAGAATGATGGTTTTTATTTTGTAAATAAGAAAATTTACAAAATGAATTTGTTTTCAAGGTTGTTTACTGAAAATTTCAAGCACATCAAGCGCGTACCAGTATTGAAATTCATTTAAATTAGCGCACTGTGTTTAATAATTATTATATTTTTGTGTGTGGTTGTTGCAGCTTCAGCGTGAAACCATTGAAAATAATTTAAATCTAATAATTTCCAAGTATGCTTTTGTCAATGCGTTACAGCATAAGTAATAGATAGGACAAGGTCGTGTCTATTGAGATTATTTCAAAATTCAAATGTAAGGAAAATGTTGCATTCCCAACATTGTCAAAAGGCTCATAATTTTCATTTATGAACAAAATCTCTTTACTTAGAGAATGATTTAAAATAGGTAAACTTTAGATCAGGCATCATCAGCTAGTGGCTCGGCTGGCTCATCACACAGATTGGCTTTAACAGCGTAGCCACTATAATCGACCTTTTATTGTGTGCTGTAATGCTTGTGTGTGCGGCTTCGGATCGCAGGAATAAAACGAATCGTGCTTTGAGTTTGAATCGGTGCATTATTAGCATGACGCATTTCATTTTAAATCAGTTTTGATTGTAAAGGAAGCGACAGTTACAAAAAGCGTCCCAATGGGAAAAATATTTTTCATAACACATGCATCGAAAATATGCCTTTCGATGCCTCCGTAGCGGGTCGAAAGTTGCTTTTTCGGCCCTAGGGGCGAAAGTGCGAACAGTTGGCCGAGAGTGTGTTTTCGCGACGTGTTTCTCGTACCACAGAATACAGAAGACAAACTGCATAGGCAGAAAACACTAGAGTAAGCAGTACAGCCATAATTGCCTCTAACCGAAAATTTATGAATAAAACTGAACGAGTGTGAAGTTAGCTGCATGAGCGAAGTGTGATTTAGTTGAGCATTCCCGATTTCCATTTTTTGTTATGTTGATTTTTTATTTCAGAGGAAAGAAATTTAAAAATTAAAATCTGTTTTGACCAACATTTCTTAGTAATAAAACGAATTTATAGAATATAGTTGTTTTGTTTCTTTTAAAAATTCACTTCTGCTGAAATCCGATCCCCCTGACCGGGGCTCCGCCCCTGGACCCCAAACCCTTTTTTGCGTTACTCTTCAATACCAAAATCGCGCTTAAATGGCATCTCAAGGCATATTTTCAATGAATTTGTTATGAAAAATTGTATACGCAACTCGGAGCGGAGTCACCGATTTCACTCTAGTGATATCTGTCCTCGCTTCGCTCGTGCAGCTAACTTCACACTCTTGAAATCGCCCCTTGTTGCGTAATATACTATTTCTGACTTTCTCGAAAACGGTCGGAATAAATATTTCAATCGCGGTCCATACAAAAATCGGTATCCGTATTTGTCTTTTCTACTGTAGTTTCATCGTAAATTTTCTTTAAAATATTTTCTAACTTCAATTCCAGAAACTTTCTTCTTGCTTGCTTTTATGTCGCTTCTCTTTTATCAACACTTTAAAAAAATAAACGTTTCACCTAAGAATAACACTTTCGTTTCGGCATTTCCGCATCAAACGTGAAAAACTGGGATAACAATAGCAATGCAAACAAATTTCAATAACGCAATTTTCACAAAAACGAAATCTTCAAAGAAGGCAAACTAAAGTAGTAGAAAAATAAAAAATTCAAGGGGAGACTCATGAATTGAAAGCATGAAATTCAAGGTGTTCAGGCGAAAAAAAAATCCTTATAGTTAGAGTTGAAGGCGAAAGATATCTCTTGTGAGAAAACGTTAAAAAAAGGACGCAAGGAAAACATTTGTTGCGATAAACGAAAGTCAAAGAAAAAAAAATCCATAAAACCCGATGGGATTTCAATTGGGATACGATCCTGGAATCACATAATTTCATCCCATTTCTTTTCGTTTTCTTTTGTTCTACTTCATTTTAGTGCTGCTTTCCTTATTTTTATTCCCTTTCTGTGAAATTAAGACAAGTGTGTTCGTTTCCTTTGATATAAGAGCAAGAGAAAAATGAGAGATTAATAGCAAGAAATGTAGCATCCAAGATAAAGAATCAAATAAAGTAGAATTTATGTTTTATACACTAATGTAGTCGTATTAAAAAGGACTTTCTTTCCTATCCTCTAGCAAATAACGGAAATTAATTGTAATTGTCATTTAATGATACTTTTAAACGAACAAAGCTATAAAATTAACTCGTGTGGATTTTTAATTGCTGAATTTGTTAATTCTGATAAGCTAAAAATAAATTAAATAAGCGTTTTATGTGAGTATTTGCTGAAGTTGATTATAATCAAAGGGAAACTTTTCTGTCGTAAAGAATCAAGGTTCCAGAAACTTTTATATTGAATCTTTTATATTCAAAAATAAATTCTTTGTCACAAAGAGCATTTTGAAAATTAAAGCATATTAAAAAGATATTTTTCCTACTAAGAACAAGCCTTTAAAAATTCGAAAAAAATATTTCCCAGATAGAAAAGGTCTCGAAAATATTTTTCCTACTAAGAACAAGCCTTTAAAAATTCGGAAAAAATATTTCCCGCATAGAAAAGGTATCGGAAATATTTTTCCTACTAAGAACAAGCCTTACAAAATTCGGAAAAAATATTTCCCGCATAGAAAAGGTCTCAGAAATATTTTTCCTACTAAGAACAAGCCTTTAAAAATTCGGAAAAAATATTTCCCGCTTAGAAAAGGTCTCAAAAATATTTTTCCTACCAAGAACAAGCCTTTAAAAATTCGGAAAAAATATTTCCCGCTTAGAAAAGGTCTCAGAAATATTTTTCCTACTAATAACAAGCCTTTGAAAATTCGGAAAAAATATTTCCCGCTTAGAAAAGGTCTCGAAAATATTTTTCCTACTAAGAACAAGCCTTTACAAATTCGGAAAAAATATTTCCCGGATAGAAAAGGTCTCAGAAATATTTTTCCTACTAAGAACAAGCCTTTAAAAATTCGGAAAAAATATTTCCCGCTTAGAAAAGGTCTCGGAAATATTTTTTCTACCAAGAACAAGCTTCTAAAAATTCGGAAAAAATATTTCCCGCATAGAAAAGGCCTCGGAAATATTTTTCCTACTAAGAACAAGCCTTTAAAAGTTCGGAAAAAATATTTCCCGCATAGAAAAGGTCTCAGAAATATTTTTCCTACTAAGAACAAGCCTTTAAAAATTCGGAAAAAATATTTCCCGCTTAGAAAAGGTCTCGGAAATATTTTTCCTACTAATAACAAGCCTTTGAAAATTCGGAAAAAATATTTCCCGCATAGAGCAGGTCTCGGAATTATTTTTTCTACCAAGAACAAGCCTTTAAAAATTCGGAAAAAATATTTCCCGCGTAGAAAAGGCCTCGGAAATATTTTTCCTACTAAGAACAAGCCTACAAAAATTCGAAAAAAATATTTCCCGTGTGGAAAAGGTCTCGGAAATATTTTTCTACCAAGAACAAGCTTCTAAAAATTCGGAAAAAATATTTCCCGCATAGAAAAGGCCTCGGAAATATTTTTCCTACTAAGAACAAGCCTTTAAAAGTTCGGAAAAAATATTTCCCGCATAGAAAAGGTCTCGGAATTATTTTTTCTACCAAGAACAAGCCTTTAAAAATTCAGAAAAAATATTTCCCGCTTAGAAAAGGTCTCGGAAATATTTTTCCTACTAAGAACAAGCCTCTAAAAATTCGAAAAAAATATTTCCCAGTTAGAGGAGGTTTCGGAAATATTTTTCCTACTAAGAACAAGCCTCTAAAAATTCGGAAAAAATATTTTCAGCTTAGAAAAGGTCTCGCAAATATTTTTCCTACTAAGAACAAAAAATATTTCCCGCATAGAAAAGGCCTCGGAAATATTTTTCCTACTAAGAACAAGCCTACAAAAATTCGAAAAAAATATTTCCCGAATAGAAAAGGTCTCGGAACAATTTTTTCTACCAAGAACAAGCCTTTAAAAATTCGGGAAAAATATTTCCCGGATAGAAAAGGTCTCGGAAATATTTTTCCTACTAAGAACCAGACTTTAAAAACTCGGAAAAAATATTTCCCGCATAGAAAAGGTATCGGAAATATTTTTCCTACCAAGAACAAGCCTTTAAAAATTCGAAAAAAATATTTCCCAGATAGAAAAGGTCTCAGAAGTATTTTTCCTACTAAGAACAAGCCTACAAAAATTCGAAAAAAATATTTCCCGCATAGAAAAGGTCTCAGAAATATTTTTCCTACTAAGAACAAGCCTACAAAAATTCGAAAAAAATATTTCCCGCGTGGAACAGGTCTCGGAAATATTTTTCCTACTAAGAACAAGCCTTTAAAAATTCGGAAAAAATATTTCCCGCATAGAAAAGGTATCGGAAATATTTTTCCTACTAAGAACAAGCCTTACAAAATTCGGAAAAAATATTTCCCGCATAGAAAAGGTCTCAGAAATATTTTTCCTACTAAGAACAAGCCTTTAAAAATTCGGAAAAAATATTTCCCGCTTAGAAAAGGTCTCAAAAATATTTTTCCTACCAAGAACAAGAACAAGCCTTTAAAAATTCGGAAAAAATATTTCCCGCATAGAAAAGGTCTCGGAAATATTTTTCCTACTAATAACAAGCCTTTGAAAATTCGGAAAAAATATTTCCCGCATAGAACAGGTCTCAGAAATATTTTTCCTACTAAGAACAAGCCTTTAAAAATTCGGGAAAAATATTTTCAGCTTAGAAAAGGTCTCGGAAATATTTTTCCTACTAAGAACAAGCCTCTAAAAATTCGGAAAAAATATTTCCCGCATAGAAAAGGTCTCAGAAATATTTTTCCTACTAAGAACAAGCCTTTACAAATTCAGAAAAAATATTTCCCGGATAGAAAAGGTCTCGGAAATATTTTTCCTACTAAGAACAAGCCTTTAAAAATTCGGAAAAAATATTTCCCGGATAGAAAGGGTCTCGGAAATATTTTTCTTACTGAGAACAAGGCTTTAAAAAGTCGGAAAAAATATTTCCCGGATAAAAAAGGTCTCGGAAATATTTTTCCTACTAAAAAGAAGCCTTTAAAAATTCGGAAAAAATATTTTCAGCTTAGAAAAGGTCTCGGAAATATTTTTCCTACTAAGAACAAGCCTTTAAAAATTCGGAAAAAATATTTCCCGCATAGAAAAGGCCTCGGAAATATTTTTCCTACTAAGAACAAGCCTTTACAAATTCAGAAAAAATATTTCCCGGATAGAAAAGGTCTCGGAAATATTTTTCCTACTAAGAACAAGCCTTTAAAAATTCGGGAAAAATATTTTCAGCTTAGAAAAGGTCTCGAAAATATTTTTCCTACTAAGAACAAGCCTCTAAAAATTCGGAAAAAATATTTCCCGCATAGAAAAGGTCTCAGAAATATTTTTCCTACTAAGAACAAGCCTTTAAAAATTCGGAAAAAATATTTCCCGCATAGAAAAGGTCTCAGAAATATTTTTCCTACTAAGAACAAGCCTTTACAAATTCAGAAAAAATATTTCCCGGATAGAAAAGGTCTCGGAAATATTTTTCCTACTAAGAACAAGCCTTTAAAAATTCGGAAAAAATATTTCCCGAATAGAAAAGGTCTCGGAAATATTTTTCCTACTAAGAACAAGCCTCTAAAAATTCGAAAAAAATATTTCCCGCATAGAAAAGGTCTCACAAATATTTTTCCTACTAAGAACAAGCCTTTAAAAATTCGGGAAAAATATTTTCAGCTTAGAAAAGGTCTTGGAAATATTTTTCCTACTAAGAACAGGCCTCTAAAAATTCGGAAAAAATATTTCCCGCATAGAAAAGGTCTCAGAAATATTTTTCCTACTAAGAACAAGCCTTTAAAAATTCGGAAAAAATATTTTCAGCTTAAAGGTCTCGGAAATATTTTTCCTACTAAGAACAAGCCTCTAAAAATTCAGAAAAAATATTTCCCGCATAGAAAAGGTCTCAGAAATATTTTTCCTACTAAGAACAAGCCTTTAAAAATTCGGAAAAAATATTTTCAGCTTAGAAAAGGTCTCGGAAATATTTTTCCTACTAAGAACAAGCCTTTAAAAATTCGGAAAAAATATTTCCCGCATAGAAAAGGCCTCGGAAATATTTTTCCTACTAAGAACAAGCCTTTACAAATTCATAAAAAATATTTCCCGGATAGAAAAGGTCTCGGAAATATTTTTCCTACTAAGAACAAGCCTCTAAAAATTCGGAAAAAATATTTCCCGCATAGAAAAGGTCTCAGAAATATTTTTCCTACTAAGAACAAGCCTTTACAAATTCAGAAAAAATATTTCCCGGATAGAAAAGGTCTCGGAAATATTTTTCCTACTAAGAACAAGCCTTTAAAAATTCGGAAAAAATATTTCCCGGATAGAAAAGGTCTCAGAAATATTTTTCCTACTAAGAACAAGCCTTTAAAAATTCGGAAAAAATATTTCCCGCTTAGAAAAGGTATCGGAAATATTTTTCCTACTAAGAACCAGTGCCGTTTGAACTTTTTAGTGCCGTTTGAACTTTTTAGTGCCGTTTGAACCAACGAAACTTAGCAACTTAAGCCCGACTTAAATCATTGATGTTCTAGAGTTTCTAGGCTAAGCACAACTTATTTTTTTAAAATAGTCAGCACGAACTGCCTTTAATTAAACATAAGAAAAGCTACAATTCCATACATCAAAATCCGATCGGACCACTCCTTTCCTCCCTTCTATACAAATGTATTTTTTTTAATAAACAGTTTGTCTGTCATCATATAGAGTATTTGACGATTGGCCCTTGGCAATTGTAGCTTTACTTATGATTTTTTTTTAATTTTTTTTTTGATTTTTTTTTAAGTTTTTACAAAAGTGTACAATTTTGCGTTTACCCGTAAAACGACATATTTGCCCACTTTAGAGATATCTCATTTTTTGTACAACAAAGTCATGTGCTATTCAGAAATTATCTGGCTAATTATACTTTGGTCTCTAATTTTTTCGAACAAAATTTCGATTACGCCCTACGCCCTGGTTCCAGGAGTTTCGGCTAGACAAGCAAAAGAATAAAAAAGAAAATTATTTTTCATAACACATGTATTGAAAATATGCCTTTCGATGCGTCCATAGCGGGTCGAAAGTTGCGTTTTCGGCCCTGGGAACGAAAGTCCGATCAGCTGGCCAAAAGCGTGTTTTCGCGACGTGTTTCTCGCACCACAGAATACAGAAGACAAACTTCATAGGCAGAAAACACTAGAGTAAGCAGTACAGCCATAGATGCCTCTAACCGAAAATTTGTGAATAAAACTGAACGAGTGTGAAGTTAGCTGCATGAGCGAAGTGTGATTTAGTTGAGCGTTGCCGATTTCCATTTTTTGTTATGTTGATTTTTTATTTCAGAGGGAAGAAATTTAAACATTAAAATCTGTTTTGACCAACATTTCTTAGTAATAAAACGAATTTATAGAATATAGTTGTTTTGTTTCTTTTAAAAATTTACTTCTGCTGACTTCTGCTGAAGGAGCGAGTCAACGATTTAACTCGTGTGATACCTGCCCTCGCTTCGCTCGTGCAGCTAACTTCACACTCGTGAAATCGTTGACTTTCGCCCCTTGTTGCGTAATATACTATTTTATTCTTTATAACTCGCGAATTTTTAATGTTGGGAATAAATGGTTTTCATTTTCTCGCGAACATAATGAAATCAAGTCCATGTAGTGCAATTCATTCTTTCGCGAATGAATGAATTCTAAAATTCTTCCGAAGGATATTCGCTTGATAATGAATGCATATCAAAAATGCTCCGCACTCTAATTTTTACAACGCCTAAAAGTACGCTAGACAAGGCATTGCACAAAGCAGCAGGGGAACTTTTATTTAAAAAATTTAAAAAATTAAAGAAATAATGAGATTTTCATAAAATCCACTTCAAAATGTGCTAATAGAATTTAAAACTAATTGAATAAACGCGTGAAAGGCGAGAAAAAAACAAATATTAATCGAGTTTGTCACCCATAGGCAACATAAAAAAACACGTTCCAATCAAAAATTAATCATCCGAAAAACAAAATAAAATAACATCCTTCAATAATAAAAACATACAAAACCAACATGCGCTCGTTATGGTTTGTAAACCCTTTAAATAAACCAGTATTGCTAAAAATCCATAAAAATAGATAACTATCATTGAAGGCAGACACCCAAAACTCCCAGATTTTATATCCTTTTTGAGCAAAAATCCCATAAATCATGAATTAAAGCCAGACGCATTCAATGGCTTGCCATATTAGTTTTCTACAACACAATGGCCACATACGACCTGATGAGAATATGAAAACAAATTGCGCTTAAAAGCGATATCGTTTTTTTAGATAAATTGTCCTTTTTAGGCAACTATCTGAATCATATCATCAGCACTGGATAAGGCAAAGGCACAGGCACAGGCACAGGATGGCCAAAATAACTGAATCGACAAAGAGTTTTGGCAATAGCTTCAAATATGATTTATATTGGTCCTGTTTTCACATCCTCGTGCCTCCTAGAGATAAAAATCCTCTAATAAAAACGCTTTTTTTACAAAAAAAAACATATACTATTTATATTCAAGAGCAAACAATGGCTATATTTTAAACGACAAAGGTTTTATGATTTAGGCCATTTTCATTGTGATAGATTACCCTCCTTGATGTTTCCAGGTCAGTGTCTTTTATCATTTGTTTTCAATATCAGTTCCAATATAAAATCCAGAAAGAATTTCTTTTTTTGCTATTCATATTGTATGTTGTATAAAAAATATTAAGAACTTTACCTGGCGGACTTTATAACAAAAACTCGGTGGAGTGAAGTTTTTCCGCGCTGATCATTAGGTGGAAAAACTGTGAGTAAAAGCTAATAATGTTCCTTGCTTTTTGTAAGTTGCAAAAAAAAACAAAGAAATAACTTAAAAACTTTTCGTCGTCTCTTCAAAAAAAATCGTCATCTCTTCAAGATACCCCGTTCCTTATTTTGAAATTCTAATGCTAGATTCGTAACCAACGGCCGCGATTTTTCAGAGAAAAAAAGGCAATTTTTCAGAGAAAAAAAAAAGGATATTTGTGTTATACTAACAGGGCCTTCCGATTCCATCACCAGATTCGTGATGAGCGACCCCGAAAGCGCCTTAAAGCCATTTTTCCCGAGGCAAAATTGGAACAAGGATATTTGCGTTATCCTTACAGGACCTCCCGTTCATAATTTTTGAATCCTAGCAGCAGATTCGTGACCAGCGATCCCAAACACCCCCTAAAGCCATTTTCCCGAGAAAAAATTGGAAAAAGGATATTTGCGTTATCCTTACAGGTTGCGTTATCCTTACAGGTTCATAATTTTTGAATCTCAGCAGCAAATTCGTGACCAGCGATCCCGAACATCCCCTAAAGCCATTTTTCCCGAGAAAAATTGGAACAAGGATATTTTCGTTATCTTTATAGGACCCTCCGTTCCGAATTTGAAAATTCTAACACCAAATTCGTGATCAACGACTCTGGAATCCCCGAGTGTTATTTCTCAGCCTCCGAACAGACAGACTTCATGGCAAAAATCAATGTGTTATAACACCAACCCCTTATTCGCCCCTCCTTCACCCGCTGGGATGTGGAATTTTGGAAAACCGTTTCTTAGCTAGCACCAGCGAGTTAAGACGATTCTGTTGCAAAACTTCATTACAATCGGTTTGGTGGTTTGGGTGATACTATGTGCGAAATTTCATGGCAATCGGTTTGGTGGTTCGGGAGATACGGTGTGCGAAATTTCATGGCAATCGGTTTGGTGGTTCAAAAGATGAGTGAATGAGTGAGTGGTGCTGGGTTTATATACTTACATATAGACTAGGGACTTCGCCCCAAACCGCTCGACGGTTTTACCCCGACCCACGCGTCGGCCTCGGACCTCGTCTCCATTTCTTATATAATTTTTGTCTCCAAAAAATATCATCTCCAATTCCTATGTAATTTTCATATGCCAAAAATTAAAAACAAATTCGGTAAGAAAGCTCTGTTATTTTTCGCTCCAGTCACCCCAAAAATAAAACTCTAAGCGTAGCGCTACACTTTCGGCGGATGCAGGCAATTCACAATCACGACTGCCAGGTTGGACGTTTTTTTTTGTGAGTTTGTCTCATTTTTTCCGCTTGAAATTCCGTTTTACGATATTGTAAATATTTCATATTTTTCATAAATTATGTCACCAAAATTTTAAGATGGATTCGACTTTAAAAATGCTCAACCTTTCATTCGGCGAGAAAAAAAACTTTTAGTGAGAAAAAAAAATTGTCTTCTGTGGAAAGAAAGCATTTTGTTGGCAAACACAAAAAAAATTTAAAAAAAAATTAGTTCCTCAAAATTTTAGGCGCTTGCAAGATTGTTCCCAAAAATTTATCTTAAAATCTTCTGTCCCCTAATAAAGAAACCCTTGGAACACAGAGATTACGTTGCAAATAGAAAGATTTTCGTATACCGCAAACCCCTTCCAGAAAAAGAGTCCGTCTTACGCTAGCAAAAACAGGAACTAATATTCAATTTTTTTACATCAAAAAAATATAGTTAAACATGTACTTAATTAAATCCAAAAAAAAGCAATACAAAATAGTTTTATTTAACCAATACATAAATCGCCAAAAAAAAATGTTCTGCTCAAACCTTGCAGGTACACATAACCCCTTAAATGGCCACAAGAAAAAAAAAACCAATGACTAATTTTTAGTAGAATCTCTCTATTTCATTGAAAATATGTTATGAGTTTTCTTTTTCCCGCATCGTTCATAAGCAATTTATCAAATTATTTATTCTAAATGATATTTTTGTTAACTGGAGCGAACGCAATTAATATTTTATTTTCATCGTATGATAAACATTACAATGTAGATTTGCGTATTCTTTTCGTACTCCATTTAATCACTGGGAAAATTTTCCATCATTCATTCCACTCAACTTGAAAGCTCTTTTCATAATTTCATTCAATTTTTTTTTCTTCTTTTGCATCTAAGAATTTTCATCCATTTCTAAAGGATTTTCACATTACATTTATTTTCATTTGTTTACATACTTAAGCTTCTTTTTGCCTACATAGAATCGTTTTTAATGCGAAGCACAAAAAAAACGTGCAGTGATGAAAACGCGAATACAGAGCTTTCGCTAAAATTTATATAAATCCATTGTGAAATTTTATCTTTTTTGTGAAAATGTTTTTTTTTCTTTAAAAAAATGCTAAAGAGATTTAGAATTTCTCGGAAAAGTGTCTAGAAGAAAATACTGTCAGCAATAAATTTTGGTTATCTTCGATTGACTAAAATCTTACACTGATTTTTCCTTTTTGGAAAAAATGTGAGTCTTCAGTGTGAGTACACGTGTTTCCATTTAGGATTTAAAAATAATCGCAATAATGTGAGTAAAATAAAAATAGACATGAAATTCGATATTTTTTGTTGGATATTCTTATCTCTTCCAAGAACTCATATTAACCTACTTACAAGTTACAAAAATACGAAATCTAATTAGAGACACAATTTGGATTGTTTATATTACTAACAAAAACCTTCTGTCAACCGTAATCAGAGCTATACCAAGTCAAAGCAGTGCCTGAGGCAAAACAACAAACATTGCGCCGCAGGTAAACATTTTATTTAAAAAAATGTAATCTGAACGGAATTCATAAAAAAATGCGCCACAGACGAAAAAGCTGTGCCAAGGCAAAGCAGTGCCCGAGGCAAAACAACAAAAATTGCGCCGCAGATAAACATTTATTTTTAAAAAAGCACTATGATCGGAATTCATAAAAAAATTCGCCGTAGGCGAAAAATCTGTGCCAAGACAAAGCAGTGCCCGAGGCAAAACAACAAAAATTGCGCCGCAGGTAAACATTTAATTTAAAAAAGTGCACTAGCAGTTTTTAAAAATGGGCCGCAGACGAAAATGCCTAAATGCCACAGTCAAATCCACCCTTAAATTGGCCTAACAGTTGCCGAAGAAGCGTATCTCGATATTTTGTCCTTCAGACCTTATGAATTTGACGCAGCAAACTTCCAAATATCGCAACCTCGCATTTAACAAGTCAAATAAAGTGCAACCTCGATAACTCAAATCCCTCGATAACTCAAAGATTCTTAAATTTCCTTGAACTATCTTTCTATACAAAAGAATCCTTGATATCTCGAAATTCTCGATATCTCTGAAACTTCGATAACTAAAAGTTTTTTTCTGACTTCGTCAAACTTATTGAGGTTGCACTGTAACAGTTTTTTTGTGTTTTCGGCGTGGAGTAAAACATTCTTACAAGACAGTTTATCAGTAAGAAAATCTTTTTTCTGGCAATTTCTGTCGACCAAAAAAGATATACGATAAATCGAAGATTTTAGAAATTTTAAAATTACAGGCTGTTTTATCGAAAAATGGAATATCCCTGTATCAATATTTGCCAAGCGGTGGGTGGCACTGCCCTGAGCGTCGCCAAACATTCTTAAGTGGGCCGCAATTTGGGCTAGTTTTGTTTATAAAATGACTTTTCAACATTCTGTCGGTCCTTTGGGGTGTATTTTAATAGCCATAATTTAAATAACCATTTGTTTCTTTTTTTTATTACCTTTCGATTGCTACTATTTTTCAAACTGAGGACTTACTTCTAGAAAACTTTGACATCTGAATGTGTACATAACCATTTTTCGAGAATTTCCCCTTTTTTAATATGCTTTCTGCATATTAATTCTATAGATGGTACACTGGGTTCACTGTGACCCCAACAGACAGCAAGCGTGATTTTTGATTGGGGACAGACAAAAGGTTAAGAAAAGAGAAGAGCTTTTTAAGGGAAGAGCTTCATTTTCAATGATTTTTCAACAAAATTAGAGTTTTTTTATACTGAATGAATAAATTTTTCGACTTCAACGCATTTTTTTCAACATTTTCATGTTCCATTGAGAACTTTTTAAAAAAAAATTCCACGGCACATTTTTAACGGTTTTTACGATAAACATATAATTTTAACACGTTGGCTACCAGCCAAAAAAAACGCTTACTCCGCTAGTATACACTGGGAAAAAACGCAAAAATCATTTCTGTACTTTGTGAGTCACCAGTGAACACAAGATCAATACAGACAAAAACAAACTCCATGCTCCACAAAAAAAAAACCCCTTTGTACCGCACGAGCGACTGCACTCAACCATGGAACTTGAGAAACTGACGGTAATGACAATAGTGTGTGTACACCGGTGACTCACATGGTAGCCAACGTGTGGGGATGTGCATCAACCCCCAACCCCTTTCACCTCGTGGCCATTTTATTCAATTTTTTGCATAACATTTTATACCGCCAACAAACTAATGCCCCCCTCCTCCCCTCCCTAAATGTTTGACGTTTTTTATGAACATCTCCTAAAACATCAGGAGAGAAGTTTTTCGATGCTTTTAAAACTCCAAATTTTTAAAAACTGGTCGCTCTTTTTAAAAAACTTGGAGTTGTAAAAGCATCGGAAATATATTGGAAACCACTTGCGTCTATAATTTTTTTAAAAACCTCTCCAAAATTGAAAAATTTACCCTACACGAAAAAAATTTCAGATTTCTCCCAAAATTTTTCGTTTTTTCGATCATTTTTTGTCAAGAAGTACTAAAAAATGTTTGAATACTTTAATTGCTAAATCCAATTTTTGGCAGTGCGAAAAAAATCCTGCCATAATTTCACCAAAAAATACCAGTAAAACGCGAATATTTGAAAGAACAAAAATAATATCGATAAAATTGATTTTACCTGACAGAAAATTGTTATAGGATGAAAGAAAAAGAAAATATTATGAATGTAATCCTGCCTTCTTTTCAGACGGTCAATTGAAAACATGATTTTTAAATGGACGGAAAAATCTTTCAAAGCCTTATCCAACAATATAGATAAATAAATATGATATCGAAAACTGATCCAATTTACCTTTTGCCTGGTATCTTATTTTCAGCTAGAGAAAAGCGATTATAAGAAATTCATCCCTCACGTGCGCGAGGGTCGAGTCTAAAAAGGATCCAATACAATAGTAGCAAAAAAAAAAGAAGAAAACACTTTCAAATCCAAATAAATGTTACTAGCCCCTCTGGGAAATCTTGTCCTATAAGGATAACAGACAAATATTTATTTTTTTCGTCATGTTTTTTGTTTGTTTGCTTGAATAGAATTTAGATAGCATAAGACAGTTTTCATAACTAGTAGATATGCGAAGAACAAAATTATTCTAAGTAACAATAATGAAGGACTTTGGCGCACTGGCTGAAAATAGAGGGAAATCCAAAATTCAAAAAAAAAAGACTGACTAATATTAAGTTGACAGGAATAATGGCCCAGATATCATGCTGAGCGAGCGTTTTCCAGAGTCAATTTTTGCAGTCAAAAGCGAAGAGGGTAGAATATTCTCGACAAATTGTTGATGCGATCTGACAAGAAAGTAGTAAATGGAGATACCACCATCCATCCCCATATCAACGTATATTATTCCTGTTGTTTGGCCATTGTTAGCTTTTTCTTATTCAGTTCTGTCAAGGACGTGTCCTAAGTTTCAGCTTTTCAAATCGGCAAACGATGGCTAGGGGTATAATGTGTTAGCTTACAAGCTAACAAGACAATGGACATCGTATATTCTGAAGTATTAGCGAAGTTACAAGAGACCTGGCCGGATTCTATTCACTATTCTGATGGGCGTTAAGAAATACGATATGATGGATCTTTGTGCATGTCCTTTCGTTATTCTAGCTCCTGAACGGCACCGAAATACAAGATTCAGTCATTGTTCGGCATGAAGTGATTTTATGCACAACTTACTTGCTTATCTGATGTTTAGATTCAAAGGGAATTTCAAAAGTCTTGTACGCTCTTCAGCAGAACATTCTATATTGAGAATAATGAACTTTCAAGGAAACTTTTTATAGTCATAAAGAAAAAATCTGAAACTTCGTCTATCAAGAACAGTTGATCTTGAAGTATGTTGAGTTAATATAAATCGAATGAAATTTCATTGACTACATCTTTTGGTAAAAATAAATTTCAGAATCCTGGATTTTTTAAATAAAAATTCTAACCTTCAAATGTTAAATTTTGTAAAAAAAAAAAAAATAATCCGGCATATCCTGGTTCTGAAAAAATATCCTGATTTTTTGAGACAAGTACTGAAAAAATATCCTGATTTTTTGAGACAAGTTTGCAAACCTAAATGCCATAATTTGTGCACCGCGAAAATTTTTCGGCTTCGTTCCAAATAAGATCTTTTACCCTATAGCGCGCAAGTATGTCGTCCGATTTTTCATTCACTTTGATAAGCGTTGTGGCTGAACGCAAACTCACCGGAAAAAATTTTTCACAATAGAATTCATGAAAACGTAATGAAAACTTACCGAAATCCAAACGCATAAAAAAACTTCCTATTCATCCAGACGTCTTCCTTTCCCATCACAAACCGACGCGAGTTTTCCATTCCAATTCCAGAGAGACACGAAGCTGTCCGATTTTCGGGACCTGAAATTGAATTTAGAACCGTTAAAATGTAGTGAATTTTCAGTCGGAGTAACAAACGAACAAATATTCTTAAAAACAAATACGGAGAAATTTTTTATTATCAGAAAAATTGACCTGAAAGGTCACGAAAAAAAAGTTTTACCTCGCAGGTTTTTCGGGAAAACTGTTAAACCTTTCAGTACATATTTTTTTCTATAGGGGTTAAAAATACTCTCTATACAAATTAATGATGTTTAAGCTATTAGTATTCATTTAAAACAAAAAAAAATCAAAAATTTTAATTTTTCTTAAATTACGTCCACTGTAGTCCAGCTTTTTACTCAAAAAATCAAAATTGGGTCACAAATGCATTTAACCCTTTCAGTCACCACGTACACTATAGTGTACACACTTTCTACCAAGTCAAGTTATGAGTTATGGCTTCTGAAAAGTGTGTACACTATAGTGTACGTGGTGACTGAAAGGGTTAAAGCTAAAGCCTGAGTTACATTGCGACGACGAGACGTCCACGAGAGTCGCGCGACATTGTCGTTAACGTCATCCAAGTTACATTACCAGAGCTGCGAGCACGCGACAAACAATCCCATAACCTAACATATTTTTTTGAAAGTAAAAGATGAGAGTGCAGAAAGTAAAGAAAATATTCTTATATGCTATGTTACTATGGATAATTTCTGCATTTTCATAAAATTGCCAATTTTTCACCAAAAGAGAGCAACTCAAACACAATTAACCTAACCAAACAATTCAACGGTCATTCGATGTCGTCGCGACCAAAGTTTATTTTTTCAAACTTTGGCGGCGTTGTCGTGTCGCTGTCGTCGCAATGTAATCAATTCAATGCAAAAGCATACGTTGAAAATTACTTTGACAACTCCGAAGACTCTCGTCGACGTCTCGTGTCGCCTTGTCGTCGCAATGTAACTCAGGCTTAATTCTTTCGAATTTTCGGAACACCCCCTTTATTGGCTTTTCCAATTTTATACCTTCAGGTTATGTCTAAAGAATAGGTACATGACAACTTATAAATCTGTTAATTAAATTAATGAATAAAAAAAGTCTTCAGCGAAATTTTCATATATCAAAAATATTTTCATGGAAAATTTGTCGCCAATTTTCTTTAAAACCTCATACAATTTTATTGCATTTTGACATTAAGATCATGTGCCTTTGGCGAGATAGATAGTTTAGAAAAACGCACTCACAGTTTTTCCAAAAAAATTACAGCAGACGAGCATTTTTTTAAAAGCTTTTACTTAACTAGCTTTTTTGTCCGTATGTCTGTCCGCTAGAGTGAAATTTTGTAATTTTATTTTGACCCACTTCCACTCATTAGATTGACTTGAAATTTTTTCTGATACATGATCAAAGATCAAAGACTCTACCTGTATTCAGTCAAATCTGAGACTCTTTGCTCCAAAATCATGTGGTAATAAATAAATCTTTTTTAATTTTGCAAAAAAAAACTATCTACTAATTTATGGACAGACTTTTATAAAATTAAAATAAAAGCTGCCCTAAAACCAAACATCATTTTGATAATGCCTATACGTAAGCATGTGGAACGAAACCGTCTTTCGTTACCAACGAATTTTCAGGTGAAAAGCATTTCTTTTTTTTCTTTTTTTGTTTGTATAAAAAAGCCCGAATATTGATTAAAAATTACCAGCGACCAATGACCTCAACATATACAAAAAAAACCCACGTGGATTGAATGCTTCCATTAAATCCCTGCTATGCGCATCAAAATCCATAATTTTTCCGTTGGTTTATAAGTTTTACCTGTGACACAATATTCCTATGACCCGTGAAAGCTTTTGAATTTAGGGTTTTCCGTCTCGAAAATAGCCTCAAATCGATATTATGTGAAATATTTCCATTAGCTTTAATGAACAAAATGATGTAGCTTTATTAATCAAATGCGTTTATTCGGATCCTGAGTAAAGGATTTTTTTTTTGATCAGGACTAGTTCCATTTATCGTACAGGACATGTCATCGCATTTATGAGTATCGATCTTTTTCCGTATTGAATACACTGAATATGAGCAAAATGATGTACGAAATACGATTCGGCCACTGAATCGCGGATATTTTTGATTCCATTTTTCGTATCAATGATTTTGCAAATCATATATCAGCTAATATGTATTTATGTAGATTATATTTGGAGTCTAATGAAATAATATTTGAAATATCCTACTAATATTCATACATATAAATGCTTTCATCTATTTTATGGTCTATCAAATCTCTATCAACGAAAATGCAATGACATTAATGTTGAATTATTCTATTTATGATAGCGACTATTGCTTTCTATGAATATTCAAACTGTTGAACTCATAATTTAAATTACTTTCAATGGAGATTATTAATAACATTTAATTGTATTAGAATTTGTGTTAAATTGAAATCCAAAACAACAATTATTCAAATTAATTCGCAAAGAGCTACCGTACAATTGATTTTTGCTCAATTATTCGACGTTCCCCAAATATTCGAATTTTTTGCGATTTAAGAAACCAAAACCAGAACCAAATCTTGGAATTTTCGGATTCAAAACCAGACCCAACTTTTGCGATTTTAGAATCTGAAATCAGAACCAAAAGCAGAACCAAATTTTCAAATTCTAGAAACTGGAGCCAAATTTTTGCTATTTTCAAAATCAAAATTAGGGCCAAATTTTTGCGATTTTAGAAACTGAAATCAGAACCAAAGCAGAACCAAATTTTGAAATTTTAGAAACTGGAGCCAACTTTTTGCTATTTTCGAAACCAAAACCAGAACCAAATTTTCGAATTTTCGGATTCAAAACCAAAGCCAAATTTTTGCGATTTTAGAAGCTGAAATCAGAACCAAAACAGAACCAAATTTTTAAATTTTAGAAACTGGAGCCAAGTTTTTGCTATTTTCGAAACCAAAACCAGAGCCAAATTTTTGCGAATTTAGAACCTGAAATCAGAACCAAAGCAGAACCAATTTTTCAAAATTTAGAAACTGAAGCCAAATTTTTGCTATTTTCAAAATCAAGACCAAAGCCAAATTTTTGCAATTTTAGAAACCAAAATCAGAACCAAATTTTCAAATTTTAGAAACTGGAGCCAAATTTTTGCAATTTTAGAAACCAAAATCAGAGCCAAATTTTTGCGATTTTAGAAACTGAAACCAGGCTCAAATTTTAGGTTTTAGGCAACAAACACAAAAGCAGAACCAAATTTTCAAATTTGAGGACTCGAAACCTGAACCAAATTTTTGAAATTTTAGAACCGAAATTAGAACAAAATTTTAGGAACCATAACTAAAACCTGAAAAACATTTTTGAAATTTTAGAAACCATACTCAGAACAAAATTTTCAAATTTTAGGAACCAAAACCGGTGACCAGACGTCCTTTATTTCACTGCCATGACCTTTAGCTTCACTTTTTTCTGAAATTGCTATTTAATCCTTTATTTTCTTGCCTTTATTTATATCCTTGATTTGTGATTCTTTTATTGAAATTGTAATTTTATTACTTTGAAGTTTTGGAAAGTTATATCAAGTGTTTTATATAAAATTTCGGTGTTTTATAAAATCGAACTAATGAAGTGCATAAAAGAATTACCCTTGCAGCACAATGAACGCAACCAAGCCGCAACCACCACGCATCTAAATGTCACTTACGAGTTTATTTCACAGAAATGCTTTTGAGCGAGCACAGTGAACGCATTGAACGCAACCATCGACGCAAAAGTTACCAAACTTTGAACTTTAACGCAACAAGTCTGCGTTGACAGTTCATAAAGTGAGGTTGGGGAAATGTCGTCCGAAGAAAAATTGATAGCCTTAGTGCATTAACATACAAATAGCAAAGATAAAGACCAACAAAGCAAATTATCGCTTCAAAATTATCCATTTTTTATATATTTTTCTACTTCAGTCCACTTTTAATTTTTTTGTGTTTGTCTCACAACGCAACAGGCGACGCTTCTATTGTGCTCAACCGCTCCTGAACTCCGTTGCATGACAGTTCGAAGCGTCCTTACTTGCGGCTTGGTTGCGTTCATTGTGCTCCAAGGGTTAAGTGAAAGAGCTTTAAAAAATCACGAAGGAAGGTGTTTTTGTCCTTTATTTTCTCGAAAAAATATGGGCACCGTATGTATAGTTCCTATATGTATTGTATTGCCATCGGATTAACTTAAATGTGCCAAGTTTCAGGTCAATTTGGTTACAAGATTTGAAGTTAGGGAACAAAATTTAAAGTGCATAAAAATATGTACTTAAAATACCTCGATTTATGAGCGGTGCTTAGATTTTTGAATAAAATTTATCTTCGAAAAACTACAAGAAATTAGTTTTTTTAATTGTTTGGCATACTTGTATAAAAAAAATATTTTAATATTTTCCATAATTAACAAATACTCCCCGGAATTCATATTTTCCACTTAATTTTTAACGTCTTAACGCAATAAAGAAAATCCCAGGCCAATTAACTCAACTCACGCAAAGATCCCATCACATTGTAGGAGAAATAAATAAAACAGAAAAAAAATTTAAACACGAATATTAATCACAGAATATTTACAATCTAAAAATCCGCATTAAAAAATATTAACAAAAATCTTTCGGAATGATTGAACAGTTGGTTGTTATAATTTTCATTAGTTCTGAATTAAGTCTCTAATTAGGGTGACCATTATATTTTTTTATTCAATCCGGTACAAAATGAAAAAGAGAGAGGGGAGCGAGGAGTTGTAGGACTTAGTCGAAATACCAACAAAATCTAATAGCAAGAAAATCTTTTTTGGACGAAAATCACCGATCAAGGATTAATAATTGAGCGCCGCAGGCAAAATCGTTCAAAGCAAGGGCGGCGCAAAAATTTAAATCAAGAGATACACAGTCTTAATTTTTCGCGCTCTTAACATTTCATAAATAATGGCGATGGGTTTAAGCTAAACCCCAATTACGCGTTCGTACGTGCGGCACCCACGCGGTGAAGGTAAAAACTACACATTTAAATGAGTAAATGTATAATTGCGCGTTGCTCAGACGCGTTGCCGCGTCCATGCCGCATAGAGTAGGCTCAGTTTCTACTTTTAGACGCGGTGACAACTACTAGATGCCAGAACAAAATCATGCCGCACGCACGAACGCGTAATTGGGGTTTAGGCTTTACAATGAAGAAAAAAGCACCGCGGGCAAGATTTTTTGAAATACATACCCCATTGGCTAAAAATCCTTACTTTACAACACTTAATTGAAAAATCTGAAACAAAAGTTTTGCTTCCGGAAGTTTTGTTTCCCGGATTCCGACCCTGTCCCGGCCAAACCGAGATGTATGGTCTGGTCACCCTATCTTTAATCCATATAATATACTCCTAACAAAACTTTCTCCTACAATATATAGACTGACTACGTCATCAAAATTATGTATGAATCCACATGCCAACTGTCGGCACAAAATTCAATTATTAATGATTACATAACCGCAAAAGGGACCGACAGAAAATCCAATCAGCAAAAAAATTCGGGCAGCACAAAAAAAATTGCTGAAAAAATTCACCAAGAAAATTGTCCAACGCATTCATTGTGGAATATTTATGAAGTGGAATCACTTTACATCCAGATTTGGTTAGAAATCCAACCTTAAAATATATACGAGAAATAAAGCCGCACAGCATCACTGAACCGAGAAAATATTGACGGAAAATAAAAATCCTTTTGCGAAAACCAATAAATTGAGGGACTAGGATCACTCCGGAAAAACCTTGCGAGAAACTGTAGTTATTGATGCGTGAAAAAAGCACGGAGACACAAAAACGACATTCAACCACACTTTTTTTATCCGTGAGATCAATTTAGCCAACCCCAAAAATAATAAAATTCTTTGAAATTACGTCCCAAAAAAGGACGAAAGGGAATCAACATATCGCTGTTTGTGGTACTCGATCTGCATTGCTGGCAAACATTTGTCCTTTTTTCTATTATTAGGCCTAAAGTTTTTTTTTTTCTTTTATGGGGGTTTAGGTTCAGTTTAGGTCACCGGGAAAAGCTTTTTAAGGGTGATAAAATATTTTAATATTAGATTTAAATACCATTCAAAAAATAGAAAAGACAAAAATAAAATTTTTAGGGACATTGGTTTTAAATTGAATCTGATTTAAACTAAAGTTTTCTTGAATTTGAAAAAAAAAAATCCAAACAAATAAAAAACATGTGCCTTTTTTTAACGCATGTTCTAGAAATAAGAGCAGAATTCTAATGTCAAAAACTCTCACTAAATTATTTTCAAACCGTAAAGGATTCTGCATTTGAAAATGGAGAAAAGGGTTGTCCATACGTTACACTTTTATTAAGGGGAGAGGAGTCCCGGTAGGGTGACGGCGGCGTTACTAAATTCAAACTCTATACAAAAATTCTGAAAAATGTGACGAGCGGACGAGGGTGTTGGATGCAAAAAACCTAAAATAAAGGAGACTTTTTTTGGACAGCGGCAAAACGACGGCCGTTTTCGAGAAAATTACATGAAACTTTTTCATTGTCATTAAGAAATAGGAAGAGATGCTACAACATGAAAACTTATTCAGAATACAAATTTTGAACTATTTCTCAGTTAAAAGATTTTCTAACAAAAAAGCCGTTTTCGAGAAAATTGCCTTTTTTCAACTTCGCTTCAGGGTTTGCCAGTTCCTGGATTGACATTACTTTTAATAACTTTAATCCTATATTTTGGTAAAATATTGGGGCTGTCCATAAAATAGCGTAACCCGCCCCGCTCCCATCGCTATTATTTACACTTTTTCAACAATTTTTATGTGAAATTTCCCACCACCTACCGTTTTACAGTATATCGGTAGATCCCTGCTTCCTATGTGATGTATTCTCACACCACGTAGACGACACCTGGAATATCTGCGGTCTGATTCTTATTTTGGGAATCGGAGTACATTACAAATTCGAAAATATTAAAATGCAATGAAATCTAAGAATATTGATGAAACAAATTTAAAAAGTTCAGAACTTTTTTCGCCCCAAACAAAACTTTCTCGTAAAAAGGCATAAAAAAAAGTTTTCCTTGAACAATTCTCGGCAAAACCAAAAATTTTTCAAAGCCACATATTCATATGCCTCTAACTATTGCTCCGCGAAATAATGCTTTCCCATTGTTTTTTTATTTTTTTGACTATTGCCTCAAAATCGTATAATGGGCTTCAGAAAACCCAAATTTTAGCCTCTGTGGAGTAAATTATTCCGAAATTTCCATCAAATTCGTTAATATCGATTTACTTCAACCTCAAAATGAGTGGAAACGAAGAAAATTCACACATTGCCATCCGTAATTTGAAGTCCTTTTTCTACAGGCTAAACTGAAACCTGCTGATGAGTCTCGAGGATAATTGTTTAACACCAGAATAGCTTCTTGTCTTTCCTGGAGCGAAAAGGTTCACACAATAATTGTCCTTGTACGGAAAAGAAAAGAAAATCAACCGAGTAAAACCGAAGGAATTAAATTGTGAATTAGTTTTAGGGATTGGATAGCATGTCAACAGCCTACGACGAGGCACATAATTAAAATATTTTTCTTATTTCTTAAACCACACAAAAAAGCTACAAATAGATGGAATATTTTATTACCTTCTAATTTCCATTTGATGGAATTTTTATTTTTCCTCAAGCAATAAAATTATGATCGGCTGAATTATTCATTGGAAATTAGGTTTTTCACTCAATGTTATGTGAAAATTGCCCCAAAAAATTCCAAGAGTATTCCAATAGGAGTAATTTCGAAAAATGGAATAACAGCCGAAATAAAATTTTATATCAATTCCAAAGGGGAAAAATTTTGTCGATTCTTTTTTCTAATAGAACAACAATAATAAATGATAATTTTATGTATAATATTGCTTACCGTTACTTCAACGAATGTAAGAAGATGAAAATATTTGATTTTCTTTCAGCTGAAGTAAAATAATTGAAATTTTAAGAAAAATTTATCATTTTTTGTCGTGCAGACTGAAGTAATAGGAAAAATTGAACAACTCTTTCGTAATCTCACATGCAAATAGAAAATATTTTCCCAATTTCCTCGAAAACGGTTCCATAGTGTTCTACAATCAGAAAAATGTCCAGGTCAACTTTTTGTCAGGTTAACTCTGACCTTACAGAGGTGTCTGTAAGCCAGCTAGCGGTCAGAGTTAACCTATCTAAGGTCAACTCGTGCAGCTCCCAATGCCCTACTTCACCTGCTGGTGGCTTAATTTCAGAATTTCTCCGATCATAGGTCAACTCAGTTTTACTTGCCCACATGCAGGCAAACGCGCGCCTGCCCGAGGCCAATTACGCCGTATGTAGGTCGTCGAGTTAGCCTCCACTTTTCTGAGTGTATGCGGCGTTAATAGCTTTTGAATGCAGAAAAACCGGCTCAAAATCTGTTAAAGTTTACTGCCAGAAGTCGATTTTACAATATTCGTTCCATACATGCATACACACGGACTCAGATGCAGGCTTACACATACACATATTCCGAGCACATCGAACTCGGTCGTTGGGTATATGTCCCGGACAGGTGCGAGATCCCGTTATAATTTCAGTTTTTGAAGTCATTTTAATGTTTAAGAATATAAGAAGGGTAATATATGTAAGAAAGGTAATATATGTAAGAAACGTAATATATGTAAGAAAAGTAAAAATATGCAAAAAAAAATATCAGTTGCGATAGACGCAAAATTTTCTTCTGCAATATTTAGTTTTGGCAAGAAATTGTAAAAAATAATATTTCTGATGCACGGATATCCTCATAATATTGTCTGAATCAGATTTCGCACTCATCAGAAAATTTCTATCTGCCCCTGTTCTCGAGTCGGTCTTGGTCCTGAATACAATATTTTCCCTCTATAGAAGAAGAAAGCAAAAGCGTCAACATTCAAATTAATTCTTATAACAATTTCCATCCCAAATAATTGAAAATTCTGTGGCAAAAATTCGCTTCTTTAATGCGCTAAAATCTCTGTTCCAAAAAGTTTCAAATAAAGTTATTAGGACGGCAAACAAATTTAATAATCCAATGAAATTACTGTTCAAAGTGATTTCGACAAATTTTCCAGCTCTCGTCCGTAAACGAACTTGTCACCCTTAACAAAACTTTGCCCTTGCCGAAAAATTGAGGAAAATGACGGAAAAATTGCACAGAATATTCTGAATTCTATTTTTGTTATTTAAAGACATTTTTCTTTATTTTCATCTTATCGCCACAACAAAATAAAAGAGAATCAAAATAAGGGAAACTTTGAAGCGTTAAAAACAAGAAAAATTCTTCGTTCGATCATAACTACATGAATAACAAGTATACGAAGCCATTGTTCGTCTTAACGCCCATTTCACACTTTTCTAACGTGAAAATTTCCCAACACCACAGTTTCTCAATTCCTCTGTGTTTTCGGCTTTTTCACATCAATAGGGTTGTCAACATCAAGCTTTTCATGAGCCTGCTGATAAATTACACACCCATAGGCGGCTAAGACGTGATCATCAATCATGAGGTGTTTCGCTCGACCCTTAAGGCGAAATCCACAAAAAAGCATGTTGGCAAAATCTATAATACAAACTGATCCATTTACAACAGCAGCAACGACGGCAACGAAAAAAATTCCAAAGTGTGAAAAAAATGGAAATATAGAAAATGTTATCCGTAAATTTAGCGCCACAAGTGAAAAACGAAATGAGGAAAAACTTCCGAAAATGTCCAAATGACGATGGATTCCCAGCCAAGATGATTGTTGTGAAAAACAAGAAACCGATCCGTCAAACTGACGAGGTTACTAAAGTCTTCACCAGCGGCGAGCCCAACAAATGCCTTTATTACACCCACAAGTATCGGAAAATTTGGGAAAAACTCGGATATTGTGGAAAAACTTAATTCCAGAAAAGAAGCAAACAAATAAAATTTAATAAATACCAAATTCCAGTCATAAAAAACCAAAATTAATTACGAAACATTTGATAAGGCAGACAAAAGCGTCATAAACATTTACCTCTGTTCGAGATCTGAGTTCCCTATGGAGCGCCTCAATCCAATCTACCTTAATGGGATCAAGTGAAGATTATCCCCTACTTTTATTTAGTAAATCGGCTTCCACCGACGATCCCAATCGAAAATATTGAAATATTGTTCTCGGGAAATAATAGTCGGAAAACTGTGGTGCGAAAAATAAAACTCCAATGAGGACAGAGAAATCGTCCACATATCAACGACAAGTCAACTGAATGTGGGACAACAATGATAATGGTTGAGGTTGACAGAATGGTGGCCTTCATCCCCAAAAACCTACCCCATTATCCTGACAATGATGAGGTGAAGGCAGAGCAGAGCTGTGAGCTAAACTGAATGAAGAAGAGCCGAGCAATTTAACATTTTCCCATTGTTCCGAGTTAATCCATACAATTCAACGTCAACCGAGACGAAATCTAGATGAGGAATAACAACAACAACAACTCATACCGACACATACTATGCGAAAATTGTAGGTATTCGAATAGATCGATAGCCGGGAGATATGTGGACAACTCAAGGACTCTAACATCCAGAGGCGTACTATGGAAAGACTATTATAGGCTCTAGTATTTAACTTCCGGCACGAAGAATTTTGTTTCTGGACCAGGCAACACATAAGAAGCGGGGAGAGGGAAGAACTACCTTTGATATTTTCACTATTTTCGCAGCAATTAGGAAATTGATTTCCTTGTATGTGAAGATAGACAACTTTTATTTACAAAAAGTAGCGAACTTGTATACAAGTTTTTTTTACAAGACCATGAAAAGAAAAATATCAGCTGCAATATTTAGTTTCGGAAAAAAAGATGTAAGAAATAAAATTTTATCAAATGAGAACAGTACAGTAAAGAACAGTAAAGATAAGATTAAAACAAAAAATGTAAAAAAAAATGTGACTGATGACTTTCGGTTTAACCGCGTGAAACCGCGTAAAGCCGCGTGAAACCGCGTGAAAACGTGTGAAACCACGTGAAACCGCGTGAAAACGCATGAAACCGAAAGTCCCCAGTCATGGCATTAAGCCACAGCGAAAGCCTAAAATCAGTTATTGTAAAAAAAAATTCTTATCAATTTGGTTATAGGCCCTATCACAGAATCCGATACGAATGGTTCGAATCGTAACCTCAATATTGTTGTTGGTATAAACACTAACAACAACATTGAGTTTACGATTCGAACCATTCGTATCCGATTCTGTGATAGGGCCTTATATGCATGTTTTCATAAAAGAGCATAGTTTTCGAGAGATTTCCAAAAAACTTTCAATATCTTTTTTTTTTTCAAATATTTTGAGAACCGTTGGAGGAATGTAAAAACCCGTAAATCAAAAAATGTAGCAACTTTTATATCCTTTAAACTTTTTTAAATTCATTTTTCCCCAAAAGCGCTAAGCTTTCGAGAAATTTTTAAAAAACTGTATTTTTTCATAAAAAAAATTGTATGAGAGGTACCCGTTATAGCTATCGTTACTTTTACAAAAGTAAATAGAAAACCACGATTTTTGTAAAACTTATTTACAGAAAATTTCAGGTCGCTAGCTCAACGCATTTTCGAGTTATTTAAAAAACGGACAGACCGACTGACAGATCCACGGACATCGTCATAATTTTCCCTGAAACGGATTTCGTACTCATCAGAAATTTTCTAGCTGCCCCCGCTCTCGAGTCGGTCTCCGTCATAAATACAAGACTTTCTCTCTAGAAAAGAGGAATGTAAAAATACTGTAAACTCTCGACAGTAGATTTTTTTTTATTTCCTGTAAAAATTTTTTTAAAAAAATTGAAAAAAAAAGCTTTAATTTAGAAAAAATACACTAAAAAAGAAAAAATAATTTTTTGGCTGCTGTGTATCAGAAATAAAAACGAGATAAATATTTATTTTATCTTATTTTTTATGCTTTATCTCGCTTTAATTTCTGATACACAGCACCCAAAGAATCAATCTTTTCTGTTAGTGCATTTTTTTCTAAATAAAAGCTCTTTTTATTTTTTTTTTAATTTGGTCTTTCGCCACGCTTATATATAGTTTTAGTCTTCGAAAATATGCTTGCCTTTGAAATTCGGATTCAACCACCCCAAAAACCCCCAGATGAGGTTTTCTTTTTGGAAAATTTGAGAAAAAGGATAATCACGTTATCCTTACAGGATCATCCGTTATTCTTACAGGATCTTCCGGTATCCCTACAGATTCCTCAACGTCGGAATCGGGTTCAGCGACCCCTGAAATCTCCAAAAAAGGTTTTTTCCGGAAAGTTGAAGGAAAATCAAATCATAATCGCGGTATTCTTGCAGGACCTTCCCTTTCCTTACAAGGACGAAGCAGTGAAAATATTGTGTTGTTATCGAAGTTACGCATGTGTGCAAAATTTCAAGTCAATCGGATGAATGGAAGTGGGTCAAAATTAGATTGCAAGATTTAACCCTGACAGATAAACTAGCAGACAGATACGAAGGCAAGCTAAATAAAAGCTTTTAATAAATAAAAAAAAATATAATAAAATAAAAAAAATAAAATAAAATATAAACTTACTACTTATTATTGTAAAAATAAAAAAAACTTTGTTTTCTTAACAATATACATACGTCGATAATACAAGACAAATGACGTATTTTGGGATGACCGAAAACGTCGCTAATAAAAAATGCCACGCTAATTTTCAGTCCTTCAAAATGACACGATTTGAAACACCTTTTGCTAAAAATTAAAATTCCTTGGTAAAAAAAAAATATAAACCTGCGTCAGTACTTCTACAATTTAGAGCAGGTTAAACGAGTTTCAAACAAGTGTATTCAACAGAGCGTATAATTTCAATGGAATTCAACTTCAAATCACACAATTCTATCAAGCATGAAATTATTTTTCCACATAGAATTTTTTTCCCCGGGGAATATCCGAATTTTTGTGTATTTATGTTTACTTTGCCATTTTGTGTCACAAAATCCCCTATTTTAGGGTTTGACTCAAAAAGCACTCCGTTTCCAAGAGCATTTTTTTAAACATTTCTTCCCTCAAATTTTACCACTTTTATAACATGAATATTTAAAATTAGAAATAGCGAAGAATTCTAAAGCTAAAAACGAGGAAAATTTCCATATCTTGTCAGGATTCTTATAACAACTGTAAGAAATAAAATACCTAATCAACTTTTTTTTTGTTTTCCCAGTTCTGTTTTTTGTTTTGCTACATAAAAGGGAACGTCGTTGATTTGTACTTTAATTTAGGCAAAATGTTATGTAAGGGAAAAATTTTCTCAATTGAATTTGCAAAACTTGGGGAAACACAATTTTATTTCTTTCAGTTTTTCAGTTTTCCGTAAGGGTAAAACCCTTGCTAGGTCATCGCTCCTGAATAAAATGGAGATAAAAGAATATAAAATGCTGGAAAATTAACCGAAAAATATTTCAAATTTTTGTGTGTTTGGCTTCTGGTAAAATTGAGCTTCCTTGACTTTTTATATCCTTTAGTAGGAAATGAGAAAACGGGAAAATCCACATATTCAAAAGAAATTGTTGCAAATTAAATTGCTATAAAATATGGGCTGTAAAGCTTTTCAATCCAAATAGAATTTAATATCAAATAAGAGTTGGTATTTTCTACAATTTAAAATAAGTACTTTTTTCACTTTTAATGAATATTACGCCTCAGTGTTAAATAGAAAACATAAGCAAAAATTACCAAGCGTGCGATATTTTTTTTTTTTTTCAAATGGCAGCATTTATTAGAATTTTTCATTCGTAATTTCCCACTTTGACAACACATAATAATGCCGTAACTGTGGCATTTCTATTAGTACACCACGTGACTGACAGATTTTTCGTTATTTTTATATGTAGAAATGTGAGTTTTTCCTTGCTTTCCTCTGAGATACACAAAATAAGAAAAAAAAACCCGTATCAAGGATAATGAAAATGGAGTTTTGATAACTGAAAAAATGAAAACATAAAACATCCTGCAGAATGAAAAAGAATATTTAAAAAAAATCATACCAGCAGTAATAATAAGCAACTGTTGCCATCCGCCAAATGGATGTATTTTTTTTTTTATTTTTCGCTGAAAACCAAATGATGGCATAGAAAAATCGCGGCAGTAAATCCTTTCCAAGCCTTTTTTCCTACATACGAGTACAAAAACATAGCAGAAAACAATTTTACTGGCTCCATTTTTCTGCCATTCGTTCTCATTCATTATAATTCACCATTACGGTTAACCCTAAAGCATTCACGACACCTCCCACTACTAGAAACTATTTACTAGCCAAATATAAACATCATCAGATAACCGCCTACACCATGCAGTAGTGTCATGTGTTTGTATTTAAAAGGTTTTCTTTAAGGATTTTCGGTTTCGTTTTATGAGAATTTATTGTCGTTGAACCACTGAAAGTTTATTTTCGGAACAGATTTAAGGATGTAGCATAACCGTAGGCGGTTAAATAATTTGAAGTTTTTAAAATCCTATTCGTTTTAAGAAAAATCAAATATCACGCTGATAATCAAAGCGACTTAGTGGGTGTCTAGGAAAAAAGATTTTCTGGAAAGCCTAAAAGTAGGCACTGCATTTGTTTTCCTAAAATATTCAACAGCAGGGATGGTATCGTCTCCTGAGGCGTTGTAAAATAGGAAATTATTTTTAAAACGCCTGAAAGTAGTTAATCGCCTGAAAGTAGTTAATCCAACAGATTTTTTGAAATATTTTTGAATCAGAAATTTGAGAACGGCTTTCACGATCTAAATTCAATAAAAAATTAAATTTTTGACTGTAAAAAAAATTGTAGTCAAAATTTTAGACACATTATTTTATAACTTGTTTAAATAGATTACTTTTACTGAAATGAGTTTGTCGTATGTTTAGACACCCGTTTTATTTTCATGATGGGTATAAAAAAATATGCCTTTCTACAACAAATAACAGCTTTTCAAAAGAATCAGTCAGAAAAATCATACAATGAAAAAAATTCAAAGTCGTGGGTGATTTTGAAAACAAAACGTTTATTCAAACATAAAAAAATGTTTTGAAAAACGATCAAACAATTTAATAACATTCATAACCTCTCAGTCGGAAATAGGAAAAAACTCTCTTTGTTAGTCTGACTTTTATTTCCCTTTACTCAGGGAAATTCACTTTGCAATTTAAAAAATGAAATTGTAAAAAAAGTTTACTTACAAACTGGAAAACTTTATTATTCACATCCTTTGATAATGGCCGTATTTTCACAATGTCGGCTACAATCATTCCACTCAATCCTTTCTACACAGTTAAAAATTTGACCCCTCAGTGTCAAATTTCTTCTAGTCTCAAAGAAAAAGTGTTAATTTTTAACACTTATAAATATCACTTTAGCACTTTGGAAATGTGTAAAAAAATAATAACACATTGAAGTGTGAGGGTTACACCTTGTTGGGAGTTAACTGATTTTAACACTTTCGAGTATCAAACAAATTGGGACTTGAATGTCTTAAAATGAAATTCTTTATAGATCTGAAGGTAATTGGAAATGATGTAGTACTAAGTTTTATTTTCTTAAAAATAATGTTACTATACAGAAAGAAAAATATGGCAAATTTAATAAAAACGTCTTGGATAAATAACTTAAATATGGGTTCAAAAAAATATTGAATTAAATTGAATGAAAATTAAAATTGTTATTATATTTTTATTTTTCTAATTCAATATTGAAAATATTGAATTAAAAAAATAAAAATATAATAACAATTTTAATTTTCATAAAAAAAGTGAAAAAAAAATCGAGTCGAGGTCGGGACTCGAACCCGCGCAACGGATTTTTTTTCTGTTTTTAGGTTTTTTTTTTTAATTTATTATTATTTTTTAAATAAAAATAATATATTTTAAATAAAAATTATGAATAATAACCATTTTCATTACTAATAATTAATATTGTTAAAAATAAAAACAATAAAAACCATGTTGCATTTTAACTATGCTCCACCAAAGGAACAAGCAGCCTAGTGGGCAAGGCGCGCAGAACTCACAAGCGAAAGATGTCAGCAGAAACCAAAAAACACGACGGTTCGAATTCCATACGGTCTCTACACGCGAATTTTTTTTTCTTCTTTTTTATTATTTTTATTCATTTTTTTATTAAAAACAATGAATAATAGTTAGATGCATTTCATGTAAGTCTTTTAATTCGATAAAAATGAAAAAAAAAATTACCAAATTGATTTTGTTTTTCCCAAGACTGATAAGTGTTAAATTTTTTCTAACACTTTAATGACGTTTTCGACTGGCAGATTCAGGGCAGATTCAGAGCACGCTCTACCCCAGTTTAGAGCAAGGTATTTCGAGCAGATCTCGAGTAGATTTCGAGCACCTCTGCTTGGGAGTCGAGCATTTCTCAAAGAACAAGAAGAAGCATAAAACAAATTAAAATTAATTTTGATATATTCCCCTTAAGTTGACACTGCACTAATATATTTCTGACCAAATGAAATTCTTCTTCACTAGATGAAGAAGAATCCAAGAAATCAAAATCATAAATATCTTCCATTTACGATTCCACACGATTTTGTTATCCTTAACCTCAAAAGAGCAACTCAAATCTGACTACATTAGGCAGATCACAAAATTGCTCGAAAAATGCTCTTTTAGTGCTCGCATACGGAGTACTTGCGTCACTCGAACACGTAACTCTTTTTCGAGCGATCAAAAAATCTCAGTCGAACACAAGATCTCAGAGTGAGCAAATTTAGAGCAACTTCAGAGCAAAAAGAGCATGCCAGTCGAAAACGCCATAAGTGTTTATCTAAAATGACACTTAAAAGTCTCAATGATTCAACACTGAGATCCAGTGCTAAAGTAACACTTTTTTCAGTTTGGACACCATGGGACACATAAATGTGTTAAAAAATTTTAACTGTGTAGCTAGTTTTGTTAGGAGGTTTAATCTTTATGCAATTTTTAGCTTTAATACGGAGTAGAGAATTTCCAGTGTGTATGAAGTTTGTCAAAATCAAATTCGTTTTTTTTCTACAGAAGTAATGCTAAAACATTTTAAATAAATTAAACTTTTACAGTGCCAAATGCAGAAAATCAATTTCTAACCTGTTATTCTCAATAGAAATGTTTTTGAAAAATCTGTGATTGTCTAACGTAAATTAATTTATATCGAGATTTACACAAAAAAAAATCAATGTAATTTTTTAGCGCACGATACAATCGAATTTGTACGTTTTTGTGATTTAAAAAATTAAAAACAATTCATATACCTTTTGTTATAAAACGCTTTTATAATATTTTATTCGTCAGGATCTTTATTTAAAAAAGTACGTCTTCACACCGCAGTCAGACCCAGAAGAGACCAAAAAAGAGAGTCAGGTATCTAAATTTTGATAGCCCTAAACTTAGGCCAGACTTGCCACATTCACAGTTTTAAATTAAGGAAAATGATACAAAAAATATTAAGGCCCAACCAAAGTCCTTCCGATCCGTTTCGTTTCCGTAAAAACGTATCGAACTGAGACCTGCCTGACCGCTCCGTTTCGGAATCTGACATTTCGACCACTGTTTTGATTGTGTCTCTGACCATGTTCAGATTGGTTAAAATAGTTCGACAAATGCCCTAAATACATGTGCAGAATTCTGCATGCAGCGGTATTTAAATACACACGTTTATATGAAGTAGAACACATGTAAAATCTGCATGCAGCGCAGAGCTGCATGGTATCTCAAATTCAACTTTCTCTGCGCAGAATTAGTGATGCCAACCGAGGATTCTTTTTTGGTGTTTGGCAAAATCGACTGTTAGCAAAGAGACTATGGACTAAATTCGTACACAGTGGAAAAGGAAAGAAAAGGAAAAGGAAAGTCCAGTAGAAAATATTCAATACTTTGTGTTGACGTTATCTATGTCTTTCAGGAACATGAGGTGATCCATCCATTTCCAAAGGTGATCCATCCATTTCCAATATAAAAATTGACCAATTCTTCTTCCATTGTTGACAGCAGCCGATGCGATTAAATGTCAAAAAAATCTGCTCATGTGTCTTAGCTGCAGATATGCATGCAGCTCTGCATGCAGAAAATCTGTACGTGTGTTTAGGGCATAATTCTGACAGAAACTGGCAAAATTTAGGCAAGGTGAGTAAGTGGGGCTCAGTCCCACTTCCTCACCTTGTCTAAATGTTGCAAGTTTCTGTCAGAATTAGGCGGACTATTTCAACCAGTGTGAACAGGCTCCTTTGATCGCAGTTGAAAATTGTTAAATAAACAATATTGAAGTAAAAAGTCAGTTTTGGTTTATTTTATAATTTAAAATATAACAATTCAAATATATGAATATATTAGGTTATGTGCGCGTGTCAAGTTTAGGGTTTGAGGTTATGCAATCCGTTTGAGATGGCTTTTTGCGAGATCTTCCGTTACGTTCCCCTCCGTTTCGCGGAATATGTGTAGCAACGTTGTTGGTCGTATGTTCAACTTTGACAGCTTACCGAAACGGGATGGGTCGGAAGGACTTTGGTGGGGCCTTTAAGCTTTTAGAAGTAAAAATGTTATGGGAAGTGCAGACAAGATAATAACTAAAAAAGTTGAATTTTCATCCAAAAAATTTCAAATCAGATGCGATTTATATAAACTATGTGTTTTTCAGTTTCTTTACGGTTTCATGCCACTCAAGCGGCGACTGGATTGAAATTTTACACACACATTTTCTTAAAAGGCCGATTTTTGCAAGTTTTCCCACCCGCCAAATTCTACTATGAACAATTTCGAAGAAATCCAAATAAATTCCAATAGTTTAAAGGCAAAATGGTGGTCGGGAAAGACCTTTATTTGGTTCCCTTTGTCTTTTGATTAAATTGTATATTTGTGCATAGAAATTTTGAAAGAACTAAGGAATGTTGTGTGCAATATGTCTACACTCAGAAAAATGTCCAGGTCAACGTTTTGTCAGGTTAACTCTGACCGCTAGCTGGCTTACAGAGGTTTCCATTACATGACATTACATCCTCAAAATGCCTATCTAAGGTCAACTCGTGCAGCTCCCAATGCCCTACTTTACCTGCTGGTGGCTTAATTTTAGAATGTCTCCGACCACAGGTCAACACAGTTTTACTTTCCCTAATGCAGGCGAACGCGCGCCTGCCCGAGGCCAATTACGCCGTATGTAGGTCGTCGAGTTAGCCTCCATTTTTCTGAGTATACTGTAAAAACTCAAAGAGAAAACTATTACTAGTTCAGAAACCAGCTACCTTTGGAAGTCGTTTTTACTAGCATTTGTAAAATTATCATAATTAGTTTGAGAAATCCGCGATAATATATTAATTTCCGGGACGACGGGGCAACATTTTTAAATCCTGGACTGTTACGTGCCGCAATGACCGTAACAGTCCAGGATTTAAAAATGTTGGCCCGTCGTCCCGGAAACTAAACTGTTGTCGCGGATTTCTCAAAATAAGTATGACAATTTATCAAATGCTAGTAAAAACGGCCACTAAATATGAAAAACGACCTCTATTTTGGCTGTAGATTGTTCCAAAGTATATTTTTTTCGGATGCGGCACATTTTTTGAACAATTTTTCTAAAAGGCGGATTTTTTCAAAAGATTTGGCCTGCAGCGTATTTCTCATTGTTGACATTTTTACGATTTCCGTTGCGAATATTTGAAAAACCTAAATACCTAAATATTGAAAAACCTAAATAATAGTGTATCTGGGACTGTGTATGTCTTGATTTAAAAAACTGGGCCGCATGCTGTTTACAAAATTTCGGCCGCGCTACACATTTATAATTTTTTTCCTTAATTTTCGTCTAGACCAAGTTTTATTATCTATGCAAAATTTGTTTTTCATCTTGTCCCGGATTGACACAAAAAAATATGATCATTTTACATAATTTTTTTTTTGGCGGTTGCGTTTTGATAATTGAAGTTTGTTTATTTTTTAAAAGCTTTTATCTAGCTTGGTTTTTTGTCTTTTTTTCTATTTGTCAGGATCATATCTTGTAACCAAATTTTTTGAAAAAAACAAAAAAAAAACAAAAAAAAAAACAAAAAAAAAACAAAAAAAAAACTGAAGAATTTAACACGTTGGCTACCATGTGAGTCACCGGTGATCACAGCGTAAGTGAAATAAGAGTGCGTTTTTGGCTGGTAGCCAACGTGTTAATGGAGTTTTTTTAGTTGGGAAAAAGCAGAATTTTCCAACTTATTGAATAAAAATTGAAAGTGGCAGGAAATCAAAAAATAATATCTCCAAAAAAAATCAGAAATTATTGTAAGAATCCTTTATAAACTAGCGGTTTCATTTAGTTAATATTTGAATCTAACTTGTAGTTTATTTTATGTAGCCTTTTTATACCCGTATGGTGAAACCAAAGGGTATATTAGATTTGCCTTACCGTTTGTAACGCCAAGATCCCGTCATCACACAAAAAAATGAATTACACCATTTTGTTTAGAATGATAAAAAAAAGTTGAATTTAGCATGTCTGTCCGTCTGTCTGTCCGTCCGTCTGTCTGTTGGGCGGATTGCGTGCGCACCGATTGAGCTAGAGACTTGAAATTTTGCACAGATCCGTTTTTCGTGAAATGTGAGGCTAAGTTCGTTAATGGGCCATTAGGGGGGGTACCCCCCATACGAACGAAAACTGTTTTTCTGAATATCTCAAAAACGGTGAATTTTATCAAAAAAGTGCAAGAACAAAAGTTATTTAGGATATGATTCTACATAAAACTCCCATACATCAAAATCCGATTGGAATAAATTTAAAAAAATCTTATTGGAAAATTTGACTTCAAAGTGGAATTTTGATACAACTGTTCGCTGTTGACTTAAATCACCATACGGGTTTTCAATAATTGGCAGATTGGCAATTATAGCTTTTGTTATGTTTATTATTCCATAATTTTCAAATCCTTTATAACCACTTAAATTTTCCATAAGGCCATAATTCTAACTCCTATAATTTTAATGACAGATATCCAAAAAGTGTTGTCATGTTCTCAAAGAAAAAACACAGGAATATTAATTAAACTAACCTGAATTTTATGCTGAATTTATTTGTTCAACTCTACGCTTTAGCTTCAAGTACACCACAAAATTCCATCGTCTGTTTGTAAGTACACTCAAAGCGATTGCTGTTTTGGCAGAATGAAAAATTATTTGGAATTTCAAAACAAATTTTCATACCCTGAAAATTTCATTATTATTTCACGAGTAAATTACAGAGGAAAATCAAATAGGAGAGTGTAATTTACACAATTTACACATTAAAACTACTTTAGCCAACAATTAAGACTGATTAAATGCAGCTTTAAACTCAATCTAATAGTTTTGACCCAAAGGAAAATCCTTTGAAAATTCACATTGTACGGTGGCATAGTTGTAGGCGATCATAAATTCTAATCAATTTAATTATCAAAAGTTCCTCCCTTCATTACATACCACTAATTTGCTGTAAAATATGATAGACGTGTGTTTCGGGTCTTTTGTTCAAAATTCACAATAAGAACGATACCCAAAATTATGAAACGCACGATTGTTTCATATATGGAAATGTCTGTCTGAAAGGGTCCTTATTTTTCCATAAGGACGACATCTATGGAAATGGTTTTGCAATTTTGTGGGGTGAATGTGATGGAATGGCTGAGATATCTGTTGGCGACGCATATGGAAAATTTTGCTCATAAATGTGGCTTTATTTGACTTAAATGGATGACAGTTGAGGAGTATTTTACCGATGAGATGCCAGCCTGTCTGTTTGTGAACCTTTTTTGATGGGAATTCAACAGCGACAGGACCATTTACGCGATTATTATGCATTAAGTACCCAGAAACCATTTACAGGCACCAATCATGATGACAATGTTTTATGTTTATTCACTTCAGTTGAAAGCAGTTAAATTGAGGCGTTTCATGAATTTAATCCAACAAAACAGAGTCTAACCTTGGCCCTAAAAACAATGTAACATCTCTAAGAAAATAGAGCTCCATGTAAAAAAACCCAAGAGACATAAAGAAGAGTGTAATAACGGGACGAATTTTGGCAAATTTTCTTTCGTACGCTTCTTGTACGCATATATGAAAAATGAACAGAAATTACCAAAGTGTTCCTGAAGTCCTGAAGTTAATGTAGCGTATGGAAAAAAGTGTGCCACCATTTGATTTATTAATGAAGGACGCCCTCTACTTGCACTCTAGGATTTCATATACCGTCTGCCATTTATTTCCAGCACTCTTGACTACCTTCCTGGCTCCATCATTTCCATCATTTTCAGGTGAAAAATGTGGGAAAAGGTGAAGAAAGTTGCTAACGAAACTGAATAAAAAAATAGATTGCCAAGGCAAAAAATAAAGGGAAATGAAAATCCCGGTTTTTTGTAGCCCTTCGACAATTTTTCTTGTTTTTGTTCTGGTTTTGTTAATACGTGCTGCTTGTTACACGAAATGCCGTCAAGAGAAAATTTCTTCTCGTTTCGGCTGTCTTAAGGGCTGTTGAAGTTACTTTCAAGACGTCGCACATCTTTTCGAGGACAATTTTCTTGAATGTTTTGCACCCAACTCTAGAAAAATTACCATTTTATTAAACAAATTAGGTACTTATTTCATCGAAGTGTATACCATGAGTAAACCTATTAAGTGTCGAAATGACGAAATATAAAACGGTTTAAAAATATTTTTTCGAAAATTATTCCAAATTTATCCGATAGCTTGTTAACGTGCAGTGGAACCTCGATCACTTTATCCTGAGGGGAATAGAAAAAACTTCGAGCTATTGAGAAATCCAAGGATATTTGACTTATTGGGGAGCGATCGTATTCGCAAATGTCTCGAATAAATGAGCAATAAATGAACATTAAAAGGGCTGTCTCGAATAAAAGAACTAACCGAAGCCATATAAACCAGCACACCGTGAAATGGATAGACGGAATGGCCAAAAAATGGCCAAAAAACTCGAGTTTTGTGTGAATTTGACTTAACGTTTGAGAAATACTCCTGTTTGAGCTAATGGATGCCACACGTTTGAATTATCCTGTTTGAGTGACGATCTTTAGCCCCAATGTTCGTATTTATACTCGCCGCGCCTTTTAGCGCCGCCAGCGGTCGAATAACGAAGGTAAATCAGTTGTCAAGCGCCATCAGGGGACAAATTTAAGAAAGTAAAGCTTCTTCTTAACGCAGCCGATAGTTTTATCTATTTTTAGCAGGGATGGCAAACGAAAAAAATCGTAACGTTATAGCCGAGAAATTCCAATAGGATTCAATGCTAAAAGGTCGAGTATAAACCATGAATCAGAAATGGTTCAACGGTTAAACACTAAATAGTTTATTCGCTCTGGCTTGATGGAGCTATGTTGCCTTAAACTTTATAATTCGCACAAGGTTTGTGGCATCGGAGTATAAATACTCAAACCAAAACCACCAAAATCCTGTAAGCATGCGTGGAAGCTGGCAAAGCAGGCTCTGATGACGGTGAGCCAGCTTTCCATACCAGAAACAGGCTCCTGATGAGTTTTCAGGGCAGACATCGCACATGGTCCCGTAGACTGTAGTATCTCAAAAAAATGTGTTTTTGAGTAATTATTCCATTATGTAAAGGAAAATTGACTGAATCAAATGAAAAACCAATTTAAATGTAAACGTAGTCCTAAAATGTATTTATTTTTGGTTTTTTAAATTCCCATTTTTTAAAATTTAAATTGATTTTGTGGAAAACAAACCTAACTCTATCTTTTATTATTGCAAAAAAAAAACAAAAAATGAAGCAAATGATCTGTAAATTATTATCAAAGAGTAATAAATTGAAATATTCCTGTACAGACAACAGAAAAAAACAATTATTTATAAACAATTATTTTGAAATGAAAACTTTGAATGCGTTTTTCTTGAAATGGCCGATTTTGAGATACTACAGTCTACGGGACCATGTGCGACATGTCCGACCTGTTGGGGGGAAATTTGGATGTGAAAACATCCGCAAAAATAATATAATTTTGTTGTTTTTGCAGACCTTATAAGCCGAGAAATCCCAATAAGTTATAGATTTCGTTATATAACAAAATTCAAATTTTATTTCGTTACGTTATAACGATATAATTTCGTTATACATTGTATTCAAACTGAAAACTAAAAAAATGCTTTTTAATAATAGATTATTTATCACAAAGTAATTCAGTTCAACTTCCATGACAATAAATTCTATAAAAAAATTAATTAAACTTAACAAGTAGAAAATACAAAGAAAAATAAAAAGAAAACTAAAATAGTGATTCTTAAGTTAAAAAGTCGATAAAAACCTTAAAAGGAAAAAAATCGTACAAAAATTTTGTTCATTAAAAAAAATTTTCCCAACAAAAACGACATTTTTTGTGTCAATATCAAAGATCTTAGGGTATTTTGACGTCGCTGATTCTTAGTTGGACTTTGCTTTCGCCAGACTCACCCTACTTTTGGAAATACCAAAAAGAAAATATTTTGATACCAAAAAAGTTCTTAACACATTCACTGCCAAATCGATTTTGCTGTGTGTACGCTAATTGCCAACACCAGTTTTTCTTAAAATATTTATAAAAAATGAAAATTTGGGAGTTTGCGTGCATGTATTAAATTAAATTCATAATTGAAGCGTTGAGAGCAAAAGTGGCCCAAGTCAAATAATCGAGTTTTTGAAGCTCTTCCACTTTTGTACTATTATTGCCTGTAATTTTTTGGAAAAAAAATTTGTGTGGACTTTATTACTCAATGTTGAAATGTTCTTTAGTGCATCCAAACATTTTTATCTAAAAACTCACTCGCAATAGTGATTCGAACACAAAAAAATTCACGATTTCGACATGTGGGTTGGGCCACTTTTGCTTTGATAGCCTCAATTCATATATGCAATTTTTCCCTTGCCAAACCATAAATCAGAGTCTAATTCGCTACGCCACAGAAATTAAATTCGCTCATAAAAATCATAAGGCAACTACGCGTATTCGAGTTGGCAGTTAACATGTTAAAAGATTTTCTTTTTCGTATCTCCAGAAAAAGAGTGAATCTGACCAAAACCAAGTCCGATTTAGAATCAAACTATGATTAAAAATACTGCCTCAATATTTTTAATTATATTTTATGCAGGTGGTAGGTCTATGGGGTCATACTTGATGAAATTTTCAAAAAAAAAAAAATAATGAAAATTACATTAAATTTAATATAAATAAATAACGAAAAAACGAAATAATTTCTTTCGGCTTTTGGTTAGGTTTTTCGTTATTGTAAAGGAATTAAATTTCTATAACGTTATAACGTAATTTTGAGGAACAAACCGGAAAATCGTTATGTCGTTTCGTTATAACGTTTACGATCCCTGAATTTCGGGCTTTTTGAAAGGTCCATTTCTTGTAAGAGATTTCAGAAAACTTTTCTTATAAAAAAACTCGAAACTAGAGAATTTTTTACATCATCAGAGAGGCCAAACCACAACACTTTACCTTATTAAAAAACCTTTACAGCATTTTTGTCAGATACTTTATTACAAGAACACTTAATTTTAACATAAATGATTACGTGTCAGATAAAGGTATCCACTTGCACCGTTGGTTTTCCGTATCAATTAGACAACATTAATTCTGTCAGAAGCTTCTTCGGACTGCCACCCTGATTCCCACCTTCCCCTCAACCAAAGTGGATACCTCAATGAAAAAGAAGGTCATAACCACATCATTTAAAATTTATAATAATGCTACCACGAAAATAATGACAAGCAGATCAAATTAATTGCGTCAACGCGATGCGAAGAAATAATAATAAAATTTCAGCATGGAATAAAAAGTGTTGGGAACTTCATCCCGTAACGACAGTGAACAGAATTCCGTATAAAAATGATGAAAAGAATTTTTTTTTTCGTCGAATGCGGTATAATTAAAGGCGAATTCGAAAAATATGTGCGCCTTGAAGCTTTCCAAAATATTCTCAAGTTATGTCATTGGTGTTTGCGTGTGTGTGTGCGTGTGTGGCTTTTATTCATTCTTTCTTCCAAATTCTAAGAAATAACCTCAAAATTTAGGGTATAGCATAAAAATCGAATTCGGTGATGCGGTATTAGTTAAAGATTCTTCATTAGATATGATATTGATTGCCTCGGATGAAAGACAGCCAAAATTCAATAAAAATGTATATCACTATTGTTCACAAAATGGCATAACGTGTATATGCGAGATCCAGTTTTCTAAATATGTTATCTTTGGGTTTTATCAATAGATATTTGAAGTAAAGATTAACGATATATGTATAAAGCACGTGTCTTTCTGACTGAAATTCTGATCAAATTGGGATTACGGACCGTAAGGAATTCTTATTTTCGTTTCAATGCAGCGGAAAAACCTTCCAATCAAGATTATATAATAAAATCTTATCATTTTTCTCAACATTTCCGGAGTTGCTCCACTTTTCAGATATCAACATTATTGGTTTCTTCTTATAAGACAAAAAGACAAAAGAGTATTTAAGGTTAAACTAGATTCATATCGATATCTATAAAAGTTTTCAAGTTGTATCGCTTAAAGAAATCTATAAATTTCTCGATTTCTGATCAACTTTGATTTTTTCACATGATTAGAAGAGATACATGGAATTCAATATTCAAATTATGGTTTGGTTAAATCTTGTACGGCATTGGAAGAAGAAGAAAAAAAGCTACAAATTTGTAAGCGGTCTATTCTATGTTTTGCAATAATTTTTTGAATCGCCTGAAAGTAGGCAAAACAAATGAAAAATTAATATTTTAAAGAATTTCAAATCCAAGTTCAGTATATAAGCAACCGTCTGTATATTAAACTAAATCCAGATAACATGAAAGTTAATCGAACGGCGAAATTTTTATCTGTATTTTAATACATAAAAAAAAATTGGAAATTTTTTTAGAAAAAGCTGTTATTAAAAAATGTACTAAAAAAAATTTTTTTTTTGGGCAATGGGTATCAAAAATAAAAGTGAGATAAATATTTTTTTGAGTTTTTTATACTTTTATCTCGATTTTATTTCTAATACACGACAAAGATTCTTTTTTCCTTACGACTTTCCTTACGAAGACCTCTTCAAAATTCGGGGTTATTTTCCTTCTTCTTCCAAAAAAAAGTACGATTTTTGTTTTTTCAAAGTTTTAAAAACGAATTTATGGTAATTTTTCCAATCCCTTCAATTTAAGACTCTAAGCCAGCGTTTTCCAAACTGGGAGGCGTGGACTAGTCTAAGGGGAGGCGCGAATATTAGCCAGTATTGACAAAAAAAAAGTGCACGTGCAGCTAATACAATACGTAACATATAGGTACATATTAACTACTATGCTGCTGATGCTACCCTTACACCCTTAGCAAACATAACGGTTCAAATATTTTTAAGGGAGCTGTGGTAAAATAAAGTTTGGAAACCACTGCTCTAAGCGATGGCATAATTAATTAATACAACACGGCGCCTAACAGACGCCATTTTATTTTTTGATTTAGGCGCATATACATATTGTGTTGTCACCGTAGTTACGAATGTGTGCCAAATTTCAAGTCAAGCGGACATTTGGAAATGTGTCGAAATTCGGCAGCAAGATTTGACCCTGACAAACAGACAGACAAAAAATCAAGCTAATTAAAATTATTTCAGTCCACAAGTTTTTGTCACTAATAAAGCTATATCAACTGTGTTGCGTTACCTAGTTAGACGTTTGCTTTTCACGAAGGGTTCTTAAATTTTTATTTATTTGTATTTTTTTTTGTTCGAATATGGAAATATAAACCTTTTGTGGGAGGAAAAATGTACAAATTTGTTTGATTGTCTTAAAAAATCGCAAAATGCGGCAACGGTTTCGACAAAAACATGAAAAACTTTTCTTTTTTTGTATAAAGACCTGTTTTTATTCAAACCAATATCCGAAAAAACTGTTTTCAAAAGCTGAAATTTTTGATTGGAACAAATTGATAACCGAAATTGCATCCGAAAAATATTTTAGCTGTCAGATGCAGCTCGGATTCTACATTGTGGAACACTTTCGGACCGAATTAATTTTTCAGACGAATTTAACCTAACTTTTTGATTTTCAGAGCATGTTGCGTATGCGAACGATCATCCGAAAAATGTGTGTGGCACGCATTTTTTAGTCAGGATTCAATGAAAACACACTTTAACACTCTAACTGCCACGTCAGTCAAAAATACCTGACACCTAACTGTACACAACGGCCACAATGAAAATTATTAAAGTATTCGCTGCAACCGCAACGATTTTTTGTAGTTGCACACATTTTATGGTAATAAAATAACATTTAGGTATAATTTTGTTTCAATTTTATTTTCGTTTAGTGCCTTTTTGACTGACAACTAAATATTCGAAAAAGGCTTAAAACTGTCGTGGCAGTTAGAGTGTTAAGTAAAGAAAAAAGACTCAAATTTCAACATTGTTATATTTTATTTATAACCTGTAATAACCTGTAACTATAACTTGTTTCTATAACCAATTTTTATAACCTATAAAAACAGGTCGTAGAAATATAGTATTTACCCACTCTTTTCAATATTTTCTTAAAACTTGAAGCTTTATAATAATTGTTGTAACGCTTCCTGATTTTAAATGAAACGCAGCTGGGTAGTTTATATTTATTTAATGCGTAATGTTCGCTAGTTTAACACAGACTCATTCTCCAGTTTCTGCCAGGGAGTTACCATCTCTAATTCATTTAATTCAGCTAGTATTCAACAATAATTATTGGGTTTTTTTTTGTCGTTTCTTCTGAAACCATTTTAAATTTCAAATTCTGTTATTAACGCACAGACGAAATTTCCAGGAGAGATTTTTTTTATTAATTTATAATAAAGGAACCGAATAATTCATATCATCAAATTGCCTTCAAAATGTTTCCAGAATTTACAATTTCAGATCCCAACATATTAAATTCCATAAAATTAGAGACCCAAAAACTTTGCCCAAATTCGAGAATTCTAAAGTTATTAAATAATTTTGTCAATTCAAGAAATTTACTGGAAACTTTGACAAATACTTATAGAACTGTAATTCAATTTATCTCGAAATTTCGGAAAATATTAAAGTTGTGAACTTTTCCAGACATAAAAAGGGATGCGAATTAATAATTGATTTCAGGTCTTGTGAACCAATCTTAAATCCGGCTAGAAAAAGGATAAGAAGAAAACTTTAATAAAGAGATAACTGACCTCAAACTAATGAAGGAACTTTGTTAACATTTGGAGATTCTTGGCATCTCTTTAGCACTCACTCGTCAACAATACCCCACAGCCCTTCGCTCTCGTTCCACTTCAACAGATTATCAAAGTTTTCCATTTAAGGGAAATCCCTTAAGGGTGAAATGGCTTAAGTTAATTTCGCACAAGGACAACGCAATAAATTTAAGTATGGCGATTATGTGCGATATGTTTGTTTCACCCGAAATGGAATTATTTTCTAATTGGAAAGAGTAAAAAGGGTTCACGGATAATGTAAAAGTGGTGAAAGCAATAATTATTGCCTAAAAGCAACATCAAGTAAAAAATCTCAACCCATACAACTTTAATGCGCTATTAAGGGAAATGAAATTCAGTTCATTTTTATTTTACCGGCCGACCTCGTTCGCATTTTCTTTCACTTTTATACATAAGGACGTATGTAAGATTTTGTGTTTATGATTTCTTCTAGCATATGGGGTTAAGTATGTTTTATCGGTCGGGCATTAACATCGTGTGTTGACAATGAACTTTTATGAAGACATATTAGTCGTATTAGATGGATATAAAACGAGGTTTAATCGAGCAAAAATATTTCTGTTATATTTTTATTAAGTCGTTAAATGTGCTACACTTACCATGAAAAAATTGGATTCTTCTAAGATCATTCACAGATGATATCCTTTATCACGTTTGCTGCTGTTTTTTTGGATGGCGCTTTTGTAATTTTACCTAAAACGTAATTATGTTTATTTTAGACTATGAAAGAAATACAACTTATATTATCAAATGTTAATTATTACAGCACAAATAAGAAAAAATAAATAAATATCGTAGTAATTTACTTTTGGAACTAAGCCAGCTATAATTAACCCTATATATGTGACACCAGCCCACACATGCACCACATGAAGCTTTCATTCGTAGCTTTTCCACGATTTATGCTACGAAAAGTATTAACGAGGAAATTATATCCTGCCAAATATCTCTTGGGTGACATTTTACTAATTACTTCATTATTTTGAACTAAATTAGATACTTTATTCTGATATATTTTTTACAATGGAAAAAAATCATAAATAATGTACAAAAAGATAAACATGAAAATATCTGAAACACTGAAAAGAGATTTTTATAAATAAAAAAAAATTGTGTCGATTTTTCTACATTTATTTTTATGTGATGTCCCAAAAATCATATTAATATATAAAAATGAGTTGGTGTCTGTCTGCCTGTCTGTCTGTTCCTCTTTCACGCAAAAACGGCTGAACCGATTGACTTGAAATTTGGCATGAGTGTCTGCGGTAGTTCTGGTTCCAACATAGGCATACGCAAAATTCAACGCGAGGGGTGGGGGGAGTAAGGAGAGGGGGTAAAGTGATCTCGAACCTTAGCTCTTCCTTTATATTACCCTTTCGCAGGGAAACTACCCCTGCGGGGATTAGCCTGAAGTTTAGCTCCAACATAGACCATCAAAAAAAAAACTAAAAATTTGAAAAAACTTAACCCGACAACGACGGGTATGCAAGCTAGTAAAGAATATTTGCATTCGGTTGTAACTATCAAAGAATGATGTTCCCCCATAACTTTCAAACCCCTCAACAGAGAATATTGAACCACCTTGCGCGGGAATGCTTGAGATGGCGCGGCTGTTTTAGCCATGTTTGCACGAGGAATTCCCCTCCCCTCTGACCCCCTCACCTGCTATGTCGTCAACCAGTCAACTGATTTTCATGGAGTTTCCTCCAATAGACAGAGGATTCTTTAGAGAGCATATATCTCCGAAAAAATTCTTCTGTTTTGAACCGCTGTTGAAACCAGTCTGATATCTGAAACCAGTCAACGAATTTTTTTTAAAAAAATCTTTTTTTATTGTTTACTAGGGGCTGCGCCCCGAACCGCTTCGCGGTTCATCCCCCTTCCGCAGGTCGGCCTTCGGCCTCCCTGCCCCCGTCGGCCTACGGCCTCCACAACTACTCGGCCTTCGGCCTCGCCCCTCGCGCTTGAATTGTTGGAATTTGATGTATGGAGAGGTTACGTAAAATTATTTAAATATATTTCAGCTCTCGCCTTCCTCTTTACTCGGCCTTCGGCCTCGACTAAAATGCAGATAATTAACCCAAAAAAGGGAAATTTTTTTAGAGACATTTTTCTTTGTGACCCAACAAACAATTTTTGGTATCTTTGCATTCCTTTTTTTAATGAGTTTTTGGAGTAGCAGGTTACCCAATATAATAACGATGTAGGAGGTAAAGTCATAAAGAAACAAACATACAACATTTTTTATTAGAGTGAAATTTTGCAATAAGAATTTCAAAAGGTGTTCCAATTGAATTTTCATGTATTGAGTATTTATGTAGAATTGGATTCTAAACACTGTTTGTTCTTGGAGTTTTGCAATAAAGTGAACCGTTTTCGAGAAATTTGCAAATAACTTTTTGGATTGTATGGGAGAGGGGGGAAGCTTAAGGGGTAGGTGCACCAAACTTCACAGAAACACCCTCTGTGCTAATCTAAAGTTTTCCTGAAAATTTGGTCAAAATCGGTTCAGCGGCTTAGAAGTCTATAAGCCACATACATACATACATACATACATACATACATCCATTTTTATATATATAGATAGATAATATCCATTCGATTACAAAACCACGAGCCTTGTCCCAGAAAATGATTTTTTTGGTGAGAAATCCGCACTTGGCTGTTGGCAGTCTATTTCATTTTATCACTATTGCTTACTTTATTGAGGAAAAGGAATTTTAAAGTAAAACAGTGTGCCATAGTAACAAAATTAAGAAACTGGGTCGGATCAATTCGACCTGAACTTCTAAAAAACATTCAATTGCACTTTTAAAGTTGTTTTGGTAGAAGTTGAACTTTAGAAGAGTTTATAATTGCAGGTTAAATTTCTTTGTATACAAAAATTCTAAGAAACCCCAAATACATCTTAAAAGCGAAGAGAACAAAATATGGCTTTCATACTTAAATGACTTTGTGTATTAGTATATGAAAACCACTCTCATAAGCATAAAAGAAAGTATCAAAATCATGGAATAAATTCATATGGAAATGCATTAGAATAATATGTGAAGATTTGGTTTAAGGATGAGAAATTTTAACCATTTCCAACCACATATAAAACAAAACAATTCTGAGATTAAACCATGAACAATGCCGCATAGTTTATGCCGTTTTTATAGCATTCGAGTTTGACTTAAATTATTAAACGCCTGTTTTTATGCAAAAGGAAAATAACTGAGCACTACAAGTCATGCAGCAGTCAAACATTTCCATGGAATTACGTATGATCGCGATGTCAGAGAACAAAAAAGTCACTGAGCTTGAGAAGTTCTTGCTCCTTTTTATGCAGCCATCAAATTTAGTTTGTTCAGAAGGTTTTGAAAGCGAACACTAAAAAAACACCAGCATAAAAGGATAAAGGCCGCCGGTATATAAAAGTTTTTTTTTAACCTCCTTGTCACGTACACTTTTTAAGCATACAATGTACGCTGCCTACAAGCACTACATAATCACGTGGCATAAAAATTGTTTTCTTTTTCTACACTAAAATACCAAAAAGTTTTATTTTTCTACGATTGCTTTTATGCTTCACAAAATACTGGTGCATTTTTAACGAAAAACAAAAAAATTTCAAAGAACCCGTCCAGAATTTTGAAAAGTTTTCACATAAATGTATGAAAAATCCAAATTGCCGCATGGTTTACTTCTTCTTGTTTATTATGCAATGTGAACACCGGTTTTTATATTTTCCTCGTGAGAAACGGGGGCTACAATCCAATTTTTTAGCTTTTTAGTGGATTGAATGAAGTTTGCGTGCTTGAACCTCATTAAGATTCGAAACGCCCAATGAATGCGTCTCGGAGTTCAGTTAGTCTAAAACAAAGCAAAATGTGAAAATATTTTGACTTTATACCAGCTACTCTTCGTGTAGCTTACTATCGAAAGACACGTTTTTTTTTTTAAACACTCACGTTTGGGACTGGTTACTTTTCCTTAAATATCAAAATGAGTTTGAAGTTTTTTTTCACCAATTTGTAGTTAGAATAAAGTGCAGCCTACATACATGCAAAAGTCCCGACAAACCCAATAGCATAAGTCCAAGGGTTGTAATGCAGCAAACTTATGCAAAAAGAGGTATAAGCATACTTCTAGGCGCCGCCGTTCGTAGTAATGAATTTACCTGCAGCATCGATCGGTTTGTCTGTGTTGGTATACCTACATATCTATATAAAATGCATTGCAATTTCCCGACCTGATTCTACATTTTTTTTAAACCTATAGTGTTTGCGTGACTTGACTTCCGCATGAAAAAACCACTTCCTTTATAATTTCCGGTAAACAGATGCCAGATTCATTTTTTGTATAAATATTGTTTTTAATTCAGTTAAATTTATGCAAAAATTTAATCCGAATATTCAAGCGTCCAATTTTGTGGTTCATGGGGAAGACAAACATTTTGGAAAACTCTAAGAACTTTTCATTTTCTTTTAGGGGTGAATTTTTGAGTTTTTAATCTTTTAAGCACTATTGCTGGACACGAAAATATTTTTCTTTAAAAGTCCATTTAAGATTTCATGATATTCTGATTAAACCCCAAAACATGGAGGGAAAATGTTGATTTAAATTTTTCAAGAAAACATATTGTACATAAATATAGGAAAATGTTTAAAAAAAATAAGAAAAGAAAAACTCTTTAAGATTCTTAAACGAAAAACTTCTCAATCTTGTGGGGTTGAATTTTTCCTAAGGCCAATTTCCATTTGCTAGGGTTTTGTTTATCCAGCAATGGTAGATGTTTGCTCTTTTGTTTATTCTGTTTCTGAAGTCTCTTCGACCAACAAAACTATGCGCAGTGTCATTTAATGTTTGTAAACCACCATCACATATTTCACCTTCCAATTTTCCTCACATTTTCCAGCAATCCTATTTTGTATCACCCTTATTATACCCGAATTTTCCACATAATTTCCAACAGTTTCCCACCAAAGTTACCCTACTATGTAATGTACCTTAAAAGACTAATACTGAAATTTGTGAGTTCTATAAAAGGATAAGGGCTTTGTCAACACTTGGACCTAAATAACACAAAGACTGCCTCTTTATTTATTTGTCGTTTGTCTTCGCATTTCTCATCCATTTATCTTGACGTTGAATTAAAGTTTGGGTAAAGTTACGTAAAAAAAACTTCCTTTTAGTACAACTTCCGCGTAAAATTCATTGCTCAGGGTGAAAGTAATTAACTTTTTTTTAAAGTAACATGGAAAGGTTAGGAAGTAAAAAATATTTAGAATTCCCTTTTCTTGCGAAATTCTTGAATTTGAATAACACTTTTAACTACAATAATTCAGTAGAAACTTGTAACAAATGTAGTATTTGTAAAACACTTGTAAAACTCAATTCTCTAAAGGCGCTCAATTTGTTGAAAAACTTTCTAGCAATATTCTCGAAAGATATTTGAGTTTTTGAAACAGTTAAAGATTTTAATATTAATTAAGAAGTTTATCACTGGAGAAAACTTTTCCGTAATAATTTGAATTCATGCTTCAGAATTTTTTAACTTCATTTGGTTTTTTATCTTTTGTAAAAATTTATTCTTTACTACCTTATCTTTTGCATACCCGTCGTTGCAGGGTTAAGTTTTTTCAAAAAAAAAATTTTTTTATGGTCTATGTTGGAGCTAAACTTCAGGCCAATCGGCTCGGTAGTTTCCCCGCGAAAGGGTAACATAGCGCAAAAACTAAGTTTCGAAATCACTTAACCCCCTCCCTTTACTCCCCCCACCCCTCGCGCTTCTTTTTCGTATGCCTATGTTGGAACCAGAACTACCACAGAGACTCATGCCAAATTTCAAGTCAATCGGTTCAGCCGTTTTTGCGTGAAAGAGGAAAAGACAGACAGACAGACAGATACCCACTCATTTTTATATATTAGTATGATTTTCATGCAAAAATTTAGATTTTTTTTTTCAAATATCTCCATTTCTAAGGAAAAATCCCCCATTTTTTGTTTTTGAGTTTTTGGGTGTATTTTGAAATAAGCATGCGTTCCAGAAATACCAGAAATATTCAAATAGCGGCGCTTGGGCTGAATCCGGCCCGCAGAGCTTTCCAATTCGGCCCGGCCGGAGTTTCATAAAAAAGTGCCTGCGGCGCATTTTTTTCGTGTATACGCTATTTTAAGTATTTTAAAGCAGATAATATTTCACGACTTCTTAAGGCTTAACGACTTGGAATTGCAAAGTGTATCAAGTTTTCCATGCAATTATGTGGTTTGTGGCGTTCTGTGGCGACATTAGTATGTAAAGTCTAGTACGCAGTTCGAGTAAAATGAAATTTTAACGCGGTCTCCAAATTGGCACATTAAAACCGAAGTAAAAACTGTTTGTGGAGAAAAAACATTGACAGCCGAGCACACACAATTAAAAAACCACACTCGTTAAGAAAACTGGAAACAGAACCTCTATTATTTTCATCTGTCAAATTTTTACCTCGAATTTAATGTACCGAACAGTTAAAATGCTGGTAAAATCAAGTGGAGACTTTCTACGCCATCTAGTGTAGTGTAGTGTAGGCAACATTGCAACATGAGTTTTTCACATCATTTTACCAGCGAACTGCGTACCGCTTGGTAAAATTTCTGAGGTTAAATTTAAGCGCAGTGTTAAATTTGTATGGAAAATTTCATTTTACTCGAACTGCGTACTAGGCTTAATAAGAAAAGAGAATGAAAAAATCCATTTTTTTTTATTTTTTCGAACCTTACCCCAAATGAGTTATACGAAAATAGTAGTTTTCTATCAAATTTTAGAAAAGTAACGTTAGCTATTGTATAATGGCTATCTTCCACACAATCTTTGCGAAAAAGTAAGTTTTTTTGTCAATTTCTCGGAAACTATGCCCTTTTATATAAAAAAAATTAATGTTCCAAAACTTCAAAGAAAATAAAATTTCATGCATTTTTTTCTTTGACGGTTTTTAAATATGTTTAACGGTTCTCGAGATATTTGAAAAAATATCATTTTTTTTACATTTTCTTTGCGAAACAAAATATTGCAGAGGAAAGTTTCGTGTTGATCACAACTGATACTTTTATTTTTACGTTTAATTTACACTAAATTTTCTTTGAAACATCAGAAAAACCCAACGGGTACATTAACACTACCTCAATTAAAATAATCAGCAACAATTAAACATCTGTTTGCTTAATTATTGAAAAAAAAACAATTTCTTCAAGACAAGTACTTTTCCTTGAAAAAATGATACAATAGTTACTAAAAAATGGGTGGATGTAATTATTTAAAGTTAACATAGAAAGCAAGAAAAAAAAACAAATAAAGCACACATTGAAAAACCTGAGAATGAAGGAAAACTCGTCGAAGTATGGAAAAGCGAAATATGAAACAGCAAAATGATCTCTAGAAGGGATTCCTTTAGATAATTTAATATCATTTTCTCCTACTTCCAGTAAACGTGCAGCATAAAAAACATTCCTCAGACTCGTAAAAAGACATGTCCTTGAGGTAGATACGCAAAATTTCAATTGCTGGAAAATTACGCGAGTAGCGAAATTTTCCTAGTCTTGAGAGTTGAAATACAATTTCCTCAATTTTCAATGTCTACTTGGAATTCATCTGCAAGTATACTTGGATATCTATATTTATATCTATTAATGGTGAAAACTTTCAGATGAATACCCAAGTTTAAAGTGAATGGAAGCGTTTGGCGCTAAGTGTGGTGAAAATCACAGGGGAAAAAAAAGAGGTTTAACAAGGAAAATATTCCGGAAACAGTCTCTCTTGAGTCATCATTTGACTTGAACAATTTAGATGAAAATTACCAAAGTCCCATCGAAATTAAGTTTGGTATTGTGTTTATTTGTTTTTGTACATTAGACATCACAAATACTGCGGCAATTTGATATCTTCTGTCTAGGATTAAATTTCTACTTACCTCGCAAAGTCTGAAATTTTCCCGGCAAAACACTTCAGAGGACATTGGGAAAATTCCTCCGCCAGTGTGATCAATTGATCTAAATTTTACTACAAGTGATTTTTCCAATTAGGAACCATGAAAAATACCAACCGAAACCATCAGCAAACCAGAAGGCATCCTTCCGCCAGATGTCTTTTTAGAATTTTATTCGAGTAATTTATGGCACAGTTTCCCACGAATATCCTTTCGGTGAATATATCAACACCAACACAATGTTTGAATATATTTAGATATTCTAACGATAAAAAGGAATGCAATTAGCACAGATCTGTACCAGGTTTTGGAGATGATGACGTTGAATGTGAATCTGAATTCTGCCACACAGCCTTCCGGAGGTCTTTTGTCTTTTCGCACTGAATCTTTAAGACTCATTTATGTTTTTGTTCCGTTCGCATTATTGAAGATGTTTCCCATCCCGCACCCAATTATTTTGCTCCCTGCGCTTTGTAAACAACAGTCATCTGGCAGCAAGGATTTTTGGCAAATGAAATTCGTTAATTAGACAGGAAAAGTCTCATTTGAGGCGGAGGCCAATTTTCATTCCAAGTCGGGAATTTTTATTACTGTCGGTCGATGGCAAATTGGGTCATTTCTTAAAGATATATTTATTTCTTTAGAATTTAAATCTGAAAGGAAATTTGAAACAAAGTCATTTGTTGAAAATGTTGGGAGTTGGAAAAGTTGTTTTTGATATTTGTTTTACCTAAATTCGGTCTGAATGCAAAGAAGTTGCATCAAAATTGCGAAAAGTTACGAAAAGTTGCAAAACTTCTTCTTACATCTCTGATGACTTTTATATTTACTTATATTTATTTTTAACTAGCTTGCATACCCGTCGTTGCCGGGCTAAAGTTCTTTTAAAAAAAAGTTTTTTGCACAAAAAACCCAGAAATAGCTTAAAAACTATTGGAAAAAACCGAATTTCAAACCGAATTTCAAAATTCTAACACCAGATTCGTGATCAGCGGCTCCGAAACCCCCATATTGCCAGTTTTTTCTAGGAAAATCGAAAAAGGATATTTGGGTTATCCTTACAGGAGCTTCCGTTGGCAATTTCATCACCAGATTCGTGATCAGCGACACCCCCTAATGCCACTTTTCCCCGGGAAAAATGGGAAAAAGAATATTTGCGTCATCCTTAATAGGTCCTTCGGTTCCGTGTTTTGAAAATCTGACACCGGCTTCGTGATCATCGACCCCCGAAAACCCCCTCATGCAATTTTTCCCCGGGAAAAATTGGAAAAAGGATATTTGCGTTATGCTTACAGGACCTTCCGTTTCTAATTTCGAAAATCTAACACCGGCTTCGTGATCATCGACCCCCGAGAACCCCCTCATGCCATTTTTCCCCGGGAAAAATTGGAAAAAGGATATTTGCTTTATCCTTACAGGACCTTCCGTTTTGAATTTTGAAGATCTAACACCGGATTCGTGATTAGCGACCCCAAAAACCCCCGAGTGAAACTTTTCAGCCTCCTATTGAGCAGGATTCATGGCGAAAATCACGGTTTAAAAACACCCAAACCCCCTTTTCACGGTTTAAAAACACCCAAAACCCGTTCACCCCCTTAGGGGTAAAATTTCGGAAAACCCCGCCTTAGTGAGCGCCTCCGCGATGGTTGGGACATATTGTGAAAGTTTCAAGTCTCTAGCTTCAGGGGTTTGGGCTGGGCGTTGATGAGTCAATCAGTCAGTCAATCAGTCAGTCAATCAGTCAGTCAGTCAATCGGTCAATCGGTCAGTCAGTCAGTCAGTCAATCAGTCAGTCAATCAGTCAGTCAATCAGTCAGTCAATCAGTCAGTCAATCAGTCAGTCACTCAGTCAGGTTAAACGATTTTATAGATTAAAATATTTGCTGTTATTTTATTTAAAAATTTCCAAACATTTCTATTAGTGGCTCATCATACCATCTATCCCATCTCACTTACTTTACCTAAAACCTCATCTCGATCAGACATCAAATGTATTTCTTTTTCATGAACTGTCATTAGAATGTCCTGTGGAGACAACTTTTGTCAGAATTTTTTTCGATTCTCTGGCAATAACGCTCGAGAGCCCACCAAACATGGGCAATTTTTTTTTAATAAGAGCGACGAGCGATGTGTGTAATGCTACATTCACACGAATGACAAATTTGTCATTTTTTTCTTGTCATTATGTTAATTCCCGTGTAAATGGCACAATTTTTGTAATTTTTTCTGTCAGAAAATGTCAATCTCTCATAAAAGAATGAACTTGTCCATTCTTTTATGACAGATTGTCATTCGTGCAAACGCAATATTAGTTATGACAAAAGTTGAATACTAAAGTTGTCATAACTAATATTGCGTTTGCACGAATGACAATCTGGCATAAAAGAATGGACAAGTTCATTCTTTTATGAGAGATTGACATTTTCTGACAGAAAAAATTACAAAAATTTTGCCATTTACACGGGAATTAACATAATGACAAGAAAAAAATGACAAATTTGTCATTCGTGTAAATGTAGCATTAGTTTTAGAGCTAAAATCAAATTAATGATCTTTAAAATTTTACTATCAATAATTTCATATTTTTATTCAAAAATAATTTCAATGTAATCCATTTCGATGGATATTAGATTTACCTGAAATTTCGCAAGTAGATGAAATTTCGGTTTGAAATTGTACCGCCAAAAAGGGAAACTCAATAAAATTCTATTTATTTCACAACCACAGGTTTGCCGAGAAAATTATAAATTAATTTTCCGATTCTCCCAAAACTCACTTTCAGTTAACCTTTATATAAAAGTGCAATAAAAGCTTTTCAAAAAAAATATCAGTTGTGATCAACATAAACTTTTCCTCTGCAATATTTAGTTTCGGAAAAAATATGTAAAAAATAACCATTAAAGATACATTAAAACCGTTAAAGGAAAAAATGCAGAAAATTTTTTTTATTTTGAATTTAGTTATGCATTTTTTCTAGAAGTTTCCGCTAAATTTTCAAAAAATGTCATTTTTTCAAATATTTTGAGAACCGTTGGAAGAAACCGCTAAAGCGAAGAATTTGGGATATTATTTGCTTTAAGTTTGGTTGGCTGTATTTTTTCTTAGAAGTGCATAGTTTTCGAGAAATTTTCAAAAACGTGTATTATTTAAAAAACAAAAAATTTATGGCAGGTATCCGTTAAAGTTAATATTACTTCTCCAAAAGTAAATTACGGTTTTCGTAAAACACATTTGCAAAAAAAAATATTCCAGTTTATTTGTCCACATGGTGCCGAATATCCAATGACAGATTAATGTACAAAACAAAATACAACATGATGTTTATATTTTCTACAAAAAATATACTAACTTAATAATTAAACTTACCAAAAATACGAATTTTATTTCCTTAACCGGCTTTTACAACTTCAGGCGGCCATAACTTTTCACAACTCAATTCTTCAAATCAAATCAAATTTCAGGATGCATGCCGTATCACATCAGCAACAAATTCACAGCAGCGCCAGCAGCGACACATTTGTAACCATTTTAATTTGTCTTTCATCGAGATTGGTTTTGATTAAAAATCTTGTTCTCTTTATTAATTTCTTCACAGTTTCCTTTTCACCCCCCTCCGCAACGACAATAAAACTTAATAAATCCTATCATATTTTCGTATACCTTCTAAGCAACTGAAATAAATTGTTTCTGTTCTAAATATAATTGGTAACCAAGGAAACTCCAGAAATCTATATATGTCCCTACTTTCACCGTCCGTACACTTCTGTAGAAAAAATCTTCAATTGTTTTAAGATGAAAACTGAGACAGGCGACGAGAAAATAAAGCAGAGTGTCTATGGACATTAAAAATATGTTTTCTATTCTGAAAAATGAAAACCGAAAGCGAAACGAAAGCATGAAAAAAAGTGTAAAGAAATTATGAGACACAAAATGAATTCTATGAGCGACATATCATTAAAAGCTGGATTGAAATTGTTTTTTTTTTTACTGTTGCTTTTTGTGCAAATTTGAAATTCATTTCGTTGTCTGTATTTTTCTCAAGTTCGCATAATAAATTCTTAGATGTTCATCTGCAACAATATCAGCTCAAGTTTTCATTTTTTGTTTGTATATTTGAACAGAGATTTCATTTAGATGTGGCGTAGTTACAGCAGACACGCAGTAAATTATGTTATTATTATGTAAATTTATGTGAAACAAAACATAGAACAAAGTGATGGCACAAGAGAACGCAGCGATTTGCTACTTGAGGCATCTGATTTTAAGTTTGAGAGCAATTCCTCGAAGGACTTGAATTCTTTGAAGGATATTAAAGAATAACCACGACTAAGAAACTGAATGAATATCGACTGGATTTTTTTATTACTTTCTTATACGAAGTGTAATAAAGCATTGTATTCATGAAAACTTTCAACCTCATAATTTTGTCTGAAAATCATTTCCTCCAGCACTCCTGGATCGATTGGAACATTATTACCACAGAACTATATAACATAGAACAACTGTCACCATACAAAGCTCTGCTGAAAAATGGTCCCAAAAGTATTTCCCTCTTTATCGTACTTGAACGCATCCACTGAACTGTATGAGGTCGCGAAATTCAAATTTAGTTTGCCGCGAAATTCAAATTTCACAAGTTTGAGACTAACTTTAGGCGCAAACAAATAACTTTAGGCGCCAACACCATTCCGAAAGTCTATTTTCCTTTGACAGCTCACGGTTTAAACGAGAGGACTATATTTATTTTCATACGGTTAACTCGCTCTTACTTGACTCGTTTTGATTCACTGAACTGTATTGAAATGGGACCATTTGAGACAGCAAATCGAGCGATCTAGTATATCTATGATTATTCCTCTAATGTGGACAGCACATGACTTTAATATACAAAATCTACGTTTCTGCACAATTTACTTCACGAATAAAATATTAGTTTACATAAAAATACAATTTTTTTTTAAGAAATCTGAAATATCTCGATACCGGTAAAATATATCGATTTACGATAAAATGTAGATAATTTAAATGTCTTTAATTCTGCCATTAACTGTTTTTTCGACAAACCGTCAGTTTTTTCCCAAGCTTTTACCTTTTTTTATTTTCTTTTAAAATTTTAATGATAATATCTCGAGAACGGTAAAAGATATGGGATTACGGTAAAAGACAAAATTAGTCTCTTCAATTCACCTCATATATTAAACCACCAAAGACCCGTTTTTTCGAACGGGTGCAACAAACAGATTTTTTTTAAATGATTTTTTTTTGCCTCCAACTTTTGTTATAAATACATAAGACTACTGAAAAACGCGTAGTTTCGGAGTGAATAACAAAAAATGAAATTGCCATAGATTCATAGAAAAATAGTTGAAAGTATGATTAAAGATATTAACATTCTGCACATTTTTGCCTTTTACCATAAATCGATATAACGGTAAAAAGTTTGAGATATTTCAGATTTTCGGTACATGTTATTTTCTATGGGGGTTAAAAATACACTCTATACAAATTAATGATGTTTAAGCTATCAGTATTCATTTAAAAAAAATTAAAAATTTTTAATTTTCCACAACTACGTTCACTGTAGTCCAGATTTTTACTCAACTAATCAAAATTGGGTCACAAATGTAGGTACTTAAAGGTGCACTGAATGAGAATAGAGTGTTTGAAAATAAATAAACAATAAGTCAATTCAATTTTTTTAGCAACTTTTAACTGCGTTGCCATATGGCATCAAAATACCGAATGCGTTAAACTAAAATAGTAGTTGGGTTTATAGTGTAAATTGTGCACAGATGTAGATTTGGTATAAGATAATCATGTGCTGTTCATATAAGATATTTTTTCGTATTTTCTAAGAACCGCGCGAATCGGAATACTTTACGAATTGTTTTACATCTCGGTATTTTCCACAAAGCGACGCTAAGAAAATATTGGAAAAATGTCGAACGCCCACTTCCAGTTTCATCCCTCAAATATCCATACCCTAGAGTCAAAGTTGGTACTTTCAAAAAAACGGAGAGTTTCTATTTTGTTTTTCAAGCAACTTTGTGGGCACTTCAAAAACGCCTCAACACATCTCGTAAAATAAAATGGTTTTATGGATTTTTCTGCATATTTTTCATACACGTATGCTGTAGGATAAAACAAAACATTATGAAGTGCTTCGGTTTTGTGATCCTAGGCGGTATCGAAATTATAAATAAAAAAAAAAAGCTTTTATGCCAAACTTACGGCATATTTGGCTTGTGGAATGATTTTTTTTTTCATCAAATTTTTCCCAAGCTTCATTAAAATACGAAATTCATACAGATAGGAATACATACAAAAGTTTAATGGGGCTACGAATATAAATATCTTTAAGATCCTTTGTTTTCTATGTGTTTCAATAAAATTGGATTTTTTCTTTATGAAAGTGATTGTTATAGCCAGCAAAAAAAATCTCATACATCCGACTTTAGTGTAGATATTTTATATTGGGAAAATACCAGACTTTTTTGTTTTGTGAAGAATGTAGAATCCTCAAAAGTAGCATATTTCCATCCACACTTGTTATGTTTTAAGAGTTTACTTTTAAAAATATGCAAACAATTGTTACTCCAGACTGTTTACAATTCAAGTGAATTTGAATACATTTTCCAATGCGTATTTCTGATGATCGGGAAAAGTTTCCCAGTTATTATAATTACTTTGTGAGAGTTTTTAAAATTTTGTTTCAAAACAATTAATTTTTGCAGCAACAGATTGTTTTGAATTTTAATTTCATAAGAAAATCAGCATATTTAAAAAAAATATATGATGTGAACCGCACATGACTTTCTAATAAAGTGCCTTTCAATAAGGACATAACAATTTTGTATTTTAATAAAAACGCACCCTAAAACTTTTTTATGATCTGGCAATGCTAAAACGTCAGTCAAGGTTTACATTTTTATCATGGTGAAGTTCACGAACAAGCAATGCCACACATCTGGTCAAACAATTGATCTATTGAAGGAGAAGTTCGGTAATCGTGTAATCTCGAGAAATGGTCCGGTCGAATGGCCACCTCGCTCATACGATTTAACGCCGTTGGATTTCTTTTTATGGGGTTATGTTAAGTCGTTGGTTTATGCCAACAAGCCAACAACGTTAGAGGAGCTCAGGAACAATATCGCACGCGAAATTGCCAACGTTCCGGCCGATATGTGTGGAAGAGTGGTGGAAAATTGGCTCCAAAGAATCAATCAGTGCAAACGTGCTCGCGGTGGCCTAATGAATGACATCGAATTTCATACTTAAATGTAACATGTCCACTACACCTGGAATAAATTTCAGCCCGATATCTCAATTATTCTGTGTTTTATTAAAATACAAAATTGTTATGTTGTTATATTCAAGAAAAAGGTTTTTTTACGAAATTTGAAATAAATTGATAACAGTAAAAGGAATCAATTTACGGAGAATTTTATCATATTTTTTTTTTCGAAAAACCATTAATTTGCAAGCAGTTCACAAAAATTTAACTTTTTACATTTTAATGAAAATATCTGAATAACGATACAAGATAACGGATAATAATAAATGACAAAATTGTGGAAAATACCATTCTCATTTATTCATCTCAAGAGTGTAACCAGCAAAAAATCGTTATTTTTCGAGATAATCGCAAAAAACTGATTTTTTTAAACATTCTTGATAATCTCGATAATGGCTTGAAATACACAGTTCTAGTAAAAGGCAAAAATTTAGGAAATGGTATTGTCTCCAACTTGTGTATAGTTTCGCAGTAAATCCCGAGAATCGAATTTGGAATTTTTAAAAAGCCGCCATCATGAATATACTTCGCAAAAGAAAGTAAAAATGGCGCGTATTCAGAGTGCGTTTTTTCCATAGGTTATTTTAAGCATGAGTTTAAACTGACAAAAGACCATAATAAACTGTCATTTTAAACTCATGCTTAGCAAAACTTATGTTTAAAAATGATTATGAATACGCGACAATGTTTCTCCATTAAACTTTTGTTGAAATAGATACGAAAGAAAACTAACATTCGTATTTATTTGTTTGTTTGTTTCTCCATTTGTCAGGTTCAAATTTTGCAATCTAATTTTGACCCACTTCCACTCATCCGATTAACTTGAAATTTTGCACACATACGTTAGACCGATGACATTACAATGTAATTCGTCCTTGTAGACGAAAGGAAGGTCCTGTAAGTAAGGACTACGTGATTATCCTTTTCTTTGAGTTTTCCCGAGAAAATATATTCTGAGGGTTTTTGGGGTCGCTGAATCCGATTCTTACATTAAGAAAAACGTCTATAATGATAACGCAAGGTCCTGAAAAAAAACCGTGATTATCCTTTTCCTCTATTTCATTTTGGGGTTTTTTGCGATCATTGAATCTGATTCTGACATTAATAAGTCTGTAAGGATAACGGAAGGTCCTGTGAGGATGACGCGATTATACTTTTCCTAAAAATTTCCGGGAAAAATCTCATCTTGGGGTTTTTGGGACCGCTGAATCCGATTCTGGCATCAAATGCCAGGGTATACGAGGGCAGTCCGATACGTACTTAGCCTCACAATAAGTACTTAGTAGATGGCGCCACTATCGCAGGAGAAATTTACTATCGTATAGTACATTCTCATAGACGGCTACAGTCAAAATTTCAGCCAAATCGAACTCGTAGTTTTGTTTTGACCGCGTATGGAAGCGGGCGTGTCTGCGGATTTCACAAAAATGGAAAAAGAGCAGTATCGGTCGATGATTCGATTCTTGTTTCTGGAAGGGAAATCGCGCAGCGAAATCAAAGAGCGCTTGGATGCTGTGTACGGTGACTCTTCTCCTTCGATGGCGACCGTCAAAAATTGGTGTAACGAGTTTCAACGTGGTCGCACGTCGGTTTTTGATGAGCCACGCCCAGGTGCTACGAAAACGGCTACCACGGAGGATAATATAACAAAAATCCACGATCTCGTATTGGCAGACCGCCGATTGAAGGTGCGCGAGATAGCTGAGACAGTAGGCATCTCAAAAGACCGCGTGGGTCATATCCTGCATGAAGTTTTGGGCATGAGAAAGCTGTCGTCGCGATGGGTGCCGCGTTTGCTCACTCCGGACAACAAGCGCAACCGTGAAACAACTTCACAGTTTGACGCTGTTTAAGCACAATCCGAAGGAGTTTCTGCGTCGTTTCGTGACCGTCGACGAAACATGGATCCACTGGTACACACCAGAGACTAAGGAACAGTCGAAACAGTGGACTTTACCCGGCGAACGTGCTCCGAAGAAGGCGAAGACTGTCCTATCTGCCGGAAAGGTAATGGCCACCGTTTTCTGGGATTCAAAAGGTGTGATCTACATCGACTACCTGGAGAAGGGCAAAAAGATCACAGGGCTCTACTATACCGAATTATTGGGCCGATTTGACGCCTAATTGCAGAAAAAACGGCCCCATTTGGCGAAGAAAAAAGTGCTCTTCTACCGGCTCACACCTCCGCCGTCGCCACGGCCAAATTGGTCGAATTGGGCTACGAACTGCTGCCCCATCCACCGTATTCTCCAGATTTGGCCCCGTGCGACTTCTTTTTGTTTCCAAACTTGAAAAAGTCACTCGCCGGGCAGAAATTTGAGTCGAATGAGGAGGTCATCGCCGCTACGGAGGCCTACTTTGCAGACCTCGAGAAAACGTATTTTTCAGACGGGTTAAAGAAGTTGGAGCATCGCTGGGTCAAGTGTATCGAGCTAAAAGGCGACTATGTTGAGAAATAAATGGTCACTTATCCAAAATTTTCGTTTTTTTTTTTGTAGGCTAAGTACTTATCGGACTGCCCTCGTATATTCGAAGACTAAAAAGTACAAACAAACGTTGCAAAAAACAGACGTTTTTTAATAAAACACCAAATGACTAAATTTTTAATCAAACACCAAATAAAATAAAAATAAAAAAAGATAAAATTTAAAAATAAACTCAGATTTTTGTGCAAGCCTACATAACGGTAGATTAATAATAAATAATTTAATTTCTGCGGTCATAAATATTTTAATTGAATGAAACTGGTTTGAAAAAATCAATTTAATAAATAACCAATTACCAAATTTCTATCCCGATATCAAATTAAAACATCTAAAATAAAACCTCAAACTTCATCCGTTTTCAACTTCAGAGTGGCACAATATCCCAAGGTTAGCAGATAATAGTTTACATCTATTCAATAAAATTTACCTCCCATAGTGGATACCCAAATCAAATTGAAGGCAGTGTTCCATGAAATGGTCAGCCACTAATTCAAAATTAATCTCGTCACCTCATTAATTATTTACATAAATGGTAAACTTAATTGAAAATGTACTCCCTTGGCTTTTAGACGAACTTATCGCAAACATTTAAAATTTTACATGAAACAAAGTATTCGCATTGACTCTAATCTTTGTTTATCCTATCGCTCTAAAAAGTGAATGGGTCAAGGGAACAAACGTTTTAACAACCCAAACAAAGTGCTAACACCCGGTACAGTATGTGGAAACAAAGAAGATGTGTTAATGCATGACCACAAAGGATAATCTTGTTTAAAATTTTATCAGGTTCACACATTGCGAGTTCTTTGATAAAAATTTTAGCAACAATTTGGCTTTCAGTGAAAAGCTTTAATATTTGGTTTCACAGATTTGAGCAAGCTTTGCAGGTTGTCATTGATATTTTCATATCTTATAAGCAGTCTGTTTCATCGATTTGGGAAATGAATATATACTCTTGCCTACTTTTTGGCGTTTCAGAAAATATTTATCCACTTCCAAAAACGCCAAAAAGTAGGCAAAATTTCAAAAATTTCAAAATTTGGTTTTTGGTTTTGGTAAGGGTTTTTAAAATTTCAAAACTTTAAAAACATTGGTTTTGATTCTGGTTTTGGTTCTGGCTTTGGTTCTGGCTTTGGTTCTGGCATTGGTTCTGGTTCTGGTTTTGATTCTGGTTTGGTTTTGGTTTTAAAGTTCTTCTTTTTTAGCTTAAACCATAAAAATTCTGGGACTTAAATAATTTAAGTTGTACATAAGTTGCTAAATTTCATTGGTGCAAATAGCACTTGGTGGTTTTGGTTCTTACATAAGACGTCATGTGCAGAGGTCATGTGGAATGTTTTTGGTACTAGATTAACATAAAACATAACAAAAGCTATAATTGCCAATCTGGCAATTATTGAAAACCCGTATGGTGATTTAAGTGAACGGCAAACAGTGGTATCAAAATTCCACTTTGAAGTCAAACTTTCCAATAAGATTTTTTTAAAACTTGTTCCAATTGGATTTTGATGTATGGAACTTTAATGTAGAATCATGTCCTAAACAACTTTTGTTCTTGGACTTTTTTGATAAGATGCACCGTTTTTGGGATATTCGCAAAAAACTTTTTCGTTCGTATGGGGGGTACCCCCCCTAATGGTCCATTTTTGCCCATTAACGAACTTAGCCTCGCATTTTACGAAAAACGGACCTGTACAAAATTTCAAGTCTGTAGCTCAATCCGTGCGCCCGCAATCCGCGCCACAGACAGACAGACGGACGGACGGACAGACGGACAGACGGACGGACATGCAAATTTCAACTTTTTTCATCATTCTAAACACACTGGTGTAATTCATTTTTGTGTCCGATGACGGGATCTTGGCGTTACAAACGGTAAGGCAAAGTTAGTATACCCTTTGGTTTCACCATACGGGTATAAAAAGTGCTGAGGCCTTATTACCGAACACGATACGATTAGTTCGTATCGTAAATTCAATGTTGTTGTTAGTGTTTTACACTAACAACAACATGGAGTTTACGACTCGATCCAATCGTATCGTGTTCGGTAATAAGGCCTCTGGACTCTGAATCTTGTCGAAAATAGAAAATAATATGAATTCTTCATTCTCGAAAATTCAAATTTGAACCGAAAGAAACCACTAAAAAAATGCTGCTTTGGTTACAGATTTGTATTAAAAACGGGCTTGGTTACAGCATTTGTTTTTTAAATCTGATTTAGTTTTGGTTCAAGGCGGCAATTTTTTTTAAAAATCTGGTTCGATTTTGGTCCATTTTTTTTTAAAAAATGGTTTAGTTTTGGTTCGGATCAGACATTCTTTTTTCAGAGAGGTTTGGTTAATGGTTTGGTTTTGGTTCATTAAAATTTCAATGGTTAAGTGGTTTTTGGTTTTGTTAAAAAAAACATTTCTGATTTTTTTGCTTTTTGACAAGATTTTTATGTCTGTATGGCGTAACTTTCGCCGGTCGAGTGGCGTGACATCCACTGGTTGTCAGTTTAACTTCTGCGATTGTACGGTGTAACTTCTGTATGTTGGGAAACGTAACTTTGACCGATTAGTAGTGTGAAAATGTGGTTTAGACTATGTTTACGTGCCAAATTTTATCATTCTGTAAAATCGTACGACATTCACTCAAAAGTCACAATCTTGCGACTGACGAGACTTATTATTTCTCCTTATATAATACGTAATTACAAATTTTAAAGATTTATGGACTCCAAAAAATTTAAACCTTTGTTGAAAATTCCTTCAATGAACGAAAATTTAAAAACCTTATTAGGGGACCGAAAATTTCAAAAGCTTCTTTCGGGAGCAATCTTCAAGGGTCCCAAAACCACGATCCTCAACTCCTGCTGTCATTTTACTGTTGCTTTCTACATTGGGAAGCATTTTTCACGAAATTAATCGTTAATGCAATAATCAATAAATGTAATTTCCATAGAATAACAATTAGTTTTCCATGAACTTTGTTTGGTTTAGATTAAATGCAAATTAAAACGTTAATATAATGAAACAACCTGCGGAAAGGGAATTACCATTTATGTGGGATTAGTGGTTATTCAACTATAAATTAATCACTTTATTTACCGAAAACATAATATGAAATTCGCTGAAAGTTTCTCGCACCTTTACATCATTTCAAATAGAATATTATAGAGACCGGGCCTAGTTAGAATAATATTCAATTAACCCTTACATGGGCGGATTATGGTTGTACCGTCATATATTTGGAATAGAACACTATAAAAAGTTTTGCTTTAAATACCACCTATCTTACTATGTATGTGTGTGTTTGCACACATCCATCGTACAGACTTATCAAAGGGGGTTTTTGTTTCTTAAGAAAATTTCACTAACAGTGATGAGAGAAATGTAAGAGACTCCCTGATAGCAGTACCTTAATCCTCCAAAGGACATTACCTTTTGTTACCTTCGATAAACATTTAAGACACAAAACACACATTGTTACCTTCGATTAACATTTAAGACATAAAACACACGCACGCGAAACCTTAAAAAATCAATAAATCCCATTTCACTTGTAGCACATTTGGTGTGTCGCAATAATGATGGGTTTTATGTCTTGACCTCTTCCACAGGGTTTATCTTGCCATGAATCGAACGTAATTCAGCTGGTTCTTCAATTATCATTTTTTGGGTGGAAAAAGGGATTACCATCCATAGATATTATGAAAATATCACGTTATATCCTCGGAAACTATTTATTTTTATAGCACAGCAACATGATTTCCACGCATTATATGAATTTTTCGGAGATACCTAACTCGCATTCATAAGTATACCGGCCAAAAAGGACATATTTCAGACATGGATACCGTTTAAGTGGTACGAGATGATGTTCAATAGAATTAATCGCCACAAAATTATTAGGAGATTGTCCACTAGGGTAAAATTACGTTGCTTGTTTATTGTGAACAGGTGCTACGATTAAGGACGTTGGCCACTTTCAAGTGTAACGGGACACAAGAACACACATTATATAGATTTCGATCCTTTGCACATTTATTCCCGGAATAGCATCATTTACATGGCTAATCGACTGACTTGTTCCGGTATTTCGACAAGGATACTCGTAGGTGGATGGAATTTTGGCCTTTGATCGAGAGTAAAAATTCGACCCATGGGTATCGTATTTATTCTTATATCGGACCTGGCTAATTTTCCGTTAGTGTTATTTATGTGTAAATGTGGAACCTTTTTTTTATCCTTGATTCTTTTTTATCCTCAGCCGTCGCCGGTGCGGTTTCCTGGGGTCGCGAGCGGTCATGCATGAACAATTAATGATTATTGCCTAAGAGCTCGGATCCGAGGGGCGAAATCACTGGCTGGGAAATTAATTTCTTTGAACACATACTAGTGTAATCATACTACACACATGTTCGTATTTTTTCTATTAAGTGGATTTTTTGTTACTGCTGAAAATTTCGGAAAATTCCTTAGGTAACTGATTATAATGAGGGTTTTCGCGGTTTAATTAGGTCATTTTAATTAGGGCTTTTAGCAATTGGTGCTGGCTTAATTACAAGTAGAATTTAATTAGAAACTGAGTTTTCCAGACAACCTCATTTGGGACTCCTCAAAATCATTAATATTTATGTTGAGAGAGATTTTTTTCAATGAAAATAACTTTGGTCAAATATTAATCATTATTCTCCAAGTGTGATTATGAGATTAAGAAGGAAATTGTAATTTTTGATTAGGTCGGTTTTGATAAAATGCATACGTATTGGTGGCGGCAGCAGAAAATTAAGTTTCAATTAAATTTATGACAAATAAGTATCAAATTCATCAGAATTAAAACAAATGATTTCATTAAATATGTTTATTATAAATACATTTAGTGGAAATCAATCACAAGGCCTTACAATGAACCTAAAGCTTTCGTCGTTAAGCCCAATTCAGAGTAACGAATGCGATTACAATTGCGCCCTTAATTTATCAGCAGTGTAAATTACGATTGCAATTACGATTGCGTTTACGATTGCTATAACGATTGCGATTACGATTGCGATTGAAGCTTCTCAACCAATGAGATCAAAACTTTCAACGATAGGAAAATGAAAGCTTTGATCTCATTGGTCGAGGAAGCTCAATCGTAATCGCAATCGTTAGTCTGAATTGGGCTTTAGACACTAAGAAAACTGGAGTAAAATTCGTTGACTTTCGTCTGGCTTCCTGCAGGAAAATTTGGCCTATGCTAGGCACGCATTCATCTGCATTAGGCGCGAACCAACGCCTAATGGTTCAACCACAGTGCAGGCGGCAATCGGCAGCGGCGGGCGGCATTTTTTTTGCACTAACAAAGCGCAACGAGAGCTTCTATAATACAGCGGCAACGGCAGCGCACTTTTTCCGTCGCCGCCGAGTTTGAACCAAAGTCAAACTTGCCGCCGCCGCCCAACATGTTTTACGAAAACCACCGCATTCGGCGCCACATTCTATGACAAATTTTCTTCGTTATTTTGTGACAACCACCACATTCGGAGCCACATTCTATGCAGATTTTTTGACGTTTTGATTTCGCAAGCCAGAAGCATATGCCGACGGTGCCGCTATCATTGTAGCTGGCTCGGCGGTATGTGTCGCTTGCCGCCTTCACTGTGGTTGAACCATAACTAAGAACAAAACATTGTTTTTTATTGAGGTCAGTCGCGAAGTTTTATGAAGGTGATACTAAAATCCATACAAAAATTCACGTAAAAAAAGTCTGAGTAAAAAGAAGGGGGGGGGGGGGGGGGGGGGGGAGGGGGGGGGGAGCTGGAAAACTCTAAAATTGTCGTGTTCAAATATTGTGAAAGAACGGAAACGTCTTCATTTTGTGCACCCCATTTTTTTATTATTAAAAGAAAATATTTTTACAAAAAAATGTTTCCATGGAATTGGGTAAGTGCCATCAAACATCAAGAGAACAAAAGAAATACCTGTAATAAACACTTTAAATAATATATTGCCATTTCTAGCGGAATGTGACAAATTTATTTGTAAATTTCAAATATATTAGCGCCCTTGAACCGATTCCACTTCAGTTAGCAATATACAAAACTTTATGCAAAATTCCCAACGGACTAACATTATAGGTACAAAATTTGTTAATCGTTTGTGTCTGTATAACATGAAAAACCAATAAAACGTTTCCAAAGTACATCCTTTCATACTTCGGTAGAAAGTTATATACAAAAATATATTCCAGAACCACAAATATAAAGTTTCTTCCTTTGTCGCTCGAAGAAACTTTAAGTTGACTACTGCTCTGCAGAATTCGGTGAAACAAATTCGCGTATATCATGCTAAATGTTTATGTATTTTCGGTGGTCGAAATACTTCATTAAAATGGCATACCCGAGATTGCTAACAGCTAACGATGTAACTTATTTCAATGGTTTTTTGTGTCCAAATGGTTTAAATTTATTACTACCGTATTGGACGAAAAACGACCGGAATTTCACCATGGAATTTGTGATAAATCGTGGGAATCCTCAAGCGGTGAATTGAACTCTTCACATACAAAGTATTTTATTTTAATGTAAGGAAATTATTTTAAATTGTCATTGGGAAATATTTTTAATGGATTTGTTTGAGATTTTAAAACTCCTTGAGACTTGCTGTGTGAAACTTGAAACTTGTGAGAAATTTCGAACTCATAATGAATTTGGATTTTTTTTACCTAAGCCGGAGTAACTTACGAACCAATGACCAAAGAATTTTTCAGATTCCGAAGTTTTTTAGCATCTGTTCTTAAACTATGTCAAACTAATTTCAGGCTTTCTTTCCTCCCCTGCCCTTGTACCGCCCCCCCCCCCCCCCTTTCCTAACTATGCCTACGTCACAAATTTGTGACTGAAGTTTACCTGTGGATAGGATGACCAAGTGGCGTGCGGTCTAAAGCCCAATTCAGACTAGCGATTACGATTACGATTGCGATTACGATTGGAATTACGAATGCAATTACGATTGAAGCTAACTACAACTCAAACTTTTATGAATAGTACGGGAAATGGGCCTCAATTTTATGCGGGATTTTTTTTATCTACAAATTTTGCAAATAATAAAACTTTACATTACATTAAAAATTATTCAAATCGAACTTACAAATTTTTTTTTTGTCTCTTTCAGGTGAACGTCTGATTCAATATGCTAGTGAAAATTTAGTAACTGAAATTCTAATTCATCCCCAATACAATACATTGATACAATGTATGAGAAATTTATTGAGTAGCTTTACACGCCACAGACATATTATTCATGCTGGATATACATTCGCTGGAAACGGATCCTGGATCCTTCAGGTATGCTGAAAACACTTCAAAAGGTAACCCCGAATTCACTAGAATAACAGAACCTTCGTCAATGCGTGGAAAATAAAGAAAACTTTACGGGTTAAACGGATTTTTCATTGTCAATGGGAATACAAACAATTAAATCAATTTTATGGAAGAGAAAATACAATCTAAAAATAAGAATAAAAATAAAATAAATTACAAAATGTTGAACAAAACAAAATAAAGGTTTCTTAACGGCTTTCAATGTGCTCAATTTGCTGTGAAAAAGCATAACAAAACTTTAAATTACACACTACTATATAATCCCATTAGGTATCGGAATGGTTTTTAAAGAACAGGGCATGAAAAGTAGCAACAAAACCACCCCTCATTTTTTTCTCTTATGTGTACACATACGAAGGAAAAATGAATTTACGCTAGAATTGCGATTTTTGCTGAAAAAGCGTTAAGTGGTACTCCGTATAATTACATAAAACTTTGCTCTTTAATTCCCTCAACCCTTAATACCTCTTATCCTATGTATTTGTGGAAATTTTCCTCAAAATAGACATCAAATTCTTTCTTACTCCGAAGCCAGGAAAGTCGTAGTCGGTCGATTCCGAGTAAATCGCATCAATTGCATAACTACGTAAAACTAATTTCGGCTTAAGGCTAGAAAAACCTACCACACTGAACTAAATTTATGTGAAACTCATGTAAAACAACATATATGTGGTTTTCAGCTGCATCTTATTTGATGAAGTAGCAGTTTTTCGAGTATAGTTACCAACCAACATCACAAATTCAAAAACATGATTTTCTTCTAATTTTCAACATTGGAGTGTTTTTCTAGTTTTTCGTGTGGTAAAGAGCGGAGAAACATTAAACTGAGACTTGTTGCATTTTTTTTTTAAATTGCGCCAAAGGCGAAATTTTATCCAAACTAAATTTAATTTTTTAAATTATTCTCTTTCTGCAAACCAGTCCAAACAACGATTTATGATTCAGGTTACAATGTGACCCTGGTCGCAAAGTGGCGTTTGAAAATCCGTTTATAAGGCCGTTGCCTTGTGGCAAGTCATAAAAAAACGGTTGCAAATCGGTTACTTTGTGACCGGTCGCAAAAAAAAACCATTAGAAATTGGTCCCTTTGTGACCGATTACGCAAAGTCACTGGTTACAAATTGGTTGCTTCGTAATCGGTTACCGTGGCAGCCGGAAAGTTGTTGTTTTTCGTTGTTTCTATATTGAGCTATATTATAATTCACTTACAACCAGTGCTATCAAAATATAAATAGTCAACTTCGGACAAAGGTACTCATACTTACATTACAGCGTTTCCTGATGCATGCTTGTGATACAAGTTTTCAATCTTCGGCACAAGAGAGTTTCTGCGGCCACCGTTACTTTGCCGCCTCCGTTACAAAAAAGTGTTTTCCGAAACCCATGCGGAATCGTTACTTTGTAATGACAGTCACAAAAAATAGAGAAAAACGGTAACCTTGACGTGACACACATAAAGGATCTTTCAATAAGGACATAACAATTTTCTATTTTAATAAAAACGCACCCTAAAACTTTTTTTATGATCTGGCAATGCTAAAACGTCAGTCAAGGTTTACATTTTTATCATGGTGAAGTTCACGAACGAGCAATGCCACACAGCTGGGGTGCGATCCTTTATTCCCGAGTAAAGTAAAGGTTGGGTTTGTTAAAGTTAGAACAGCTGATTGCCAAAGTTGAAATTTTACCGACGTTAACTCTGATTAAAAGAACGCGATTTGGTTAACTTTGACAGCAGTGACGTGCACAACAATACATTAAAAATATGTCGGACCAACAAATGATCAAAGCACGTCGTATTTTTCATTTACAAGGACCACAATAAAATCCTGCATTATTCTGCACAAAACTCATTCGAAACTACGAGACGAATTGACAGTTGATTGACAGTTGTAACCGTCTCGGTTAACTTTATCGCGTTCTTTAATTACAATTAAAGTTAACTTTCTCCAACTCAGCTCTCGAGCAGAGTTGAGAAAAGTAACTTTGACAGCTTAACTTTGGCATTTAGGAACGGCAGTAAAGTTTACTGTGGGTTAACCGTATGCATTTAAGAACGCATTTCTCTTTACCGCGGTTAACTACGGTTAACCACGGTTAATAAAGGAACGCACCCCTGGTCAAACAATTGATCTATTGAAGGAGAAGTTCGGTAATCGTGTAATCTCGAGAAATGGTCCGGTCGAATCGTGCGATTTAACGCCGATGGATTTCTTTTTATGGGGTTATGTTAAGTCGTTGGTTTATGCCAACAAGCCAACAACGTTAGAGGAGCTCAGGAACAATATCGAACGCGAAATTGCCAACGTTCCGGCCGATATGTGTGGAAGAGTGGTGGAAAATTGGCTCCAAAGAATCAATCAGTGCAAACGTGCTCGCGGTGGCCATATGAACGACATCGAATTTCATACTTAAATGTAACATGTCCACTACACGTGGAATAAATTTCAGCCCTATATCTCAATTATTCTGTGTTTTATTTAAATACAAAATTGTTATGTCCTTATTGAAAGACCCGATAGTAAATTTTTTGAGTTTTTCTTAATTTTTTTTCAAGTTTAACATTACAGAATTTGATTTTTCTCAATGATAGCATCTAGAAATCAACGAAATCATTTTCAACACCAAAAACTACCTCAAAATACCACCACCTCGCATCGAATTAATCAACTGAAAGCTTAATTAACTCCCATAGTTCATCATAAATGAATTTCACTTCTCCAAACTTATTGAAATCTCAATGGAATGCCTTTAATTAAATTTCCCCCAAAGCTATAAGTTGCATATTTTACCAAATAATAAACATTCAATTACAATCAACCAGCATTGAATTTTCATATTGCGGTAAATAACATTTTGATATCATGAAAATAAGGCGCGTTTCTCATAATTTATTCACAACCACAATAATTTTATTATGAGAGTGAAACCCTTAAGCAATTACGTCCTTTGTTCTCTATTCAATTATAACTTTTGATATCGAATATAATGGTCGTCATTAGGATAAAAATTTAACCAAAAAAGTTGTGTTCGACTCATCTTAATGTTTTATTGAAACATGAGAGAAGCTTAATTTACTTAATTAAAAAATTAACACCATGAAAAAAAGCATGGGGATAGCATAAAAAAATTGCATAAATCTTCAGGAGGCAAATAAAAATATAGATATATATTGACGAAAATTCCTCCCTGAGCGATATCGTAGCTCATTATCCTTGTCACTTTATATCCTTTTTAATTTCGTAAATTTTTTTTGTATAACATGGCAATAAAAATGTTTTTTTTTTCTTTTTTTGTGTGTTTTTCACAGGATGGAACGTTTTCGGTGTCGGATTTCTCAGAAGCTTTCCAGGAGCACGACGTCCAGAGGGTCCTGCGAGCCTATCCAGACACAATCACGATGAACATCCACTGTACCGATGCCGGACTATGGAATTCTCTGCCAGACAAGTCCTACGCCCGAGCATGTAAAATTCGCATAAATCCAGTTGATGTCCTTAACACCGGCAGCGACAAAGTTAACGCTTTTATTGGTATGGAAATACAGGAGAGCTCCTTTGTAAAGTGTCTTTGAATGAATGTGTTTCGAGGTTGAACAAGGAGACCCATTTGTCTTTCTTTGATAGGAGGTTAAATTTTCTTGTCCTTTCTCCACTTAAACACGAACATTACAACTGCAATATTGGTGCGAACCGAGGGAGGATGCCAAATTTGTTAAATTCGGGTACACAACAACCGGAAATTTGCATAACAGCCTGAAAGTATTTTCCAAAGAAGAAAAAACAAATTTTCCCCTTGAATCCTTGTTTCTTATTCCGCCTTCAAAAAGTTCAAGTCTTTTGTGTAGAACTGTGTTTATGTGCATGTGGATTTCAATCTAAATTGCTTCTGTAGCGTTCCTTCTTTCGTCGTGTTTTTTTCCTCCTGTGCGTAGACTCAAACATCCTAATAGAAACTTCTGCAATTTACATTCGAAATAAATTGAAATTTCTCGAACCTACAGATATGTATTCTCTATGGAGCTCAACTAAACTTTCCCAATGTATATTGATTCGCATAATTTCCAGGATCAATGAATATGTTGAAAGATTTCTGTATTCAAGAACTTCTTTTTACAAGCTTCCGTATTGATTTTAAAAAGTTTATATACGCTTTTCAGGACTTCAACTTAGAACTTTAAATGAATTTTCGAAATCAATCTGGAATTTTCTTGACGAATTTAACTTTTTCCGTAATAATATTTTTACTTTTAAGGTCAGAGGGTTTTATTAGAAACTTTAAAATGTGGAATTCATTTTAATGTGACAAAAAGGATTAGTTTCGACGTTTAAAACATCGAACATTTTTCAAAATTCTGAATTATTCACAACCGAAAAATTCGAGTAAATCAAACCCTTATTAAATCATACTAATATATAAAAATTAGTTGGTGTCTGTCTGTCTGTCTGTCTGTCTGTCTGTTCCTCTTTCACGCAAAAACGGCTGAACCGATTGACTTGAAATTTGGCATGAGTGTCTGTAGTAGTTCTGGTTCCAACATAGGCATACGGAAAAGTAGCGCGAGGGGTAAGGGAGTAAGGGGAGGGGGTAAATTGATTTCGAAACTTAGTTTTTGCGCTATGTTACTCTTTCGCGGGAAAACTACCGAACCGATTGGCCTGAAATTTGGCATAGATATTCGCCGGGGGTCCAGCCCCAACATGGACCCAATAAAAAGTAGCCCGAGAGGTGGGGGAGTAAGGGGAGGGGGTAAAGTGATCTCGAAACTTAGCTCTTCCTCTATGTTACCCTTTCGCAGGGAAACTACCCCTGCGGGGATTAGCCTGAAGTTTAGCTCCAACATAGACCATCAAAAAAAATTTGAAAAAACTTAACCCGGTAACGATGGGTATGCAAGCTAGTAGTAACTAATATAAACTCATTTGTAATTTTTGCTTCATTTGATCTTATAAAATTACTCGAACGGCATTTGAGTAGGTTCTTGAATGGTTATTTTGTGTAATTTTTTCTAAAACTTAAAAAAAATCCGACGTCTAGCGAATATCTTAAAAAAATGGGAGTGAAAAAATCAAAATTTAAATTTAAAAATAAAATCTTGTGAAAAAAGTTGAGAAAAATTTTAAAAATGGTAAGACAATTTTTGAACAATTTAGAAAGAATTAGTAGGAAAGAAAACCTTCTGAGAAATAAGAAAAAAAATCAAATTTTCTAAAACCCACTGGACACTATTTTTTTTTATAAAACCAGAGGCCAATCATCTCATCAAATACGGAAGACAGGCAAATCTTTATTAAAAATCCGTTTGTATAAGAGAGGGGGGAAAGGAGTGATCCGATTGGATTTTGATGTATGTGACGATTACATAAAATCGTATTCTAAGCACATTTGGTCTTAATAAATTTTTCGATACGATGCACGATTTTCGAGAAAATTCCAAAAAACTATTTCATTTGTATGGGGGAGAGGAGATGGATTTTGGCATATGAATGGGTTATGTGAAATATCATTATAAAGACATTTCGCCTTCAAAAAATTTCAATACGAACACCATTTTTTAAATGCCACTCAAAATAACCGTCCATTAATGCCATAACCTTCGAAAGGATTGAGCTAGAGACTTGAAATTTTGTATCGCTGCGATTCTTATAAAGAACAAGGCTAAGTTCTTTAACTGCCCCCACCCCCCATACAAATGAAACAAATTTTTGCAATTGTCTCGAAAACGGTATCGAAAAATTTATGGAAACAAAATGTGTTCGGAACATAATTTTTTATGACTTTTCTATGGACCAAAATTCTACCGGATCCCTCCTTTCCGCAGCTCCCCTATTCAAAAGGAGTTTTTTTAAAATTAAAATTCGGTTTGCGCTCCTATAGAATATTTGACCACTTCCCTTGAAATTGTAGTTTTGCTTAAGTTTTTTTACTTAAAATGAGTGGAATTTTTATTTAAAATTAGTTGAATCTTTCTTTCGAAATTTGGTTAAATACCATATCAACAGTGTTGAGAGTTTGATTCTAAAAAATCCCATCGCGAGTAATTTAAAAAAAAAATCTAAAAATCGTTTAAAGCGTTTTGCAATTCAAAGTCAATTAAAATTAAAGCCATTTGTTATATTTTGGAATCATCCCAATGCAATTAAAAAACTACAAACCGTAACAATAGCTAAAAAAAACATGCAAAACTATTTTTAAAATGTTGCAACTTACAAAATCCTTGCAACCATCTTTTAGGTTCCACTTTCTTAATTAATCCCACAATCCCTACAGTTGGCTGATGCAATTACAAGTTTATCCATCAGATATTCTCAAATCGAAGCGATAAAAAAAATAACACAATCTGCGGGAGAAGTCTCTTAAAAAAATAACAAAAAAAATGATAAAATCTAGACATTAATTAAGGATCCATAGAGTCGCTATCCTTGCTAGTTGGATGCCAACTTCTGCGGGTAGATATTCATTTTTCTACGTTATTTCAAAGAGTTTTTTTCACATGGATTTTCCACAGAGACAGGGTGGCGTCTCTCAATGAATTTCATCCCTGTGACAAAGGGTTAGATTGTTCGGGTTTCGTGCGAATGTGTTTTAGTTGAGAATTGTGTATTTGAGAGAATAGAAAGCACTTTTACTAATTGGCGTGTATCCAAATACGAACAGACTATTTGACGCCAATGCTAGTTCCTGCAAGTTTAAACGAGCTACTGGAAAGTTCCGATGTTGTTGGCAACATCAGATTCAGCCATCCAACGTTATACGTCTTCCCTGGAGGTCAGGGTGATGCAGCACTATTTGGCATCAACGGATTTAATATGCTGGGTATGTTTTTTTTTTATTTTTCAATATTGTCTCTAACAAAAAAAAGTATAATTCCGAAAGTAAACAAATAAATTGGACATATTTCAATTTCAATTAATCACTAATGAAATTTTCCGATAGTGTGATTCACTAATTTTGCCATTTCCAATTTTCTCAATTTTAGTCGATGGCGGCTTTAACCGGAAAGCTTGTTTCTGGGATTTCGCCCGACACCTAGACCGACTCGATGCAGTCTTAATGACTCGGATTAACAATAGTAATATTAAGGGTATGAGTTCGGTTGTCGAACGGAAACATGGTGCCCATGTATATCCACAGATTGGACATTTCTTCTGTAATATACCGGAACGGAAGGGTCTCATTAGTCCTGATGGGGACAAGGATAAGGATCCCCTATTAATTGAATTAATCGAACGTGGGCATCAACTAGTCACTAATTTAAAAGGGCTGAATTTGAAGCCACAGAACTGTTATCGTGATATTGAACCAATTAACTTATATCATAAGGTAGGACATGGCACACTTGATATGTATGTCATTAGTCCGGCAAAGGATTCCAAGGAAGTCAAAGAATTCCTTCAGAAGTGGGGTGCCGGCGACCATAGACTGTTTACTGTAAAAGATACCAAAGAATTTAATTTCCCGCTACAGAATCTTGTGTCGATATGCGCGTTGCTTGTATGGCTGCCCGCCAATCCTGATGACACCATCACCAGGATTTTATTCCCAGGCAGCACACCCGATTATAAAATCATTGATGGTTTAGATAAGATAAAACATCTGGAATTTATGAAGTATCCCGTTTGTACTGCCAAATCGATAACCCCGGCTATAACAACAGCGACAACTAAGAAAGCACTAAAAACCGCCCCCGTGGAAAAGGGTTTTCCCGAGCCAATATTTCCGTCCAAGGCTGTGAGACCGTTGGCCGCTGAAAAGGACAACAAGATAATTGATAATAAGATCAAAACTGCACAACAACAACAGCAGGATAATAAAATTAAGGAAATCGCTGAGATAACTGAAGAAAAGACTACAACTACTACAACTACAAAATCTGTGATTGTCGGCAAAGTAGAAACCAAAACCAAGGCTGTGATTATTGAAAAGCCCAAAGATGAACTAATTAAAGTCGATCCGACACCTGACAACAAGGATATCGAACAGCAGGAGCAACAAAAGCAACACGAAAAAGTCGAAGAGGTCAAGTCCGAAGAAAAAATCGTACAACTTGACAACAAAGAGGTGATAGAGAACCACATTGAAGAGAAAACCGATTCTGACTCTATTAAAAAGGAGGTCGACGTTCCAAAGAAAGAAGAAGCCGATGCCAAGGCGAAGCAAGCCAAGCCCAAAGCTGAAAAACCACGCGCTGAAGTTAAGCCAGTGGTACGATCCAGAATCGACACCAAGCCACCAAGATCAATGGACAGGAAATCCCTGAAGAAAGACGTTATCAGCGACAAGAAATCCTCACCAACTGCAACGCCAAAGAAGCAAGACACAGGAAAGCCTGCAATTAAGGATCGTGAAATCAAATCAAAATTGGGTTCAAAATTTACCAGGTCCAGTCCAAGCAGCACCCCCGCGAAGAGTGCTAAAGAAGCAAACAACCGGAAAGTTCTAGAGTCCAAACAAAATATCACTAAAACTGCTAAGCGTGAAACCATAACCAGAACTGAGAAGAAAGAAGTAAAAGCTGAACGTAAGCCCATTTCTAGACGTCCTCGAGCAACATCCCCATCGAAACGGGCTCCAGGAAGTCCCGTCAAAACAGTCAAGCCAAAGGCAGATATCCGAAAAGTCCGTCTAGACAAAGGTGGCACTACAGATTCAAGCCTTGTATCTACACCAAGTGCCGACGAGGCTTCTGCCAGCAAAAAGATCCCGGATATTGAAACTGCAACAGAACTCGATGCTGCCAAACAGCGGGAACTTGATGACCTCAAAGAAGAACAGGAAGTCGTTAGGGAAATCGAAGCTGTATTTAGTCGAGATGAGAAGAAGCACCATAAGGAATTAAAACCTGATCATCGTGAGGTGGTGGACACCGGCAAACAAGACAGCACTACTGAGGCTGAAGAGGAAGAGGAATACTTAATAATTGAGAAGGAAGAAGTTGAGCAATACACTGAAGATTCCATTAACGAGCAAGAGAGCAGCATGACCAAAGAGGAGGAGATTCAAAAGCATCAGCGAGATTCGCAGGAGTCTGAGAAGAAACGCAAACCAAGTGCCGAAGAAGACATCGATACCCCAGCAGCTGAAGCTGAAGTCGAAGTCGAAGCCGATGCCGAAGCTGAAGAGGAAAAAGAAAAAGCTGAGAAAGAAATTGTTGAGATAGAGGAAAAGAAGGACTCGAAGGAGGGTCAGGAAAAGACTGACGAAAAAGAAGCCGAAGAGGAGAGAGAAGATGACGAAATCGATGAAGATATCCAGCCAGATTCAATTGATGAAGAAGCGAAAATCACAAGTCCAGAAAAGTCTGAAATTAAAGCTGAAGTTCAGGAAATTATCACTTCGGCTAAAGAAATCGCCAAAGCAAAAATAGATACCCGAGAAGATGTCGCCGTAAAGACTGAAGAAGTCTCGTCCCCAACGCCAGAAGACAAGCTCAGTAGCACCAAAAAGACATCCGATACCAAAGACGAAATTGATGTACCTGCTGATCAAGACGGTGCCAAAGAAGTCAACCTTCAGGAAAGTCTTCCCGAAGAGAAATTCTCAGCTACCATCGAATCTGGTGCCACAACTGCACCAACACTACCCGAAGACGAACGAATTCCACTGGATGAAATCAAAGAGGATTTAGTTATTGAGGAAAAATACGTAAAGGAAGAGACAAAAGAAACGGAAGTGCCAGTGTCACCGCCTAAGCAGGTTGCAACCGCCCCCATTGAACGTGTGTTACCCGCGAAAATTCAATTTGAATCACAATCGAATCTCCTAAGAGATATTGTCAAGACACCTGACGAAGTGGCTGACTTGCCAGTCCATGAAGAAGCCGATCTTGAGGGTTACAACGAATATGCAGCAGATGGCAAGAAAGATTATGCCAAAAAGCTAGATGTCAAGGATGAAGGAAAACCAAGCCTTAAAGAAGAAACCGCTAAGGAGGAAAAGGAAGAAGAAGAAGTCGGAGAAGAGAAGGTAAAATCTGTAGAAAAAGAAGAGTCCAAGGAAAAGACACCAGAAAGAAAGTTGTCATCCGCTGAATCGTCAAAACCGGAAGAGAAATCTAAGACACCTGAAGAGACGCCAGCAACAAAAGTAGATGACAAAATTAAGACACTCGATCTTGCGGAAGTTGCGAAACCCGCGACACCAGAACCAAGCCCAGCGGAAAAATCAAAGAGTCCTTCCCCCAAGCCTGGAGAAAAGGCTAAAACACCTGAGCCAGAGAAACTAAGCGAAAGCCCCGATGAATCGAAGCTAAAGAGCCCTGAACTGGTCGTAGATCAGAAACAGAGTTCAGAGCCAGAAACTGAGAAGCCTACTAGCCCTGAAGTACCAGTACACACCGCAAAGACGCCAGAAATTCTCATTGACAAATCTAAAACTCCGTCACCGCAGCCAGAAGAAGCCAAAGAAGAAGTCATTCAGAAAGTTGCAGTGCAAAAAGCAACTTCAGAGAAACAAAAATCACCAGAATTAGCTGAAGAAAAGCCAAAGTCTCCCGAACTTCCACCCAAGTCACCGGAAGTTGAACGGAAGTCACCAGAAGTAGAGGACAAGAATTCAAAATCACCAGAGTTGCCTGCAGCAGCTTCTAAATCACCAGATGCAGCTGCCGAATTATCAAAGTCACCAGAGGTACCTGAAGAGAAGCCAGATTCACCAAAAGATGATGTCCCCAAATCCCCCGAGCCATCGGCCGACGAAACCAAGGAGAAAACGCCAGAAGTTTTATCTGCCAAGGTTTCAAAAGAATCATCACCAGTGAAACCGTCATCTCCGGTGCAAGAAATAGAAATTATTGCAAAGTCAGATGCGAAAACTCCTGAGCCCGCAAAAACAGAGACCGCAGAACCAAAGAAAGCAGAATCGCCAAAGGCTAAGAGCCCTGAATTAGAAGAAAAAGCTAAAACTCCAGAAACTGCTGACAAAATTCCTACTCCAGCGAAATCGCCAGAAGCTTCTGACTTAGCAAAGTCACCAGAGGTAGCAATGGAAACTTCTCTTGATGTGGAATTAGCATCACCCGAAACGCCTAAAGAAGACGAAAAGAAGGCTGGGTCTCCTGATGGAAAAGTTAAGGGTACTGAAGAAAAAATCAAAACGCCTGACGTTCCCTCACCAGAAGATGCCAAAGATAAGTCAAAGGAAGCTGGTGAGGATCGAACTGATACAATTTCACCAGAAAGTCAAGCTACAATTGAAGAAGCTATTCAGATTGAAAAGCGAGATAGCAAGGCAGGAAGTCCAGAAGCAGTAGAAAATGTTATTCGCAAGGAGTCCATTAAACCAGAGGAATCTAAGCCAGAATCACGGAAAGAATCACTCGTAGAAGAAGTTATTCGTAAGGAATCCATTAAACCAACAGAATCTAGACCAGAATCGCGAAAGGAATCACTCGTAGAAGAGGTTATTCGTAAGGAATCAATTAAGCCCTCAGAATCTAAGCCAGAATCACGAAAGGAATCACTCGTAGAAGAAGTTATTCGTAAGGAATCCATTAAACCAACAGAATCTAGACCAGAATCGCGAAAAGAATCACTCGTAGAAGAGGTTATTCGTAAGGAATCAATTAAGCCCTCAGAATCTAGACCAGAATCGCGAAAGGAATCACTCGTAGAAGAGGTTATTCGTAAGGAATCAATTAAGCCCTCAGAATCTAAGCCAGAATCTAAGCCAGAATCACGAAAGGAATCGCTCGTAATGCCTGAAGACGACGCTCTTTCTCGTAAAGAATCTCTGAAGGTAGAGGAAAAAGAAAAAGAAGATGTGAGTCCAAAAGATGAAGAACTTAAACCTTTGGACGCAACACAGCTACAAGCTGTACCCCCGATTGCCATGCCAGATATGACAACTCCAATAGAACTATCGCCTACTGAAAGTCAAGGTAAATCTCCAAAAGAAGAAGCTAAATCCGAAGAGCCCGAAAAAGAAAAAGATTCCACAGAGAAACCCGAAAGTAAAGGCGGATTCTTTGGAGCTCTTAAAGGAGTTGTAGATAAAGTGGAAGCCAAAGTAGAAGCCCTAGTTGGCAAGATTGGTGATAAAAAGGAAAAACTTGAAGAGAAAGCCGGTGAAGTAATTGAAGAAGCCCACGATAAGACCGATGACATAGCAGAAAAAGTTGGCGATACATTAAGTGAAACCGTTTCAAAAGTTGACGATAAAAAGAACGAAATTTGCGAAGCAGCTGAATCGAAGTTGGAAGACATTTCCAAAGCATTGGATGGCCAAAAGGAGAAAATCGCCGAAACCTCTGAAGAAGTTGCCGAAAAAATCGCTGAAAAAATTGATGATATCAAAGATGCTACATCGGAAGCAGTCGAAAATGCAAAAGACAAAGTCTCTGAAACAGTCCAAGATATCAAGGATAAGACCTCCGACGCGGTTGCAGCTGCAACTGAAGCCGCTAAAGATACCAAGGAAGTTGTTCAAGAAGAAGCGGAGGTTGTGAAGAAGAGCGCATCTGATAGTTTAGCAGCTGCTGCTACTAAAGTTGAAGATAAAGTTTGTGATATTTCAGATAAAGCTGGCGATCTCAAGAAAGATATAACAGCAGCTATAGAAGATCAGATTATAGTGGCTTCCGAAAATTTTGAAGATACCAAAGATTCTGCAGTGCAAAAAATTGACGACATAACTGAGAAAATGTCTGACACCAAAGACAGCTTCGTTGAAGAAGTGGATGACAAAGTTTCCGATATAAAAGACTCAGTAAGTGGAGTTGCGGAAGATATTTCGACGAAAGTAGAAGACGTCAAAGATTCTGTAACTGAAAAAGTTCAAGATATAGCAGAAAAAGTTAACAACGCCACAGACAAAGTTACACAAGAAGTAGATGATAGTATCTCGCATGTAGCTGAAAAGTTAGAAGATGCTAAAGATGCTGCTGCGCAGAAGGCAGAAGACATTAAGGATTCTGCTGCCGAAAAAATTGAAGACCTCGCGGAAAAGGCATTTGATATCAAAGAAAGCGTAACAGAATCGGTAGATAAGAAACTTACACAAGTGGCTGACAAAATTGGAGATGCCAAAGACGCTGCTGCTCAGAAAGTCGAAGACATTAAAGATTCTGTGGCCGACAAAATTGAAAATCTGAAAGATAAGGTTGCCGATGTTAAGGACGATGTCACAGAAAAAGTTGAAGAAAAACTTGAAGATGCCGCCAAGACACTTGAAGATGCCAAAGATTCCGTTGCACAGAAAGTCGACGATATCGCAGAATCTGCTGCCGAAAAACTTGAAGATCTCCAAGATAAAGCTTCAGATTTGAAAGATGATGTCGTCCAAAGTGCCGAAGACAAACTTGCCAAGACAAACGAGAAAATTGAAGAAGCCAAAAATTTTACTGGTCAGAAAATTGAAGATCTTTCCGATAAAATCATTGAAGCGAAGGAGGATATCGCAAAAAATATTGAAGGTAAAATTTCCGATACCGCAGAAAAATTTGAAGATCTTAAAAAGTCCGCGACTGAAAAACTCGAAGATGTCACTGATGCTACTGCCGAGAAAATGAAAGATATCGGGGATAAAGTCTCTCAAGCCAAAGAAGATGTTTCACAAAAAATGAAAGATACAATTGCTCAAACGGGTGAGAAAATTGACGATGCCAAAGATGCAGCTGCTCAGAAAATTGATTCTTTTAAAGATGCCACTGCTGGAAAAGTCGCTGATATAAAAGATTCAGTATCAGGAAAGATTGAAGATGTTAAACAAAAAGCAGAAGATATCACAGACGCAGCGGCTGAGAAAATTACCGAGATTAAAGATGCAACTGCCCAGAAAATTGAAGATATTAAAGATACAACTTCTGATATAAAGGATTCAGTATTAGATAAAGTTGAAGATATAAAAGACTCAGTCGCCCAAAAGGCTGAAAATGTAAAAGATGCAACCGTACAAAAAATTGAAGATATTAAAGACGCAACCGCTGAGAAGACTAAAGATGTTAAAGATTCAGTGTCAGGAAAACTTGAAGACATAAAAGATGCAGCGGCTGATGTCAAAGATGGAGTTTGCGACAAAGTTGAAGACGTAAAAGACTCAGTTTGTCAGAAGGCTGGAGATATTAAAGATGCGACCGTCCAGCATGTTGAAGATATTAAAGACTCTGTTGCAGACAAAGTCGACTCAGTTGTGGCAAAAGCTGAAAACGTAAAAGATTCAGCAACTAAAAAAGTTGACGAACTTTCAGACAAATTGTCTGAAGCTAAAGAAGACATATGTCAAAAAGTTGATAGCAAATTATCTGAAGCAGCCAATAAAATTGAAGATGTGAAGGACTCTATTACTGATAAAGCTGAAGATATTAAAGATTCAGCTGCTGAAAAAGTTGAAGAGGTAGCAGATAAAATTTCTGAAACTAAAGATGAAGTCGCAGATAAAATTGAAGATAAAATTGATCAAGCAGCCGAAAAAATTGAAGATGCTAAAGACGGAGCAGCTCAGAAAGTTGAAGATATTTGTTCAAAGATTTCAGATGCTAAGAAAGATGTTGCTGAAAAACTTGAAGGCAAATTGACTCAAGCAACAGAGAAGGCTGAAGGTGTTAAAGACGCAGCCGGAAAACAGCTTGAAAATCTCAAAGATTCAGCTGCTGAAAAAGTTGAAGAACTAGGAGATAAAATTGGTGACCTTAAAGATGATGTTTTACACAAGACTGAAGAGAAAGTTAATCAGGCTGCCGAAACACTTCAACATGGCATAGATCAAGTGCAAGAGAAAGTTACTGAAGCAACAGATAAAGTTGAACATACTAAAGATGCTGCTATCCACAGAGCTGAAGAATTAGTGGATAAAATTTCTGATGTCAAAGATGACGCTACGCAAAAAGTCGAAGATCAAATTGTGGGAGTTGCGCAAGCAGCTCACGATTTAGGTGATTCCGTAATCCAAAAAGTGGAGGAAAAAGCATCAGATGCGAGAGACGCGATTTCTAATTTAGCAGATGAAGCTGATATCGCCAAGAAAAATACCGAGCAAAAAGTATCTGATGCAGTGGACTCCATTGATGACAAGATCACACAACTTGGAACAAAGGCCGACGAAACAACTAAAGCCGCGGCTGAAGCAGCAACAGATCTCAAAGAGCTCACAGACAGTAAAATTGACGAAACCAAAGCAAAAGTCGATGATAAAATTGAAAAAATTGCAACTGGTATCGAAAAGACTTCAGATGGTGCGAAATCTGGCATTTCAGCATTCTTCAGTGGTATTACAAATAATATCGTGTCAGGCATAGAAAAAGCAACCGAAAAAGTTGTTGGAAAAGCGGAAGAGAAGCCTACAAAGACAGAGCCTGTTGAAGAGGTGTGTGAAATGAAAAAAACTGGCGACCTCAAGGAGGAACCGAAAAAATCATCTTTTGAAATAACTAGTTTCACTACCGAACTACGAGAAACCCATATAACCACTCTTGATTCACCAATTAAAGAAGATCCAACTGCCGAGAGCTACCTGGCAGAAGAATACAAAATTGGTTCTGGTTTTGAGCGTGAAGACTCGAGTCTAAACGACATCAAAGAAGAAGACGAAGAGGATAGGTATTCGCCTCCAAAGGAAACACTGATAACAGATACGAAATACTCACCAGAGCCCAGACCACTTTCGCCACGAGAAAAAGAAGTTTTGAAAATTGTTGCCAATGTAGCCGAAGTTTTAAAATCAGACAAGGATATTACAGAAATAGTCCCCGATTTCGATGAAAGGCAGCTGGAAGAAAAGCTTCTCCGAACTGCCGTTACTAAAGACGCTGACGGGGTTACTGTTCAAAGAATGTTGGTGACGGCAAGTAGTGAAGATGGCGGTGAAGAGACTGAAATATGTCCACCAGGCAGTATCAAATTTACACCAGGCTCAACCCCAGATATTCTCTCAGGCAAAGTGACTCCAGAGGTGCCAAAAGAGATAGACCTTGCCGAAATTGAAAACGACTTAATTCCGAAAAAGGATGAAAAAACAACACCAGAAGACGACAGCAAAGCAACTACAATTAAATCTTTGCCTGGATCAGAGAAATCATCACCCGATCAGAAATCGGCTTCTATTTCAATAGAAGAGAAAGATAAACACGAACTTCCCGAAAAAGTGCAATTACAAAAAGATGAAAAACCAAAATTTCCAGCCGCCGAAATCGAAGTCAATGCAGTAGTAACGACGGGTTTTCCACTCGGCGATGAAAATTATGAAAAAGCAAAAGAAGTCAAACCCGAAGATGTTAAGCCAACCGCTCTTAAAGATCTTCCTGAGCCACTAATTACTGAAAAGGAGGCTGAACCAGTGAGTCATTTCCCTATCTCACCCGAGGCCACAAGACGCGAGTCTACAATAAGTGCAGTGAGCGAAAAGGAAGACATACAAAAGTCTATACCACCATCAAAATACAGTTCCAGAAGGGAATCTGTAGCCAGCCATGTCGAAGATAAACCAGAATCAAGAAGAGAATCATTTATGAGTGAAAAATTACCATCGCCACCCAGGGAATCTCCTCGACCAGAGTCGGTTGCTAGTCATTTAAGTGAGAAAGACGATATAAAACTAGAATCTGGAAGAGAATCAGCGACTAGTGAGAAAGAAAAACCAAAATCGCCTGCGATTTCACGACCTGAATCTGCAGCAAGTCATGTAGATGAAAAACTTGAATCCAGGAGAGAATCTGTTTTAAGCGAACGATCTCCTGCTAAAGAAGATGAACACAAGGCTACATCAAAGGAATCATCCAGACCAGCATCCGCAGCTAGTCATGTTGATGAAAAACATGAATCCGTCAAGGCTCCGTCAAAAGAATCTACCAGACCACCATCCGCTGCTAGCCATGTTGATGAAAAACCCGAATCCAGACGAGAATCAATTTTAAGTGAGCGTTCATCTCCTGTTAAAGAAGATGAACACAAGGCTACGTCAAAAGAACCATCCAGACCAGCATCTGTAGCTAGCCATGTTGATGACAAACCCGAATCTGTCAAGGCTCCGTCAAAGGAATCTACCAGACCTCCATCCGCTGCTAGTCATGTTGATGAAAAACCCGAATCCAGACGGGAGTCTATCTTAAGCGAACGATCATCTCCTGTTAAAGAAGATGAACACAAGGCTACGTCAAAAGAACCATCCAGACCAGCATCTGTAGCTAGCCATGTTGATGACAAACCCGAATCTGTCAAGGCTCCGTCAAAGGAATCTACCAGACCTCCATCCGCTGCTAGTCATGTTGATGAAAAACCCGAATCCAGACGGGAGTCTATCTTAAGCGAACGATCATCTCCTGCTAAAGAAGATGAACACAAGGCTCCATCAAAGGAATCATCCAGACCCCCATCCGCTGCTAGCCATGTTGATGAAAAACCTGAATCAGTCAAGGTTCCATCAAAGGAATCTACCAGACCACCATCCGCTGCTAGCCATGTCGATGAAAAGCCCGAATCCAGGCGGGAATCTATCTTAAGCGAACGATTATCGCCTGCTAAAGAAGATGAACACAAGGCTCCATCAAAGGAATCATCCAGACCAGCATCCGCTGCTAGCCATGTTGATGAAAAACATGAATCCGTCAAGCTCTCGTCAAAGGAATCTTCTAGGCCTCCATCCGCTGCTAGCCATGTCGATGAAAAACCCGAATCCAGACGGGAATCTATCTTAAGCGAACGATTATCGCCTGCTAAAGAAGATGAACACAAGGCTCCATCAAAGGAATCATCCAGACCAGCATCCGCTGCTAGCCATGTTGATGAAAAACTTGAATCCGTCAAGCTCTCGTCAAAGGAATCTTCTAGGCCTCCATCCGCTGCTAGCCATGTCGATGAAAAACCCGAATCCAGACGGGAATCTATCTTAAGCGAACGATTATCGCCTGCTAAAGAAGATGAACACAAGGCTCCATCAAAGGAATCATCCAGACCAGCATCCGCTGCTAGCCATGTTGATCAAAAATCTGAATCCAGACGGGAATCTGTCTCAAGCGAACGGTTATCTCCTTCTAAAGAAGATGAACACAAGGCTCCATCAAAGGAATCATCCAGACCCCCATCCGCTGCTAGCCATGTTGATGAAAAACCTGAATCAGTCAAGGTTCCATCAAAGGAATCTACCAGACCACCATCCGCTGCTAGCCATGTCGATGAAAAGCCCGAATCCAGGCGGGAATCTATCTTAAGCGAACGATTATCGCCTGCTAAAGAAGATGAACACAAGGCTCCATCAAAGGAATCATCCAGACCAGCATCCGCTGCTAGCCATGTCGATGAAAAGCCCGAATCCAGGCGGGAATCTATCTTAAGCGAACGATTATCGCCTGCTAAAGAAGATGAACACAAGGCTCCATCAAAGGAATCATCCAGACCACCATCCGCAACTAGCCACATTGACGAAAAACTGCCATCCAGACCAGAATCCGTTACAAGTAACGTGGATGAGAAACCAGGATCAAGGCGAGAATCAATGCTTAGTGAGAAATCTTCGCCAGGCAAACCCGATACCACGGAAAAATCTCCATCTCCTGCAGAGATATCACGAAGGGAGTCAACCCTTAGTACCGCACCTGACGTAGATAAAGCAACCTCTCGACGCGAGTCCGCCGCCAGTGAAAAGCCAGCTCCTGTATCTCGGCCAGAATCTGCTGCGAGTCACATTTCTGAAAAGTCTCCTTCTTTAACAAAGGACACGTCACGGCCTTTGTCACAAGCGAGTCATGTAGATGACGAAAAAGAAGGCGACAAGACAGCCTCAACTTCGAAAGAACCTTCGCGACCAGCATCGGCCGCTAGTCATATTGACAAAAAAGACAGCAAAGATTCATCTCGACCTGCATCTATTGCTAGCCATGGTGATGATAAAGAGGCATCAAGACGGGAGTCTCTGATTAGTGAAAAATCACCGGTTGCATCGAAGGAAGCATCAAGACCGGAATCAGTTGCGAGTCATATTCCGGATAAGGAAGAATCTAGGCGGGAATCTTTTGCTAGTGAACTTCTGTCTCCAGAAATGAAACAAAAAGATAAATCTCCTTCTCCTGTTAAGGACGATAAGGACCATTCACGACCAGAATCATCTGCTAGCCATGCGGCAGAAAAAGAAAAATCTCCAGCCCCCTCTAAAGAAGGTTCACGCCCACCGTCATCCGCTAGTCATATCGATACTAAGCCAGATTCAAGACGTCAATCAGTTGCTAGTCATGTTGATGAAAAAGAGGCGTCAAGACCAGAATCAATTGTGTCATTACCTGCATCGAAAGAAGCTTCTAGGCCAGGTTCATCTGCTAGTCACGTAGATGAGAAGGAACAATCTCGACGTGAATCTGCAATTCGGGAAACTTTATCCCTCGTGGAAAACGAGAAAGAAAAATCGCCGTCTCCATCCAAAGAAGCCTCAAGACCTGGTTCGGCGGGCAGCCAGATTGATGTAAAGGAATCATCAAGACCGGCTTCAATTGCCAGTCATGTAGAGGATACGGAGACATCGAGACGTGAGTCCACTGTGAGTGCTAAATTATCACCTGGTAAAAAGGAAGACGAAAAACCATCTTCGAAGGAGGCTTCAAGGCCAGAGTCAGTCGCAAGCCAAATTGATGAGCCAGCATCCAGAAAAGAGTCCCTTCAAAGTGGAAAGGATTCTCCTGTAAAAAAAGATGACGACCCGTCCGTATCTCTTAGCAAGGATTCTTCTAGAAAACAGTCCGTCACTAGCCAAGTAGATGAAAAAGATTCGTCCAGAAGGGAATCTTTCTCCAGTCATGTCGGTGAGAAGGATCCTTCACGAAGAGAATCTACCATCAGTGAAAAAGCATCTCCTACGAATAAGGATACCATAATCCCCAAATCGCTAGACATTTCAAGCAAGGATGAACAAAAATCACCATCACCCTCGAAAGATGTCTCTAGACCGGAATCGGTAGCTAGTCATATAAGTGATAAGGCTGCTGATAAATCGCCATCAAGTCATATCGAATCTAAAGCGGAATCCCGAAGGGAATCAGTCGCTAGTGAGAAATCTGCGACTGCGGTGAAAGCCAGTGAAGATTCTAGACGTGAGTCAGTTATGAGTCAAAAAGATATAACTAGCACGGAACAATTTACAAGTACTCAAGAAGAAAGTGCGACAGTAAAAGAAACCTTGCGATCAGAATCTATTACCTCTGATAAAAAAGTGGAAAAATTCGAAACTTCGTCTGCCACAGAGACAGTTTCATCATCATCTAGTGAGACATTACAAGTAGAATCAGAAAAAAACGAAAAACTGCCAATGGAAGTAGATAAACAAGCTACCATAACGTCATCAGTAAAAGATACCATCGTAGAAAACATTACAAAATCATCAATCTCACAAACTACAGCAGAATTGACTAGTGTTAAGACCCTGACAGAAGAACAAGAAATACTCAAAGACTCGGGCCTTCATAAGGTCGAGAAAAGCAAGGAAGAACAAAGCTGTGAAACCGGATCCGTCTCCGTATCAAAGATTGAGCAGGAAACAACTCAAAAAAGCGAAACCAAGAAAACAGAACAAGTAACTAAAACCGAATCTTCTAAAGTCGAGACTGAATCCACTAAAATTGATTCATCTTCACGTCGGGAATCTGCCCTTAGTCAAATAAGTGATCGAGGACGCGATTTATCGCGGCCATCATCATCGCTAAGCATTCACGAGGATGAACTCGATGAGATCTTAGCCATTAAAGAAGCTCGTTCCAAGTCAGTATCTTCGATTATGATGACCAGTATTTACAAACCATCTGATGAGCCACATTCGTTTACCACCTTGGAGGAGGAGTTAGTCGAACACAAAAAAGAAATGGGCGAGGATGACATTGGTGACGAAATCACATCAATTACGAGTCAGAAAGTCGAGAGCTCTGGAAACTCAGGAGAAAAAATTCTACTTGACCGGAGGATATCAATTTCACCGGAATGTGATGTGTCCCGGAAATTGTCAGATGAACTGTCTTCAAGTCAACAGGAAACATGTAAAGTCGAGACAATTGTAACCAGAACCACATCTGAGAGTGCTGAAGAAAAGGATATCGCTGATAGAAAAACACCGCCAACAGTTCCAGTGAGTCCCAGCATAAAGCCGGACTTTCCAAGTAGTCATGCTGAAACAACAACCACAACAACAACTGTTATTACTAAGGAAATCACAGAAGCGTCGGGAACGTCGACGCCTAAAGATATCTCAGGTAAATCAAGTCCCGCACCACAGTCGCACACAACTTCGGAAAGCCGATCGATACCAACACCAATTGGTCATGGATCGTCTACCGAAACTCCGGAATCGTCGCCGAAACCGACTTCACCGTTCCCAAGGGTCGCCCGCGAAGACATAAAAACTTCATCCGGTTTCAGTACCCCCGATATGGGACGAATTTCTTCGCCAGACATTACCGAAATCAAAGTTTCCGACACATCCTCCCACGGTGGCAGCACTGAGAAAATTGTCACCACTACAATCACAACTATTACCAAGGTAATATCGAGTGATGGCAAAGAGACCGTCACAGAAGAAAAGACTGTCACAACAACCGACTTGACTGAACCCGAACAGGAACAAGAGGCTGTCCAGATGAGTAAGTCCGTTTCAGGTAGCGATAAAAAAGACAAAGAAGACACAACGACTATCGCACATCCTAGCGTTAAAGAGGTGGTCACCCTGAAGTCAGAATTCCGTAGCTCAACACCAGGCAGTGATGATTTGGAACCACAAGAAGTCTATTCTCCTCGATCCGATATCAGTTCCGGCCAGGCGTCCCGTGTCACATCCGGCTGGGCAACGGGTAGCATCGAGGATCGCCACTACAGCGACGATGAGGTGCCACCGTCACCGCTTAGCCTTACATCGCAAGCAGCCCATTCACCGCCATCCAAATTCTCATACGAAAGCCAATATGATCTTCAGCGATCGAGCTCCGGCGTTAGCAAAAAGTCTGATCTCGATATCGACGAAAGTCAAGATGATATACCTCCGCAATATGGCAGCGAGGAACTCAAGTCAGCTCTTCCAATCACAATGACGCACAAAATCGACCCAATGAGCACATCCTTCTACGGTGCCTTGCCAGAGAGTTTTGGCGAAAAATCTGATCCGATTCCCATACAAACTAAAAAGACCGTCGTCACTAGAACCTATCAGGGCTCAATGTCCAGCCAATCAGGCGACAGTTGTCCACAGTCCTGGGCTTCAAAGCAAGGCGACACTAAATTCCTGGACGAAGCTGATCTAGATTTCGAAAAGGCACTGGAAGAACACCGTCAGGCTAGAGGTGCTGACGTAATGTCTAGTGTGACTTCGAAGTACTCCTATTCACCAACGAAACAAGCCGTCGATGAGGCATTCGCAAAGACTCAGTTCCCTCTCGAAGATGTGCAAAAAGTCAAGGTGCCAGGCGATATTAAGCCTAGTGAGAAACCATCCAGCTCAGAGCCTGCTGTTGCGGATTCAAAAGACAAGCCAAAGGACATCAAAGACAAACCAAAAGATCCTAAAGACGATGAGAAGGATCCACTTAAGGTATGGGGAAAGCCTTTAGGTCTCCCATCACCAGCGCCAATGCCTGTTGAGAATGATGTCCGTACCACACCGAAAAAAGAACGGAAAATGCTTGTTAGCAAAACTAAACTGAATAACGAGAAGAACCTGCGAAAGCGATCTGAATCACCAGTTAAGGCTGCAAAGAAGGCGGCTCCGATTTACATCGATTTGACTTACGTTCCACATCATGGCAACTCATACTACTCACATGTTGAATTCTTCAAGCGCGTCCGTGCCAGATACTACGTATTTTCTGGCACCGAACCAAGTCGCGAAGTCTACAATGCTCTGCTTGAAGCTAAACAAACCTGGGAGGATAAAGATTTAGGTAAGTTGGAAAATCTATATATGTATAAAAGGACTAGACCGGACAGACTGACAGATTCATCAACGCTAAGCCTAAGCTCCTGGAGCACAAACTTGAAAGTTGGATAGTATGTTCTCTTCATCACGTAAGGACCTACTGAGGTAGGGTTTTGCGAAATTCCATCCCTAAGGGATTAACCCATTTCTTGCCAATGGTGCATTTTCGCACCATTTACTTTGAGCAACTTTGAGCCTTTTTGTTACCACATAGGAGTCAAAGTTGCTATTATGGAATACAAATGGTGGCAAGAAATGGGTTAAACGAAGGTTGTCAGGGGTGTGGTGTTTTAAAACATTGATTTTAAGATAAATCTTCACCGCACAGTTGCATGAATGAAAAATATCTCTCGAAAAATTTTGAATTGTACAATTTCAAAATATCTCAACTTAAACCGAAAACCCGACAATGTCGGGTATGAATACTAGTTACTAATATAAATCTGTGTTGTGTCTGTCCGTCTATATTTCCAAAACCACTGAATTAATTTGAGTTTTAGACTATACGCTAAATCAATGGTTCCCAATATTTTTTTCTCTCTCTGGACTTCGTTTTCGAAATTTACAATAGAAATATAAAGTTATAGCAGGATAAGGTTGTCGTACAACTTCTTAACAAAATGCGCAGGAGGCAAAAATTTTTATCATTAAAATAGGGCACAGTAAAATTATTTTAAATAAATGTGCCACAAGCGCAAACTTTCAACGTTCAGAGTGAAATATGTCTAAAATCTTGTTGAGAAATCAATTAGGTTTCTCCCTTAAATAAACTGCGCTTCATAAGTATTTTTATAGGACAATTATTTTTCTCATTTCATGAAAAAAAAATTGCTTTTATAATAAAATTTCATAGCACACATTGCGCCCTCCCTAAAAATGTTTGATCCAGCAGGTCGCGACCCACCAATTGGAAAAACAATTGGTGCTCACAACAAAAAAAACGTGAAGGTTTGACCCCTCCCCCGCTATATTCTGAACCGCTCAAGTAATTTTAATCCGGTCTTCAACATTTAAAAAATCTTCACCATAAGAGAATTTTCGCCCACTAACCAACAGCCCCCCTGATATTACCATGTAAACCTGTGGAGGAAATTTGTCCCATTTTCCTGGGAACTTGAAGGCTGACAGATCCTGGTGCACGACTTTAAAGTGATTAGCGGAGCAGAGATTTTCCAGTTTATTTTAAAACGCTTTTTTACTGACTTGTCTTTAAAGGGTTTGCGGTGGTGTGACTGACAAGTACTAAAGTCCGAACAAAAAATCACGGAAAAAAGACGAGAGAAAAATTAATTACCAAAAAATGTTCTGCAAATTTCAGATTGTTTAAAAGTAAAAACTAACGCCAACACTATTTTTAACAAAATTTTGAATTTTTCAGAGGTGACTATCATCCCAACTTACGATACAGATGTCCTTGGATATTGGGTATCGGAAAACGAAGAGCTTCTCGCTAAATATCACATTGATCTATCACCATCAGCATCACGTTGTACAATCAACCTACAGGATCATGAGACCTCATGTTCAGCATATCGTTTGGAATTCTAGGCAACGGGGATGTTTATAGCATTTTCTCCACGGATCGACTCACAAAATTTTAGTAATTAAGTTTAGAGCCTTTCCAATAAAAATAGAAAAAAAAGTTTTTCGTGATGTGGAAATTCCGAGAAAACATTAAAGACGTCAAAGCAAATGGAAATTCACATGAAAAACTTTTTGTTGCTTCTGTTGGGGGCAAAAATGAAAACCATATATGAAGAGCAGGAAAATTTCAAAAAAAAAATTCAAAACTATTGCCCCAACCGATGGAAGCACAATTTCTAAAAGCTCCCCAAAATCCCAATTTCCCCGCTGTCGATTATGTATTTCGGATGTTATGCGTGAGGTTGGTCGGTGAATCGATTTTTAATAATTCTTGACTGCCAATCACAAAGCATCCGATTTTATCACAAAATCCTTAAACAAGAATCATACCTAATAATTATAAGTAATCTAGAAATTATACCATTTTAAGATTTATAAAATCAAAGACTATTTTCGGAGAATGTTGACGAAAAAAAAAACATATTGATTGTGATTTTAAAAAAATATATATTTCGAATTGATTGATTGTAAGGGCTGCGTTTTAAATTGAAACCTAAATGGGAAAACTAACTACAAAAAATAAGGTGAAACGAACGAAATTTTTTTTTCATTTGTAGTCATTACCAAAACCATACAAATTGTCTTTAATTAAAGAGAGTTTTTTTTTTAATTTCATGTGAAATTTTTTGAAAACTTTAAGAATATGAAACCATTTTTACAAATTTACGAGCTATGCATGGAAAACCTAAGATCAAAATAACAATAAAAAAGATACAAAATGAAATAAAAATGTTAAAAATATCTTAATAAATATCTAGTAAAATATACACATAATATTGAAATATTGTAATATTGTGCCTCAGCAAAGCAAAATATGATTGAATCAAATATTTTAAATAATGTTTAATTTAATTAAAGTGCTAAGCAAATTGAAATTGTGGATGTGTAAAACAGGAAAACATGAAAGAAGTCGGAAAAAAATACTTAAATATTAAAAACAAATGATAGAAACGATGAAAATTCAAACTTGGAATGAATGAAAAACCGGAAAAAATAGCTTGATAAAGAAAATTTGTTTCGTTAATTTTATTCCCAAATATAATTAGGAATTTTTCAAACATAACCACTATTGCTTTGTTAATTTATTATTAAACTCATGCCGAATTTTTTAAATTAAAAATTTAAGAGAATATCGAATGAATAAATTGATAAAAGAACGAGTTATTATTATATATTTACACATATAAGAATTTGTATTTATATCCTTGTTGAAAACGCTATAAAACATTGAAAAAAAAAATAAATAAACATAACAAACTCTAAGAACATAATGAGAACAAATACCTAAGAAATACCAAAAAAAAATTATAGACAACTGAAGAACCGAACAATGAAGCTTAAATAGTCAATTTTCAAAAGATTTTTATTTAATAATCATTTTATTTTATTTTAAAGCTATATAGAGTAACTAAAACATATTGAAAAATACCAAATAAATGAGATATCTGTGGTAACAAATTGTCATAAAAACGTAAATCGCTTGTCAGCACAAGCGAAATTAATGTTAACGGCATACAAATAAGACTCAATTTGGTTTGTCTGAAAACCAAACTTAGTCCTTATCGCTTTCGACCACATTTAATAAAACTATGTTCAATCCATGACTAAAACTCATAACAAACGAACTCAATTAATGTCACAAGCCGAAACTGTCTGCCACAACACATTCTCCTTAAACGTGGCCTACATTTTGGCTTTACCAAAAAAAAAAGAATTGGCATGATTTGTTATTGCGTTAAATTACAAACGAATAATAGAATTGGTTCAGATAATACCAATAATATGTTTGCAGTAGATTGTAATAGCATAAAAATATTTAATCAAAACTGAAATTCATTGTAAGAAAAATATTTATCGACATAGGAGAGATTTTAAAAATCAACAATAATAATTGAGTCGGTGCGAAAAACAACTAGAAATGCCAGGAAAAATAAACTATGTTCACAAAACTCACTCATAAATGTTCCTTAGATATTAAGCAGATTATCAAATTAATAGTAAAAATAATTGAAATAATCTAAAAGTGCTTATATCGATGATAATGATATTATTATATTGGAAAATTTAAAAAAAAATAAAAATATAAATTAAGTTTCTTCTGTTTTCTTTTTTACTTTATGATATTAAGTTTTATAGGGTGTCCTAAAATTCACCTAGGCAGGTACAAGTTATCCTTATCTAATGCTGGGTTTACACGAATGACAGATAATGACAATCTGTCATAAAAGAATGGACAAGTTCATTATTTTATGAGAGATTGTCATTTTTCTGACAGCAATAATGACAAAAATTATACTATTTACACGATGATGACAATTTATGACAAAAAAAATGACAAATTTGTCATTCGTGTAAACGCAGCATAACACGGAACTTAGGATATAAAAAACTATCGCGTTATACGAATCGTGGTTTATGAAATATAACCTGTGAGTGCACATTAACGCACATCGTAATGTAAAACTGCGGAACTGGACATAATGTTATCAACGTTATGTGAGACTAAATTTCTTATTTACGATAGACCGAAACAGAGTAAATACGGCGTTATGTGGGGGTCATCTATACCTTGGTCACTTTTAGAACACCCTGTAGTTTGTCTGAACATTACTTTTGAGATGTGTTATGGCATCACTTTTTCACTTTAATGTAAAAAAAATCCATACACGGTAAAAAATTTCAGGATTTAAATGAATAAATGTTTGTTTATCAAAATCTTTTTTAACATCAAAAAAAATTATCAAATTTACACCAAACGTATATCAAATTTTTACATTTGATATCAAATATCGATATAAACGCGGAAGTTGATACAAATTCGGCATAAAAGACATTGGGCGCATTCACGGTACTCAACGGTTGAGTAAATCTCGATGAGTTCTCGTGAATGTCTCGATACATTAAACGTCAAAATGCTACACTCATCGGTTGAGCAGAAAAGTATCGCAGAAATTTTTCGATACAAAAAATGGCGTCCGATCAGTGGTTATGATGAGTAATGTCTCAACCGTTGAGTACCGTGAATGCGCCCATTGGTAAACAAAAATTTATTCATTTCCTTAATTTTTTTACCGTGTACGAAGTTTAATGTCACGTGACTTTCTCACACTAAATTTTATATTTAAGTTAAGCTCCCAACAAATTCTCAAAGAAAAATCGCTCAAATTGTGTCACATCTTGAAATATTTAATTTTTCAATGATTTTTTTGAAATACGGACCCGATTTACACACTCTACGGCAGTGTCTGCGAGGTCGCCAAACATGTGTAGACGGAAAAAATTAGCGTCGTATATCGAACTATGGTCATCGTATATCAAAACCGGTAACAAAACACTGAGCATCGTAAAACAAAACGTTTTTTTATCGAGGCATTTTGAGTCGGCGGATGCCTGTACTAAAAGAACCAATTAGACGCATAATTTTAAATAAAATTGAAATTTAATTTCATTTCCAACAGTGAAAATTTTCGCCTACGGCGCAATTCTTTCGAGCAATTTTACCTTGCGTCGTATTATTTTTTTAAAAATTTGCCTGCGGTGCATTTTTTTCTTTTGGAGTCGTATTATGTTGTGCGAAAACTCCATAATCTTATAACTACAGTCGAAGAAAACAGTCGTCGATCCTTTTCTATGAGACCGTGAGAGAAAAAAAGTTGGGAGCTTTTAGAATCTCGCTAGGGAATGCTTTTAGGGAAAAAAGGCCCGGACATCTATTTTTCTAAATCATGAAATATTGTATGTAAGAAAGTAGAAAGTTATGTACAGTAGGAATAGCCACACAAATTTCATGGAATTTAAGTTAAAATCCAGATTATCGATAAAGCAATTTGCCAATGTGGAATCGCATATCTCAAAAGTAAAAAAATTATTAAAATGTTCAAAGTTTCATGAATTCTTTTGGGTTAAATTTATAATTTTTTTTCTTGCAAAAATTCAATATCAACATTTTTGTTGATTTTGTGTTGATTTCTTAACAGTTTCAGAAGATTTAAACATTCAAATGTTTTATAAATTAATAGTAGTTTTTTGTTACACACTTTTATACCAGTAAGTGGTTTAAATTCGGTCAATTATAACAATGAGTGGGCAAGTATTGTGAAATATCAAAAAATTTGAGATAATTCTACAACATTGAATATAAAAAAAACCCCCCGCGGTAAAATATTGAATGACCTTGACCTAAATTTTTTAAGGTGCCGAGGGTGATTTGAAAAATGGCTATTTCTATGTTGATATAAATAGAAAAGTGGGGCAAATGACTTAAGTCCAATGAACTTTTTCGTGATGGACTTTTCTATTTCTCTATGAAGGAGAGTTTTTTCTTACTGCCAAAAATTTGATTCATTTTTTTTTTTACAAAAAATGTTTTAAATGTTTTTTTGCGGAAAAAACAGTATTTATTTTTAGATATTTCTACAGTTGTTGTTCAACAAATTATTCTATTAACACTGAGAAAATGACATTTTTGTTATGAAAATTTTACGTTGGTGTTGATTTATTGAAGGAAATTTTGTTAATAGCTTCAAAAAGTTGAATAAATAAAATATATATGAGAAAACAATGAGCTGTCATGAAAAAACAAAAACAATCTGAGGTAATGAAACCTTTTTAAAAATAAAGAATTAAATTTAAAACAAAATAATTCAATAATAGAATTTAGTTCGTATGAAAATGTTAAGATCGCAAACAAAAACGACAAAATAAAAAAAAAACAGAACTATAAAATAGTTTATGTTAAATGTTTCAAAATTACATAAATGTGTAACATAGTTAAATGTTAAAAAGAATAAAAATTAAAAACCCAATGAAGGTCGAAGAAATACTAGATCAGATGAACGTAATGTATTAAAAATGAGTAAAAACTATTAAAACTTTATCTGAAAAATGTCTTATAGTCAAAAAGAAAAACAAATTAAAAAGAAAGGAAAAATCTTTCAAGCCATAATGAAAAGGAGTAACAAAAAAACTAAGTAAATAAACGATAAACATTAAACATCATGTAGACTTATGCTACCTCTGTCAGATATTAAATGAAATTTTCGATCTTTTTAAAATTATATAAATTCAGACATGAACAAAAAAATGATTTAAATTTAAAAAAAAAACTTTAATATATACAAAACTTGTAATTAGAAAATAACTTTAGTCCAAAAAAAAAATTAACAAAAAAAATTCACATTCGCATGAAAAATAATAAATATGAATATCAAATAGAAAATTCGCAGGTAAGTTTAAAAAAAAATAGCCATTAAAGAACATTTCATATTCGCATATCTAGGATGGATTAGTGCAGCAAAGGTGAAAATCATAAAAGGATATTAATTATATTTAGAAATATGAAAGATGCCATAACGTCAAAATAAAAATATTAATTAATTTGAATGTCTAACTAAAATTACTTTATTACACATATATTTCAATTTCTTGGCGTTTTCGATAGCATTTTATTAAGAATCTAATTATAAGATATGAAAAAAAATCTTAATATTAAAGTATAAAAAAATCAATATTAATATTTACAGAAAAAAAAACATCAATCCGCCAATTTTCAATAACAACTATTTACCATAAATTAAATTTAAAGCAACTTCCAACCATATTTAAAATTTAACTGAAAAATTACGATAAATTTCGACAACAACAACAAATTAATAAAATTTTTAAAAACAAATAGGTAAGGGCTATTATACAACAACAAACATATGCAGTAAAGTACATTTTATGCACCGTCCACCTTTTACTTTACACGGCAAACAAAAATATTTACATAAAAAAATATCAATAAAATTACAAAAAAGGAAGTTAAAATTAAAAATCAAAAAAAAAAAATATTTGAGTGAAACTTTTTCAAAACAAGAAATAAACATTATTCGGAAAATACTTTTAATTTGTGGAAATTAGTAATCAATTTTTTTAATATAGCCAACGTGTAATGCTTTCAATTAACGCTAATCCGCCCGCTAGATGCTAAGAAAACAGCAAAAAAATACAAGTTTACCGCAGGCTAATCAAATTCAAAGCTTTCAATTATATTTTAGCAATTTATCACTGTTTTTTGTTAAACTTAGTTGGGTTTAGTAGTAGAAAAACTTGGCAAAAGAAAATTTTAAACATTTTAGAATTTAATAAGTGATAGAATGACTTAGGCCCGTTTGCTGAAACAAGTCATAGCGTCTTATGTTCAACTTAAATTATTTAAGACCCAGAATTTCTACGGTTTAAGTAGGCTAAGTACAACTTAAATTGTTATGACTTGTTTCAGCAAACGGGCCTTAGTGGGTAAAAGACTTACGCGTAGTCAATATCAGCTATTAATTGAACTCCACCAAATTTTCCACCAAAAAGGTGGTAATGTTCGCTACTGCAATGCACCAACAAAGTCGGGGTTTCATCAAAACCTTACAAATGTTTTGAAATTCCAGTTAATGGTTTGCAATCAGTAGCATTTCTAAGGAATGCTTGGCTCGAGCCACAAACTAATCATAAGCAAACTAACATTTTCATTCAATCCATTCTAGAACAAAATGGAATTTCCACTTCCAAAAAATAAATACCCATAGCAGCCACTCCCGCCGTAGCAGCCATGAGCTTTTCTGCCAGCAGCACAATTAAGTGAAAATAGCAAAAGAAAGACAAAATGCGATCAACAAAACGAACAGATTTATCGGACTTTTACTGCTGGAAAGCTTGCATCACGAAGTCTTGTGCTGCTGGCGGAAAAGCTCATGGCTGCTACGGCTGGAATGGCTGCTATGGGTATTTATTTTTTGGAATTGGAAATTCAATTTTGTTCTAGAATGGATTGAATGAAAATGGTAATCTGCTTATGATTAGTTTGTGCTCGAACTTTAAATCGAACATTGGTTCCCTAATTTTTTGTCTTCAAATTGTCCCTAAATTTTTGGTGGTCGGAAAAGGATTTAGTAATTCTTCCCAACGCGATTTGTTTTCAAAAACTTTCTCGACAGCGTCGTAACTACTGAAGGAGAAGGATTTTTAAGACTTTCCGAGCCCTCAAAATGCTAGTATCTATTAGACATGGCTATTTTTACTGCGCAGCATGCCGAGAAACAGCAATACCTGGATGCTACAATGTCTGAAGCCCTCTGCAACCCAGAAAACTACGCAGCTTTTGAAAAAGGCGTAGTATTTTCAAATGTATATTTCAAAATTTTCCAGGTGTTGCGAACACACTACTAGCTGCAGTACAAAAGCAGAGCAGTAGCCTAAGTGCGAACGTACACGCTTCTTCTCGTCGCGGCGACTTTTATTCCTCAAAATGCCTTTCCGACGTACACGCTTCTTCACTTTTTAGTAAGAAAAACTTGTGTACAACCAGCGATCTCTCATGTGTGTGTGGTTCTCATATCGCACATGGTCCCGTAGACTGTAGTATCTCAAAATCGGCCATTTTGAGAAAAACGCATTCAAAGTTTTCATTTCAAAATAATTGTTTATGAATAATTGTTTTTTCTGTTGTCTGTGCAGTAATATTTCAATTTATTACTCTTTTGATAATAATTTACAGACCATTTGCTTCATTTTTTTTTTTTTTTGCAATAATAAAAGATAGAGATAGGTTTGTTTTCCACAAAATCAATTTAAATTTTAAAAAATGGGAATTTAAAAAACCAAAAAAAAAAAAATTTTAGGACTACGTTTACATTTAAATTTGTTTTTCATTTGATTCAGTCAATTTTCCTTTACATAATGGAATAATTACTCAAAAACACATTTTTTTGAGATACTACAGTCTACGGGACCATGTGCGATATATGTGTTGTATTTCCAGTTCATTCCTTTATTAGCTAGCACCGAGGCAACATCAATTGCCAAAATAGAAACTGCCAACAATAGAAGAATAAGGACTGGTTATTTTGTTATTTACCTGCCTACCTGAAAAATAAAACTACCTGCAATTTGTATTTCACTATTTGCATTCAATTTTTGTTTATTTGGGATATGTTTACGAGTCGGTGGCTAAACACCGACAGACTCAATGAAATCACGCACACATGCATGCTGACGTGCTACACGAGCGACTTCGTTTGTGTGCGTAAAAGAAGAAGTGAAGAACACTTTTCGAGTGGCGACTTTTCCCCTCTTGTCGCACTCGTTTCTTTCCTACAATTTGGTGAGGCTGAGGCATGCTGAAGACTGAATGTTGAAACGTGTGCGCCCTCGCTAATCTGATACTAGCAAAAAATTGGCTGCTATCTTAACAAAAAAAAAATCCCGAAAATTGCAGTCACTTGAAAAAATGTTTTTAATTTTTATGAGGCCACTAGACCCTGAAGTTTGTAGTTATGCCACTGGTTTTCCTGTGATTTTAATACAGTTGAAATATAACACAATAGCAGGTCACAATATCGGGTCACAATATCGGGAGGTACGTTATTTCTGCTATGTTAAACCAGAGAAAATGGGGTTAAAAATTAATTCTTCTAAGTCAAAAGAGGTTTGAACGTGCTTGCAATTTGCTTAATTAAACAAAACTATTTTTTTTTTAAGAAATTAGCAGAATCAGCTATTAATAGCCGCTAACAGTTTTACAGTAATAAGAATAACCATTTCCAACAACAGTTGCAAAGCGACAAAACCTCACAAATGTCACCATTCGAAACAGTTGCAAAGCGACAAAACCCCCCAAATGTCACCGTTTTTATTCGAAAAAGGGTGTTCTATACAAGTGAGAAAATGGCCCTTTTTCGAAAAATGATTACATTTGTATGGTTTTACCGCTGGAAATGACTTATAATTTTGCGATTAATTTTGTAAGTTTAAATTTGAAGGGTTTTTTTTGCAAAAATTCCACATTTTTAAAAGTATTTCAAGGAACATCTAAAATCACAAAACCTAAATAAAACTATTGTAACAAAAAACAAAATGGTTAAAAATTTTTGACAGTAATAAGTAATCTAAAAAAAATATATAAGTATTAGGAAATGTTGCACTTGCGGCCATTTTTAGATTAAATTTGCTAAGGAAATTTAATAAAGAATGTGATTTTAACAAACAGGAAGGAAAAAAATATTATAATATTGTAATGATAAAATGTAAAATTAAGTCGGAACAAAAAAAAGTGAGGAAAAACTATTTAGTTATGTCTGACAAGTGAGGGGAGTGTTAAGTCGAATTAAGGAAAAAAAAACTTTTTTTTTTCAACATTTGTTTGTTTATCAAAAACTTTTTGCGAACATTTTTTTTTACTCTGATGAGTTTAGGTTGACCAACTCGAATTAAATTATGCTCCTTTTTTGCCTATATTTAATTTTAACAAATTGTGATATTTAACTTAAAAATTGAGTAAATGGGTCTAGGCATTTATGGGGAAGAAACATAAATTGTCAAAAGCAAGTGAGAGATGAGTAAAATTTAATGAAAAAAAAAATATGATGTAAGGAAAAAATCTCTGCAAATTGATCGAATTGGATTTTAGTCTGAATAAGTTTTTTGTATTGACGATATAGGCTTTTGAAATTATATTTATTATTAAACTATAGGATGCAACAAAGTAAAAAACATAATAATAGTGAAAAAAAAATAATATTAATACTTTCTTTACATGAATTATATGAATTAAAACAAGAAATGTTTTTAAGTGATCTTTTATTATGAACACAATTATATAGATAGATGTTTAAAACAAATTATGGAGAATTTTTAGCCATCGAAGTGCTTTTTTGTGTGGGTCATCTATAGGATAGTGAGTTTCTTTTTTTTTATATATAAAACATACAGGAATAAAGAAACGAGAATATTTTCACAAAATAATAGCAAAAAAAAACATTCAAAAATTTTACACTAACCAAAAAACAAATAAAAATTCATTTTATATATTTGAGGAAAAAAAATACAGTTTTTTTCTCAATAATGCAAAATAAAATACATATATAGGAATCGAAAATGGATAAAACTAATAACTATGGTTATTAAGAACTGGAGGCATTCGAAATGACTTAAAACACTTTTAAATAAAATGTAGAAACGAAATCATTAAAAAAAAGCAAATTTTTAAACATGGAAAACTAAAAAAGGATATGCGATCATTGAATGAGCTTTCTTGGAAGAAATCCCTTATGCAAAAATTATTACATTAAAAAAATTACACTCATTTAATTATAGCCATTAGACACTTATACAGAATACACACAAAAATTACTAAAACAGTATAAAAGCATACAAAAATTGAAAAATTTGTTAAATACAATTTATGTCAAAAAAAAATCAATGAAAATCATCATCACACTCATTAATAAAATTAAATTTAAAAAAAAAATAAGTAAAAAAATGTATTAGTGGTTGAAAAATAAATAAATAAAAATGAAACTATTAATAAATTATTAAATTATTGATTATAACTAACTATTATTAACATTACATGATGAAAAACAGAAAATATATATTATATTAGAATATTAAAAACAAGATGAAGAAAAAAATACAAAATGATATTTATTGTAATTGATAACTGAAATAAATACAAAAAAAAAGCTGATGTTTAGAATATACCAATAAATAATAATAATAATAGAATTATGCTAAATTCTTAGTTTATTTTAATTTTCGCAACACCAAAAAATAAGTTTTAACAAATCCAAAAAAATTTTCATTCTATTCAATTTTAAACATTTTGTTCTTAGGTATTAAAGAAAAAAAAATTCTTTTAATTTGTGATCGCTTTTAATTGATTTCCTGGATTTCCTTGAGTTTTAGTGTTTTTTATGCTTAAGAAAATATGGAAAAAAAAACTGTAATGCTTTGCCTATTTTAGGGATATATTTATTATGAATTTAATAAAGATGAGATTAATTATTACAAGGTAACAAAAAAGGAAAGAAAACCAAGTAAAATTTTTAAATAAAAAGCTTATCTTACTAATAATGTTTGAGTTTTATTTTGGCAAGAAGATTTCAAGAGCTGCAGAAGTAGTTTCTATATGATACTAGGGGCTGCGCCCCGAACCGCTTGGCGGTTCACCCCAGAACCACAGGTCGGCCTTCGGCCTCCTTGTCCACATCGGCCTTCGGCCTTCTCCAGCTCCTCGTCCTTCGGCCTCCGACCGCGCGTTTAACACTGTAAGAGCTAAGTTTCGAGATCAATTTACCCACTCCCCTTACTCCCCCACCTCTCGGGCTACTTTTTAATGGGTCTATGTTGGGGCTGGACCCCCGACGAACATCTATGTCTAATTTCAGACCAATCGGTTCAGTAGTTTCCCTGCGAAAGAGTAACATAGCGCAAAAACTAAGTTTCGAAATCACTTTACCCCCTCCCCTTACTCCCCCCCACCCCTCGCGCTTTACTTTTCCATATACCTATGAACCAGAACTACCACAGACACTCATGCCAAATTTCAAGTCAATCGGTTCAGCCGTTTTTGCGTGAAAGCAAACAAACAGACAGACAGACACCAACCCATTTTTATACCCGTATGGTGAAACCAAAGGGTATACTAACTTTGCCTTACCGTTTGTAACTCCAAGATCCCGTCATCACACACAAAAATGAATTACCCCAGTGTGTTTAGAATGATGAAAAAAAATGATTGTCCGTCTGTCTGTCCGTCTGTCTGTCTGTCTATCTGTCCGTCTGTCTGTCTGTCTGTCTGTCCGTCCGTCTGTGGCGCGGATTGCGGGCGCACGGATTGAGCTAGAGACTTGAAATTTTGCGCAGATCCGTTTTTCGTAAAATGCGAGGCTAAGTTCGTTAATGGGCAAAAATGGACCATTAGGGGGGTACCCCCCATACGAAGGAAAATGTTTTTTGTGAATATCTCAAAAACGGTACATCTTATCAAAAAAGTGCAAAAACAAAAGTTATTTAGAATATGATTCCACATAAAACTCCCATACATCAAAAACCGTTTGGAATAAATTTTAAAAAATGTTATTGAAAAGTTTGACTTCGAAGTGGAATGGTACAACTGTTCGAATTTTGATACGAATATCACCATACTTTATTTCGTGAATTTTATTCTTCGACACTAAATTCATGTTGCACAACCGTTAACACTACAACACAAAATTTATAAATTTATTCCCGAAAGACGCCCGAACTCAATTTTTTCATAAAAAACCATCAATTTAAATTATGAAAACTTTTGCTTCATGAATTTATTCTGCATGAAAAAAATTCTGAATCAAATTTGCAGAGAAATTTAAGAAAAAGAACGCAAGTGTAAACGGGCCTAAGGTCTCACAATTTTTTACCCGCAATTTGAGAAAAAAACTGGACTCTCTGATATGAACACCTTAAGTTGATAGCATTTTGAGAAAATCTTACTAGCAATTTGTACTTTTACAAGAAAAAAAATAATAAATAATAAAAACAATCTTATCTTCTCACAAAATATCACATTAAGAAAATTTCAAAAAAGAAAATGTTGCCTCGCAATTTAATTACATAACATATTGCGATTATTTTTACCAAAGTTTGATGTACGAAAATCTGCTTACCAAATGTGTAAACTTTGTCCAAAAAAATCTATAAGTAAACAAAGATACTCGATTGACTAAATTTGGAACATTTCCTATGATAACCTCAAAGTTATCAATCGGCTGAAGAAACAACAAATCTGATTCGAATGTTTGTTAAATTATTTTTTTCACAAAATAATTAGTCAGAAAGTTGAGTTTGAAGTGTCATAATGATTACATTTTACGGTTTGTTATTAATTTTTGTGTGTGATTTATTGGTTTGCCAAGCTGAGGTATACAAAAATCGGTTTTCTTTATTTTACCTGAAATCTTCAGTAAAATGATTGGCATTTAAATTTTTTAGGATAATTTCGGGGATTTTTTAAGGGATGACATCCCTAAGGATGAAATGCAATTGCTGTTAGGAAGGACGATATGGACATTTATGAATCATTCAGCTGATCCTTGCGAGGATTTCTACGATTTCGCATGTGGCAATTGGGGTGAGAAACGAGATGAAACCACCGAATTTTCATTCCTGAATGTTGATCAAGTGACAGATACCAGGATTGGACAGTATCTCACTAAGATTGTGGCGGAATCGAATGAAGATTTCCTACAATTCGAAAGTGAATACAAATTTCCATGGCAAGAAAATACCGCAGATTTACAAGCCATTGAACAGAATGTTCGAGTTTTGTATGAATCCTGCGTGAATAATAGCTATTTAACTGATATTGACCAGGAAAGCTGGAAAAATATTATCAGTTCATATGGTTTACATTTTCCAATCGAACAGCCTGAAAATCCAAGCGATTCTTTTGATTGGTTGAATGTTTCAGCGTATCTAAGAAAATCGGATTTCTTGATTTTAATTGAACAACAGATCAAGGAGAAATATGGCTACAATGAAATTATATTTGACCAATCTATTCCCTACGTTATTTTTGCTGATAATGAAACTATAATTACAACATTTGATACTTTCCTGGGAGAAAATTTATCCAACTATAGTGTCAACAATTTAGTATCGTTTTTAGAGGATTTACAAAAATGTGGCACACAGTCATCAAATCTGCAGCAAATGTCACTTAAAGATGTTCAGGAACAATTTCCAAATATTGATTTTCTTCGGTATTTAAGTATACTGCAAAACAGAGAGCCCGATTTTTTGGAAACAGTCTACATCCGCACTCAATACTATCAATGTTTGAATAAAATTTTGGGTGAACATTCAGTGGACACAATTCGAAAATATATGTTTTTAGAGTTACTATCCATCATTTTAGACATTGCAAACTCCGACTGCATGGAGGAAACTGTAAGACATCTGGAATCGTCATTTGGATTGATTTACATTCGAAGGAAGTTCAGTGAAAGTATAGAAAGTGATGTTCAACCGTTGATTGACGAATTCAAGGAGAATTTCCTAAAAATCCTCGATCAGATGACTTGGTTTGGAAGACGCGTAAAATGCACTTTAATGCGAAAAATCGAAGACACCGAAGTAAATATTGGATATTCGAAGGAAGAATTTCGTAGACAACTCGAACATTTAAAGGGCATCGAATTAATTCCCAATGATTTTTGGGGAAACCTGATCTTCTTGCGAAAACTGAAAAATAACATTGACCAATCATCATACAAGCAAAAAGAAATTATGAAAGGACCAGAGTTTAATATCGCTTTCTACAGTCAATCCAATCGAGCGCTGGTCATTCCCGCAGGATATCTAAATCCTCCAAATTACCATAAAAATTACCCGACATGGGCGAAAATCGCAAATCTGGGTTCAACTTTCGGTCACGAGCTTTTCCACGCGATAGATTATGAAAATTTCTTGTACGACACGACAAATAAATACAATCCAGACACTGATCTTCGAACGGTTACAAATTATTTAAAAATCGCAATATGCTTCGCCAGAAAATACAATAAGTACAGGTTCAAAGAACATAATATCTATGTGGACGGGATTCGATCGGTTAATGAAAATATGGCGGATTACATTGGTCTTGTACTCGCTTACAAAACGTACAAAAACTGGATCGAAACCCATCCCGATGAGTTTGTCGGAGAGCAACTCCCTGAGCTTAATTTCACTCCTGATCAAATATTTTTTATCCAATATGGACAGCGAAAATGTCACAATTTTCAAGAATCGGAACAAATTTCCCTAATATCATCATCGGTGCATTTACCATCACAATTTCGACTTCGTGGTGCCTTATCGAATTTGGAGGAATTTTCAAACGCTTTCAATTGCCCGGTGGGCAGTGTGATGAATCCATTAAAGAGATGTCCTATTTTGTAATAAGTTAATTTATAAAAAAAAATAATCCAATAATTATAAGTGAAGTGTCGAATAATCGAATAAAAGCTAATTATTAAAAATCGAGTTTTCTTCAGTTAAACGACAAGAGTTACGGTGACTATACGTCCCAGATACGGATTTAGGTATGTTGTCCCAGCCCCGAAAACTAAATTTTTTCTCGCATTATTCAATTTAGTAATGTATATTTTTTTAACGCTTGAAAAATCATTACTAAATATGCTCAACATAATCTCGTTTCGTTAGAGTTTCTGTAAATTACGAAGATTTTTACCTGTGGCACATTTTCGCACCGCGTTTTTATACCAGTAAGGTCAAACCAAAGGGTATATTAAATTTACCTTACCGTTTGTAACGCCAAGATCCTGTTATCACACAAAAAAATGAAATACATCAGTGTGTTTAGAATGATAAAAAAAATTGAGTTTTGCATGTCCGTCCGTCCGTCTGTCCGTCCGTCAGTCCGTCTGTGGCGCGGATTGCGGGCGTACGGATTGAGCTAGAGACTTGAAATTTTACCCAAAAAGGACCATTAGGGCGGTACCCCCCATACGAACGTTTTTTGCGAATATGTCAAAAACGATGCATCTTATCAAAAAAAGTGCAAGAACAAAAGTTATTTAGGATATGATTCTACATAAAACTCCCATACATCAAAATCAGATTGGAATAAATTTTAAAAAATCTTATTGAGGGTATTCACAGTCCTCTTTTAATTTTGGGTATTCGGTGTTTTCGGTAATATTAAAAGACTGAAAATATTCTGCTGTGAACATCCCACAGCACAGATTTGAGAAAAGCGCTTTTATTGGATACGTGACCAAATCATGAACTGCGAATTTAATTGTAAAATATGTCACATACCTTTAAATCCATGTTTGATGTATTCTTTTGAATTTCTATTGTGGCAACGGCTATCAAAATTGAAAAAAATTGCATCAGTCCGATGAGATTAACAAAAAACCAGCGAGAAAATTTGACAACCAAAAACATTACTAGCGCCACCCGCGGTTGATTCTTGATACCGAATAACCGGGCCGGAAAACACGACTCAAGGCATGTCTACAATTACCGAATCCGGTAATTCATTTTTACATGAACCAAATTACCGTCTCGGTAAAAATCTGTTAAATTTGACTGAATTACCGAGCGCTAAATTTACCCGCAATTTAAAAGACGACTGTGAATACCCTGATTGAAAAGTTTGACTTCAAAGTGGAATTTTGATACAACTGTTCGCAGTTCACTTAAATCACCATACGGGTTTTCAATAATTGCCAGATTGGCAATTATAGCTTTTGTTATGTTACTTTATTGGTATTTTCACGGATTCAGTTGCTTTTATTTATGCAATGTGAAAAAGCGCAAAAAATTTAGTTTTTCCCGGATGGAACTATAGCTTTTTAACCATTGGGCCCCGTTCTGTTTAAAAAATTTTCTGTGTGGCCCATTTTGATTAATTGTTTTTATCCAATTTTTTTAATTTCGTCCAAGTTCTGTTTTGTTTTCTAGGTGAAAAAATATCTTTTTAATTACTGTGCACTTCGTTTTTCCTATATTTATTACACACTTTTACTAATAAATAGGAAAAACTAAGCTTCGTATTCACTTTACCCACACCCCTTACTTTTCAGGATACTTTTCAAATGGTGTATGTTAGTGCTGGACCCCTGATGAACATCTGCGTCAAATTTCCGGCCGATCGGCTCGGTAGTTTTCTCGCGAACGAGCAACATAGGACTAAGCTTTGGATTTACTTTACCACCTACCCTTAGTCCCCCCACCCCTAGGGCTTCTTACCAATAGGTCTATGTTGAAACTAGGCCTGCAGCGAATATCCATGCCAAATTTCAGGTCAATCGGTTCCGCCGATTTTGGATCTATTCAAACCGGCACCTCTGAAATTTTTGATTAAAAATGTCGAAATTAACTCTTAATAAATTTCCGCAATTTTTCTTATATTTCGTAATGATTAAAAACGTCAAAAAATCCATATTTAAACTTCTATACAGTTATTACATTTTTCTTCTGATAACCTTTTGGTTCAAATTTTGTATATTTTCGGAGAATTACATCAAATTTTGATAAGTGAAAGCCAATTTTTGGAACCGAAATAAAATTTAGAAAACATAAATTAACAAACTATCTTCAGTGAAATTTTGTCATTTGTTCGTTACATACGCGATGTGGAAATTTGCAAGTGTTTTTTTACTAATTGCATTAACTCGAGTTTTTTCGGAAGTATGTGTTAATTTTGTCCATCCATATAGAGTTTTGTGAATTTTTTCAAGTTTAATATAAAGATATTGGTTTCCAAATACTAAGATTATTAACTGAAGAATTGAAGTATTTTCTAAGAAAAATAACAAATAAAAACAATGTAAAAAAAAAATAAAAAAATTATGCCTTTTTTTAAATTCAGACACCGAAAGATGGATTGGACGGTCTCTATGAGGATTATATGACGAAAGCTTCGATGCATGACGCCCTCGGTGAAGTCACTAAAGGTTACATGAATTTATCTGCAGATCCTTGCCAAGATTTCCATAATTACGCATGTGGCAATTTTATGAAATTTACATATGAAGATCGAGCTCGCCCACTGACACCCAGAGTATTACTACTGATCGACGCTCGCAATAAAGCTATTTTACTGGATCTCCTTAAGGCAGATTTGTCCACGTTTAACGATCGCTCGATATATCAATTCGAAGGTGTCCCACAGAATCCATACCAGATTCTAACGCAAGCAGAAATGAACGTTCGAAAATTCTACGAGTCCTGCACCAACGTAAATGCCATAAAAAATCAAAAATCTACATTAATTGGGGATTATATGAGGAATTTGCCAGAATGGCCGCTGGAATATACCGAAAGACAGCCATTCGATTGGATAGATTTTGTAGCACGAATGAAAAGGAACGAGCAGGATGTTCTGCTCCAAGTTACTGTTGATATGCTTCCAGAATCAATTAAATACCAGATAATTATAGATGGTGTTCAAATTAAATCACAAATAAAAAAAGTAATATCAGAAGATAAGGGACAATCCGAATGTATCATTTTGGATAACGAAAAAATCGAGGAAACACTCAAGCTTACTGGAATGTCGAAACATCAAATTGATTTAGCCATAGAGGACATAGCCGACTTTGATGATGAACTCTCTGATATTGTAAAAGATTACGTCTCCAACGCGAAACATAACAAATTAACGATACAGGAGTTACAAAAAGCCGTACCGGAAATCGATTGGTTGAAATACCTAAGTTTAGTGTTAGATCATCACTTCACTACTGATCATATTGTCTACGTCAAAGACTTGGATTACCTAAAGAATCTTGGAAAACTGATCGATAAAACGCCAGAACTAAAACTTAAACGATATCTGATTTTCCGCTTAGCCTTAGATCTCCCGAGATTCACAAACGATCACAAGGCTTATATGGAATTAGAGTTAAAAGAACGCGAAACCCACTGCTTAGACATGATGTCAACCTTAATACCGATTCCAATGGCAGCATTATTTCTACGAAAGAAATTCAGTGATGAAATGGACAAGGATATCAGGAACTTGGCAAAATCGATCCTTGATGAATTCGCTGCGGTAATCGAAAGCTCTGAATGGATGGATGAAACGTCCAAACAAGGATTTCTAGAGAAAGTGCGAGGGTCACATGTGGAAGTTGCCTATTGGTCTAAGGATCAATTTAACGAGGAGGTCTTTCAGAAATTTGGACAGCTAGAAATTACATCTGATGGATTTTTTGAAAACTTTTTGAAAGTGCTAGCCTATAAACACCAAATAATGCAATCTAAAGTGGGAAACGAATTCATGCTGAAATTACCAACAGAAGTGAATGCTTTCTACAGTCCAGAGAATAACAGCTCCCTGATTATTCTTTTTGGAATCACTCAGCCACCATTCTATCACATGTTATTCCCGGGCTATGCGAAATTCGGAAAACTGGGTTCGATTTTAGGACACGAAATGGGACATGGATTCGATGTGAATAATTTTTTCTACGATAAAGGGTATAGAGTAGAAAGCCGCCATGGAAGTTCAACGTATATAAATTACTTCGTGCACGCTTTATGCCTATCCAGACAATATGGAAACTATTCTGTGGATGAGGATCTGTCGTCGAAACTTGATGGTCCAAAGACCGTTGCAGAAAATATAGCCGACAACATGGGCGTCAGTGTAGCGCTCAAAGCGTACGAAAAATGGTTGCAACAACATCCTGAAGAAGTTTACAATGAACGGGTCCCAGGTTTGAATTTATCGGCACAGCAATTGTTCTTTTTAGGATTCGCTCAGAATTGGTGTCATGGAATGGAAAAATGGGTACAAAAGATTTTGGCGGCACAAGACGAGCACACCTTAGATCATTTCCGGATACTTGGCACATTGTCGAATTCTAAAGCTTTCCACAATGCCTACAGGTGTCCGCTTGGTACCCCAATGAATCCCACGAAAAAATGTTTGTACGACTAAAAATTCAACCGAAAATTCGAAAAAAAATAAATCAAAAAATGTTGAACAGTTTGTAAAGTATGAAGAGTTAAAAAAACAAAATAAATGTTTTAAATCGATTTCATTTTTTTTTTATTTTCCATATTAATCATTTAAAAATTTAATAAAACTTTAGCTCTAGATTCAATGCTTACAAAATTTAGCAGACATCACACAATAAGGGTATCAAATTTGGCAACATGTTTTCCTTTTTTTTTCTTTTTTTGTTAATTTTGTAAAATTATATTAATAAAATATTTCTCTTTATATTTTTATTTTCATTTCGTTATCATTCACCGTTCACCTCTAACGATGATTTTTTTGGACATAGGGCAACGCGGGACAAATCGGGTTCCTAATGATAACCTCATATTAAAAAAATATTAAAAATAAAATACAGATAAAATCATCAAAATATCATTTGTCCAGGATTATAAAATAAAACATTATCAAAAATATCACTACTCTGGTCACATTTAAAAAGTATGCATACATAAATTTGGTTCTCATTTTAGTTTGGTTACAGCATTTGTTTTAAAAATTCGTTTCATTTTGGTTCGGTTTGGCTATCTTTTTACTTTCTTCTTTTCTACTTTCTCATACTTACTGTCTTTTTATCTGTTTACTTTCTTGGCTATGTTTTTACTTTCTTATTCGTCGTGGCGCGGATTGCGGGCGCACGGATTGAGCTAGAGACTTGAAATTTTATGCAAATTCGTTTTTTGTAAAATGCAAGGCTAAGTTCGTTAATGAGCAAAAATGGACTATAAGAAAACGTTTTTATCGAATATCTCAAAAACGGTGCATTTTATTAAAAAAACGCAAGAACAAAAGTTATTTGGGATATGATTCTACACAAAACTCCCATACTTTAGTTTTTATATATAAATGACCACTAATTTAATTATATTTTGTGTGATTAGGCTTATTGGTCAGTTATTGGTCAGTTATCGACGTTTTGTCCGTTTTCGCAGGACGTCTTCAGGATCTTTGTTATGAATATAAATATGAACAAAATAGTTTTCTCATTATTGATTCTTATTAAAAACAATGTTTTCTACCACACATCAAAATCCAATGGGACTAAATTTTAGAAAATCTTATTGGAAAGTTTGACTTCAAAGTGGAATTTTGATACAACTGTTCGCCGTTCACTTAAATCACCATACGGGTTTTCAATAATTGCCAGATTGGCAATTATAGCTTTTGTTATGTTTTTTGGGTGTATTGGGTTAAAATAAAATCATTAAATACTGCAACATAAAGCGCCACAGCCGATATTTTGTAAAAATACTTTGATTCTGAAATTATTAAACAAAAAATGCGCCAGAAGACAAATCAAAGTCAAAGATTTTAAATTAGGAACCCAATTTTTAATCACATAAAAAATTTCATGCAGTAAAGGATAAAGTTGTTCAGACAATTAAAAAAGAATTAAAAAAGACAGTTACAATTAGAATATATTTATTTCCACAAATATTTATTTATTGAATCTTTTCTGCTGTCGCAATCGGTAGATATCATTGGCCGGGGGTGTTGGTCCTGTAGTTTCATCATCGCTGTCATCACCTCCAGGCAGCATGCGTCGCCTCTTCAACCCACCCTCACCAGAAAATGTGCTATCGTCAACGATCCAGTGAACAGATTTCGCCAAATCAAAAACTTTCGTATCGCAACCGTGATCGCCAGTAGGTACAGGTACTAAAAGTCGAAAAAAAAAATATTTTTAATAGAAAATATTCTCCTGACGGATATGACATGTATAGAACCATCGGGTAATTGGATCCTGTTGAATACATCGACAAGCATATCGATTGAAACGAAGGGCCCACGAAAGCAAATCGGTGGCGGCAATTGTGCACAGAGTGCTGCCAATGCAGGTGGCTGAGGAAAGGTTCCACCATCCAGTGGGTGTTCACCGGGAAAAGCGTTTGCCTTGGGCTTATATGGAATCATCTGTGAGAAATCTGGGCGGGGAAGATTATTGACGGGTTCGCTAGAACTTTCCGCACAAATAGCTTTTGCGCCCAATAATCCGTGTGTCTGAAATTGAATTAATTAGCACTAGAATTCTAAAAGTATAGCTTTAACCTACATCACTGTATCCGATCGATTTTAATTCGACGGGAGAGCATGGATACAAATCCAAAAACTTGTATCGATCAACGAGTTGTGCCGTTTCCTTGCCCTCGTATTCTTTGAGCTGTGAAAAATCATTTAATTATTATGGTAAGGCATTTAGGGGCTGTCCATAAAATACGTCACACGTTTAGGGAGGATGGCGACTAGGATGATGAAGTGAAGACGGGGAGATTGGTGGTTGAAGGGAAAAGGAAGGTCTTGTGGTAGAGTGGCGGTAGTATAGGCCCTGATTCTGATAGACTTGCGACATGCCAAATGTCACGCGAACTGATTCGACTTTTTGCTTTTTCTTATTCTATTTATCAGTATTTGAACGATAATATTACAAATATACTACTTTTTAATTAGGAAAATTCGTACAATTGATGCTAATTGCAGCAGAACACGTCGCAACTTGTGATCCGAAGAAGTGACAAGTCTATCAGAATCGAAGTGATAAAATCTCATACAAAAAATCACAGAAAAGCGTGACTAGGTAGACGAATCCAAAAACCCTAAAATTATCGTTACATATTTAATGGACAGCCCACAAATAAATATTTATTACATTTTCCAAGACAGCACTTCGTCTTCTTTCGACTTTAACGATACTTGAGAGGTCACCAATGTTGGATTCAAATTCTAAAAATCGATTCCAAATTTCCACCGACAGTTGTGCTGTTAAACCACCCGACGATAGAACCCGTTCGAACAACACTCTCGTGTTATTGTCTTCGTTCAAATGGGACAGATAGTCAATGTAACACATTACATATTCTGGACTTCCACCAAATCGTTTCAGTCCCAATTCGAAAATTCTGAACGCGATATCTTTGTCTTTTGAACAGTAATACTCCATTAAAGCGGCCGCTACAAATACATGGTATCTTGACCGGAAGTCCTCTCGAGCTTTTTTGAACACCGCTCTGGCGGATTTTATACCTTCAGCACGTCGAGCGAATTTCATATATTGGACATATGCCTGTTTAATATGTTTATAACCAGTTAAAAATACGTTATTCATTATTTCAAAAATTACCAATGTTGGATCAATGTCCGGAACTGATAGTAATTTGTTATACATTTGATGGACTTTATCATATTTCATGCGGCCCTCCTCGAAATCAGCATAAGCGAAATACAAAAGTGCATTACGGCTCAAAACACCGATAATAGCTCGTTCTAAAATATTCGAAGCTTCATCGCTAAATACGCGAGCTGTACTCACATCCTATAGGATTTTTTAAAAAAACATATTTCAATAGTAAATAAATATCGTGTGTAATGGAAATGTAAATATTTTATAATAACATACAAATATAAGTAAAAAAAACTGCAGTCAATAAAGCATCATTGGGATTTGATTCAAAGTTTAACATAAATATTGAGTCATCACTACGCAAATCAGTAAGGGTTTATCAAGAAAATATTTTTAAAAAAAGCTTTCTTAAAAATCTAATAAAATCAAAGCCCAAGAATACAATTTGTCTGCTAAGACATGAGTTGTAAATAAATGAGAACCACACGATTTGAGTTTTTGTAAAAAAAATCGAAAAGATTTACTGTTTTATTATTGAACAGTAGAATAACAAACATGAATAAAATTTGATTTGTTTTAACGTATTCGTTAATCACTTTTTCAATAAAATCTAAACTTTCCAGTTTCAAATTGAATCTCAAAGTGATAAATGATCGCCACCATACAAACCAACGACGGAAAGAATTTGTTGTGTTGTAAAACTTATTGGAATACTGTGGATTTAAAAGACAGGTGTTGCACAACAAATACAAATAGTAAATGCTGTGAATGTTGATCAGAATGTGGTTAAATATACGCACTCCTTTTTCCGTTAAAAGTTTTGAGCTTTGATCTAAAAATTGGGCGGCCTGATGCCAAACGGCTGGATGATGTGTCAAAACCAGGAGGCATTGTTCTGTTGCAAACATAACTCGTCTCGTTATTAATGCGGTGTCCTCGCTACGAAGTGGATTGGATTTCTCAAATGCTATGTACTTCTTCCAAAGGTCAACCTGTAGGGAATTGAACAAAATATATATTAGCTAATATCTTAATTTTTTTCTTTTGAATTTTTTTATGCTAATGTGCTTCTGCTTTTTTAAATTTTAAACTTTTGAAATTAAAAAAAAACTTAGCCTAATCCACCTAGCGGTGAGATATCTTTCACAATTAAACCTCATATAATGAAAAAATGCGTAGACTCCCTAAAAATTGCCTATCCAATGGTGAAAGCTCCATTAAAATCCGTTAGCTGCTTTTCACGATATCTGGAGAGAAGATCAGAGAAGAAGGTTCTTGCTCTCTACTTGAAGTGTCCTTGCTCTCTACTTGACTAAAAATTTTCGCACTATTCCAAGCAATTCAACGCCATTTTTTTCAATGTTCTCCCTTGAAGGTTTCAAAAGAACATCCTCCATAGATGGTGATATCCGAACGCATGTAATCTTCTTTTTGGCAACATCGTATAATAAATTACAAAATTCTGGTAAACTCTGATGACGGTGAGCCAGCTTCCATGCCAGCAACTGGCTCCTAGTGAGGTTTCAGAGCAGACAAAAATGATTTTTGTCCTTGTATTGTCAAAAAAAATAAAATGTTATCCCGTTCGAAGATCGGATATGAAAACTACTTACAAACTAAACTCTTGTTTCGAGTTATAAACAACCTTTCATAATTGTTTGAATTTATTGGCCATAATTCAATATGTTTTACCTGTTTAATTTCCTCTTTGGTAAGAGTCGGTGGTATTGCAGGTAGATTTCTATTGAGTCCCTTTGTCACGATCTCCAGCTCCTTAGCTACTCGCCTGGCATTCATGTAATCTCTGAAAGAAGCATATTGGAATTCGCTAGAAGTTAAAAATCCCATTGTAATTTCACCTCGATCGTTCTAAGCTCATTTTCTCCGAGATAATTGGATTGATGTTCTGTTCAAACGAGATGTACTCCTTCCAGAGTGTTTCAATGCCAATAATTGGCGTTACAACTGCCTTCTGATAGACTTTACGCACAGCAGTGATCTTCTGGTTTTCTGCATAGCTTCCCACTGCTTCAACGCTTTTTAAAAATGTAATATAATCCTGCCATATAGAGAACGAATGGAGATCCATTCCGATCTTTTCCAGAGCAAAGTCATATGCCTGGGCCAACTTCTCTCTATGAAAAAAGATTTATATAAAAGTTTACTTTCCTCTACATAGTTGGCAGGATACTCACTTGTGGGTACTTAATCCGGCTTTAGTTTCTTTCACGTAAGTCAAGTACAACTTCCATAAATCTATGTTTAGGATCTTCACGAGGCATCGCTGAAATAGCTTCTCCACTCTTTCAAAATTCCTTGCCTTCATTTCCTGCTCGATGTAAATCTTCCAGTATCTCGCTGTTGTTGGGAATACGGCGACAAGGGATTCGTACAGTGACCTAACCTCATTTACGTGGCGACTCTGCCCTTCTCTGACCAAAACCGACCAACTCTCCACATCGTAAGGACGAACTTCAACTGTTTGCTGTGCCCGCACTAGCCGTTCATGGCCCCATTCCTGTTGGACAGAGGAGCACCCATTAACAAGAATCCTTCACTTCTTTGACGTCTCTGCGTCAATACTTTTATCTAATATTTCTAAATACTTACGATGTCGAACTTTATTTGTTCTTTCAAAGACATATTTTGTGATCTCACTTGTGTTTTCACTAATATCTCTTGTTTCGAATAATTAAAAGATTATAAAAAATGTATAAACTCCGTACCGCTACAAAAGCGTGAAATTAGCAAATAACAATGAAAATGCCTCTCGTCCATCTCTCGTCAAGTCCCGATACTATCGCCAAAAGTCAATGAGACAACTAAAGTAGAGAGACTATCTCTGTTTGAAAGTCTGAAATAGAGAGCCTGTAATCCTGATAGTGACCAACCCAGTGAAAAATTATTAAAGGCCCAACCAAAGTCCTTCCGATCCGTTCAGTTTCGGTAAGCTGTCAAAGTTGAACATACGACCAACAACATTGCTACCCATAGTTTGCGAAACGAAGCGGAACGTAACGGAAGAGTTCGCAAAAATCCATATCAACCGGATTGCATAACCTCAAACTCTAAACTTAACACGCGCACATAACCTAATATATTTATATATTTGAATTATTATATTTTAAATTACAAAATAAACCAGAACTGACTTTTTACTTCAATATTTCTTATTTAGCAATTTTCAACTTCGATCAAAAGACACAATCAAAACAGTGGTCAAAATGTCAGATTCCGAAACAGAGCGGTCGTACTTTAGGTCTCCGTTCGATACATTTTTAGGGAAACGAAACGGATCGGAAGGACTTTGGTTGGGCCTTTAGAATAGACCATTAATTTTAGAAGAAATGAAATTACAAAAAAAACTGTCAAGCTAGAACCTGAATCGTACGTCGATGCGTCCGTCATACGTCCGTCCGATTGACAGTTTTATGCGGTGACAGTTGGGTACGGCAACGAATCTGGAGTTAACTCATTGTTTTGCACTTCTTCTATTAGTTTATCGTCGAAACAATTACTTTCAATTTGTTCCATGCTTAAATTGCTTAAATCGTAAACAAACTTTTTTGCGAAATGACATTTCGGTGCGTTGCCGCATGTAAAAGTAGAAAGTCAACCTACTCTATGCGGTTGCCGCATTGGGAAACGTATTATTAGGGGAGTACTCATAGCGTGGTATTACACACGGCAACTTTCGATCTTATTTAAGCCGGCAACTTTTGGGCTTAATAAGCCAATGTGCTTACACTTGTGGCTTAAATAAGCCAATCCTGTTTGCATATGCTACACAAATTTACATGTGTGTGTGTCGAGTCAAACCATTGAAATTGCTGCTGCTCATATACTTCCCAAGATCTTTACCTGCTGACGACGGTCAGAACGAAAATGATTTCTACCTACTACTTTTCCCAAACCGGTTCACTCGCTTTGCATGTATGCAGATTGTCGATAAGCCATGATTTCGAGTGGCAACTTTTCCCTCCTCAGTCGTTTCTCCCAAAAATCGGCTTAAGTAAGCCCGAAAGTTGCCGTGTGTAATACCACGCATAGCAGCCCGTTGATTTTACTCGAACTGTCAACGTGACGGACGCATGACGGACGCATCGACTCAGGTTCTAGCTTCATATGAGCCGGTTTGTCACATAAAAATAATGTAATTAATCTCTTGAGTTATTAAAATCTTTTATTTATACACACTGATGAAAATCGGTTATTAGTGCATTATCGAAGCGAACATCACTAATGTTTTGATGATGAAAGCAGTATGCTCTCATTAGAAAGCCTATAATCTAGGAAATTGACATTGGGACTTGTAAAAATTATTATCGAGCTGAAAAACAAGCGCGAAAGACTTTAAGAATTTGATTCATTCTTACAAATAATCGCCAAAATAACTGAAATCGATTAATATAAATAAAAAAATCATGTTTGAGGAATCACAAAATTTGAAAAGTCATAGTTTTTTTAATAAATTGAAAAGTCGTGTAATCATCGTCAACCGCCCAAAAATCTACTTCACTATACTTTTGTCGTCAATCTGAAAAAGTTTTGTTTTATTATTCGCGATGAATTAAAGAAATTAAATATTTTTGCTTTGAATTGATATCACACAAAAACACACTAGCGTTTAGGCAAGTAGCCGATAGTTGGATTTGGAGTGATGATTTGATTGGGGAAAAACAGAAAAACTTTTCCAAAAAATTGTGAGAAAGCTAAATTTCCGAAAATCTGCCGCAAATAAAAATGTCCCACTCCAGCTCGAGTTCAATAAAAGGAAAAAGTATTTCATCGGCAGCCACATATAATTCACTAAATCTGGATTTTTCCCCGTTCGAGACGATTCATCAGTGGAAAAGACTCTTAGAATGTGATGAGTTTGTTGGTGCGAGGTAAGATAAATAGTGGGCGGTTGCTTCTTCATCCAAAGTACTTTGTTACAAAAACATTCTAATCTGTCTTGAAATGGACGTAAATCCTACAATGAGTAATAAAAATCTCTGTCTTTCAGGCGAAGTAAACACACTGTTGTTGCATATAAAGATGCTATGTACGTGTTTGGAGGAGATAATGGGAAAAATATGCTTAATGATTTGATCCGGTTTGGATCAAAGGACAGATCTTGGGGACGAGCTTGTGCCACTGGTAGATATGCCTTTGAAGTTCTTTTTTTAATAATTACTATTCAAAAATTTTAGGAACACCACCGGCGCCACGGTACCATCACTCGGCCGTTGTTCATGGAAGTTCTATGTTCGTTTTCGGGGGCTACACTGGCGACATTCATTCAAATTCGAATCTAACAAATAAAAATGATCTGTTTGAGTATAAGTTCCAGAACGCTCAATGGGTTGAATGGAAGTTTGTCGGAAAGTACGTAAGACTGACTAAATAAAATCTTGACCGAAATTAAAAGATAACTAATGTGAACAGCACATGACTGAATAGCACACATAAAACAGAAATTCTTTTATCTTAGACTTTTATCATACGTGAGACCGTTAAAAATGCATAATTTCGGCATAGTTTCAGAAACACGAAATCGAGATTTTTAAAAAGACGCGATTTTTGTCACTTCTGGTTAACGAATTTTTACCAAAAGTTGATAGGATCGTCCAATTCCAGGTTCAAATATCCCTGTAAAATTTCATAGCTGCAGTTCATGTATTTTTTGAGAAATTTTGTTTACTTAACAATCTTCTAAATCTTCGATACTCCCATTTATGTGGGAAATAGCTCAAGCTGCAATTTCAATTATTTAAATATTATTCGTTTATCCACTAAAAAATACACATTTTAGGACTCCAGTGGCAAGATCAGCTCATGGGGCTGCCGTGTACGATAATAAACTTTGGATATATGCGGGCTACGATGGAAATGCAAGGCTCAACGATATGTGGACTATTCCGTTAACGGTATTTTAAATAAAAACACCAATTTCAAAGTGATTATAGACATCCGTTTTTCTTTTGCAGGGAGAAACACGCCAGTGGGAGGAGATTGTCCAGAACGGCGATCGACCACCAACCTGCTGTAACTTCCCAGTAGCCGTGGCAAGGGATTGTATGTACGTTTTCTCAGGCCAAAGTGGACTACAAATCACAAACGCCCTTTTTGAGTTTCATTTCAAAAGCCGAACGTAAGCGATTCCATTGACAGTTGCTGTAGTTCAAAATCATTTTGATGGTAAATTTTTAGTTGGCGTCGAATTTCCAACGAGCACATTCTTCGTGGAGCACCACCCCCTCCGGCCCGCCGCTACGGTCACACGATGGTTCATCATGATCGCTTCCTGTATGTTTTTGGGGGTTCGGCTGATTCTACTTTGCCCAACGATTTACACTGTTATGATCTGGACTCTCAAGTGTGGTCGGTTGTAAATGTAGAGCCGGATTCTCAGATTCCATCTGGTCGAGTTTTCCACGCTTCTGCTGTAATTGGAGATGCCATGTACATATTTGGCGGGACGGTATTGAAATTTTGACTTAATTTTAGTTTTAAGCATTAGGATTTTAGCCATTGTTGTTTTATTAATCTAAGGAGCTGTCCATAAAATACTTGAAGCTAATTTAAGGTTTTCAGACCTCCATCCATCCCTCGTTAAACTTTTTCGCGATTTTTTGCATGGTGTTTAATACCGCCGTCGCACTACTGCAAAACCACAACCTCTCCCCCTTCCCCTAAAAGTGCGACGTATTTTATGGACAGAATCTAAACACAACAACTACATTGAGTTTTTCTCTAAACCACATTTACAGGTGGATAACAGCGTAAGAAGTGGAGACACCTATCGCTTCCAGTTCGCCAACTATCCTCGATGCACTCTTCACGATGACTTTGGGAAGTTTCTCAATGAAAGACAATTCTGTGACATTCAGTTTGTTGTCGGCCCCGAGGAAGTGAAAATTCAAGCTCATATAGCTATGATAGCGGCTCGTTCAAAGTTCTTGCGGTCAAAAATATTGTAGGTCTTTTATTATTTTCAACATACAAATATTACATAACCTCGATATCTTGAAATTCTTATTAATTCGAAGTTTATTCTGACTATCACTGTATTTGCATTGCATTGTCGCATTGTGCGAATTTCAAAGACAATCACACAAATTTAGACGTTATCCCTTCTACAAAAGGTGCTTGTACTTGAACCAATCATAGGACATCAAAATTAACTACACCGGGGCACCAATCATGTATTCCGACGCGTCTCTTTCTTTCGACTTCGACGCAGCTTTTAACTCTTGACTTCACCATATCTGCAGCTTGAAATTTCGCGGAATCGTCACTATGAATCGAAACGTGATTCTGACTGTTACTCCAGGAAATTTGAAGCTGCTAATATGGCGAAGTCAAGAATTAAAAGCTGCGTCAAAGTCGAAAGACAGAGACGCGTCGGAATACATGATTGGTGCCCAGGGTGTTAGGGATGACAAAAGATTTTGATTTCTGCATTTTCGTCCGTCTGTCTGTCCGTAAACACCATAACTTTCGAAAGGATTGAGCTAGAGAATTGAAATTTTCTACAGTTGCGTTTCTCGTGAATGGCTAGGCTAAGTTCTTCAACGAGCAAAATTGGACCATTCCTTCCCCCTTCCCCATACAAACGAAACAATTTTTTGCAATTTTCTCGAAAACGGTGAATCATATTGAAAAAATTATAAAGGTAAAAAGTGTTTAGAATATGATTTTACATAATCATTCCATTCATCAAAATCCATTCGGACCACTCCTTCCTCCCTTTCCTTCTCCCCTCTCCTTCCCTCTCCTTCCCTCTCCTTGCCTCTCCTTCCTTTTCCTTCTCTCTCCTTCCTCCATCTCCTTTCTCCCTCTCCCATACAAATGGATTTTTTTAAATAAACATTTTGTCTGTCATCAGAGTATTTGACGATTGGTCCCTGGCAATTGTAGCTTTTCTTAAGTTTTTTTTTTATAATATTTGTGTTCAGTTGTGCAAATATAAATCTTTTATAGGAGGCCTAACGTCTAAATTTGTTTGACATTTTTTTTAAAAATCCCACAATCCGTTAAAGCAACGCACGTGATGTGCTATGCCACTAATCGCCAATATTTACATTCAAAAGAGCTGCACGGGATGCGAGAAATCAACATCTGGAGAAATTATTTGGTACTCTGGATGTTCCCTTCACCGATCGTCCAATGCTGGAAGTAAAATTGCCGACAGCTGTTCCGGAGGCTTTTGAAATGGTGTTGAACTACATTTACACCGATCGCATTGATTGTGAGTAGATAAATGCTTTCCTATTTGAAAAGATTTTCTAATCGCTTCTATTTCTAGTTAAAAATCCATATTGCAACAAAACTGTTATTTTAATGATGGACATTTACCAGCTGGCTGTTCAATTTCTGATACCACGTCTGGAGCAAGTTTGCATACAATATTTGGAGTTTAAAATATCAAAGACTAACGTGTTGGATGCTCTCTACAATGCTGATAAAATGAAGTGGGTTATTCAAGTCGGATTTTCAATTTTTCTTTCTAAAAAAAACATTTTCGTTTTCGTGTAGGTTGCAGTTGATTAAGGATCATTGCCTTGCTTTTATTGTCAAAGAGGATCACTTTTCAGATATTGTTATGTCAAGTGAGTTCGTTGACTTGGACAAACCATTAATGGTGGAAATCATACGGAAAAGGCTCAATCCTGGCAAATCATCATTTGATATGAATTACGATAAGAATGTTGGTAAGATAAAACTTTTTTTTTGTAGATTTACGTCAATATCAGTGTAGGAAGTCCAGCGTAGTCCAAGTGGTAAAGCACTTGGCCTGTATTCCGGAGGTTGGTGGTTAAATTCCCATGCTGTGATTTAAGTCCACTCAACTTGCGTTACGAAATGAGTAGTTATAGTTGCCACTCGGTGTTAACGACATCATCGGTCTAGATTGCTATCACGCCCTCTGCTGTTGAGGGGTTGCAACGTAAAAAAACCTTACAAATACTGTAATTCATCCATTGTTTGCAATCCATGTAAAACTGTAGGTGCGAGGCAGGGAAGAAATTGTTCTGAAACCTCAATTGATTCCCAAATAGCAAAAAAAGGTCGTAAAGTGATTGTCGCAACCATACAGTCAAGAAACAAAAGTCGGGACGACCACTTTACGACTTTTTATGCTCCTTGGGTTAGGCCTAGGCTCTGTAGCGTCGAGAATGATAATCAGTGTAGGATTTTCCATTTCGTACCACTATTTCGAGGTGAAATTTCGAAGAACCCTGAAAACGCAAATATTTTGATGGGCAATCTTTAACACCAAAAACCAGTTGATAGCTCATCGGGCATATGAATGACCTACCCCTATTTTCCCCCTTCGCAAAACCCGCCAAATTTTGCAAAACACGCCAAATTTCGCAAAACCCGTCGGGGATCTGAGGTGGTGGTTGGCTCATCAACCACCAGCTCAGATCCCTGACGGGTTTTGCGAAATTTGGCTCGTCAGGTAAAATCTTTTTATTATAGATAAACAGGGTGTATCGCAACTAAGTCTGAATAACGGTAAAAGACAGAATTGTGGAGAATGTCATTTTCATTAATTTATCTCATGCATACAACCAGGAAAAACCCGGTATTTTTCGAGATAATCACTAGAAAATTATTTTCTTGAAATAACGGTATATCTCAATAACGGTTTGAGATACGCAAAGACGAAAATATAGGAAATTTCATTGTCTCCAACTTTTGCTATACAAAAGACTACTGAAAACCACGTCGTTTTGAAGTAAATCGCGAAAAACGAAATGGCGATTTAAAAAAACCGCCATTTTGGTTACATTGGTCATCCGATACCTTCTTCCATTGTCGGTTAATGCTTCGTCATAATTCCTTTCGCCAAAACACCTCTTCCCCGATCCATACCAAAAAATGGGCAAAATAATAATTTATTTTTCTTGTATTCTTCAAGGTACCACACTCGAAAGTGATATGGCTGTTTTTCTCAAGTCCGGAGGAAAGGAATTCTGCGACATTCATCTAGTATTGGACGGACACATTATACCAGCTCACAAGTCTATTTTATCAGCTCGTTGCTCGTATTTTCAAGCAATGTTTCGATCATTTATGCCGCCTGATAATACAGTAAATGTAAGAAAAAAAAATTAATGTTACTTTTCAAACGAATTTCTTATCTACTTTTCTAAATAGATTCAAATTGGAGAGATTTCGCCATCCCGTGAGGCATTCAATTCGCTTTTACGATATATTTACTACGGCGAGACAAAGATGCCGCCCGAGGATTCGCTGTATTTATTTCAGGCCCCGTGTTTCTATGGGTTTTCGAACAACCGTTTACAGGCGTTTTGTAAGCACAATCTGGAGCATAATATCACATATGAGAATGTTCTACAAATTCTGGAGGCATCCGACAAAATGAATGTACCTGACATCAAAAACTATGCATTGAAAATGATTGTCCATGAATTTCCATTGGTGAGCTACGGCTTAAGCGCTTTTAAATTTCGTAAATTCTGCTAAAATGCTGTTAATTTTTTAAGGTTGCCCGTTTGCCAAAAATGCGGGCTCTAAATCAAGAACTACTGCTTGAGATTGTCATGGCTATTGCCGATGTCCTGGGCGAAATACGCATTACACAGGATTTATCGTCGATTAGCATTAACACTGAACTTTGAAAATTAGCATTTCTCCAGCCAGCTGTTAGTATGCTGTTAGCTTGGCTCAGAAGCAGTGATTTCTGTTAAATGTGATGATGTTTTTAAATGAAATTTTAAAGTGTATTAATGCATGTATTTTGTCGTAGATTTACAAAACAAGCACAAAGCGCAAATATCCAAACTATTAGCGTTGTTAACGTCCATGTTTTCAGTTGTTTAAAATCGCTTTCGCGTGCGTTTTGTTTATCTTCGTGAATTTTCCCGCGAATGATTGCAATATTTAAAGTTTTTTTTTTTTTTTGTTAATCTTAAAATAAATTTGTGATATTTATTTATTATTCCTTAGAATTAGAACTCGACAAAACTGATTTTTTTTTATTCTGCAAAATATTTAATCGGTGCAGCTTCTCTCTTTGCCAAAGTTGTTTATAATTACATTATTGATAAAAATAAATTTATTATATTTCAATGCACCAGTAAAATAATTGGAAAAAAGGAATGTTCATGTGTTCTGTATGATAAAAATGATTTTCTTTCATTGTAATGTACTTTTGGAAACTCTTTTTATGGACCCACAAAAAGTCTCATGAATCATTCGTTTCGTAAAGTTATAAATAAAAGAATTTGTTTAAAAATGCGTGTTTTATTATTGGGGAGTAATTGAACTTTGTCGGCAAGTATCTAATCAAATATTTGTGATTATTTTATGAAAATAAATTGATCAAATTAGCAGCAATACCTCCGTGCCCGTAGTCAAGCTCATAAGACTCAACAGACTCCGGTGGGCTGGTCATGTCACTCGAATGAGTTCGGAGTCTTCTGCGGTAGGTTATTAACAAGACGGGGTTGACCAGGACGCGAAGAGAATTGGGATGCAAAACTGGAGGACATCGGCACGTGACCGGGAGCTTTGGCGAGAGACATTGCGGCAGGCCGAGACCGGAAACCGGTTGTAGTGCCGAGAGAAAGAACAATAGCAATAACTCGCACAGTCTGGATAATTGGTTCCACCGATTTCCCGGACTAGTTGAGGAACTAAATACAAAAATTGATAGTTGGTTCCAAAAACCTTTTTTCAATAAATAAAACGAGGTTATTAAATTCAAACGTTTATTTAACATAAATATTTTTAAAATTATTAATTCTGATCAGTTTTAATTTTTAATATAGAGAATAGTGTGCGAATTGTGTCCATTTGGGAGATAAGATCTGTTTTCTTTTGACTAATATCTTGTACTTTGTGCAAATCATTGGCCTTTAAAATATTTTCGTGTTCCTTTTCGATTTCTTGGAAACACTTCAGTAACTCCATAATAGAAACCTCATCATTCTGTAAATTATAAACATCGTCTTCGATCTCTTGAAGCATCTTTGAGATATTTGCTATGGTGTTACTGGTACTCGTTACCTGAAATAAATTAAAAATTATTCTTCAATTCTCAAGCAGCGCCTTTTGTACCATTACTTTCTTCTCTAAACTTTCCAACTCGCGCGAAGCCATTTTATATATCACAACAGATATCGTTTAACAGTTCAATTTTTATACATTAATATTTAACTCTCATCGCTAAAACGAAGCGTTTTCAAAACTGTTTACAAAAAAACAGAGGAAGATTCGAAATTTCTGGTTGACATTTAATAAGCTGATCCTTGTACTTATTCTGGACTGCTCGAAATTGAGAAAAAATGTGTTCAATGCGATTGAAAAAAGTTTCATTTTCCTATACAAACCTTTGACCACAGAAAAATGTCGTAGAGCGCTGTCTTGAATTCTATTTTTTTTAATCTCGTGAAAAAATATTTAAAAAATTCCACAGGGGAAAATAGTTAGATAAATCACAAAAAAATAACCACCATAAAAAACATGTTTGACTATTTAGTAAAAAAAAACCACGGCCACAAAAAAAAGATTTTGAAAAATCAGAAACTGTTATAGTATTTATTTAAAAAAATGTTAGAATTCTCATTAATGTGTTCTACGTAGTAACACAGAATCTATACTGTTGTGTTAGTCAAATTTTCGTAATAATGTTTGCTACTAAATTAAAAGGTTTGTGTAAATTTCTCCCCTAAAATTTCGAAGTGCTCACTCGGTATTTTTTCTCACGTATGCCTATCAATACTGCACTAATAATTTCAATGAGTGGGGAACAGTAAACGCATCGCGGATAAATAATCAAAATATTTGTTTCAAGTGTAATTTTAGAAAATAATTCAGTTCAGGTATAGCCACGCTAGCATAAAAAATTGTAACGGGCTCGTTTGGATATTTGCAGAATATAACACGGGAAAATTAATAAATAAATGTCTTTATTTCAGATTCTAAAAGAATCACAACTTGAACTCTAAGTACTCTATTTCAATAATTCAATGTCCGATCTTAATTCAATAATCCACCATTTATAACACTTTATAATACAAAATTGCGATTTCTATTAGCACTCATTACTACACATTCACTGTAAAATCACTTACTCACTAGAGGTACTCTAAACGAATCGATCGCTTTGGATTTAAAATTCAGATTGTCTTCTTGTTGGGAAAGTGACAGTATTTGTACGGACATCTGGAAGCACCGTAAAGTTGTGGAGTTTTCCCAATCCTTTTAGGGGATGCTCGTGGTCTAGAATCTTCGCCATTTGTTTTGAAGATTCTAGTGGGTCGCCATTTCATTTTTTTTTTTTTTGAATAATCGCTATTCTGTATTCTTGGACCGATTGAATAAAATCTAGTAAATCATTTTACTAGGAATTTAGATAGTTTAATACAGAATTTATACGTGATTTCTCCCTAAAATGAAATGAATGAATAAATTTTTATTTCACAAATGTAAAAAAAACTGTTAGAATCTTTACCAACGCAGCCGGAACATTGTTAGCACCTTAAAACCTTATTTCCACAATTATAGGAAAAAATACAAAATTTTGATGTGACACACAATGACACAATTTGGACCGTTTCAAAATGTAAATCGAAGACGCGTTGTGAGATCAATAAAATTTAAAATTAAGGATTTTGATCTAAAAATAATTTGAATAAATATGACTTTTAAAAGCGACTAAATATGGATCGTCGCCTAAAATTGATAGTTTTTGATAACCATATCAAATGTAGTACCAATCAATTACAACCATTGGAAACCATATTCATATTTCCCAGGTTATGTTACAATCCAGCAGTATACTCTAGAAAGACTATAATCTAGAGCGTGGACATAAGCACTTAATAGACTGTACTACTGAGTAGGACAGGCTATTAACTGCAATTATAAAAGTCTAATACGGCAGTTAAAATTGCTTTTTCACTCTCTGAAAACTTTTTTTTTCACTTTATCTACAACTTTAAAATGTTTGTTTGATATCTGTTTCATATTAGACAGCCTATAATCTTGATAGTGCGCATTAGGGCTTAAAGACTGTCCTGCTGAGTAGGTCAGTCTATTACACCGCGTCTTGATTTGGGATTTTTCATCGCAGAGATTTTTGATTGACCAATCAGAGCTCGAGTTGACGGCGATAAAAAATCCCAGAGATAAATTTCAAGAAATCTTGCAATGCAAAATTTCTTGAAATTTCCCAATTCAAGATGGCGAAATCTAAATTCTCCCAACAAGTAGTTGCGAAAAAAAACTAATTTTTTCAAACAATACGATACAAAAAGCTTTGGAAGAGAATTTATAACATTAAGAGGTTTTTCTTTTCGTCTGTTCTTCTGTTTCAGCCTTTTCAATTTCACGTATTGCATTAATTGCGAAAGCGGCGACTATGTGTTTTCTTTTCATCGCCATTTTGAGTACTAAAATTTCAAGAGATTTTCGGCCCAGCTGTCAAAAAAATCTCATTGCGGTGAGATATTTCTTGGGATGAAAAATTGTTAATCAAGACACGGTGTTGAGCAAATTAGAACTTTTTCTCCGGATTAGAACAGTCTGTAAACAGTTTTTCAATTTATTAAAACAATTACGATTTTCCATTTTTTTTTGATACCTCAAACATGATTTTTTTTTATTTTATTAAGCGATTTCAGTTATTTTGACAATTATTTGTAACAACTAATCAATTTTTTAAAGTTTTTCGCGCTCGATTTTCAGCTCGGCGGACATTTTTACATTTCCCATTGTCCACTCTCTACATTATAGGCTCTCTACCTCAGACATAAGTTTTTTAATTACATTAACCGAATTCAGTTATTTTGGTATTTGATTGTAACAATGAATCAACTTTTTAAAATTTTCGCATTCGTTTTTGAGCTTGACGGCCATTTTTATACGTCCCATTGTCCACTCTCTAAATTATGGGCTCTCTAGTATACTCCAATATAAATGGAACAAGGCTATAAGCGAGTCTTTAATTTGTCACTAAACAAGCTCACTGGGTTTAATCAGATCTGCGTGGTAAAAAGCGAAGATAAGTTGAAGGTTAGAACGTTTTCAAAAATCAGAGTGATTTGCTAATTAAAAATTTATAATAATATTTCTGTGAGGGTGCTTCGGCGTTGACAAACGACAAAATGGATGATGAAATCATTCTAAACCAGCCATTCGATCGCCGCTTGGTAAACTCTGGGCTGCCCCCTGGTCCGCCGGGGGCTGAAAACGACACTTTTGAGGAAATTGGTAAGTGGAAAATGTGAAAATTTCTAACACCGTTTGAAATTAGGGAGAAATATTTCTGCAGGTGGGTTAAAGGACGTTTCCAGCAAGAGAACCGAGGACAAAGAAAGCCAGCGGAGACGCTCAAAGTCGGGCTCTCGTGGACGCTCACGTAGCAGAAGCAGAGGTGAGTGGCATTAGATATCTCAATCAATAATTGCACCTAATCTTCAAAGAATCATTTATTTATATGCACTACTTGACAATTAGGCAAAAAGTGAAATTTAATTAGAAACTAAAAGTGTCATAAGATTATATTTGCTACTATGACATAAGTTCTAGAAGTGAAGCGTCTGGAATAAATTGCTAACAGAATACTAATAAATTACGCGTGTTTTGGACATTTTCAGGCCGGCGAAGTCGTAGTAGGGGACGATTTTCAGGGGGGCGAAGAAGAAGGTCCAGGGATCGGCGTTCTCCAGAGCGCTCTTCCCGGAATCGAAATGATCGGCGTCGTCAGGATCGCAGTCGGTCTAGGGATCGGTATCGCAACACTCGTCGCTCTCGAAGCAGAAGCAGGAATCGCAGCGGAAGTCCTGGTAGACGGCGCTGGGATCCAATGATGAAGAAGCCAGCATCGCCCCCTCCCGCACCAACCGCGTATGCTGTGCCACCTCCACCAGTCTATAATGCTGGATATAGCAATTACCCCACTCAATACGGTGGGCAACAGTTTGGGGTCTATGATTACGGAGCGGCCGGTCAGGCTTTTGCCTATGCGCCTCCTCCGCCGGTTTTAGCCCCGATTCCAAGTAGGTTTCACAACAATTTGTGGTTGTTCATAAAATACGTCACACTTTCAGTGGAGAGCAAGTAGGGATGTATTTTATGGAACGATCATTGGCTCGTTTAAGATGGTTGGATAAATGGAATTATTTTGCTTTTCGTAGGTGATGATTTTTCAGGTGGTAATTGGGGTCATCAGGCTCCACCAGCTGCCCCTGGAACCGTTAACGAACCGATACCGCCACCGATTGCTGCAGAGAGCGAGGAAGATAAATTGAAGCGCGATGGTACGTTAAGTATACATGCCTGATTTATTTTTAATCAATAAAAAAAATAGTTTGAAAAGTCACGTAGGTATTGAATATATGATAATTAAATAGTTTTGTTATTTTAAGTCATAAGTTTCAATGAAAATCTAATGAGTTTTTTAACTTAGAGTGGAGTTTGGCCATCAAATTTATGAATTTGTTGTGCGCCTTGCTGCTAGTCCAGTTTGAGTTGTAGAGAAAAAAAAATTTCAATCAGACATTTTCGAAAATATCTTCCATTGCAGAAACACTTTAAAAAAAATATATAAATCTAAATAGAAACACTTAGAAATTTCACTAGAAACAGAAATTCGTCAAGTACTGTCGATAGCAATTTTGGTAAGGCGACCAAATCTAATTACCATTCACGAATTTAAGCGAAATGTGTTTTAGAAGTTGATTATTGGCAGAAATTTAGTTCTGATTTGATTAATTTAATTTTCATTTCTAGCCGCAGTAGCACAAGAAGTAGAGAATCAACGCGATCAGCTACGGAAGCAGCGAAGTGATTACTTAAAGCGAGCGGCCGCCTTAAAACGGGAATTGAAAATTCTCAAAGATCAACGGAACGATTTAGCATCCGGGGCGGCACCTCCGAGTCCAACAACGAAAGGATTTTTAAAGGAAAATGATCGGTTGCAGGTAAGTGGTGAAATACAACCCAAACAAACAATTGTTTCATCAAAGAACAAAAAGGATTTGGGTTCTGCGTGTTCAAAAAGACATTTGTTTGATAATTCGATTGAAATTTCAAGAATAATACTACGACTCGTGTCCTTAATGTTCTTTTTGCGAAAAAAAATGTATCTATCAATTTTACTTCTATTACGGAATCAAAAAAAATACATATTTTCACAGCTTTATGATGATAAGATCAATATACAAAAATTACAATTTCCCCAAATAACAAAAATCGCTGTGTTATGCCGTTGATTCGAGGTTTAAACGAAAACTAATTGTAATTAAAAAAAAAACAAACAAACAAACAAACCTCTTCAATTATTACCAAAACGCCATTCGCCGCGGGTGAAAAGTTAGACTTCGAGAAGAGGTCCTTTTCCAATTGATAAAAGGGGATAATGCTGCTGCTGATATTTACAATACGAGGCCAGTAATGGAGATGTTTTGCACACAATTAAAAAATAATTTAGATGTTAGTGCTGATTCACATTGTAATTCATATTGTACTATACCTGTGATACATTGTACAACCATAAATTTTAAGATATTTGTAAACTAAACCTCAGCGATGAGTTTTCAAAGAAAAAAAAGAACACAAAATACAATTCCCTGCTGAGGTTTGGGTTGTTAGGCCTAAATATTATTTATAAGCAACAATAGACTGATGGCACTTGGAAGCCTGACGATGAATGATCAACCCACCCGAGACGTGTGTGAAACCATTAGAAGATACAACGCATATCCCAAAAGGACACAGATTTGGAAATACAATCGATAGATGGCAATGGATCAAATGGCAGCATTAAATTTTAATACAAAATTCAGATCAAATCAAAATCAAATCAAAATAATTATCTTTGAAATAGTTTAAAAAATTTCCAGTATTCATTTTGTATTTTTCCCCTTAAACAGAATCAAATTCAAAACAAGTTAAACACCATCGAGAACGTCATCGATATGCTGTCTAGTATAATTGGCGAGGAAAAACTTTCCGCTCCGCCGACCAAGTCCAAAAAGAAGAAATCGGCAACCGCAGAACTTAACGTTGAGAAAACGGACATCGAAAAAAAGGCCGCCCCCGAGGAGGATGATAGCTCGCCGGAACGTTTGAAATCGAAATTGATTGAAAGTATGAAGACGAAGCGTGATGTACCGAAGAAAGAGTCATCGGAAACTATTAAAACGGAAACGAAGATCAAGGCGGAGAGTGCATCAAAGCGGTAGGCAAATGTATTTTCTATGACTATCCCAATTTTGTTTTTGTATGCAATCCCAGCAAACGATAGCTTCAGAAAATGTCGAAAAATCTGACATTTCCATATTTTTCTGAAAAGAAAGAACAAAAAAATCAAACCTCTCTAGAGCTCTTGGTGGCGATTTTACATGACTTTTTCATATATCAAAATTCAATTAGAGCTATTTCTTAAAAATCCAATTAGCTAATTTCAATTTTCTAATCATACTAATATATAAACATAACAAAAGCTATAATTGCCAATCTGGCGATCATTGGAGACCCGTATGGTGATATTCGTATCAAAATTCGAACAGTTATACCAAAATTCCAATTTGAAGTCAAACTTTCCAATAAGATTTTTTAAAATTTATTCCAATCGGATTTTGATGTATGGGAGTTTTATGTAGAATAATATCCTAAATAACTTTTGTTCTTGGACTTATTTGATAAGATGCACCGTTTTTGAGATATTCACAAAAAACGTTTTCGTTTGTATGGAGGGTACCCCCCTAATGGTCAATTTTTGCTCATGAACGAACTTAGCCTCGCATTTTACGAAAAACGTATCTGCTCAAAATTTCAAGTCTCTAGCTCAATCCGTGGGCCCGCAATCCGCGCCACAGACGGACGGACAGACAGACGGACGGACATGCAAAATTCAATTATTTTTATCATTCTAATCACACTGGTGTAATTCATTTTTTTTGCGATGACAGGATCTTGGCGTTACAAACGGTAAGGCAAAGTTAATATACCCTTTGGTTTCACCATACGGGTATAAAAATGAGTCGGTGTCTGTCTGTCTGTCTGTTCCTCTTTCACGCAAAAACGGCTGAACCGATTGACTTGAAATTTGGCATGAGTGTCTGTAGTAGTTCTGGTTCCAACATAGGCATACGGAAAAGTAGCGCGAGGGGTGGGGGAGTAACGGGAGGGGGTAAAGTGATTTCGAAACATAGTTTTTGCGCTATGTTACCCTTTCGCGGGGAAAGTACTGAACCGATTGGCCTAAAGTTTAGCTCCAACATAGACCATAAAAAAAAATTTAAAAAACTTAACCCGGCAACGACGGGTATGCAAGCTAGTGATTTTAATACTTTCCTTAAATGTGAATATCTGATGTGAACAGCACATGACTTTCTTATACTACAACAACGTTTCTGCACAATTTATACTAAAACCTGACCAATAAAATATTAGTTTACATGAAAATATAAATTTTTATTTTACAAAATCGGAAATATCTCGATAACGGTAAAAGATATCGATTTATGGTAAAAGACAAAAAATGTAGAGGATCTCAATACCTTTAAATCTGCTTTTAACTGCTTTTTTGAAAAACCGTTAACTTACCAGCAATTCGGAAAAATCTATTTTTTAAATTTTTAATGATAGTATCTCGATAACGGTAAAATATATCGGATAACAGTAAAAGACAAAAGTACGGTAAACATTATTTTCTTCGATTCATCTCATTAAACCACCAAAAACCCGTTATTTTTCGAAATAATCGCAAAAAACTGATTTTTCTTTAAAATAACGGTATGGCTTGAGATACGAAGTTCTAGAAAAGGACAGCGATGTTCATAAGACTACTGAAAAACGTGTAGTTTCGGAGTAAATAACAAAAAAACTAAATTGCGATTTTTAGAAAGCCGCCATTTTGGTAACGTCTGGTTAACGGATTTCCACCAAAAGTTGACAGGATCATCCCATTACAGGGCCAAACATGCCTGTAAAATTTCATGGCTCTAGCTCTATTAAGCGGGCCACAGACTAGACACGATTCACGACAATCTTAAGCAGGCCACACACTAGACACGATTCACGACAATCTTAAGCAGGCCACACACTAGACACGATTCACGACAATCTGATGACTCATCAATCCTCAAGGAAAGACAACACGAAAAAGATTATATCGTGAAGTCCCAACACATATTCATTCCCATCAGTTTCTAGCTAACTTTCGGTCAGTCTACATCGAGAGAGCGCACACACTACCGCGGCAACCCAACAAGATTGTTGTGAATCGCGACGAGTTCAGGCGGCCGTGGAACGATACAATCTTGGCGTTCAAGCTTTGACTGTACTCTTTCATTGCCCACAGACTGTGAGGATACACGACAACTCAAAATTGTATCCTCATGGCGCGTCGTGTATCCTCTTAGTGTGTGGGCCGCTTTAGTTTTTGAGAAATCTTGTACACAGGCGGACAGACAGAAAGACATTTTTGTAATAATGCTCCAATCGATTTGAGAAATGATTTTTAGGCAAAATAAAGAGGTCGAATTTTTCATGAATACAAAAACTTTGAGTTAAATATTTGCGCATCCACGAGATTCACTTTACAAACTGTACCCCTAAAAGACAACGAAGTTCCGAGATAATTCGAGTTCGGAGATAATTCTTTACCGCCTCGATGTATAATTGCATCGTTCCATGGTTTCAAACGTTATTGAATAAAGAAAACCTTGAAAATGTTGGCTCAATTCAAACTCCTGAAAACAATCCAAAGTTTCCAATAATAGATGACTCTGTTTTAATTACTAAAATCTTTTGAAAAAAAATTATAGTTTTCTTAAACACGTTTTTTTTCTCATTAAAGCGTCCCTAGTGATGAAGCTGCAAGCGGGAAACGTCTCAACTACATATTTTATGATCCGGAAATGCATTGGTGTCAAATTTGCGATGTTTTCCCAAAAACCGCAAAAGATTACTTGAATCATCTCCACACCAAGGAACACACCGATAATCAGAAAATAGCCCTAACCCCATGGCACGATAATATCGTTAGCGATGTAAGTTAGCAAATTTTAAATTACAGAAAACCGGATTTCATATACGAATTTTTCGCTTTTAGGAACTACCGTCATTTCCGAATGCCACATCGAAGCGTACTCCGATTAGAGGACTTCAGTTCTTCGCCCCATCAACGGCATGGTATTGTAAATTGTGCAGCTATTGGATGGGCGATCTTCATTGTGCTTCTTCTCACTTAAAATCTCAGACGCATTCCGACAAGTATAACGCATTTATAGCACAAAATCAACACTTCGAAGTCGATTGGATGGCTGATCGGCAGAGGGTTTACGATTTAATTAGAGAACGGGATTGTTTACCTCCGCCACCACCCCCACAAATCACATCCGTGTCAACTACGGGAATGGATTTACTCGAGAGTATTCCGTTGCAGATTAACACCCAGAAATCGATTGAAAGTGATGACAAAAAGAAGAAACGAAAGAAGAAGAGGTTGGTATTATAGTTTTTATTTGCTAAATTACAAATATTAAAAGAATTTCCATTTTAGTAATGAAAAACCTGAAAAAAAGAAAAAGAAGCGCTCAAAGAAACGAAAGAAATCGTCATCTTCCAGTTCGTCTTCGAGTAGTTCATCCTCATCGGACAGTGAGTCGGAAAAGGAAAAAGAAAAAGATCGAAAATCCAAATCGGATCCGGCTACTTCGATAAGAGTGGCAATGAGAAATCTACTGAAGTCTCAGCAGAGGGAAGCGAAATCTGAAGCAATCGATAACCGCGGCAAATGGACAACCGTACAGCAAGCACAGATAGAGCGAGGTGCTGTACAGCCCGCACCACCGCCGCCTCCGGTAGTTACTAAAATCGAAGCTGAATCACGAAAGAAAGATGAACTAATGATGATGCAATGGAACACCCCCCAGCCAATCATAAGCGAGAGCGAGAAGAAACTTTTAGAGGAACTGAAGGGGAAATTGAAGAACAAACCGCCTGAAGATGACAAGAAGAAAGATGAAGCGAATAAGATGAAATCCTCCAGTGCTGTGGCAAAGTCGAAAGAGATTCCGCGGGACAAATCGAAGCGCAGCCCAGACAGACCGAGGGCTGCTAGCCGTGGTAGAAATGACAAACGCAGTCGTAGTCGAGATCGCCGCAGTAGAAGCCGGAGCGTGTCTCGAAACCGAGATAGGAGAAGCAGATCGCGAAGTCGGGGACGTAATTCCGTTGATCGTAGAAGACGTCGCACCCGGTCTCCGCGGAGAAGGTAATTTTACTTTAAATGTTGTAAGTGGCCGTCCATAAAACACGTCACGCTGATTTTGATCTCTCCCCTTGTCACGGCTTTGTATTTCTTTGTATTTAATGCATTTAATGCCACCGTAACAGTACTTTAGATCCCCTTCGATCTTCCACCGTCGTTCTTCTAAATGTGTGATGTATTTTACGGCCAACTCCCAAGTCAATTGTAACGTTGTTGTTGACATGTCCTCACAATATATCAATTTTTAGAAATATTTTGTCTCATGTGCATTGTAAAATCTATACAAAATGATTATCAACCGACGATATGTCAACCACCAACCTCACGATTGACATAAATATCCACTTCTATAACCACAATAAATTATCTTTTCGCAGACAAAGCCGCAGTCCACATTCTCGTTACAACCGCAGGCGTTCGTATTCTCGATCTCGTTCCAAATCCAGATCGCGATCACGCTCTCGATCACGCAGTCACCGTATTGAAAAACCGATTGTAAGATACCCAGAGTTCAGGCCAAGGGTTCCTCCAGAGAACAAGAAAGTGTCCAAAGTAAAAGACGAAGAAAACGATCGTAAGAAATCGCCAGTCACAAAGAAGTCATCATCCTCACAAAGCTCCAGTTCAACCACTGCTACCAAAAAACTTCCGTTCATCGGTCGAATGCCAGTGTTTAAGAAACAAAGCCAAGATGGTGAGAAGGAGAAGAAAGAAGACGAACACAACGAGGAAGGTGTACCCGAGAACATGACGATGAGCTACGACAATTTCGAGCGAATGCACGCAATGGATTATGAAGACTTAATGCCCGATCCAATGCAGTACGTCTCTCTGATGGGTGCGCCGCCCCCACCTCCATCAGGGCCGCCACCTCGTGAAGAAGAGAAGGACATCCTGCCGCCAGGTATCGATGAAAATGAAACTGACTCAATTCCGAAGCCCATTAGTGACGCACCGATTCCGAGGAAAGGACCTTTGCCCAGAGATTTCGAGGAGGCCCTGAACATAATTTTCCCTGATGAGCAAAAACCTGACGAAAATCCCAAACCAAATGAAATCGTTCGGGAAATTCAACAGCCGCAGCCATCTCTTCAGGACTTGCCACTGGGAACGATTCTTGAAGTGTCGCCGAAAATTGACGAAAATTCACAACACAGTCTAAGTGAGCCTTTTGGATTCTCTGCCACTGCTGTTGAACCCCCCGTCGAACAAGCTGTGGAGATTCCTGATATTTCATTGGCTTCGATTGTTGCTGCACCACCCCCTCCTCCACCACCAGTAGAAGCAGTGGAAGAGGTCGTTGATATTCCGAACGATGCTAAAGAAACAGTTGCCGATAAACCAAAACAGCCGACACCGTCAGAGGAGGAGATCCAGAAACGTAAAGAGGAACTTGACGATTTAGCAATGCTTGGCATTGATGCTGATGATCTAGCGGCTCAATGTATGTGAAAAATTACACTTTGACTTCATTAATAATTTCCGCTCACACGAAAACTGTAGATTTGATCTTTTAGATTTAATTTAGTCGGTTTTACTTTGTTTGAATTGTGTTTACAATTGAATTTTAATAAAATAAAATAAGCATATTCAAACGCCAATTGTATTATTATTTTTTGTATCTTATATGAATTTGAAAACAGTCGCCAGAATAAGGAAACACTGCAACCGAATGGTACCCTGGCTATCGAATGGCACCACCCCCAACCCGCTAGGGGCCGTTTTAACATTTCGCCCTTTTCAAGTTTAAGATTTTTCGAACAAATCGAGTCGAAATATGTGAAATTTGTAAAAAAAGGAAAACTGTTAAAAAAAGGCATGAAGGAGTGGGAAAATCGCGTTTTTGATGAAATTTTCACAATCCCCTACGATGATACACCTAAAGTAATGGTACCCTGGCTATCGACTGGCACCACCCCCAACCCGCTAGGGGCCCGTTTTAACATTTCGCCCTTTTCAAGTTTAAGATTTTTCGAACAAATCGAGTCGAAATATGTGAAATTTGTAAAAAAGGGAAAACTGTTAAAAAAAGGCATGAAGGAGTGGGAAAATCGCATTTTTGATGAAATTTTCACAATCCCCTACGATGATGCACCTAAAGTAATGGTACCAATCTATATTAATAAAGGAAATCGAGAAAAGGATAATGGAATAAATTTTAAACAAGTTGAGAAAAGTTTAAAAAAATAATAAACTTTATTAAAGACATTTGTCGTTAATGGTTGTTTTTCATTTCGAATTGATTTACTTTTACTAGCTACTAAACTAACTAAAGCTCTTCAAAAAAAGCGACTCTGGCTTTAGTTGAGCCGGACTTTAACTTTTTTAACGTTGAATATTTTGTTTCGCCAGCACGCAGCTGTTCAGCACTAATTTTGTCTAAAGGGCACTGATTCTCCTCGATCTTTAACAGTTCAATTTCTGAACGCAATGTCCTCAATTGATTCTGTACTTGTTTGGATTTCTCAAGATATTCGACACGATTCCGTTCAATTTCATTGGTTATTTGCTCCATATCGCTATTCGAATTCGACATCATAAATTCATACGATGACATCATATCGGAATCCAGTGTGGCTGTGGTCAATGCATCAATACCGGACATTGTTGATGGTGATGCTGATGATGGCACTAGTACGGACTCTAAGGAACATTGTGCAACGCTACGACTCAGAAAATTCAACAGTTTTGCTGTTGCATCTCTTTCAGCGACGCGAGCGCATATCAATTCCTTTTTTAATTTCTCTGCTTCCGCGGTACGCTTCTCTTTCTCCTCCGTTAAATGTTGGACATAGAATTCAGCGTCCCGGATTTTCTTTTCCAGTTCACTCTTCTCCTTCTCTGACTTGATGTGATTCTCCCGCAGTCGATCCATTTCCACCTTGAATTTATTCGCCTTGCACTCAGTCAATTGAACCTGTTCCTCATTGATGCGACTCTTCTCTAAATACAATTCTTTCGTCTCCTCCGAACGTCGCTGAAAATTGAAAAATAATTTGTTCAGTGTTCGTTTTTATTTAGCAAAATAACCAACCAATGCTTCACTAGCTGATCTCATATCATCCTGAAGCTGCATTAGCCGCCTCTCTAGTTCCGCCTTATCTTTCTCTGCCGTTTCCCTCAATTTCTTCTCTCTCACAAACTTATTTCGTTCGATTTGTCGCCGTTGCTTCTCCTCTTTGGCCTGAGCCTTCATCTGCTGAATTTCCATCGTATCCGGCTTCCTTCGTCTCATATACAAGTCATGATTGCCTATGCAAAGATCTAAAATCTATTTTTTTTTTCGTTCATTTAATCGATATGAATCAAATTTGTAGTAGTATAAGCGCAGGCGCGCACTACGATGGCAAGGATGTTGAATGGTGGGAAAGTTACAATTTGAAACGCGTGAAAACTAGTATGGAAGCCCTTATCAAAATCTATTTCCAAGTTAGTTACTAATTCTACTTAAATCTACTTTTATTCCCGCTGCACCATTCCATCTGTTTGCCACCGTAGTGCGTGCCTGCACTAAGACTTACTAATTTATTAATTCGTAAATTCTGTGAGTAAAATACAAAATTCGGTGACTTTGAATCCACTGGGCGGATTGTGAATTTCTTGTCATCGAAGCTAACGTCTCTGATTTCCGACCATTGGAACGTCGTCTTTGGTGTTAATTTATTCGATTTCTCATAGATATTCAGACCCATTGCTGTAACACCAAGCCATAATTCTGAATGTTTCTTATTCTAGAAATTAGAAAAAAAACACAGGAAAAATCATCTCTCAGTTTTTATACAGGAGTATTCTGCAAATACCCACAGTTATTGGAAAATAATTGACTCCATACATGTCCAGATCTTGTGCTATTTTTAAATATTCCATTTCTACTTCGTCGCGTGTCATGGGCTCATGATCCTCATACCTAAAATGAAAGTCAGTGTTAGAAAAAAAAATTGTTTACGATAGAGTAATGAAATAGTGGTTTTTAGAGGCGGGTGGACATAACTTAATGTCGGTTCCAGGAAAAAATTATAATAAGAAAGGGGTTTTCTTTGATTCTTGTCCACCATTTTCTTATTTAATTTTATTCTACTATTCTGTTACCACCGAGAAAACTGTTCATCACCTACTAGCGCAATGAAATAATTTTTTTTTAAAAATTAGCGTGTTTTTGCGTGAAACTTTATTGTTAGGCTAACAGTGTAGAATACTAAATTTGCCTCCTAATTTCACCCGGTGTTCTTTTATCTCTTGGACAGCTAAAGATATCTGAAGAAAAACTTTTTCCACTAAAATCCTGTTATTCCTTATAAACCACCTTCTATAACCGTTAGCGTTCTCACTGCCATATCTTCAGATAAATTACCAAATAAATTACCGGTAATTTAATTTGGAGTCTAATAAACAAAAATCCGGTGGGCTAGTCGAATGAGTGAAAGTGACCGGGCTCGGAAAGTCTTCTGTGGTAGCACGCGAAGAGAATTGGGATGCAAATTGGAGGACATCGGTACGTGACCGGGACCTCTGGCGAGAGACATTGCGGCAGGCCACGGATAACAAAAAAAGCAAAATCTGTTGGTAAGGAAAATACTTTTTTTGTGTTGTTTTCAGAACTTTCCTGTGTGCGCCACAGAAAATTTTGTTGCTCTTCTTTGAAAGCTCAGATTTTTAAAGTGGGTTTTGACGCGGCCTTTCTAGCATTGAATTCTATTGAAATTTCTCGGCTTATAGGTCATTAAAAAAATTGTTATCGTGTATTATTTTTGTGAATGTTTTTAGATAACATTTTGTTATATTTTTTTAATCTAAAGGTCGAGAAATTCTTATTAGCCGAGAAATTCTAATATTTAAATTCCTATCAACCCCCGCAGACAAAGATGATGTTCACACAGTTCTTGAGCAGAAGCCTAGGCAGACTTTTACAGACAAATCATAGAAAGGCTCTATGTTGTGTTGTCAGAATATAAAGAAATACTAATAAATATTCGGGGTCCAATTGATTTGAAGTTTGAGTCCCAGTGAACCGATTAGAATCAACCTTTAAAACGAATCTCCCTTTAAACGAGACGTTGATCATTATCCCCTAAAAAGCGACACCAAGAGCAAATTTTCGACCCTAAGCTTCTCCCTTTTTCATCTGTACTCCCCTTTCTCCCCGACCCCCGCCATCTACGTGCCAACTGTAGAGCTTTTGATCCGTAACTGCGATTCTTAAGCCGGCAAAAACGGAACTGATCTGCATAACGCAATAACTCACCACATTCGTATTCGATCTTCCCACATTTGCGCAGTCATTTGGTATTGATCGATTACCCGTTGGGGCAGCAAATCACCAGCAACCTGCGCCAGCATTCCGCTCTTATAATTCTCATAGTCGTACGGTCCGAATTGCACGTGAACAGCATACGATGCTAACAATACTGAGGCTTCTGGCGGACAATAGATATCCATGGAGAGTATGCTTTGTTTAACTTGTAGGAAAAATAAATGTTGCGTTATCTCTTGTGCTAGCTCCTCGCTAACGTTCTCCGGAAAGAATTTCGCATAGAAGTTGAAGACACAGCCACCGTTCTTAAGATTGATCTTCTGGTCTTTGACTTTTTTGTCCATTTTGAGCCAGGAGACATCGCCCTTTGAGTCCTCGTACTGTAGACCGAAATACCAGGTCTCTCGCAGGCCAATCGTTCGACAAACTAGATCAAATAGATCCTGACCAGTCGCCCGGTGCTGAAAGATGTTTAACTGGAAGTTTAGTAGTGTCTCGAATGAATTTGGGGCGGTATGATAGACATTTAAAACTTACCTGTAGATCGAATTCTAACTCCGAATCGAATGTAAGCACTTTGACTGCGAATTTACTGGTTTTCTTCTTATGGAACGGTGACATTTTGTGCAGGCAACTAATTTTGGCGGTGTTTTTGTCGTTTAAAACGACTCTATCTCGGCGGCGATTTTTCTTTTAGGGATGAAAACACAGAGGAGAAAGAAAAAAACACTCATCAGATACTTCATTATTTCGATTGTTTACTGTCCACAGAGCATTGCAAAACGTTGCAGGAAACTGAGAACTATCACTACTAGACCGTATTCGCCACTGGAAATAAGGATATTCCGGTCAGGATGTCTATTTTGGGTCCTGTGCGAAGTCTCGATGCTAAGAGGTGCAATCACTGTCATTTAGGGCTGAGTCACATCCATGCAATTGAAGAAATGTCAATTATTGACGTTTCAACACTTTGAATTTTGGAATGGTTTTTTATATATGTACTTGCAAACTTAGTAATCGGGGAAAAGCAATCATTTTTTTTTATTCTTTCAGTTCAAAATAGTTTCAATTTGTTGAAAAACAGTTTTGAACGAAGGATTTTGCTCCTTCAACATCTGCAGCAATTTTGACCGATTGGTGTCCACTTGCTGGAAGCTGTCAACGGATTTTTGCGCAAATTTTGATAGAATTTGAAGCATCAAAAAACGAAGTGGTTTTAAAACTGTAAAAATGTGTTGTTTTTTTATTTATTTAAATTTATCCTGAACTTCATTCTAGGAAGGAAGAGTTTTTCTCCTTCACTGCAGCAGTTTTGATCGGTTGGCGGAAGCTGTTAACGGAATTTTGCGCAAATTTTGACGAAATTTGAAGAATCAAAAACCTGAAAGTAGTTTGAAAACGGTATATGTGAGATTTTGTTAATTTAAAAAAAATAATCCTGATTGTCATTGCACATTGGGGTACAAACGAAAGTCAGTGGGTAAAAAACAGAATCGTAATCTGGTCACACGTTTCAACTGTCACCGGGGAAAAGTACTTCAAGTACATCCAAAGTGCCCACGAATCGCTCTCGAAATGACCAAACTCGAGCCGTCAGACTCACACACGCAAAGGTAAATTGAAGGCGCAACATTTCGGAGGAAATTTCAGTAAAAAGGCGGAAAAGAACTGAAGAAATCAAACTGGAGGTAGAAGGCAGGCACGGCTAAGAAGTTTGCAACTGCAATGAAAAGATTGATCACAAGAAACAGGTGAGAAATAGCCTCAAATCAGAATTTTCATCTCGCACTCCGCACCACCCCAAAAATGACCGAAGGTCTCATCGCTTTTGGACTTCTTTGGGCTTAATTTTTTTTTGCCTTGAAAAGTTCAATTTCGCCGTTATCCAATTGTGAATCAAATCCCGTTTACCGGTATTAATAAAACACAAATCGAATTTCGATTGCTGCGATTCTTTTCTGATTAGCTCAATAGAATTCTTCCCGCCTTTGCCCCCGTCCATTGGACTTGCAATCCTGTTCTTCCTATTGTGTTGTGGGTGTAACTGTGGCTTCGGAAGGTTCTACAAAGGTTTGAATTGTCTTCTAGTTTAGATTGTGTCCTACAGCCGTTTGGATCGGTAAGTTTTTGTTTCCCAGTGAAAAATTTAATTTTTTTTTTCGATATTTTTTAATCACAGGATTGTGAAGAATTTGCTGATGTTAACCGAATCCAGTCTAACTAAATTTCATCCTTTCCAGATGGGCAACATATCAAGAAAGAGATTCCCTATTGCTATGATAAGCACTTGCTAGTATTTCGAAATCAAGAGGAAGTCACTTGTCAGCATGGAAGTAATTTATTGAAGAAAATTGGAGGCAAGAAACGAAAGTTTTGGGCATAGGCAAGAGAGTGAAGGTTTTTGCAAGGCTATCAAGAGATTAAACGGTAAACGAAGAAAAGGAATTGTGCTACAATTGAATTGGGAATCAGCAAAGGTAAATTTATTAAATCGCCTTCGACCATTAAATGCCCTCTAAAAATATAATCACACACTGAGCATATAACAATTGAAGTAATTAGATAACGGCAACAAAGTAAGACAACAGCAATTCACTTCTAAAATATAAATAAAAAAAGACACATTCTGTTAGATTAAGTTAATTTAATTTAGTTAAAAGTAAAACACATATTTTAAAACGAGAAAAAAACAGCAAAAAATGCTCTCATCCGAAATAAAAATTGTAGCTGTAAGTGCCGGTAAGGAGGTGGCATTTAGTCGCGGTAATATATCATCGCCTCATTCAGGGAAAAAACCCACCTTCAATCAAGTTCAGCAGAAGAATCATAATAATAATAATAATAAAATAATCAATAATAATAATAATAATCACAATAATAATAGTAATAATAATTTCGGTCGTAGGAAATCAGGTTCACATAATCATCCGAATAGAAAGAAATTTTATAACAATAACAGTTCTAACAATAATAATAATAATAACCACAATAATAATAATAATAATAATTCGAACAAGAATTACAACTTATGCCATAAGCAATCGCGCCATACGACTAGCTATAATAAAGAGAATCATAATAATAATAGCAATAAGACAATAGCAACGCAATCTGGAAAACAGCAGCAGCAGCAGCAACAAATTCAAACTAATTTCCAGGATCAACAGCAGAATCAGGCTGAGCCGAAAGCCAAAATCCCCCCAAATCGCACTTCCGTGGTTATGAGTAAAAATCCATCCAATGCGGCAATAGAACAGACCTCGCAGTTGCAACGTCCGCAACAAAACCCACCACAGAAACAGCCGCCAACGCAATCGCAGCCACCACAGCAGCAGGAAAATCAGGAGAGGCAACAGCCGGAACCCAAATCCCAACAAAAATTGCAACCACCAACGAAGGTGCAGGACCACAAATCGGAGCAAACCGACAAAAGGCAGAAGTCGCCACAACCACCACAAAAGTCCATCGAAACGGTTGTAATTCCCTCGACATCACCACCGGGTTCACAGTTACCGCTTCCCGCAACCCCGACGGCGGTGCCACTCCCACCGGCGTCATATTCATTAGACTTTTTACATTCCGTCGGAGTACAAATGACCGCTGGCGCGAATCGAAGTTTTGTGTCCGTTACCGGTACACCGTCAGGAGCTGCTGTTGCAGCTTCCGCCACATTAGCATCACCAGTGGGCCCGGCGAGCCCGTTACCAGAGAATCATGGTAAATATCACAGCACAAATGGCATGAAGGCAGGACATTACAATATGGAGAATGAAATGCATTATTCGGGTGGCCATGACCGGGCCAGCCCCAACGAAATCGCCTACAGTTCACACTCGCCAGTGGCGTCGTGCAGTAGGAATTCGCCACTACAATCGCACCACACGATCGTCTATCATTCGGCTGGTTATCAGGGACACTCGTATTTTCCACACAGTCATCACACGCATTTTCACTTCCATCATCCACAGCATCAGTTTCACTCGCCCAGTGGTGGCGCACTCGGTACGGTGCCGCATTTCAATAATCGCGGATATCAGGGCAACCGGAAAAACTGGAATTGGAATCACGCTCAGCACAATAATAATAATAATATTAACAACAACAACAGCGGTAATGGAAATGCCAGTAGTAATAGTAAAATGAATAAAAGCAATGGTAATGCTAACAACAACAACAACAACAACAACAACAAGTACAACAGCACATCGAATAATTCCCTCAACAACAGTGCATCCCAATCGACACCGAGAATGCGAAACCATCAGAATCACCACAATCTGACCTACGTTCACACTGATGGTGGAAGGATAATCGGCAACAGTAGATCACCAACACCGAGCCCAAAATCAGAGAGTCCATCGTTGCTAAGAGCACAACAACATCTCAATGGTATTTCGCATTACGCGGCCGCTGATGATGGCAGAGCGTTGACAGCATCATCCACACCATCAGTGGACACTATCTACAGTACAAATCAACCAATCAATGGCTACGACTCTGATTCCTCGCAGAACAGCTCCAAACAAAACGAATACGTGTATCGTCCGAGAATGTCATCGGCGGCCAACTTTCAATTCGGTGAAATGTTGACGAATTTCCCAACATTCTCCGAAGAGGACATTCTACGCGGCCATGGCGGATACTACGGGTCGCATCAGAGTTTGAACTTTTGGAACTCGAACATGGGCAGTTCAGCGTACAGCCCGCACAATCAGAGCATGTACAGCAATAGCGGTTCGGTGTCATCGGAGAATGGCAGCCAATATTTAGGCGACGCGTCGACATCGACGAAACGACGGTAAGTAACGATTCTGAGGTAAACCTCACGATTGTCTACTAAAAAAATTTTACAGTCACTCAAATCAGCGATCTTATCGTGGCAGGCGTCACATCTATCCGAATCCTCGTGCCCACAGCTTCCATGAAACTCAGACGCCACCGGACAAGTTTCTCGCCCGGGCACATTTAATCGAAATGAAAACACCACCCGATAATCTATTGTGCGGCTCCAAATGGGATGAACTATCGGAGAATATTTGGGAAAGGTTTGTCGGATCACAGCAAACCGAACATACATATCGAAATAAAATGAATTTGTGGCGATATCTTTATATTTCAATAAAAGTAAGTTCACTTGCGTTTTCTTTTTTGAAGATGTTAAACTAAGGCGGGGGGTTTTTTTTTGTTTGTTTTCAATTGCAGAAAGCTTATCCACGATTTGGATTGTATTTGGTAGGATCGACAATATCCGGATTCGGTGCTGATACCTCAGACGTTGATATGTGTTTGGTGTCTCGCAACATTTCCAATTTGGATCCTCGACTGGAAGCTGTTTTCAATTTGACCAATTTGAAAAATTATTTAAATAATACAGGTAAGTGTTCAGTTTTTGTTATAAATTTCAGTGTACATATTTTCTAAATTCTGTTACGTGACAGTTTTTTTAACACCACATTGGTGCAAGATTAATGTTGTGTCGCAAAATAAAATTCGCGGAATAAAGTTTCAGATGTAAACGGCCCATTAGAGTTATAAAAGAATCAGCCGCCCACTATTTCCAGTGGTTGTCGATAGATTATACAGTTATTGTAAATCGTTGTAACGGACTATGCATAAAATATAGCACCCTAAATTTGGCTTTTCATGACCCGCCCCTGCTCTAAAAATACGTCGCAACTCCAAGAGTGCCTCCCTCTCCTAAACAGATTCGCTCTTTAATATTTCTCTTTAAAGTTATAATCTAAAAATATTTGGCATAAGTTCAATTTAGCGCCATTGGCGTCACATATTTTTCGTATATAAGGAGGAGTAGAGAGGAGTATGTTCTATCCAAAATGGATATTTTTAGCCATTGCTCGCCCCCTTTACCACCTCCAGAGCCCACCAAATTTTGTATGAAGCTGTTTTTCGGAGGGGGACGGGAGGTGTGTGGTACCTCAAATGAAAGTTAATGAAGAGTAGATTCCAAAAGGGTTTCCCCCCTCAGTCTTCGATTTATATTCCAAGTGTAATTTATGAAGGGAGGGAAAGATATTAGCGGGCTGGACTTGGTGAGACGGCGGGGGCAGTGGTAAAGCCCAATTCAGACAAACGATTTCGATTACAATTGAAGTTTCTCGACCAATGAGATCAAAGCTTTCAACGATAGGAAAATGAAAGCTTTGATCTCATTGGTCGAGGAAGTTCAATCGTAATCACAATCGTTAGTCTAAATTGGGCTTAAGAGATGGCCTTTGGGGGGCTCTGGAAGCCGCAAAGGGGGCGAGCGACGGCTAAAAATATTCATTTCGGATAGGGGATACTTTTCTCTACTCCTCCCTATACACGGAAAATATGTAGCGTCATTGACGCTAAACTGAACTTTGGCCAAATATTTGTGCAATTTTTCTATAAAAATTCCCAACTAGTTTTTATTATGTCTGTAATATCTGTAAAATAACCACAAACTCTATTTTTTTAATTGAAGTCATATTTATCGGTGGTTCAGAAAAATTGTACAAATTTGGTATCAATCACGGACCGACTATGCTTACGGGCCAACTATGTTTTTTTTAAACGAAAGCTATACAGTTCTCAACTAAGAGTAACACTTAGTATTCCATCCTTTTTCTTTCGCTTTTGACTTTTACTATTCCATCCTTTTTCTTTCGCTTTTGACTTTTACTAGAAGGAACGGCTTTTCAGGTATCCTAACACTTTGCCTTTTAACGGTATTCATTATTATTTTTTGTTCCAAAAATTCCTCAAAAATGGAGAAATTGGCGAAAATGTTCATTCAAGGAAAATATTATGTATAATTTCCTTCGTCTTTGTGGGCCTGGGCACAGCCCCTGCCACTTTTTGGGCCAGAGCCATTGATTTGTTAGTTTTCCTTGCAATAACAATATTGCAGTGATAAAATTTAAGCATTCGAGTTGAATTTTTCGCCATTATACTGGAAAACACACTTTATCTGACACCCCCCCCCCCCCCCCCCCCTTCTCATTCGTTACCCTACGTAACGTTTGGGCGAACCGTTCTCCTCCTCTAAGATGTGTCGCATTTTATAGACAGTGCCCAAAAAAAAATTACGCCGCGGGCGAATTTTTTTCAAAGATAACGCCACTAAAAAAAATCGTGAAATTAAATCGCATCCGTTGAAAACTTTTATCGCGAATTTGACATTAATTTTAAAGAAATTTAAGTTAAGGTTTTGCTCTTAATCCATTTCTTGCTACTACCCAAAACCGAAATTTATTGGTTTTTTATTCCAGTTCTAATGCAAAAATGCAAAGATAATGCAAAAATGCAAAGATAATGCAAAAATGCGACAGTGGCAAGAATTGGTTTAAATTGGGGAGTCATGATTTAATAAAAAATTGTGTATTTCTACTTGTAAAATCACTCGCCGAGAGCAAAACTTCTGCAATTTTTTTTTCAGCCTTTCAATTGTCAGCTTTTAATATAATATTTTTTTATATTTTTTAGGGGCTTTTAAAGAGTTCAATTTGATTCAGGCAAAAGTTCCTATTTTAAGATTTCGAGATACTACTTATTTGCTAGAAGTGGACCTGAATTTTAATAATTGTGTTGGTATTCGCAATACCCATTTACTACACTGTTATGCACAACGTAAGCTATTTTATATTTCATAAAGGTCCAATCAGATAAGATCCGTTCCGTTCCGTTACGATACGTAAAGCTGTCAAAGTAGAGTTTATGTGACGGATTTGTTAGTGTCGACAATCGACGTGACGGATTTGTTAGTGCCCACAATCGACGTGACGGAACGGAGGAGTTCACAAAATTTCAACTTTCGACGGAAGAAACGGACGTCATATTCTCAATATTGTCTTTGGCAGCTGATAATTGTATTGTGTTTGTGAATAAAATTGAAATTTGTTAGCTAAAATAATTTACAAAAATTTATTGAGACTGTGAAAATAAAACAAACCACACAAACTTTATATGAACAGCAGTAGAAAATAAAATTTGTGGGTTGCTTACCGTCAAGTAAGGATTGAAGAAGACGTGATCAAATGGAACGGATCGTATCTGGTTGGGTCTGTAGAATCCATAGTTTAATTTTGTTACTTTATTTCTTTAGTTGACTGGAGATTAAGACCTTTAGCACTTGTGGTGAAACTATGGGCACAATTCCATAATATCAATAACGCTAAAACGATGACAATATCAAGCTATTCGTTGGTATTAATGGTAATACATTTCCTTCAGTTTGGATGCAATCCGCCGGTATTGCCGTGTCTACACGAAATGTACCCAGAGAAATTTCAGGTTTTGGTAAGTCGCTATAAATTTTAATGGCGTTGAAACTTTTTGCTACTTCATTCGACTCACATACGCGTTCGCCTCACGCAGTTGCAAATAATGGTCCAAAAAATGACCGAAAAGTAAAAATTTCAGTCTATGATTGGTAACTGTGTAAAAAAAAGCGAACGGATAGCTAATGAACAAGCAAAAGGCAAACACTTTAAAAAAAAACACATCATAATTTAACTTTTTGTAGCTGAAAACAAATGATTTCGGGTTTGTTGATATGAATGAAGTGATCGAACCTTTTTACTCACAAAATACTCAACCGCTGGGAGAACTATTTCTACAGTTCCTCGAATATTATTGCAAATTTAAGTAAGATATGTTGTTTGTTTCTAATTTTCTCCTAATTTAATTTACACACCAAAATTTATTGCAGTTATTCCCAGCATGCAATTTCCATTCGTACGGGAGCTATTTTACCGATTGAAATATGCCGTCATGCAATAAGCATTAAAAACGATCCCGGCCAATGGAAACAGCTCTGTATTGAAGGTGAACAGTTTAATACAAAATATCGCTTGAAATTCTTTTTAGAAAGTAGTATTTTTTAGTCTACAAAATGAAAATCTTTTCTTCGTCACACAAAGTCGGTACGATATGAGAATTTTAGTTTTGCGCGATTTTTTTTATGTGCGGCCACCTAACAATTAAAATCGTTGTTATATTCTTTCAACAACCAAAATTTTAAGGGCCATTGAATTTCAGGACATTTTTTAAGAAACCAATCAAATTCTTGAGAAAGAACCCAAATAGCATTTAAGCAGCCGTGTTTACATATTTCGTCATCCTGCAAATTGCGGTGATACGCAAATTTTGGCGCGAGCACATCGCTGTTGTGCAAATGAAATGCGCAACCACACCCACAGTGGGGAACACTTTTCAGTGGTCTGCCACATCGCAATATCGACACAAGAATGTCAATTCAGATGCTGCCATTTCTCAAATAAAGAGGCCTCTGTTAACATAATTGTCTGCTTCAAGTTTTGCGCGAGCTTTTATTTGGATTTGCGATTTCTGTATCATTTTTATTAAAAAAATTCAAAATTACCACCTAGGCTTCGTGTGACAAAAACTAGTGTAAATTTCCAATTGTGTAAATTTTAACGAATTTATTCTCATTTACATGCAATTAAGAACCCTTCGATCTCACCAACACCGCCCGATCGGTGTATGACGGCGAAACATTTGAGCGGATTAAAGCGGTTTTCTACACATCGTGGAAAGTTCTACAAGAGACAATGGATTTAAATGCCATATTCACTCCGTTCGAGATAATACCAACATATTTGATGGCACCCACTATATCGTCATCGACGAATTCCAATTCAGCCCCCACAACATCCAACATTCTAACAAATATGACAGCGACTTTAGCTGCAGATGATCATCAAGTCTCATCGTCATCATCAAATATTGATAATTTTATACCATCATCAACATCATGAGGTATCCACTACATGTGATGTTTGTTTATTATGTCTAGTATGGTATCTGTTATCGTTAAAAAATTACTTTTGTAGTTAGGTTGGATTTTAAAGAGTAAACTAAAAAGTACGGTGAGAAAAATGTAAACAAAACTAACTCCTCCTTGTATATTAAAGTATATTTTTGCGAAATTTCTTGTGAGGTTGGTAAAAAAGAAACGACAGAAATCCTGTAATTTAATAATAACTAGAAAATAGTATCTATTTATTATCGTACATACTCATTGTTTATCTTTATGTATTTTATGGTAAAAGACTGATATTAATTAAGAATTTTATCAGAAATCTATACTCAGCTGCTGGAGAAATCTGTTCGCAGCTTATAATCGACTAAAACTTTTCTTAGGCGATAAAGAATTTCGAAGGAAATAATTTAGATATGATTGAATAAAAAGCAATCTTTTGGTACCAAAATTATTGTGAAAATTTTTATAATCTCGGTTTCTAGATCAAAATTTGAAAAGTATGCCAAAAATCAAACATAAGTTATAAATTTAAAAAAAAAAAAAACAAATCGATGGCATTCTTCGTCTGATATTGCTAACAAAGTCTAAAAATTTACAAAATAGTTCTTTTTTAATGTTGATATACTCAAATGTAAGTCGTCTAAGTTTTTATTTAAAAAAAAATTACAACTCGCTGCTGATTGAAATAAATTATACATAAACAAAAAAAATATATATATATATATATAATAAATACTATGAGCAATATCTTTGGAGAATGTAAATGTTTATATATTAAGAATATATGATATAATTTTTTGACAAACAATTAAAGTGCCTCAAAAAAATATATATTTAAACGAAGTAAAATAATAATGTCTTTAGAATTAAGTAACTTAGAAATAGCTTGAGAACTTATTCAAATTAGGCTTTCAAGGTTTTCACGTTTACCTTCGTAAAAAAAAAGTGGGCACGCATTTGATATGGCTGTGATTACGAAATTAATATTACTGTAATTCGGACTTTATGTGTTTAAGTGTATTGGCTTTTACTTAATTTTTTAAGTAATCGGTGCTCCCAGATAACAAAAAAAAACTTTTTACTATCATGTGTTTTTTTCTAAAAATATCAAATCGCTGGTAATATAATTTGTTAGATATTTTAAATTAGGACTTTTTTGCAATTGAACTTCCATTTTTCCTGGATTTGTAATTTTTTTTCCTGGGACGGAATAGCGTAAGGTGACAAGCGACAGTGACTTTCACTTATTAATTTTTTGGACTCAAATAAAATGACAATTATTGAAATTTTGGCCAAGATTTTCTAATAAAAGGCGATACTTACAAGAATACCACCACATTGTGAAAACATTTTGATCAAAATTTGCAGTTTTATAAGTTTTTCGTATTTTTTTTCAATTTTACCGTTCGTTCCTACCATATACCATTCGCGTTTCACGTTACGAAAATAAATAAGTAAAATACTGTTATTTTTAATGCTACATACATTTTCACTGAACAAAATTCGTAGAAATTTAGCTTTTGGTGAGCTATTCCGTAAGTAGAAACACCTAAATTTCGTTTCGCAGAACTTTTTCGAAAAATTCTGCAGGAGGCATCAAAGAAAATTGCTCGGCAATGGACCAACAATTTAACGGAACTGAAATGTTTTGGTGTGTTGGAAAAATCAATTTTCTAATGGAAAAATCCATTTATCTAATGATTTTCTTGATTTTTTTTTGCTAGATTCTAAATTATCTAACATACTTCGGAAGACACGAAAATTTTATCTCTAACGAATCTTCTACAACTTTCGAATTTTTGAAAATATTCTAAGAGTGTTTATAACTATGGATTACCTTTCGGATCAACGAAATCGTGGTACAATTTTGGTCATTGTCGATCACATATCATGTTAAAAAAAATGCCAGTGCGCGCCCAGCCTAATATTTAATTAACAGTCTTATTCTGATGACTGTCAGTGACCGATGGCTGATCACGACTTGGACACAGGAGTCTCACAGATCGATTATCTTAAACGCTTCACTTTTCGTGATTCGAAATTGCCTGTTGTTGTTGGTAAAAAACAACAAATACAATAGGCAAAATTCGAATCACGAAAAGTGACGCGTCTAAGAAAATCGACCTGTCAAAGTCTATGGATTTGTCACCAGTGACTTAAGTGTCACAACGCCAGAATAGGATTGTAAATCTGTTCTGCCTTTTATACTGAATTTCAAAATTCCGCCCTTCGATTTTTCTTGTTGCACTGTTTTTGTGACGGCGTTTAAAATGAAGATCCTTATCACGATTCGTTACAAGTGAATCCGACTGATTGGAGACAAGTCGTTGACAGATTCATTACCGTCTCTCGAGCATCGTCGCTATGTTGGGATACTCAGCATATTCTATAGAATTTGCCATGGGAAATGTTCCACCGAAATTTCCAAATTTATTCCTCCATGGTATGTTTTCCTAGACCCTCTTGTGCAGCTGCACGCGCGCAAGAATTCTTTGAGCCTCCCCGTTTTCGTGCAGTAAAGTTTAGGAGTTCCTTTATTCCGCGAACAACAACACTTTGGAACGATTTACCATCCGATGTGTTCCTCTCGGATTATAACCCGCACGACTACTTCCTTGAGCCTCCCCGTTTTTGTACAGTAAAGTTTAGCAGTTTCTTCATTCCGCGAACAACAAAACTTTGGAACGATTTACCATCCGATATGTTCCCCCCGGACTATAACCCGCATAAGTTGAAGGAAAACATAAACCGACATCTCCTTTCGTTCTTCCGACCATCCTGAGCTGTGCTTCGGCATTAAAGGGTCTTTTTCTAAGTTCTGGCTCAAACTATAAAAAAAAGTGAGACGGGAATGGTCACAAAAGAGTGTCACGTTTTGTGTGATCGGTCCTTTAAGAAATTTTATACAACATAACTTGCTTTATCGTTAATTTCCAATATTTTTCACTAAAATAAATAGTTAGAAAATACAAAAAAAAATCCTCTTTAAAAAGGTTTTGCACTGGCCGACAAAACCATACTTTTGTTTTTGGTGCTCTTGATACTAGAATTATAAATGTATAATTTGGTGTCGCTGATTCCAAATTTAACAATGGTTTGGCTAGACCCGATCTAGTTTTTGGGATACTGAAGGTTATCGTAAATAATTTCAAAAGTATTTATGAACCACCCCACATATCCCAAAAAAAACTAATGCCAAACCATTGCCAGATTTGGACCCAGTGACATCAAACTACAGTAATCCCTCCAACTGCGCGGTTTCTAACTGCGCGGTTAAGTTTTTAATACAAAAATTTCGAACTGCGCGGTAAAAATTTCGCAGCTGCGCGGTTTTTTTCATAACTTTCGTTTAAGAAAACATGTTCCTAACCCCAAAATTTCATACAAAGTAGGGTTCACAGTGCGCGGTTTCGGTTTGAGCGGTCTTTTTGTGGAACGTATCTACCGCGCAGTTGGAGGGATTACTGTACAAAAAAAAATACTCAAATATCGAGTGAATCACAATAAGTGTCAGCTTTTGTAGTAGATTTTTTTATTTTCTAAAATATATCACAGTTTTAAAGTGGTTTTTCAATATTACCAGCGATTTGTACTAGTAAAAAACATTAATTTTAGCTTACTAAGGGCCTGAATCGAATAATAAATTTGTTGGTTGTGCTATTTTGTCTTTTGTCGTTTTGTAAATAAATTCATGTCATTTGTGTACATACATTTGTATATATAAGAATTTCTTCGTATCAAAAAATTTCTTCACCAACGTTTTTTATGTAAATAAAAAAAACTACTTTTCTCTTCATTTCAGAAAAGAAAATAATGGTTTTTTCAAAGAACAATATCATTTTAGTATACGTATATTTTTTTTTGCTTTTATTGATATAGTTCTTTGCTAAATAAAACATAAAAAAAACCACAAAAAATCAAAAAAAAAAAAATAAACCATCGGGGAAAAAATAAAAGAAGATCCGATTGGAAAAATCACATACAAATCAAAAAAAAAAACAAGAAATTCAAATATTTTCCTCATTACATTTTTTTTTGTTTCAATATCAATTTGTTTTATAAGTCAAACCGGTGTAATTAATCACAAGTCGTCACAGTAACATTAAAATAATTCAATTCTCATAACAAAAAAATATAAAAAAAAATTTAAAAAATGAGGCAACATTAGTGCTTCCATAATAAAGTATGAAAAAAATATAAAACATTAAAAAAAATGAGAATTGAATTCGAATTGCGCATGAAAATATCACGACACGGTTTATTTGCATTAAAACCTAATTTGGAACATAAAGTTCAAACTTGAAAAAAAACATACAACAAAAAATTATTAAAAAAAACACAATAGGGAAAAAACTCAAGAAAAAAAATTAATAAAGAAAAGAGAAAATGTAAAAAATAAAGTCTTTTTTTAAAAAAAAATTAAGTCTTGCTCTACTATTCACATGTATTTATTTATTCAGATCAGCTCAGCAGATTATTTATTCGTCAATGTATTTATATAATATATATTTTTCATATTTTTCGCATTTTTCTCTATAACTGTGCCAGTAGTTTTATATTTACAAAGATTTAAAGTAACAACTATGTAAAATTTAAGAACAAAACATTAAAATTCAATGTAAGAAATAAGCGAATGACCATCCCATCGTAGCGAAACATAAAAACTCGTAAATGAAATATTATTCAAGAAATCGAATAAATTTTCTAATCCGTTGGACTTTCGCTTATTTCCGAGATTTATTAGATATTTTCAAAAATAGAGAAAATAATTTTTTACATAAATTTCCTTTTAAATAGTCGGGTTAGTTGGTACAACAGAGAGGCAAAAACAATGAATGTATAAATAAAACTGTTTTGTAAAAGGTGTGCAGACAAAATGTCCGATTTGTTTCGATTTATGTTAAACTCATTTTAATTATCATCACAATTTTTTAAACTAATTTGCGTAATTTATCATAACGTCAGTTAAAAAATGTTTAGTCCAAATAATAAAGTTGAAAAGTTTTGCCTCCTGTGACGAAATTATTTTTTTTTTGTCATTATAAAGTTTTCGGTAATTTCTCAATCGCACGTTCTTTTTTGATTTCGTAGATTTGTGAATGCTTAATACTAAACAGAAAATCGTTCTGCACATCTTGAATAAGTGACATTGCGCATTAAATTATAAGAATGAAAATGTAACTGTAATTAAAAAGCGTGTAAAAACGAAATTCTTTTCATTGAAAATAAACAGCATTCCGAAACGTTTTTTTTTAGTTTTTTATTTGCCTTTTTTTATTATTTGATAGGGGTGGGCAGCATTTTTTTTATAGTTTCAGCCAGAGCTTAGTAGAAGACCCTTTAATGCTGAAGCACAGCTAAGGATGCCGATTTATGTTCTCCTTGAACTTCTGCGGGTTATAGTCCGGGGGGAACTCATCGGATGGTAAATCGTTCCAAAGTTTTGTTGTTCGCGGAATGAAGAAACTCTTAAACTTTACTGTACGAAAACGGGGAGGCTCAAGGAAGAAGTCGTGCGCGCGTGCAGCTGCACAAGAGGGTCTAGGGAAAATATACCGTGGAGGAATCAGTTGGGAAATTTCGGTGGAACATTTTCCATGGCAAATTCAATTGAATATGCTGAGTATCCCAAAAGAGCGATGATGCTCGAGAGACATTAATTAATTATAATTTTATTAATTATTTTATCCCATCTTAAAATAATATAAGAGCATCACTGTCTGATACAAAAATTCGCATTAGAGCCAGGGTGATCGTACGTCCCGGAATGGCCAGGAATTTTGCCTATTGTATTTGTTGTTTTTTACCAACAACAACAGCCAATTTCGAGTCACGAAAAGTGACGCGTCTAAGATAATCAACCTGTAAATATGGAAAAAAAAACTGTACTTTAGCTGAGGGTTGCTGTAAATTACATTATTTTTCGCCTGCGGTGCAATATTAAACAGGGTTTCACAAAAGTCGTATGTATTTCAAAATATTTCGCCTGCGACGCATTGGTCTTTATCGTTGTTTTAACAATTTCAGTTTATTGCGATTCTCCCGAAAACTAAAGGGTTTCCGGTGGTTTATTGTAGGATATTAATTGAAGAAAATAATATTTGCCACAATTTTGTCATTTTCTATTATCCGCTATCTTTTACCGTTATTGAGATATTTTCATTAAAAATTTTAAAAATAGATTTTTGCGAATTGCTTCTGAACTAACGGTTTTTCGAAAAAAAAATAATTAAAAGAATTAAAGAAATTCTCTACATTTTTGCCCTTTGCCATAAATTGATATCTTTTACCGTTATCGAGATATTTTAGATTTTATTAAAAAAATCATATTTTTATAAAAGCTAATATTTTACTTGTCGGATTACAGTGTAAATTGCGCAGGAACGAAGATATTGTATAAGAAAGTCAAGTGCTGTTCACATTAGATATTTTTCGTCCAAATAAAGGGGCCTATTGCGGTTATCGATATCTATTCGATCGACCATCGTTGGCCGGAACGATCGAAAAACAATTTGGTATTGCGTAAGGTTCATCGTTCAAGCAATCGCTATTGTGAATTTTTTAGTGTTTGACGTTTGGGAATTCACATTGTTGAACTTATTTTAATGTTTAAAAATGACTTCAACGCAGAAAATACAATATTAAGCTCCCTTAAAACTAGAGGAGGTGGATGACAATGGCGATATGAGCGAAATTACACCAGAAGACGGTTTTACAAACCAACGTCAAGGCGAAAATATTAAACACCGAATGTTGAGTTCTTTGAATTGACCAATATTTCAAATCTATGTGAATAAAACAGTTTTTAAGTTCATTTTTTATTTAAATTATTTTTATACCACTTTGGTCTTATTTATCTTCATTTTTTCAACCAATTTTTATATTGGATTTTTGATCGAGGTTTTGATCAAGATATTTCTCATTAATAATTTCCTAATGTGTACAAATACTTCCATTTTATTATTAGCCTCTAATTTTGATAAAAAAAAGTAATTGCAATACTTCACCGATCGCTAACTTGACATAAACTTCACCGAACGATCAAACAAATGTCATCGTTCCCAACTGAACGATTTTATCGTTCACGAACGATAAAATCGATGATCACAATACCGATTTTTCGATTTGACATTTCAACGATCGATTGACGAAGCTCACAATAGGGGCCATAAACTTCACCGAACGATCAAACAAATGTCATCGTTCCCAATTGAACGATTTTATCGTTGACGAACGATAAAATCGATGATCGCAATACCGATTTTTCGATTTGACATTTCAACGATCGATTGACGAAGCTCACAATAGGGGCCAAAGATTTTTTTTACAAAATTTAGTTGTTTCATTGGTGTTCTGTTTCAGCGTTCCACCTCCTTCCTCCGAAACACAGCTCAGGATGTTCGGAACAACGAAAGGAGATGTCGATTTATGCCATGGATGTCCACAGAAATATTCCATCGCACATTTGATCAAGTTTTTCTTGCCGGTTTTAGCTGCTATCGTATTTTCGCTTTTTGAAGGACCATTAAAACAGAAATAGACAGATCAAAGATAAAGAAAAAAAAGATAAAGAAAACAACAAAAACAATTTGTAAAACGCAACATGACTTTATTGATCAGCAACAAAACTTGGTTTTTAACAACTTGATAATACACGAAAAAGGAAAATTGATTGATTTTCTCAAAAATTTATTTCTTTTTTATTTAAATTTTGCTGTTGATTCGATAACGGGAAATTAGCTCATATTCCAAATAGTAATTTTTTTCATTTAATTTAAGATTTTTTGTAAAAAAAAATATTTTGTTTCGAAAAAATAGGATTCTATTGAATTGCTTTAAAATTGTAAAACAATAACTACAAAAAATAATTTACTCGTTAAAATTTTTTTTTAATGAAGTGAAAGAATCGTTTTTAATTACGAAATAAGAAAGTAAAATATTTGTTACAAAAACATTTTTGATGGGGAAACTTATATTAAGAGAGATATTTTTTTTCATATTATTTTAAGTAAATCAAATACAATTTTTTTTAAATCACTAAGAGGCAGCTGAGAAAGCCGCAATATTTTCCATAACATCCTTGGATGGAACTGAGAAGCTCTATTTTTCAGCTACGGTCGCGTTGCACCATCACCGGACTTAATAATTGTAATTAAGAAAAATTACGGTGTGATCAAAAAGCGTCGTTACTGCCTTTTCGTGCCGTAATTTGAAGCGTTTTGAAAGCAGTAGCATTTCTTCTCGTTGATTTGTTTTCCTCGGCAAAGAAGGAAGAAGCTCCTCACATGTGTTTCCATGTCGTTGACTTGCTTGCGTTTATTTGATTTTCATCCCATGTGCCTCCTATGTTTGATTTTTCAGCATTTATTTCTCATTTTACTTCTCCATCAGTTAATTATTAAGTAATTCAATAATTCTCATTTGCTAGTATTTACTGCTGTTTGCAATTCATTCTTTATCCTTTAAATATGTTGAGCTCGTTTAATATTCTTCAATATTCTTACATCACACGATGGAAATATCATAAGAATTTGCTCGTTTTCTTTGTCCGTTGTATTTTTTTTTTTTTGTTTTTCTTTATTTTTTTTTCATTCAACATCAATCTGTGTGTGTGTCGTCAAATTCATATTTTGAAATAATTTTTTTTTAAATATTTTATTTGATTTTTTTTTGTTTGTTTGTTTGTAAATTTCCTTTTTGCTGTTGTTTCATTTACTCAGTTTTTTTGCAATTAAATTCTCATTGGAAAATAAAACCACGACCAATCGAACTATGCAGCCCCTTTGCTGGTTACCGGCTATCATCAATATGGCTGCGAAAATTGATTTGGATTGGTAAGACCGAAATTCATTTTATCACCAACGTGACCCTGTGTGGAAATAAATTTAAAAAAAAATAATAAGTAAACATTTTCTACAGTTGCACCTTCAATAGTCTAGATTTCGAACCTCGATTCCTTTTACTCACGAATGTTAAAATCTACCTCACCCCGTTACCGTAAACCAGCAACTGCGTCTCATGCAATTCTGATGGGATCTCTATCTGGTTTTCACTGTATATCAAAACTCACAGAAATTCTATGCCCATTAAAATCTACTCCGACCCTACGGAAACCGTCCCCTCTTTGGAAACCGTTCAGCATATAAGAATTTCGATAGTTTTCGCAAAATACTTCTCGTATTATTTAATAGATAAAGCAATTTCTTTATTCCCCCTTGCCGCGCCCCTATTCCAAGTGTCAATACTTTGGTTTTGTACATTCAGTAATATCAGTTTAATATGACAGAGTATCTGTTATTATTTTCCCGAGCTAAAAGCTGGTCATTAACAAACAAAAAAAAGATGCTAAATTACCTGAAAATTAGATTCTTGGGAAAGTATTCCATCCAATTGCGATATCTGTCCATAATCCTGCGACAGTTCGGGCTGCTGCGACAAGCTAAATCCTCCTGGTTGGCTCATATTCTGTGACATCCCTTGCTGTGTCAACGGACCCATTTGGCTGGCACCACGAGACTTAGGCATGGGCATTTTCTGTGGTTTGATTTGCCGACGGCCTTGCTTGGCCGCTTGAATCGCCTGTTGATGCTGATTGTAGAATCTAGGCGGCAGATTGCTCATATTCATGAACATACCCACGGGAACTGGCATATTATTCATTGCTGCCTGTGCCCTCTCCGGGGAGATATAACTAATGGAGTCATGGTGGCCGCGTGCAAACATATCCATCTGTGGATGACGCTGTGGATAGCCCATTTGATTCATTGACTGCTGTGCTGAGGGATGATAGCCCATGGCACCTGATTTATCGTACAAGGACCCCGGCATCATTGCTTCCTTGGCATCATACATGACATTTGACATGAAGTGAGTTCCCGGATTCAACGTGTTTACGATCTTCTTCGGTTTTTGGAACTGTATCATCGATTCCTTTAAATTGTTCAGCGAACCTTCCACCAACACTTTGCGATCTTTGTAGAAATTCAACAAGTGGTTCCATAGTGGCTGTTTTGACAACACTTTGGGATTTCCAACAATAATTATACCGTATTTGGACCGAGTTAATGCCACATTTAATCGGCGAGGATCGTTGAGAAAACCGATTCCTTGATGTTCGTTGGATCGTACGCACGACATGATAATGATGTCCTTCTCGCGTCCCTGGAATGCGTCAACACTGGCGATTTCAATTTCCTGGTAGAGTTTTGCGTGGAGACTGCCTTGATATTGCATATACTGCACCAAATACGCCCGCTGCCCCTCATACGGAGTGATGACGCCGATCTGTTCCGGTTTAACGCCAGCCTTTAGGAATCGTGTGGTGATTTTCTCCACATTCGACGCCTCCGTGCGATTTAAGTATGATGTACCAGAGCCAGCGATCTCCTCTTGCCCCTGAGTAACCAAAAAGAACATTGGACGATCGGCTTGTGGCCATGGGAAGTCAGTTTTTAGCTTCCGTTCATCAGCGCAGACTCCATTCTGTAGGCTGCCTTCATAGAAGAAATTCGAGGGGAATTGCGAAAGTTCAGGATGCATTCTGTACTGAACTTCCAATCTAAACGGTCTGATTCCAAGTACGACAAGTCGCTCAAATAAACTTTGTGACAGTCCAGCTTTCGCAGCTTTCTTGCACATCACAACCGGCCCCAACTGGCAGTGATCACCGACAAGAATCAATTGTTTTGCGCCCAACACAACAGGCACCATACACTCCGGCTCAGTCGACTGCATACTTTCGTCAATTAAAATCGACGAGAATTTAATACGTGCCAGCCGAGGATCACCTGCTCCAACACATGTGCAGCAAATAACATCAGCGGCTTCAAGAAGTTCCCGTTCTGAGGCCTTCTTCAACATTCGATATCGTTTTTCATCGGCAGAACTCAATTCTCCAGTCTCGTCCTTGAGTTGCTGCAATTTCTTAAGCTCGACATTCGTCTCCATGTTTCGTATTTGATTGTGTAGCGCTAAAAAGCTCACTGGACTATCAATTGCTTCTCTAGATTTGGCACACACACGGACCACCTTCAAATTGGTTTTGTGAATTTTCTCCGTTAGCTGATCGACGGCCGTGTTGCTTGGGGCGCACACCAAAACCGGCCCACCACTCTGCCGAACAAGTTGGTAAACGATCGTTGCTGAGGTGACCGTTTTTCCAGTTCCCGGTGGCCCCTGAATCAAACTAAGCGGACGTTGTATCGCATGCTTCACCGCGTATACTTGAGAGCGATTCAAATCGGGTAAATTTGGAGCGCTGAAATGTTTCGGCATGTTGCCATATCGAAACGCCATATCATCGCTTCCGTCATGCCTTCCGTGGCCCAACAGCCTCGAATAAATGTAATTGGAGACGGAATTGTCGTCCACAGCGAATTTCCTTAATGCCAGTTGCATACGATCAAAGGAAGTGCACTTCCAGATAAAATCGACCGCGAAATTCGAAGTGCATTCGATTGGCGCACCTTGACTACTCTTCAATTCTAAGCCCACATCCTCGCCGTAGTTATCAGGAACTTTAATCACGTGTCCCACTCGACTCCAAGGCTTGTGCATGTCGCCCGCATATCGTAATTTCAGTTCATCGCCGTGCATCAATTTCATATCGCCATCGGTTTTCGCCAGAGTAAAATAAGCAATTGTCTTTTTATTGAGTCCGACATCCCAACGGACTTCAATACTCTCCTGAGTTTGAGACTCCTTCAATTTTTTATCATACTCGGCTTCGAGTTTAACCAATGGTCCAAAGATTTTCTCATACTGATAGCCATCCTCGTACCGAAGTAAAACTTGTGCTGGTTCGGTATCGATGCCGGGCTTCTCCAGATCCTGGAACGTGGCCTCCACGTTGTCCTTCCAGAGTTCTTCGATTTTATTGATTTGTGCTGCTGAGATTTGTCGTGCGCGCATCTGTTCCTGTTCAGTGGGGATTTTCACCAACCAAGAGAGGAAGGATCGGTCCGCAATCAACGGTTTCCATTGTTCCTGATCCCAATTCATGTCTTTCAATGAGTTTTGTGCGGCGCACGGTTGGCTGTAAGAATTCCACAATTATAACAGATTCATTGCCTGAAACCACATGAAAAGCACTTACCGACATAGCAAGACAACAACTGAATCCGCTTTGGCCGGAATGAAGCCCAAAACAAACACATTTCGGACTCCACACGAATAGCATTCAAGGACAGTTTCGCCCAGAGGCCCATCACCGTGCAAAGTGACTTCTCTGTGCTTGGCTCGAACGAGGTGGTTGACAATATGCGATCCCGAAGTACTTCCGCGGCCATTGCAGAACCATTTCTTGCAGATGTTGCACATTACCACCGTTCCCGGATCGTGTATGCCGCAATATTTACAGGCGTGGGTCGGCAGTTCTTGCACAGCGATCACTGCGTCGTCGTCCTCCTCCTCGAACTGCAACTCGGCCATGCCGTTCGTAATTGCCGACATTTTCGAGTGGATGTCCAAACGCTTTCCGAATCCATTGATCTGAAAGCAAAGAAGTCACATTTACAAAATTTTAACACGCGACCAATTGCCACGCCGTTATGTCAGACCAAAACAGTTACAAAAACAATTCAGCCAGCCGCTATAAACAATAATTACGGAATAGGTGAATCATCACAAGATTTGCTTCTGCACAAATCTTATAGCGAAAACTTTTGACTGTAGATCTTTGGCTGAATTCGTTTTTATCGCCAATATAAATGGTTGATAAGGTAGACAGGTTTTTCCACTGCGCCAACAGGACTTGGCAAGCGATCAAAGGTGGAATAAATGGTCGCCTGAAGGCAATCCTATAGGAACTGCTAATCTTATACATTAGAGTACAAGAAACTGCTTACCTGACTAGGTCCAGCCAAGGGATCAAACTGCGATTGGGTCTGCTGGGACTGCGACGGCATCGTGAAGTCCCGAAACTCATACTCCGATCCTTGAGTGTCGGCCCCAATCAAGTCATTCTCCTCGGTGTCCAGAAAAGTTAACGATTGGGAATTCGGATTTGGATACGTGTCAATGCTGCTCATCGTGATTCCTTGCAAAACCAGAAAAGTTTTTTTTCCTTTGTTACTCGACTAGGCAGCGCCACTTGCTTACTTTGTTTTCTGTCGTCTGCTTCCTGTGTCTTCTTTCAGACGGCTTTTCTTTGTTTACTTGAGTTGCTCCCGAAGGATTTTGAATTTTCGAATACAATTTCGCAACAAACTCGATGTACGCAATTTTAACTAACTGGCGCGTTATTTCACCTCATCGATCCGCCATTTCTGTGTGAGACGAACGAGAGTTGACAATTTAAAAGTGGTTAGAGCGCGACAGCTATTTTCGTGGTGTGTTGACAAGGTGGATTTGGTGAATCTGTCAAAGGTCTTGTGTTGCCGTTGTGCTTGTCTGCTTGTTTTTTTTTTCCTAAAAGTGTGTGAAGTGAACTATGAAAAAAGACGGTAAAATACATGACACTTACAGGGCAAAAAAAGGTGTAGTGTAGTTTGCCAGCGGTATCAAATTCCATATAAAAAACGGGAAAAAGCTTGACAAAGGGGAGAAGGGCGTAAAAAATTAAAAATTACCGTAACTTTTTTTTGGACACTTAAAATACATTTAAAATAAATGTTCAATTTACAATTCAGCTCCCAACAGTTCGGCTTTTCCTCTTTCATTCCGTTTTGAGCAATAAATCATGTTGAATTACGTGACAAAAAGTATCTGAGTGACGTTTAAATGTCACAGAATGTGCTAATTTGTCCAAAAATTTTGTTTTTAAAGAAAAATTACTTAAAAATTCGAAATTAAAAAAAACAATTTTAAGCAGAACACGGTCACACTGGCTGACATTTACTTTTCCACAATGAATTCAGCAATGAAACTTGGAAAAGTAGCTCGTATTGCAAACACTCATAGCATGTATTGAAATACTCGATGTTTTGAAAAGGGGAAATATCCCATCTGGCTTCACTGATTTTATTCAGCATTTTTGTTCGTTCATAAACAAAACTTCCAACGAGTCCGAAAACGATTGTTTATTAATTTTTTTTAAACTAAAATACAGGCTAAAAATGTCGGCGTGGTTACTAGAATTAAGTACAATCAGTGTTCCGAAACTTCGCGGTGTTATCTTTTGATTTCCGAAGGAGTTTCAAGGTGAGTTGATGCAGATTTTTAGTTCAGGTGGCACAGAAAAGTGTTTCCTACCAGTGAAACGTCATTCGTTTCACTTTTTAACAACGAGTGCATTTTTTTACTATCGCGAAACCAACTGTTGCTTCGTTTTGCCAACTCTCACTGTATAAAAATGTGTTAAGTCATTTTTGCAATCCACGCCACCTAAATCCTAGGTGGATTTTAAAAATCCGCGATGGGATTTGGCAAAAAAAAAACTACAATTAGTGCCAGTGAAGTCTCCAATTTCTGTCACTCTAATTCTTTGAAAAATGTTTCCCTTACCTGGTAGCTGAGTCTCCTGAGACTGCGATGGTAAAAACCAAATTCTTCGGTGTGCTCAAATGGTTAAACACTTCCGCATTTTTATCTGGCGGTGACTTTACTTCGTGGAAAGATATCATAATAACATTCGCCTTTTGCAGATTTTTTATCATTGAAAGATGGAGTTCTACATTTTAAAAAAATTTTGACAAAAGGCCCTATACACAACATAACTCTTCCCCACATAAAAATTCATTTCTTCTAACTGCGAAAATCTGATCAAAATTATTCGAAACTTGTATAAAACTAATTGAGGACCTCGGTGCAAACACCGGTCATCTCCACTTTTTGAAAAATTTCAGGAGATACAAAAAACATATTAGCGTGAGATCTTTGGTCTACGACAAAGTTTACAAATTACAATTGAAATCAAGCATGTGTTCTTACATAATTTTAATTTGAAATAAAGATTTTTAAATTTTTATTGAAAAACTTATAAACATTTTAAATTTTGAGATGGCTGTTTCTTGCACCCAAGAGTACATCAGCGGTTTTCAAAATGCATTATAACTGCAAAATACAGCCTAAAATATGTTTAATAGCCTTTAAGAATGAACAAATAAAAATATATTTAATTTAACAAAACAAATCTTCCAGAAAAATATATTGAAAATTAAAAGTAAAAAAATTTTGCGTCAAAATATGTGAAAGAATGCATTCAACCGTCTCCTTTTCTTTAATATCTTTTTACACAGACCTCCAACAAGTCCGGGGTTTGCAGGTTATTGCATTCGGTATCAATAACTCATTTTCGTCAAAAAGCGGAAATGACCGGTTTTTGCACCGTGGACTTCAATTATTCGAAACGAAACTAAACTATCCCCCATTTACACGGAACGTCGATTTTTCAGAATTTCGTGTAAATTAAAAAAATGGGTTCTTGTTGAACCGAAAATAAATAAAAATGCTTGTAATTTTGTCAGTGATTTAATTAAATTAATGATTTTCATCGTAAAATTTAAGTAAAAGCACCTGGAAGACCGAGACATGCTCGGCTACATGAAAATCCTGCTTTATTTTTTTTTGTAAGAAGTATATTTACGTTACCTTTACAGGATATTTCCTGAGGTTCAAAAGCCCCATCTGAAACCCTCCTCTCCTAATTTTCCCGAGAAAAAAGGGGAGAAAGGATATTTCTGTTAGCCTTACAGAACTTTTCGAATTTTGAAATTTTAACGTGAAATCCGTGTTTAGTAATTCCAAAAATCGCCTAATGTTAATTTTCTCGAGAAAAAAATAGAAAAAAGGATATTAAGAGAAACCCGCTTAGCAGCACAAAGCGTTTAAGAACAATCCTAAAGCCCAAATCAGACTAACAATTGCGATTACGATTGAGCTTCCTCGTCCAATAAGATCAAAGTTTTCATTTTCCTATCGTTGAAAGCTTTGATCTGATTGGTCGAGAAGCTTCAATCGTAATCGCAATCGTTAGTCTGAATTGGGCTTAAAACCCGATGCCTTTTTCGCTAGATATGTACTGAGAGATTCCCGCTTGGCAGCAATTCAGTTAAGAACATCAAAAAATTGTTACTTTATTTTTGGCACACTTCTTTAATAAAAACTTTTTTAATTTTTAAATTTTTCTAAAAATTTGTTTTATACTTTTTGGTTTTCGAATAAATATTCTTGTCTTTGAGATATTCTAATAGACTTTTTGGCTCCAAAATCGGATTCAGCAACCCTAAAATAAGGATAAGTGGAAATGGGTCAAAATTAAATTACAAAGAAATAACTAATACGTGTTAAGTGCTATTATTTTTTTTTTTTAAATCTATAGGGGTATCTACAAAAACTATTAACTTGGTTGTTATCGTCGTAAAATAATACTAATTGAAAAAGATTTTCACTGGATCGTTAGTGCACTTTACCGCGGTGTTTCTAATTTCTTAGTGGTTTTATTCGTAAAAAAATGAACATTTTAAAGCCCTTAGGTAGGGTATGAGCCGCGAAAAACAACTTAGGCCAGTTTGCGCGTACTGTTCTTTAAAAATAAAGTTCTGCTTAGCCTAATTAATCCCTAGAAAAGTTACGATGGTGCAAACTGCACTTAGAACCTTAAACTGTCATGCTTAAGGCCTCAGATTGTCTAAATCCGCATTTGAAAAAGTTAATAGTTTTAATAGTTTTTGACTTTAGCGGAAACACACAAAGAACTATTGGGAATAGAAATGGAAAACCGCCGTTTTCCAATAGATGTCGTTAGCAGTAAAATCCTGGTCAAAAATTTCAGATCAATGATGGACAATATTTTGAAGATTAACAATGTAAGGATTTTTGACAAAAAAATCACAGCCTTTGAAAAAAAACGGCGGTTTTGCATTTGTATCTCAATAGAATTTAGATTTTATTGCCTACCCTCTTCAAAATAGACAGACACACATTAATATTTCATTTTTATAGATGAGTTTTGCTAAAATACTGTAAAATTTCGGTTGTAAACACTCTGCCATTTCTCTATTGTGGACGTTTAATAACCAAGAACCGTACAATAAAACAAGAGTAGTTCTGTGAAAAGAAAATCTTTCCAACGATAAGGTTATCTAGAGTCTGAAACAATGTTGTATTTTTTTCGTAATTTTATGCTGCGTACAACTTTTTCAACTATTAAAGATAAATTGCTTGCAAAATAAAGTGGCACACGTTTCTCGTTATCAGCGAATCTATTTTCGACATATATGCCAAATGGTGACGCCTTTATATAAACTTTCAACTCCCTGACGATAATATGGTTTTGCCAAGTTAGTGTGGTGATCATAAATATAAGTTGTACCTAAACGAACCGCACCTGCCTTCACTTTCGCTCAGCAGAACCATCCTTACACCTACCCAACCGGGTCAATCCACTAAAAGTCAAGCGAAACACATTTGATATCCGCTGGAGCTAGGGAATCAAAATAGGAATTAATTTGTAGGTCGTTTACTTTATGGGAAAGGCACGCTATTTCCGTATATTCCAACAATCCATCAGCTAATACTAGGAACAGTTCAACTGATGTTGGTTGGTAGATTTAAGGATTCAGAGAGGTTTCTGTTCGCCAACGAATTCTGCTTCGGGCCTGCTTGCGATTAAGGGAATATTTTAGTTTAATTAAAATCACAAAATCTTTATTATGCCTTTTAATGTCTCAGCTCAAAGGCTATTTGTTGGCCAAGTTGTCTAGGATTTCACCCCGACCTGTTGTTTCCTGAAACGTCTTTTAAACTATAACACATCCAAATTGATTCTTACCATCCAGCACTGTTCATACAATGTTCTAAAGTAGGATAGTCTAGTGTCATCATACGAGGAATATCGCGAAATACGCACTCAGAAACAGTGACTTGGGTGCGCCTGCCCTAAAAACAATACATTGTCCTAATGTCGGGGTGATTCCCTCACGCCCGGAAGGATACGAATTTTGATGGCAATGTGCGTTAACTGGGCTTTAGGGCCTATATTCCCTGATATTCCTACACAAAAATAATTAAACTTGCCCAATAATGTAGTTCGCATGTATCGCTTCGAAGTCAGTGGATGGCGTGTTCCACTTTTATCAGATGTAACCTGGAAAAAGAAAAACTTCGCCTCAACATTATTGCATGAGTTCGTTTTCCTTTACTTTTCCATTTTACGAGTATATTTTTGCTATGCTTAAACTTTTGTCAGTGCTATTTTCGTTCACATCAAGCATCAACAAAATTTCTTCAAAAACGTCTCCTCTGTATTTCTCTGTGTTCAAGACACAGTCCGGCAATCGTCAAATTTCGAAAATGGTTTTTTGATGGCAAACTGAGTTTTCTTAAAATAATGAAAATTTTCTGCTTGGCTTTGGTAATGAATGGATCTTTTTAACATACTTTTCACAAAGTTTTCCGTTAATTGCTTCTTCAAAAGTAGTTTTTCAAAATTCCGCCTGATGGAAAATATTTTGATGCATTCTGAAATGCAAACATTGATTTATCATAAGTTGGTCTAAGGAAATTCTTATGTGGGACCGGACGACACGATGCTATATTTAGACGAGTAAAATTTTCATTTCGAACATTTTGTTGTGCGTAAACGTTAAACGTTTTTTTTTGCTGAAAACAGTCTACAAAACTTTCTAAGACTATTCCCAATATTTGACCTATTTTTTTTTAATTAATATTTTCTGTTCGTGCCTTTTGGCATTTAAGAAAAATATAGGTAAAAAAATACGGACATATTGGTTTTTTCTTGCAGTAAGATAGCAATAAATTGGAATTTTAGATAACGAAAACGATGTTCGTGTAATTAGCCGATTTTCAGTCGACAAAATCCTTTGGTTAATCTTTTTTTCCTCGCACACATAACCTAAACTTGATCCCAAAATTTTTTAATAAATATGTGCTGTACGTAAAATACGTGACGACAATATTAACCGGTTCAAAATTCAGGGGTGCCCTCTTTGTCGTGATTCTTTGTGTGAAGTTCAATAACGTTTTCACACTCTTGCCCTCCCCAGTGAGACACATTTCATCCCTTCCTTCATACAGATGGTATACTACATTATTAATATACTCCTACATGATAATATCATATCATACTAATATATAAAAATGAGTTGGTGTCTATCTGTCTGTCTGTCTGTTCCTCTTTCACGCAAAAACGGCTGAACCGATTGACTTGAAATTTGGCATGAGTGTCTGTGGTAGTTCTGGTTCCAACATAGGCATACACACAGAACTATATAACATAGAACAACTGTCACCATACAAAGCTCTGCTGAAAAATGGTCCCAAAAGTATTTCCCTTTTTATCGTACTTGAACGCATCCACTGAACTGTATGAGGTCGCGAAATTCAAATTTCGTTTGCCGCGAAATTCAAATTTCGCAAGTTTGAGACTAACTTTAGGGGCAAACAAATAACTTTAGGCGCCAACAAATAACTTTAGGCGCCAACACCATTCCGAAAGTCTATTTTCCTTTGACAGCTCACGGTTTAAACGAGAGGACAATATTTATTTTCATACGGTTATCTTTCTCTTACTTGACTCGTTTTGATTTACTGAACTGTATTGAAATGGGACCATTTGAGACAGCAAATCGAGCGATCTAGTATATCTATGGGCATACGGCAAAGTAGCGCGAGGGGCGGGGGATTAAGGGGCGGGGGATTAAGGGGAGGGGGTAAAGTGATATCGAAACTTAGTTTTTGCGCTATGTTACTCTTTCGCGGGGAAACTACTGAACCGATTGGCCTGAAATTTGGCATAGATGTTCGTACATAGACCAGCCCCAACATAGACCCATTAAAAAGTTTTTAAGTTCTTTCCGATTTTCTTCGTATTCTAAAACTTAGACAAAAAGCTTAACCCGGCAACGACGGATATGCAAGCTAGTAGATTATAAAAAGGACTGTCCGTGAACACCATAACTTTCGAAAGGATTGAGCTACGGGAAAATCGTACCATTCCTTCCCCCTCTCCCATACAAATTGAGTACTTTTTTTTTCTATATTCTCAAAAACAGTGAGTCGTAGTGAAAAATTTATTAAGGTAAAATCTGTTTATAATATGATTTTACATAACTATTTCATAGATCAAAATCCAATCGGACCACTGCTTTCTCCCTCTCCGACAAGTCGGATACTTTTTTCCTGTTTTCTCGAAAACTGTGAATCGTGTCGAAAAATTCATTGAGATGAAATGTGCTTAGAATATGATTTTACCTAACGTATCTAAAATCCAGTTGGGCCACTCTATCCCCTCTTAGCAAAAAATTTGTGGAGATCTAAGAAAATTCAAAATTTACAAAGAAAACATTTAGTTTTACCGGTCACTATGTGTTTCCCCCTCGATTTTTTTTCAAAATATTTTCTACGTAAAAAAATCTTTAAAATTTAACAACATTCCTGGTTGAAATAAATTTTTCATTAAGGCCATTGTTGTTAACGTTTCTTGCAACTTTGAAAACTGAAAGTTAAGAAAACATTTTCTATGGAATCGAATTTACATAGCAATTAAAATACATTAAATTCCATTTATTAATATTCTACTAATTGCTGTAAATGTGTAAGGATCATAGTGAGTCACTCAACCTACAAATGACAAGGGTTGAGAAATTTAGAGGAAAACACAAAACAAACAAAAGCTATTATAAACTCGACATAGTTTTAATAATGCATTAAGTTTCACAAGAAAGTAAAAGGTTTCAAGTTTTTTTTTTCGACAAGATTTTTTTTATAAAACATCATTTGGGAAAGCTTGATTATCGTTCAATATTGAAGATAAATATTAATTAAATTTCGATAATTGCTACGTTTTACCGGTTGAAAACTGGCAGGGTGTTTTACAGGATTCCCAAACAAAAAAACCAGGTGTAATTTGTTGTATTTTCTACAACGTAATTCACGCAACTTAAAGAGCAATCGGGTTTTAAGCGGAAATGTGTTAGTTTAATAAAAAGTATCACTGCATTATTTGTACGACTCGAAAGGATGTCGGCATATTTTTGATTATATGCCAATCGAATGGCTTGCTATTTTTTCTCTTAATCTACTGGACCTGTAATTTGCATCCTGTTAATAATAATTGCTTATTTCATATATTTAGCCAAATTTAATATTTTTGCACCAAGCGATTAATACATAATAAATGGTGGTAACGCAGCGAAAAAAAATCGTGTATTTTGTTGTTATCTACAAAACTTTAACAATTAGTATTATTTTGTGACGATAACAGTCAAGTTAACATCATTTGTAAATACCCCTAATAATTATAAAGAATAAACAAACACCCCGGTGTGGAATTGAGCCCAGTCGCAACCTCCATACCGATTGAATCACTCGACAAAACATTTGCAAATACTAAAAAAAACACAAGAAAAGCTACAATTGCCAGGGGTGAATCGTCAAATACTCTATATGATGACAGACCAAATGTTTATTTGAAAAAATCCATAGGAGGGGGGAAAGCAGTGGTCCGATTGGATTCTGATGTATGAAACGGTTATGTAAAATCAATACGACTCACCGTTTTCGAGAAAATTTCAAAAAAACTGTTTCGATTGTATTCGATTGTAGCAAAAAAATGCCCGAATATTTTGTTTCTATTAGCGACAATATCAGGTCATTTGCGATTAAGCGTGACTACCCCTAATATCTCCTGTTTCAAAATATTTTGAATGGTTGATTCCTTAAAAATTCTTTTAAAAACTTTGCTGAATCTTTTGGATACAGTCGAACCTGGATAAGTGGACCTGCACTCCCGAAAAAATCCTGGGCCAAATTAACTCCGCCTCAAACATAGCTAAGCGTAAACACATCATAGTATTATTCAGAAGAAATTTAACACCGTAGCGCGGTTTTTTTCGACATTCCTGTTTTAAGGAGTTAAAAATTCATTTTGACATATTTTTGCCCTCAATTTTAAATTAACTCCGAAAACGAGTCAAAAATTCACTTGAACTCCTTTTAGGAGTAATGTTGAGACGAGACTTTCCATCAATAGCTTATTGGGAGGTCGAATGGGGGTAAAGCTGCAAGTTTCGGTACACACATACTAGAATTGCTTTTAACAACCAAACATTAACTTTGAAAATACAAAAAAAAAAAAATCAAAACAACTCAAATGCTGTTTGCAAAAAACAAGCATTTGTGAGGTAAAATTTATTAATTTTTTTAACTCCTCTTTTTAACTCCGGGCTATAACCCGCAGAAGTTCAAGAAGAACATAAACTGACATCTCCTTTCGTTCTTCCGACCATCCTGAGCTGTGCTTCGGCATAAAAGGGTCTTCCCCTAAGCTCTGGCTGAAACTATAAAAAAAAGTTTGTTTATCACTGAAAAATTGTTAAAAATTAACACTCATAGGGAACTGTTGTGAGATCCTTAGCTCGGAGTTCGATTTTCTCCGAAAGGTGATGGACTTTCTCAAACTTCGGTCGGTGCGTGATAGACTCCGCTTTTTCGAGAGTGTGGATAGATGGGAAACGTCTATATCTGGGATCCGTGGAACGGTTCCGAGAGATCCCATTTATCCATGTTCGATTATACGAAATATTTCCGGTTCCGTGAGATCCCATTTATCCATATTTCCGTCAAAAAGCTGTGGTAAAACCCCATAAAACTTATCAAATGAAACACATTTTTACACATTTCAAATTTTAAAATATTTTTTTTAAAATCTTTTTCTGTGTTAAAATTTGCAAACGTGATTCTGAAATATTTTCAAACGTTAACTTCTACGTTGTACAATACTAACATAGAAATTTCATAAATATTACTCAGGCATTTTAAAAATTACTAGTATTTCTACTCTTAATAGTAACTACTACAACAAATAAAGTAAAATAATTATAAAATCAGAATCATAAAATGATAAATTCCACTTCTGTTAACCTTGAGTTTGTCTGGTCATAAAAAAAACATTTTTTTGTATGTTTTTCGAAGAAAACACTCTGAAAGAGAAGGAATTAAAAACATTTCTATATGTTATGCCCGTTCAGTGGCTTTTTTTTTGTAAATTTAGAAATATCCAACATTCTTGCGGTCTCTTATCAAAAATTTGTAAAATTTTTTGCTTATCTTACAACTGTTCAATCGCTAACAGAAAACTTTTGAGATAAAATATAGAATTTGTGGCTAAGGTCTACCTTAACGGAGCCAAAAGTTCGATGTGTAAGATTAACAAAAAAAAAAAAAGAAGAGATAAATGACCTTGGAATTCTAATCCCGCCGTAGCATAAAGTATTGAATTGGGGCTGTATTCCGCAAGCATGAGTTTAAGATACACACGTAAATTCCCATTCAAGTTATATTCGAGTTTCATGTGCATTTCAAAACTTACACTTGGTGAATCCCAACGGAGAAGTGAACTTCTTCCACGGCATGCCACAAACGATGAGCAAAGCGGTGGCGGTGTGGTGGCCTGAATGGTTAAATCGGTCTAGTCTTCGGTGCAGGCGTACTAAGATAGAGCGAAAGCTTCCGAATGAATGACTAACCGAACGAATAAGTCACAACCATTTTGAATTTAATTTTTTATGGATAGTGCGGCCAGGGACCATTGGTATGGTGATTCCTCTCTGTTGAACGTATTTCCACATCATCTTGAAATCTTCACTCACGTATGATGGTATTTTCGCAAGAATTTCAAATCGGTTGGCGGATTTATCCGCAAGGAAGTTGAAGGAAATGGAAGGAAGAAACTGGTAAATACTACGTTTCCATCATACTTGATATCTAGTCAAGCAATGACTTCCATTTAAATAACTTCTTAGTTGAATCCCCATCCCAAAACTGGATTCGCTTCATTACAAATGCGCGGGATCCTCCCCCTTTTGTATCCACCATTTAGTTTGAAGTGAACAAATGGCCTTTTACATAATTCCCATGTTTCGTCATATCGACATAGTGCCCCAGTAGTACGGCGGTGGTTGGTGCCGTCGAGACTCATAAAGAGCACATGAACCGACCGCATATGTTGAGGCGCCTCCTAAGCTTGGAGTTTTGAAGCACCACCACTTAACTACACGATTCGAGTTGTCGTTTTGATGTTTTGCTGTTTGGATATACAAAATGGTTCACATTTCTGGGCAAAAAAAAGAGTTAAATTAAAGTTCTATGGTTTTTTTAACCGATAATAACTGAACTCTACACATATCTACATTTAATAGTGGAACGTTTATATAACAAAACCTCTAGACCTATGATTTCGCCCATGGGCCAATATGTGGTATCTAAATGTCGGTCGTAAAACATGTTCTTGCATTTTATTGTGGCCACTTTTTATAGTATAGAAGCTTGCATACCCGTCGTTGCCGGGTTAAAGATTTTTTGCAAGATTTTTTTTTGACCAAAAGAATTCAGAAATAACATAAAACTTTTGGAAAGCTTTCAGGACCTTTCGTTTCGAATATTGAAATTCTAACCCAGATTGGTGATCAGCGACCTCAAAAATCGCCTAAACCCCAATTCAGATTAACAATTGCGAATACAAATGAAGCTTCTCGACCAATGATATCAAAGTTTTCATTTTCCTATCGTTGAAAGCTTTGATCTCATTGGTCGAGAAGCTTCAATCGCAGTCGTTAGTCTGAATTGAGCTTAATGCCAGTTTTTCCCAGAAAAATTCGGAAACCGGATATTTGCGTTATCCTTACAGGACCTTTCATTTCAAATTCGAGAATTCTAACACCATATTCATGATAAGCGACGCCAGAAACTAGGTTTTATAGCAAAAATCAATGTTTTAAAATACCAAAATGGGGGGCGAAGCAGGTTAGTGCACAAAGCGAGAGAAGGGTGAACCCCAAAGCGGGAAAATACTTGATCGCAAAGCGAGAAATGGGTTGGATAAAAAGTTGATCCGCGAAACGCAAAAAGAGTGGACCGCAAAGCGGAAATTGGTTGGTCTACAAGACGAATAAAGTTTGGACCGCGAAACGGAAATGGGTGGACCACAAAGCGAGCAAAGGTTGGACCGCAAAGCGAGAAAAAGCTGAACCGCAAATCGGCGAAAAAGTGGGCCGCAAGTCGAAAATAAATTAGACCACAAACCGAGGAAATTTTGGACCACAAAGCGGAAATTAGGTGGACTACACCGCGAAACGCAGAAAAAGTGGACCTCAAAGCAAAAATGGTTTTGGCAACAAAACGAGAAAAGGTTGGACCGCAAAGCGGGAAAAGGTGGGACCACAAACCGCAAAAAGAGTGGACCGCATAGCGGAAATAGATTGGACCACAAACCGAGAAAATCTTGGACCACAAAGTGAGAAAAGGTTGGATCACAAAGCGACACAGAGTTTAACCGCGAAATACAAAAAAAGTGGACCGCAAAGCGAGAATGGGTTTGACAACAAAACGAGAAAAGGTTGGACCGCAAAGCGGGAAAAGACTGGACCGCAAAGCGAGAAAAAGCTGAACCGCAAAAAGAGTGGACCGCATAGCGGAAATAGATTGGACCGCTAATCGGTAAAAGGTAAACCACGTTGCTTCTAGTTTTATAAGAAATTCTTTATTTACTTGTAGATTCGGAAAATCGCATAGAATTGATAAAATGAATACCAAAGATTAGAAAGAATTTACACTGAATCAAATCGTCAGCGACTACACTGGTGACCCTTTCATTCTTTCTGGTTGACTTGTACACAAAATCAGCTGAGTGATATCGTTGTGAATTGCGATATGAAATCTTGGAGAGGTCTTCAACGCTTCGGCAAGCTAACAAAATGAGCAGAAAGCTTCGATTTCTACAATGAGCTTTGCTATTGTTGCTCCATCATAATGTAATAAAGGGGCACACTATACTGTTTGGCACATGGATATTCTGGATACATGCGAACGCTACCGCGACTCATCATGAATGTAGTTCCGCTCTTGTTCCGTCAGTCCGCTCGATTTATTTCACCTCCTTGGACGACAACTTTTGAGTAGGTATACATATTGTCGGTGCCGAAAGTTTCTTTGTGTAATCCGGCGGGTATTGCACAAAAACCCCCCGAAAAAAGAGTGCCCAAATGAAATGCTTTTTGCCCGCTACTACTTTTTTTCCATTCGATTGTCGAAGCTATGTCATGCTTTTTACCAGCACGATTCTATAGTGGTGGTAGTTGACTTGTACTTGGTCCAAGTCTTGGAGGACTGGGGGAGTACAAACGTTAGTGGAGCCTCACGTAGCGGAGCTGTTTCTGTTTTTGATTCATAAAAAGGCAGAAAGCCAAAAGAAATGACATCAGCTCAACTGCCACCAGCAACTAGCAGTTAACGGCGGGTTTTTGTTGGATCAACAAGGTGCGTTCGTTACGCTCCTCGCTGTCATAAAAATTATTGTTTACCTGATCTTTTTGTACCTATAAACATACATTTGAATTGTTTAGTAGCCAAAGAGAGCCATATCCATGCATATGCTCTGAATACTTATTTCGATGCGAATATTTTAAATGTCAGCACACTTCTTGTCGTCAATATTTATTTATTTCTTCGTCAGTTTAGCAGTGGTTCAGTTTATTCATCTTAATTTCTGTTTCGCTTGCATTTAAAGAATGCTTCAGGCGATCAAATTTTCATCGAAAATTCATGTGATTGCAATTGATTCGTTGGCTTTTAATTAAAGATAACAAAGTGTTGTAAAAATTCATAGTTTAAATTTCTGTGTTTATCTTTGAAGAAAAAAAATAATAATAAAAAAATTATCAGTTATATGCAGAAAGTTTTCATAGTTCAACACAGGCGGATTACTACAATTTTACACAATATTTACAACAAAAATTAAACGCGTATGAGAAACTCCGTGCCAAGGTAGAGTTAAATTACTAAAAATTACCATCAATTATTATCATCGCAGAGATTTATTTTATATACCTTACCATATTTGCTTAGCATCGACAAATACGTAAATCTCTTGAAAACCTTTTCCGTGCGCAAAATTACACTTTGATGATGAATTGTAATAAAATTATTATTTACCCAAAATCTTTTTGGTATCGCCGAATTAAATATGTATTCTCCGGAAAATCTCTATCACATCAAAACGTGTGCATTTTTTTTTGTATTTTTGAAAGGTTTGACAACGCAAAACAATAGCACATATCTCTTGTTTGCCTTTTCATTTTTGAAGCGCTTTTTTATAGCCAAGGTGTTTACTTTCAATGGTGTAAAATTTCCAAGCATTAAAAAACCACTACAGTGTTGAAAAGAAACACTGATCTCGGAGTCAGAGTTATTAGTTCGACGACGTAATAGTTTTATTTTTTGAGTTGGAACGATTTTGCCTTGCGAGAAATCCCAGTAAGATACAAGTTTATTAGATATACATAGTGTTGTATAATTCTACATTTTGCATATTTAAGACTGAAAAAAAAAAAAACACTAAAACCATTAACCCATTCATTTTACTGATTATCTCATTGTCTTGCTAACAGCCAAATGTTGTCTACTGCCCCAAAATGATAAGAAATATATTTTTATGACGAAATATTTTATATATATACCTACCTATCTTAATTTCACGACGATTAACCACTCATTGTAGTAAACAAAAAATTTGTTTCAATAAATTTAATTTAATTTCTAGATTATTTTTAATTGATATGTTTTATCGCTTTGTAATTTCAACTGATAGAAATATTTCTGTGGCCAGTAATTAAAAATTTTGTCTGTCATTTGAAAAATGTAAACTATTTTAACTAGCCCTAGTTTGATTACACAGGCCGACAAAAACAGACCTTTTTTTTGTGTAATCAAAATAAGGGCATCGCGGGCGAAACGGGCACCTTAAAGAAAACCTCATACAAAAGACATGATAAAAATTAAATCACAGATAAAACCTCGGAAATAGTGGCGAGAATTCATATGTAGTCTTTTTTTAATGTTGATTTTGTTAAATACTAGCTTGCATACCCGTCGTTGCCGGGTTAAGTTTTTTCATTTTCTTTTTGTTTTTGATGGTCTATGTTGGAGCTAAACTTCAGGCCAATCAGCTCAGTAGTTTCCTCGCGAAATGGGTAACATAGAGGAAGAGCTAAATTTCGAGATCACTTTACCCCCTCCCCTTACTCCCTAACCTCTCGGGTTACTTTTTAATGAGCCTATGTTGGGGCTGGACCCCCGACGAACATCTATGCCAAATTTCAGGCCAATCGGTTCAGTAGTTTCCCCGCGAAAGACTAACATAGCGCAAAAACTAAGTTTCGAAATCACTTTACCCCCTCCCCTTACTCCCCCACCCCTCGCTCTACTTTTCCGTATGCCTATGTTGGAACCAGAACTACCACAGACACTCATGCCAAATTTCAAGTCAATCGGTTCAGCCGTTTTTGTGTGAAAGAGGAACAGACAGACATACACCAACTCATTTTTATATATTAGTATGATAAGTATTGTTAAATATAAATTTGTTATGGATTTTTGTCAGTTTAAACTCATGTTTAACAAAGCCTGTGTTTAAAAACGATTCCCTTGTTTTTTTAATTATTTAACGACGGGTAACCGCAATATTGTTTTAAAGAAAATTTTACAAAGTGCAGCTTCTTTGTTATCATCCATGTTTATGGAAAAAGTAAATGTTTTAAGTTTTTGTGAATATTTATTACAAGCAAGGGGTGGATTCAATCTTAACTTTCCTTAAGAAAGTTTTCATGGACGGACAGGCGGAAATCAAAAAGCCATCCCCAACACCCTGGTGCCCAAGTAACAATTTGAGGTTACATTCCGGTTAAGAAACGTATTTGAAACCATGGTAACAAAACTCAAAAGTTTCACATTTGGTTTCTGTAACCTTTCAGAAACGTTTCAGAAACCCCCATTTAGAAACTGGTTTCAAAATAACCGTTTTTGGCGGGTTTATTCGGAAACCATCTAAAATGTAATCAAAATGTAACCTAAATTGAAGGTTTTTTTTTGTAACCACGGTTACAAATTGTTTCTTGGGTGTAGTTCCTCCAATTTTTGTGTCGTTTTTTCGGGTTTTTGCAATGTTTTTTTTTGGGTTTCACGCTTTTTGGAGAAAAGAAATTTTAGTCCAAGCAACAGTAAATAAGTCGTTCGAAGTAATATTTTGGTGAATGAAGTAAGGCTTTATAGGGTGTCTGTTGCGCCCCAATAACAAATAATATTGGGTATGCCGAATTAAAATGTTACTTTCGACAAATAAAAAAAATTTTCTTTCTTTGGTCTCTCCGATATGATCCCCACCCGCGAACCCGTCGTCTATCGCCACGCTGTTTCGTACTTTTTCTATGGGGTTGTATACCGCCGTCATACTACCGTAGATCTCCTTCTTTCCTCTAAAAGTGTGATGTTTTTTATGGCTATCCCCTAATTTGGTATTGCTGATTCCGAATCTGGCAATGGTTTGGCTGGTACAGCTCTAGGTTTTGAAATATGACAAGCTATTCAAAAAATTGGTTGATAGTTGTTGGATGTTTATCGCAAACCCTCAGTATCGTAAAAACTAGACCTAAAGGTGCCGCTCCACATGAGAGTAAATACGCGAGTGACTCTCAGAAACTCTCGAGAGTTACTCGCAGGAGGTTGTCCATTTGAGAGTTAATTTCGGTGATTTTTCTCTTTTCAAGACCAATATCTTGATTTTTTTTACATCTTGCTTTGGCGAGTTCCCGAGAGCTACTAGCGAAATTCAAACGCCATTCGTATCTGGCGAGCAGCTCCCCGAGAGTTCAGTGGGCGCGTGTCGACTAGAGAGTAGAATAACTTTTGACAGCTCGCAGAAACTAGCTCGCGAGTTTTTGCGAGTTTCTGCGAGCGACTCTCAGAGACGTGTCCATTTGCGAGTAGCTGCTATCGAAAGGTTCTCGCCGCCATTTACTCTTATGTGGAGCGGCACCTTAATACAGCAAAACCACCGGAAGATTCAGAATCATTGCTAATTATATAAAAAAATACTCTAATATCGAGTGCACCAAAATGAGTGTCGGACTGTTGCAATCAGTTTGAAAAACCTAGGTCAGGGCAAAACTTGTAGATATTCAGAAGTGAACTTTAATCTTTTATTGTCAAAAAAAACAAAAAAAAAATCAGTTTTGTTACCCTTTTTCATCATTTATAATCAAATAAATATTCGTCGATTCATCGTCCCCTATTGGTATATGAAAAATTGTCAAAAACTCCTAAATTATTTAACAAATTAATGGGCAAAACGGAAAAGAAAATTAACTGATGATTATTAATGTAACACACCTTATAAACGGTCGTGCCCTAATCTAAATATTTACCAAAGCATATTCATACTGAGAAGTTTAGCTTTCGTCAAATCATAAAAAAATTTGCAATAGTCATCATAGCAAATGTACTTCAATAAATTATTAAATTGTGACTCAGTTAGTCAGGATTATTTACAAAAAAAGGTATCAAATATGAGGTTCCACGAAAGATTTACACTTATGACTAAAGACGTCATCTTCTTATGATGTACGCTTAATTTATTTGCTATTGTAAATCGTATATACGATGGAGAATGAGACAAATTTTTACAAATGAAAAAATGATTGTGATTAAATGACAGAATGCCAGCTCATTAGTCAGTAATAGACATTTTTAATAATAGACAGCTAAAATCCAGTGTTGGGTCAGATTTTTTTCTAAATTTTTCGACAAATATTTCTTTTATTTGATTTTGTGGCTGGACAAATTGGAATTTAAGTTTTTACAACAACAAAAAACTTTTAAAAAGATAAAATAGCCAACATGAATTTAGAAATATTTATAGGGAGATTGTTTTTTATTATTTTTTGAAGAGTTTAGTAGGAGGGATCTCAAATTTGCCTGAAATGTGGCAAATAGATAGAATTTTTGATTATAAGTACAGAAAAAAATCGAAAAAAATGGAATTCTTCATTTGAATGGGAGAGTGGAGAGAAGTAGTCTGATTGAACTTTAATGTATGAGAAGTTTTGTAAAATTCCATGGTGAATACTTTTGTCTCAATATTTTTATACCCGTATGGTGAAACCAAAGGGTATATTAACTTTGCCTTACCGTTTGTAACGCCAAGATCCCGTCATCACACACAAAAATGAATTACACCAGTGTGTTTAGAATGATAAAAATAATTAATTTTTGCATGTCTGTCCGTCCGTCCATCTGTCTGTCCGTCTGTGGCGCGGATTGCAAGCGCACGGATTGAGCTAGAGACTTGAGATTCAGAGTGGCAATTATAGCTTCTGTTATGTTTCTTTGGATTACGTACCTTAAATAGTTAAAAATAGTTACAAAATTCAATGTAGTTAAAAATGGTGCCAACTTTGAATGTTATAAACACATGTAAATTTACATATCAAGTGTAAAATTACAATTCGCAGTGTAAATTGAAATTACACATTTGTTATGGAAAATTGCAAAATAGTATTGTGAAATCACAATTTCAGATAATGTAAATTTACATTTTAGTGTTAAAAAATCACAGTTTTAATTTCAATAAAATTCACAAGTCATATGTAATTTTACAAGACTAGTGATGTAAAATATAGACTCAATTGATGAAAAATTACATTTCAATGTCGGAAAACATGTCGTAAAAGTGTTTAGAATATGATTTTACATAACTTATCTATATTTCAAAATCCAGTTGTTTCTCTCTCTCTCTCTCGGCACTACAACCGGTTTCCGGTCTTGGCATGCCACAATGTCTCTTGCCAGAGGTTCCGGTCACGTGCCGATGTCCTCCAGTTTTGCATCCCAATTCTCTTCGCGTCCTGGTCAACGCCGTCTTGCCATCTTGACAGACAAACGGAAGGGCGAAAATCAAATCTATTGAAACTAATCATGGCTATTCTGGAATCCGAAGTGAAAACGTAAAATCAAACTCAGTCGATTCGATACGCCATTTAATTCTGGTATTCTAAAATTTGCAACGAGTAATTCTACCCTTAAAACGTTACTAGATCATATGCAATCGAACAGGAGTAAAACGCGGCGGATTCAAGAATACAAATTGGAGGGAAATCGAACAAACTTAACGCTACTTCGGATTCCAGAATAGGCGTGAATAATTTTTAATTATCATAAAAATTTTCATAACTTGTACTTATACGGTTTTTCAATATCTCGAGTGATTCTCGACTTTATGTTCATGTCGAATTTAAACTTTTTACCATGAAATATTCAAAAAGAACGCACATCTGACAGACGGAATCTTAATTGTCACTAATAGTGCTTTTTCATTTCTGTAAATTAAATTCTGACTTGTAATTTCTTTAAAAACGCACGCACCCATGACTAAATTAGCTTGAGTTTAGTATAACTACAATATTTTCTCGCGATAGATAGGAACTTAGATCATTCTTACGCATTTGGCCTTGGCTATTTGTTTATAGCTTTTTTACAAATGATTTTCCATTTACAACAAAGCAACGTTGTCGGTTTTTTCGCTGTTTTCATTAATTTCGCGACAATCTCATCATAATTTTTGTGTGGCAAAAAGAATGATTTGACCCAAATTACAATAAATCAAAAAATATAAAAAAAAACTAATAACAAAAGAGTTGAACTATTCATAGATTCAATTTTGCACTTAACATTTGAGAATAATTTGCGAATTTCGCGCAGTTAAGTGTAATGGTTTATTTGGAGCTCCAGCTGTTTTAAATAAATGACTGATGTAATTGGGTGTCACTGTTGAACGTATTTGTTGTATGTCTAGCACACAATTTGTTTGCAGCGATGTGAGAAAAGTCCCGAAGAAAATCGCTAAGATTGTAGATGTCGTCACCCCCAAGTCAAGTAGGTTAATTCATGCATGTCAGCGATTTACTATCATAAATGTGAGCCATTTGCTATAGACTCGCTAACCAAATTATTCGTCATGACAACTCGTTGTTTGCCATCATTTACCCGCCACAATTCACCAAGAACGATAATCCAGTGTAAAATAGTAACAACGTCACTTCATTCTGTTGTACTATTTAAAAGCTCCTTCGAAAGTAAATGATGAGTTTTGCTTTCTTATAAAATGTACTGTAACTTTTTTCTGGAATTCTTTTTTATGAAATTTCGCTTTTAATCGACTGCTGGAAACCTAAAGGAATGGTATTGTTTCTATCAACTAGCATTCGGGCCCGTCCTACGATGGGTGACCGCAATCTTACTTTTAACAAAATCTTATGACTTCCGTAGTGTCCGCAGTTTCAGAAAAATATCCAAAAAACAACTTCGATTTGTTACTTCTCAGAACCGTGCTTATGGTAAATTTGATTTTCGGCAAGGGATGCGGTCTGTCTTAGTGGGCGAAAATTTTCCTTGGGGGACGATCTATCCAATGGCGAAAACTGCATCAACATTACTCTATCGGTCAAGAAAATAGCAGGAAAGGGATTAATTTTAGTGGGCGTCAATTTTTTGGTGTGTCGAAGCACCCAATGCCGAAAATTGCTCTGATTGTCCAGGAAATAACAGGAGAGGAGTTACAAGCAGGGGGAGGAGTTGATTTTAGTGAGTGAGAATTTTCTAACTGTTCAGGAGATAGAAAGAGGTGGTTTTACGTCGATATTGTCGATATTAGTGGGCGAAAAATTGTTTTAGGACAAGACCTTTCGCCCAATGGAAAAAACCGCGTTAAAATTGCTCTAACGGTTAAGATATCAGGCGAGGGGTAAAAACAAGGGGAAACACTGGGTTAACGCATAGATTAAAATATGCACCTCATTACTAAGAAAATTTATACGAAAACCTCTTGTATCTACTATTCATAGTTTGTCTGATATATTTAATTTTAAAAAAGTGACACGGTGGTGGGGAAGGAGCGCCTTTAGCATTTTATATAAATATATTGTAATATGTAAACTTTTTGTTATGTGCTACAGGCCAAACGGGTGAACTGATTTTCATAAAAACTGGCGGTAAAATATTTGTCAGCTCATACTAACGGTTGCTCATCATAGAAAAAAAATGGCGGATAATAGACGCAGTTTTATCCAAAACGCACATAACTAATATATGCCGATATGGGTGTCAAATGAAAGGGATTGAAAATAAAGTAACAAACTTATAAGACCTCCTCCCATTCTTCCGTGACCTCCTCTTCCACGATTCCTCTGATTACTGAGCGAAATTCGGTTCAGCTTTTGCTTTATACAAGTAATTCGATAGGAAAAAATATCGCCCAATAAAAACATCCATCTTACCTGCGAATCCCTCTCCTGAAACTCGTGAAAATAAGGAAAAAAAATGTGTATCTAATAAAAAAAATAAATTTAAAATTCCTTAAAACAAGTTTAAGAATCATTATTGTTAAAAAACCCTTGGAAATTGGAAATATTTTTTCGCGACTTGGTATTAAAATTTAATTTAATTGCAAATAAGCACGATTTCTAATCGTAAAAAATTGTTTCGTATGAGAATGTCATATCGTCGGCTAAGAGTGAAATTGTGCTAAGTCCATTTGGTATAATTTTCCAGAAGAGCAATTAAAACCTTGTTAAATCGTTTTAATTCTCTTGCAATAACACTGAGTTTTCTTTAAATGAGAAAAATTGGGCTCAGTTTTCTTTAAATGAGACTATTTTCTTTAAATGAAAATTTAAATGATTTAACAAGGTTTTTTATTGCTTTGGTATAATGAACTTAGCACAATTTCACTTTTAGCCGACGATATGATGGATACTTTTGGTTTTGTTTCAAATTTTAATTATCGAAAATTCGGATTTGCAAGTGCCAGACACATTTCCACAATCTGGGAAGAAGAAATCATTAATAAATAGTTAATGTTAACTCATATTTTTTACGTCTTAGTCAAAAGTTTTTATATTAACCACGTCGTCTTCAGCGACATGACATACACGTACAATTACGTGGCAAACCGTCCCAGATGTTTCGGGACGTGTAAGTTGCAACCTTAACCCTATCACCAATATTTTTCGGTTTCCTTGAGAATTTCCCCATAAAATAAATAATTTTTGCTCGACTAAATTACGTTAGAAGCTTTGTTAGATAGTATTTTTGGTAGATAGTATTTTGGTTTGAAAAAAGTGGTACCATAAGGGGTTAATATTGTTAACCTATGAGAAATTTGTGGAATTCTTATTGATTTCCCTTAAAGGGCAAATCAACGAAAACTTAAACCCAACTAGGATTCACATATTATAACCGTCGTGAGTGAGGCTACGCAAGCGATAAAATATAGCAATATATGGGGTTGAGGACGAATAGTATCAGTTCGCACGATTCAAATATAATCGGATCGATTTTCATGTTTTCATGGGCAAGTTTATCAGATCGTCGTTTCCTTCCATTTCTTGAATTATTCCTTGTAATGACGATAGGAACTTTTATGGCTGGGCTAAGAAAGTCAAGTGTAAAGTTCTATTGGTCGAGAATGCGACAGTAGTTGTTTACATCAGCAATTTGCATTAATTATTACGGTTTACAGCTTGACATATTTTTGTCAATATTGACACTTTATAACATGATGAGGGCACGTGTTTAGTGGACTACATCAAAATTGTTTATTACTATTTTGTCAAACTATTTGCTAATCAAAATGTCTCTAAATTTGTTTTCAAATTTCAAAATTTAATAAAATTAGAACTGATAAAAGTTTTATTAAAAAAGTTATGGTAAAGTCTTTCAAGAAAAAAAAAAGATTTAGGTTCTATGGAAGTTTTTTTTGACTTTTAATGCACCGAAGTTTAATTTTTAAATTAAAAAAAAATCTTTCAAATCCTAATTATTTTTTTAGTCTAGGCCGCGCGAAATTCAGTTTTCATAACAATTGATTTACTGCTGCTGCACCTATATTTTTACAGAAATTGCAGATATTAGAATATAACAACAATTTTAAGGTTTTGCAGATATCTAACAAAGAATGCGATAATTGCTAATACCCTACCCATGGTGACGAACATTTGGCACGCGTGCCGTAAGTGCCATAATTTTGTCCAGCGACTTACAAGTTTTGTATATAAATTTGACTTTAAAGCTACCTACACTCTCGAAAAAATCCGGGGACAAATTTTACAACGCTTCAAAACATAGTTAAAAGTAATCACCTCGAAGGTTGTTTAGAAAAAATGTAAAACCGCAGCGCGAAATTTTTTTTTTGACATTGCTTTATTGATGAGTCAAAAATCCACTTAAAGACCTACATTTATTAGACTTACATTTGCGATTTTTCTGGAATGTTCGATCCTAAAAATTCAAATTTGAACCGAACTAATATTGCTGGTTTTTGGTTTGGTTATAGGATTTATTTTAAAAACTGTTTTCGTTTTGGTTCGGCTCGGTCACCTTTTTTAAAAATGTTTTTTTTCGAGTATCTTTTTTTTAAAAAATGATTTAATTTGGTTCAGGCAATTTTTTTTCAGAGTGATTCCGTTTATGGTTTGGCTTTAGTTTACTAAAAATTTAATGTTTAGCGGTTTTTGGTGCGGTGCAAAAACCAGGTTTACTGATCAGGTATCCATGATAAAGCATTTAGTAAAACAGTGTTTTCTCACCACCAAATGGTTTTTAGTAAACCTCAATTTAGTAGGCCCAGATGTACTGCCATCATTTTTTGTGCTAAACTTAAAAAACACACCAATTTAATATTAAATTAAAAAATAAGAGAAAAATAAGAAACTTATTCTTGATTTCTTGGCCCTTTAATCCCAAGTAATCAAATAACACTTTCTCCGTAAATTCAATATCAAATAATACGTTTTAGTCTTATTGATCGATTTAGCTCAATAACAAGTTCAAAAATTAAATTTTATGACTTAGTCGATCGCATGTGTTGGAAAGTTCGTTAGTTAAATGATTTTTCTTTTATGATTTCTCCATTAAGTGTTAAAATTAGATTTGATATTAAGTTGAACATTGTCTTACAATCAATGTAAAACCGAAACTATTTCTATCACCTTAAACGAAGTCGTAAAACCTTTAAAAAAAGTCGTAATTTGATACTTTGGTTATACCCTGGATGATGAAACCTTCATTAAATACATTTTATCATTAGTACCTACTTAACAAATAAATATATCAGCGTGAATCATACGTATATATATATTTGTCCTATAGTCTGCTTGTTCTGGGCAGAATAACTCGTGAACAAAATGAACTATACAGATTTTATAAATACTTATGTAGAACACAGAACGTAAAGTCGAATTAGATAATGAGAATTTGTGATTTTTTTTAATTCAACCAAACGGTGAGATTTGTCCAACGACAAATTTACTATACAAAAGTACTAAAAAAGTGCGTAGGGGAGACTGGTCCTAGTTGTCACAAAAATCATAAAAATCCTTATTTCTGGAGACAATGAAGTTAAATTGCCAAGTCAAACGGATAAATCATATATTTGGACTTTCGTCCTTCATTAATTGTACAAATTATTTAAAAATTCAAGTAATAACGTCATGAAAATTTTGTAATAAAAATTTAAGTCTACTGTGACAACTTACCCCAAGGCTGGGGTTGGTTGTCACAACGTGCGGTCCTCGTTGTCACAGGTCATTTCCGGCGTAATTAGGGTAACAAAAAAAAAACTCTTTGCCCCGCAGATCTATCATGAGCCCACAGTCTGCATTTGATGCACTGAACGCACCCTGCAGTGGGTTTGCTACTGGACCAAGTTTCATAACAAACCACGCACAGTAGTTCTTCGTTGTCTTCATCTTCATCGCTGTTAACTACTAATTTCTGTATCTCACGTCCTTTATTTTCCTGCTTCTTATGTTTCTTGGGTTTTAGATTCTTCAATCTGCAGATTTTCCTGCTCTGCAGTAACAAATAGCCGTGCTCTGCAGTGACAAATAGCCCCTGAGACAACTAGTACCGACAGACAAATAATTTTTGACAGCCATTTAAACCTATGACACTTAACGTAAAACCTAAACACTCAAAATTACGTTTAAAGTCGATCAATGTCCTAAGAGATACCAATCAAAATACACTTCTATCTTAATAATGTATGACAAATAAACAAAATCAAAAAATCCATTAGAATTTACTCACTAACGATATTTTTTGATTTCGAGTTAAAAAACGTAACACATGAGGTCGATCGCCAGGACACTTTCTGAGGTTGGTAGTGATGGAGTGAGCTTCGAAATTGCCGAAGAACCGATTTCAAAAATATTTCTGAATTAAGAGATATAGCCATTGTGACAACTAGTACTTGTGACAACGAGGACCAGTCTCCCCTACTGTATAGTTGAGGCAGAAAAATGATATTTAGTACAAAACTGGCTTTTATCAAGAGTTAAAATAGATCCAAAGGCGGGAAAACTGGAACCACTCTTCCCTCTCTCCCAAACAAATTGAAAATATTTTTGCTATTTTCTCGGAAATGGTTCAATTGTAAGAAATTTGTTAAGACAAGAAGTGTTTAGAATATTTGTCTATATAATTTTCCAAACATCAAAATCGAGTGATCCGATTAGATTTTGATGTATCAAATGATTATGTAAAATCATAACGTTAAGCCCAATTTAGACTAACGATTACGATTATGATTGCGATTACGATTGAAGCTTCTCAACCAATGTGATAAAGGCTTTAGTTTTCATATTCGTTGAAATCGTAACCGCTAAATCGGAATCGTAATCGTTAATCTGAATTGAACTTTAAGCCGAATAGAGTTTTAAAAAAAGCTGCCATTTTGGTTACATCTGGTTAACGGATTTCCATCAAAAATTGATAAGGCCGTCCCAAACATGCCTGTAAAATTTTATGGCTGTAGCTCTATTAGTTATTCACAAATCTTGTATACAGACTGACAGACGTACTGACAAACAGAAAGACATTTTTGTAATAATGTTCCCATCGATTCAGGAGTGCTCAGGAAATGATTTTCAGGCAAAATTAAGAGGTCGAAATTTTTCATGAATACAATACTTTATATTACTATTTATAATAGAGTAATATATTCATGAATAGCCCCAGATTCGTGATCAGCGATCCCAAGATCCCCTAATGCCAGTTTTTGAGATGAAAAATGGGAAAACGGATATTTGCGTTACTCTTGCAGGACCTTCCGTTTCTAATTTTGAAATTCTAACACCAGATTCGGATTCAACAATTTCGAAAACCCCTAAACCTCTAAAAAACCGTTTTTGCGACCCCGAAAACTTCGAACAAACCGTTTCTTAGCGAGCACTTATGAGGTAAGATGATTCTGTGCAAAATTTCATGGCAATCGGTTTCGTCGTTCGGAAGATACTGTGATGAGTGATTGAGTCAGTGGTATTTGGCTTTTATATTTTATATAAAAACTTATCATTTGAATGAAAAAAATCCGATAGTCTAAGGGATCGTTTACACTTGTCATTTTATTCTGCTATTATTCTGTCTTCGACACTAAATTCATGTTTCACATCCGTTTATGCTACAGCACAAAATTCAGAAAAAATATTCTGGAACTCGAGTTTTTTTTATATAAAATAGACAAAATAAATTCAAATTTTGATAACTTTTGCTAAGTATATTTGAGGCGTTAAAAGCTAGAGTGGACCAAGCCACATAATCGAGTTTTTGAAGCTTTTCCACTTTTGTACTATTATTGACTGTAAATTTTTGGAAAAAAAATTTCTGTGCACTTTATTACTCAATGTTGAAATGTTCTTTTGTGCATCCAAACATTTTTATCTAAAAACTCACTCGCAATAGTGATTCAAACACAAAAAAATTCACTATTTCGACATGTGGGTTGGTCCACTCTGGCTTTTAACACCTCATTTATTGTGCATGAATAGAATTTGCTGCATAAATTCAGAATAAAATCACAAATTTAAGAAAAAATCGCAAGTGTAAATGAGGCTTAAAGGTTTATAAAAAGGATTCGTATTGTATATCGTATTGATGTCATATGGCATATTTTGTGATTGCTTTTTATGTTTATATTTAAAAACAATAAAAAAAGTAATTTTCTGATCATGGTTTGAAGGATTCCCTTTCATTTTTATAATCAAAACACAATAACAAAACAAAATAATTTTTTTCTGGTATAAAATTCAAAACAAAATAATTTTTTTCTGGTATAAAATTCGTACATTCCTGTCTTTATGCTCATTAAAAAATAATTATGTTGAACGAGGTATGTTTAAAATTACTAAACACTTAATTATGATATCTACAAAAAAAAAACTGTAATCACATTATAAATACAGTAAAAAAACCATTAATTTTTTTCACACTTATTTAGCTTTTAAATTTATATACGGTTTGTTATCATGCTTTCGATTTACAGAAAAAAAGTCAACGAACGAATTATCTTATTTTTGAAATTGATAATATAATATTATATTATAGTCGAGTTTAATGTTTTTTTTTTCATTTCTTTGTTGATTGTCTACTCGATTATGGCGCATACCAGCTGGTGTTCATGTGCAAAGCATGTAATTAAATTACACTATAGTAAAGTAATAGTGTAGTAATTGTCGATTAAAAAAATGGAGATATTTCTACACATTAGTATTAGCGGGAGAATTTCCCTATTAATAAACATCCCATTAACGCCCTTAGTTATAGATAATATGAGTAACGTATGTACATACTTCATTATAGTACTTTAGTCTACTAAATGATATACGTTTCACCTTCATTTTATTGACATCATAGACAAGAGCCGTCCTCTAATTATCAACATTATATCTACATCAATATTCAGAAACGTCAAAAGAACACAAGCAATCATAATAAGACAGCTTGAAAAATATTGGGCGAAATATTAATAATAAAGATATAAAAAAAAATATGCCTTTGTTAATAATATGAAATGTGTCGCAACGACAAGAAATAAATGCTATATAGAAATATTATTAAAAGCTCGGAGTTTTCCTTTTATCGTGCCAGTGCCCAGCACTTGGCATTTGACCATTTTAACGAGTTTACCATCAAAAAATTAATTCATGTGGGAATAATATGAGATTAAAGGATATTATAGGTTGAAAATTTTTCAAGGACAACACTTACAACACAATCGTAGACTTATACGATTGTACTTAAGTATTGTTAAAGGATTGTTTTAGAAGCGTCTAATCATTTATTTCCCATATTCCAATCCCCTCGAATACCTTGGACGAATGTTAAATTCTCGTTACGGGCAATTTAATATTTTTCCGATTAAAAAAGAACAAGCTGGAGGATGTTTCCTTTCCTAACAATTTCATTGATTTTCAACTTTCGCACGTGAATTTTTAATAACTTGTAATTATCCACTTTTGATCCAATGTCCGTTTCGAAAGGACAGACGAACAATGAAGGCGCAATGGAATATCGAATCACTTTGCGCTGGCTGGTAAAAAAAAACATAAGAAAAGCTACAATTGCCAGGGGCCACTCGTAAAATACTCTATATGATGACAGACAAAATTTTTATTTAGTAGAGGTGAACAGGAGTGGTCCAATTGGATTTTGATGTGTGATTTTGATGCCAGACAAAATTTTTATTTAAAAAAATACATTTGTGTAGGAGGAGAAGAATACGATTGGATTGCGATGTATGGAACGGCTATGTAAAATCGTATTCTAAAATTTGCAAAAAAAAACTACTTCATGTATATAGGGGAGGGGAGAAGTAACAGTTCAACTGGATTTTGATGTATGGTTAAGTCATGTAAAATCCTATTCTAAACATAATTTACCTTTACAAATTTTTCAAAACGACTCATAGTTTTCGAGAAAATCGCAAAAAACTGTTGTTTGTATGAGAGGGTAGGAAGAAATCGTACAATTTTTGCCCGTTCAAGAACTTAGCCTAGCCATTTACGAGAAACATAACTATACAAAATTTTAAGTCTCTAGCTCAATCCTTTCGAAAGTTAAGGTGTTTACGGGTGGACAGACGGATGCGGAAATCAAAATCTTTTGTCATTTCAAACACTCTCGTGGAGTTCATTTTTCTGTGCGACAATCGGATCGATGCGTCCTCTATGATTCTCATATAGAGTATAAAATTATGACAGAAATATCGATACCGATATTTTTTAATGCCAAAGGAGAGATTCCTGATGGCATTGTGGTATATGTTACTAGTCCTTTTTTGTTGATAGTTTACCTATAAGCATAAATAAGTTATATTCATACGTTCAGGTTATTAATATTGTAAAAGTTGATAGTTTTGAATTTTTAAACGATTTCATATTCATCGTGTATTCAAGGTGCTCGTGTGGGAAATATTTAAAGTTCGATCATATTGTGTTTGGCTTTCTGGGAAATCAAGGTTAGCACAAAACGTGTAACTAATATCGATACAAAATTTTACACTGTATTCTGGCTAGAGAAATAGCCTTTACCTTCTCAAGTGGGTTCATTCTTAGACAGAACCAAATGATAAATAGTTTTAAGAATCGATTTTCTTCATATTCTAAGTAGTAAACGTAGACAATTTAAGTTGAATGACTTACTATGGCTATACTTGAAGTCTATCAAGGAAAAAAACTTGTAGAATACAACGAAAACGTTGTAACTCGTGGTTCTAACGAAATTTATTTATTCCAGTTATTTAGGTTAAGGGCAAGGTAAAAGCTTTTCAAGTGCAATCGCAGTAAAATATAAAAGACAAATATCTGATGTGAATAGCACATGATTTTTTTTTATACAAAATCTACTTTTTTGCGCAGTATAACTCGAAGAAGAAAATTTTAGTTTGAATTAAAATATGAATTTTACAAAATCTGAAATATCTGGATAACGGTAAAAGATATCGATTTATTTTAACATCTTTAATTCTTCCTTAAGCCCAATTGTAATGATTGCGATTACGATTGCGATTACGATTGCGATTGCGATTACGATTACGATTGCGATTGCGATTGCGATTACGATTACGATTGAAGCTTGTCGACCAATGAGATCAAAGCTGTCAACGATAGGAAAATGAAAGCTTTGATCTCATTGGTCGAGGAAGCTCAATCGTAATCGTAATCGTTAGTCTGAATTGGGCATTAAAACGTTTTTGCGGCAAAATTTTAATTAAAATTATGTCAATAACTGTAAAATACATCGGATAACGGTAAAAGACAAAATTGTGGAGAATGTTATTCTCATTAATTCATCTCAACATACAATCAGGAAAAAAGCGGTATTGTGCGAGATAATTGTTGAAAACTGAATTTTTGAAGTAACGATATATCTCGAATATCGGCTTGCGGTATGCAGTTCTAAAACAAGGCAAATATGTAGGAAATTTCATTGTCTCCAACTTTTGCCTTACATAAAGTTACTGAAAAACGAGTAGTTTCAGAGTGAATCACGAAAAACAAAATTAGGAGTTTTAAAAAGCTGCAATTTTGGTTACAGTACCGGTTAACAGATTTCCACCAAAAGTTGATAACATCATACCATTCCAGGACTCAACATGCCTGTAAAATTTCATGCCTCTAGCTCTATTAGGTTCTGCGAAATCTTGTATACAGACTGACAGGCAGAAAAGCAAAAAAAAAAAAAAATATCCGCAGCATGAATTTATGAATTGCTTTTACAAGGTATAACAGACTTTTCACCGTGAGATTTGATATTTCCTCTCAAGTGGAGTCGAACATGTATAGCTTCCAATTATTTTGCTATAAATACTATCCAAAGCCATAAAATAAAATGTTTGAGCATTGCGTGCCGACACATTTATTCGTTAAAGACAGAACTGTAACAAAGTATTATTCAATCAATAGCTTAAAAGTTATTTTTCATTACTTACTTGCACATAAACTAGGAATAAAAGTGATTTTTTATTACTTACTTGCACAAAAACTTGTACAATGAAACCTTCATAAGTCGAAGTTGACGGGGGCAGACGAAACTTGGAGTTATCGAGGATTTCGAAATTTGGAGTTAACAAAATTCGACTTATCGAGGTTTATAGCAAGAAATTATTGAGGTCAATGATGAGTCATAATAGAGAATAAAATTTTACACGATCATTTTACCATATTATTACTAAATTTAAATACAGTAATCCCTCCAACTGCGCGGTAGATACGTTCCACAAAAAGAGCGCGCAAACCGAAACCGCACACTGTGAACCCTACTTTGTATGAAATTTTGGGATTAGAAACATGTTTTTTTAAACGAAAATTATAAAAAAAAAACCGCGCAGTTCGAAATTTTTGTATTAAAAACTTAACCGCGCAGTTGCGAAACCGCGCAGTTAGAAACCGCGCAGTTGGAGGGATTACTGTACTAAGTTTTAATGACCTTTAGTGACTTCCGAATTATCGATTTAATAAAGTTTTTACCATTTTTATTCGATTAATCGAAGTTTCTTGCTTTTCCTGCGGTTTCTGGGTAGAAACTTGGATTAATTGAGGTCCGACATCTTGTCCAGAACCTTGCAAAATTTTGACTTATCGAGGGTTACTTTCGAGTTATCGAGGTAAAAAAACATTGAGTAAAATTCAAAGGGAAGTTCGAAAAAATTAAAATATCTTTGAGTTATCGAGTAATTTGAGTTATTAAGGTTCAATTTACTTCGTGAAAACACGATTTCGTTCAAGTTGACAGTGAACATGATCGCTAACTGACAATGAACGTGATCATTTAATCAGGCAAAGTATAGTTGAATTAAACAATGAAAATTGTATTATTTTGATTGATTTGCAATGTTTAATCACGAACAAAGTTGACGCAAAATCAACTAATGAAATTTATTTTTTGTGTTTTTATAATATAAAACTAATAAATAATGTTCAAGGATTAAAGAACTAGGAACGTACAGACAAAAAATGAATTTTCCATTTAGATTTTCCTTTTAAAATATTGAATTTTGAATGGGGGAGGGGGGAGTGCGATGGGGGAAGGGGTGTAGGTGGTTGGCAGAGAGAAATTTTTTTCTGCTTTTTGGATTAAAAAAATTCAAAGATAACTGATATCAAATATGTGGGTGTTTTATTCCTTACATTTACAGTCACGTTTTATGCTTTAAAAAACAGATTGCCGTTTGGTTTTTTTTTTTAGAAAAAAAGATTCAATGAAAGAACAAATATCTTATTTTAATGCTGTGAAAAATATGTTAATCATAAATGACTTTTTGTACTTAAATAAAGAATAAAAATTGTTCATCAGAAAATTTTCAATTAATTTTCAGTCCCTACAATTTGTTTATTCAGAGAAAAATCCCGCTTGAAATTCCGGGAAAATTTTCGCTTATCGTACTTTTAGTACATATGCCCTGAGAAAAACGATAAAATTTCTATTTCTGATTTAAAATTTAATTTTCCCGTCGTGTATATACAGATATTGTGATGTGTATAAAACTTACAGGCTCATCAATATCGTAGCGAATTATTAATGACATCATTGAAAAAATATTTCATTTAATTGGTTAGTTAAGTTTAATAGATCACGCAATTACTAATGATTTTCTCATTATATGGTATTGCAATTGTATTTTATGGATAAATCAAAGTATTATTTTGTAAAGAGAGAATTAAACTTAATATTCAATAAAAATGAAATAATTAATAAATTAGTGTAAAGTAAAAAAAAAATAGGAAAACCTTTAAAAATTATGTTCAGGTAATCATGGTATGGCGTGACATGCTTTGAAACATTTTCCATTGTCAAAATGTATTTTCATTAAAAGCTATGGTTCTTCCGATACCAAGAGATTTCGTTAACCGTCGTATTGATAGAACATTGTGGCTATATCCACTATCGGTATGACAAATCACAGACCATTATTACCGCACCTTATTCTATTCTTCTGATTTCGGTTTAATACGGTTTGGTTTTGCGGGGAAAACAAGGTCAAGAAAATGGTTTTTGATTACTTATCAGCAGCAGGTCAGTTGAACAATTCCTTTGATATTGGCACGCGAATAATTCTGGTATTTTGGTTTTTCGATTTTTTATCAATTTTTTGTTATGTTTTGTGTTTTGCTATTCTTAACCCTTTACTGCATGAATTTTTTTTTTGTGACGAAAAAATTATTTATAGGTGTCTTTTAGGATACTAACAGCGAATCTGAAATGGAAATTTACAAAAAAGTTACCGTTTTTATGAAAACTGTAATTTTTCATACACATCATATATGATATGTTATGCAATAAGGCAAATTTTTAATAATCGAAATCAGGTATATATTTGTACTTCTTGCAGTCTTAAATAAATAGTATAAAAGAAAAAACAAAAACGTTTTCAACGTTTTAGGTATCACATATGAAGTTATAAATTAAAAATATATTATTGCTTGTTATGGAATTTCGTAAAGCAGTTTCTATCTTTGTTTAAACAAAGTGTTACAGCGCATTTTGTACATCCAATGTAGCCAAGTTTTCCACAGCCTGGTATTTTACATGTCAGTCTCACATCTGACCATTGTGGCCAATGATCCACATTATCTGTACGAACACTGTTGGGTGGCAACTTTGCCGATGCAGCCTTTTTAGATTTAGCATTTATGCTATTAGTCATGTTTGCTGATGGCCTACCAGGTCTTGGCGTTGTCAATCCTATTTTACATAACGATTCAGCAACCGAGATTTTGAAATCGCAGAGCGATAAAAGATCTCTATTTGTTATGGAAGGGGTGCGTTGCTGTTCTACTCGCCTATAAAAGCAATGTAAATATGGTATCATAAATAATACTAGTGTATAAAACATCTTACTTGTATAAAATCCACGCGTTGCAAACGGTTAGATCCAGCAAGTGGTAAAATATTCGTATATACCATTTTTTGGATCTCATTTTAATCTTGTATCTCCCAAGAAAAGAATCTAACATATCTACACCTCCCATAAACATATTGTATTCTTTTACAATTGCTGGGCAGGAAATAATTTGTTTGCTACGATCTTTGCATCTCCTTTCGGTTTGCTGAAAAGGTTGTTCCCCGATGAAATTGGAGGTGAGTGTTACTACCTTAGTATCTTTCCAGGCCACGAGGGTGATATCCATTCCATCAACACTGCTCACAAATTCCAGAGACGTACCGCGTATTTTTTCCTTCCAATAATTTTTTTCTGGCAATTTGCAGTTAGGTAAACGATTTGCTCTAACAGTTCCCAAAGTTAAAATATCACTTTTGAAAAGCTCAGCCATCAACGGGATAGACGTATAATAGTTGTCAAAAAATAGCTTATAGTTCTTATTCAGAGGAATCTTTCTTGATAACCGAATAACTACATTAGAGCTGGCACCTAGATTTTTTTCATTTAGTAGACGATACTGATCTGAATTTTCTTGGCCTGTATATATTTCGAAGTTGTAAGCAAAGCCACTTACACCGCATAGAACAAAAAGCTTATAACCCCATTTGTGCGGTTTGGCAGGATTATATTGCTTCATATACATCCTAGCTTTAGTTGAGCATATTTGTTCATCAACGCACAAGTATTCCTCAAATGGGACTTTTGCAAAGTTCTCAACCAAACTATTAACAAGAGGACGAATTTTATGAATTCGATCATGTAATGGATTATCTTTTGGTAACATTGCTTCATTGTTATTGAAATGAAGGCTCTGCCTAATTTTTTCGAAGGTATTTACACTAAGCGTATTTTGGATCATTTGATTACCAAGCTTAGGATGCCAATATTTCCGTGTATCAGAAATTTGGATGATAGAAGTCAGCAAAGTAATTCCAATATATTTCTGAATATCGGTTGGAGATACTACCATTGGTTTATTTGGATTCTTAACACACGCGTAGGCGTTTGATTCGTCCACAATATTCTGTATGATCTTTTCATCAAAAAAGAATTTGAAAAATTGGTATGGGTCACTAAGTTCCATAATTTCACTGGGCAAGGACTCACAACCTTTGAATTCAAAAATTTTACTTGGAAAACTTTGATTTTTCCATATCATTCGCGAATAATGTGATTTAATTTGTTTCAGTTCATCAGTTGAAGACAAAATTGTGGTATTAGTAGTAGAAGAAGCATTATTTACAAATTCATCGTCTTCCATATCGTGTTCCACATCACGTGATATCAAAGATTGAATTTTTATGTCATCATACTCAGTTTCAACGTAGGTTTCTCTTCCAAATTCATCCTCACTCTCATCCCATTCATTCAAAATATCCTCAATTTCCAAATCTGTTAACGGCCTTTGGTCCATCGTGATAACTGAAAACTATGGACGTTAGTGCATGGTATATCAAATATGATATTCATATCAAATATGATATGTTAACTAAAAAATCCTTCATTGCATGATGTATCATATTTGAGTTGTTAAAAACAAAACTCCCATTGTTCAGTGGAGAACATATTTTTGGTGTCGATTTAATTGACAGTACAATAATGGATGTCTTATTTAAATAATACAAAAGAAAATTTGGCCCAAACTTACATGTAACAGCATAAAACTAAACAAAACTCGCCGCTAATCAACAGATGCCACTTGATCGAAATAGACTACAAGACCAAATACGCTCTCCCGCCACTTTTTGACGTCTATTCTTTGAGGCAGGGTTTCAGTCAAATAGTTCTTATGTTTTTGTGTTGTGACATTTCATTGAAATGATATTTTCTACCAACTGGCAAAAAACAACGTTAATTCAAAATAAGGCATCATATATGATATACTATGCAGTAAAGGGTTAAAGTTGGTTTATCGAAACCGAAATTTGTCAAAGATAACGCTCAGTTCCATTTTCGAGTTTAATTAATTAATTCTTTTTAGACTAACCCACTTTTTTTTACTGTTCCATAATAGTTAATTTTGTTTATGTTTAAATTTAATTCACCCAAAAAAATATAAGGCTCGTTCAACTAATATTGTTTATGTCTTTTTATCAAACATTTAAAAAAAATGTAAACAATTTATTGCGATTTCTCTAAACCACTGTTTCTCGACGGGTAGGCGCGAACCCTTGGGGGTAGTCAAACATATATGGTAGGATGGAACTTAAAAGTACGAAATTTCGTTCCTAAAAATTTAAACTGACGTTCATAGCACTGAATTCATAGTATTTATGACCATAGAAGCGTTCATAGAAGTGAATTCATAGTATTTATGAACAATTTCATTAACACGTTAATCGCCACGCTAAATTTAATTAAATTTCCTCCTGGGCCATGGTAATTTTATTAAATAACTAGCTTGCATACCCGTCGTTGCCGGGTTAAGTTTTTTCAAGTTTTTTTTATGGTCTATGTTGGAGCTAAACTTCAGGCCAATCGGCTCGGTAGTTTCCCCGCGAAAGGGTAACATAGAGGAAAAGTTTAGTTTCGAGATTACTTTACCCCCTCCCCTTACTCCCCCACCTCTCGGGCTACTTTTTAATGGGCCTATGTTGGGGCTGGATCCCCGACGAACATCTATGCCAAATTCCAGGCCAACCGGTTCAGTAGTTTCCCCGCGAAAGAGTAACATAGAGCGAAAACTAAGTTTCGAGATGACTTTACCACCTCCCCTTACTCCCCCACCACTCGGGCTACTTTTCCGTATGCCTATGTTGGAACCAGAACTACCACTCATGCCAAATTTCAAGTCAATCGGTTTAGCCGTTTTTGCGGGAAAGAGGAACAGACAGACAGACAGACAGACTGACAGACACCGACTCATTTTTATATACATATTAGTATGATTTAGATACATCACCCGAAAGAAATGTAATTCTTTATTGCAGAAAAAAAGTTTTCACCAAATTTTCAGGAAAAACAATGTTTTTTTTTGTCAGACGTATATGACTGAAATGGCGCATACAGAACCTATTAGTGTCTGACAATTAACGTTGCGATTTAACGTGTTAATACCACAGAGCTTCTATAGAACAGAGGTTAAAATCACACTGAGCGACAAAAATATCGCGTGAAATATGCACGGTAAAAACTGGAGTCTAATTTTAAGACTTTTTTTCCTACATATAGGTCAACACCTTTTTGAGCCTAAAAATCAAACTTAAAAGTTTGAAATTATTTTCCTTTTAAATAGTATTATCCGGTCTAAATTTAAGGTATTAAAATTTAAATTTTAGTCTAAAAAAATCTAAAAATTAGTTCCAAATTTCTAAAAATTCTCCAATTAAAACCTTACGGTTTAAGTTTAAGATGTCTGAGTCTTAAATTAAGACTGGAATGGTTAAAAAATATTCATAAACTTCTAAAATTCGTGAATTATCCGGGTAAATAAGACTATCCGGTCTAAATTTAAGACTTAAAAGTTTTAATTTCAAACTGAAATTACTAAAAAGTAGTTACAATTTTCTAAAACTGACTCAAATTTAGACTTCGAAGTTTAAATTTCAAACCTTTTTTTTTAAGTTTATCAGGAGCTGAGGCAAATTGCCTCTAATGCCGAAGTGTTTAGAGGTCCATGAGCAGAAAAGTTCCAAATTCAAATTCAAGCCGAATTATTTTTGCCCTGAGTGGGATTTGAACCACTGCTCTTTGGATCACAAGGCAAGCACTTAGCTGACTGAGCCATCCACGCCCGCAAATTAAATTCTTAATTTTAGATTAATATGTATAGAAAATATACTCAGACTTCTAAAATAAACCAATTCCAGACTTTACTTTCTAAATTTTAGAATAATGAGTTTTAATTATAGGCTGAAATGATTAAAAAGTAGTCACAATTTTCTAAAACTGAATAAATTGTAGACTTTGAAGTTTTGTTTTTAGACCGAAAAGTCGAATTCGAGCATCGCGACTTTTCTAAAAATTGACCGACCGACTGATGAATTTGAAAAAGAAAAATAAACTGAAAAGACTAAATATTAGACAAAAAGTTTAATTCAATTTTATCCGAAATGAAGTAAAACTTACAAGGTTTAGTTCTCATACTTATAGGTCTAATATTTCGATTAAAAGTTTAGAAATAAGGCGGAGAGGTTTAAAACAAATTCTTAAGAAAGAAAAAGTTTACTTTTTAAACTATAGTCTTAAAAATAAACCGAAACTCACTAAATATTAAACTTTTCGACTAAAATATACTCTAAACTTTCAAAAAGTTTTAAAAATAGAGAAAATAGTTTAAAATTCCACTAAACTTTCAAAAATTTAAAAAATAGAAGGAAAAAGTCTTAAAATTAGACTCCAGTTTTTACCGTGTGGGATTTTATCATTAGCTCGAAAGCTTTACGAAAGCTTTTTTCTGCTTGTGCTAATGATAAAGTCCCATATTTCACGCCATATTTTTTGTCGCTCAGTGTGATTTTAACCTATGTTCTATAGAAGCTCTGTGTTAATACTATGAAACATTTCCTAAATCATTTTGATCTTCTATGAAACCGTTCTTGAATACTGTGAACATGCATTCATAAATATCAAATTTACGGAAAATCGAAATTTCGAATTAAAACGTAAGCTTAACTAGGTTAATTTTGTATGGTTTTAAATTATGCAACATATTAATGCTATTGAAAAGTATGCCATTTTACAAATGAAAAATATTAAAAATGTAATTAACAATACTTAAGATTTTCCCCAAAAGAGACAAGTTTTCCGTTATTAAGAACCGAATCCCCATATTTATATGGAGTTTTGTGTTTCGTACAACGCGATTTCCCACAACGCGATTTCCCACAACGCGACTTTTTTTCAGGAATTTAACCACCGGACCCACCTAAAATTTACACTTTAAAAGACAATCAAACTAAATATTCATTTATGTTTCCATTTTCTATTTTCAGGAGCCTTTTTGGGCGTAAGAATTCTCATGGATGTTGTACATCTTAGTCGCTGGGCTCCATCGATTGGGCTTAAACGAAGAACGCCACCATTGAAACCGCGCCCACCAGGACTTTATTTTCGATACACCGTTTTTAATATGATCCGCAAATAATTTTTTAATCAACTCGTCAAAATAAAAAAATAAATAATCATCATTCCAACCAAACATACACTTTTTTATATCCACTTTCAACAATTAACAAAGAAAAATATAATTGTTAGTTATAGTAATAAAAAATTAGATTTAAAAAAAATTATGTAATTGGAAAGTGCTTAATTTGACTCGTCAGTTATAAAATTATTCAAATACCATGGTTAACTAATTAAAAGCCAAGCGTTGGCCTAAACTACTACAAATTTTACGTTTTTACAAAAAGCTGTCGATACTAATATATACAATATAATAATAAATTTAATATACAATATTTTTTTAAATAATTTACTATAAAAAATTATGTGTGAATTGAAAAAAATAAGAAAAAAACATAGAAAAAATTTTTTATAATGAAATCATAAAAGTGTCTTAAGAAAGTGCCCTTAATTTAAAAAAAAAACTTTACTATATAAAAATCTTGAGATAAGAAAACATTTAAAATCGCCTTGTGCAAAATATAATTATCGTTTCGTTTCTTGGCGATAATTAAATAACTTAAAGTACATTTTTTTTTGATAACAACATGGGAACAAAAACACAACCCCAAGTCCAAACCCGTAAGTATTGAAATTTTATTACTTTGTTATTTGAGGGAAAATCACTTTTGTCGTGAAAACATATAATTATCTACTTGTTTTTCTTTGTGGATATTTTAAAATATTTTGTATTTAATTATTTTTCAATTTTTTTTTTCAAATAATTGAAAAAAAAACCTTTTGAAGAAAGTTAACACGGGGATTTATGGAATCGCATAAAAACAGCGTAAACTGCCTAAATTTACCATCTGATAGCTATAACGGGTACCATCATACAATTGTTTTTTTTTGAAAAATACCGTTTTTTGAAAATTTCTCGAAACCTATGCGCTTTTGGGAAGAAATGAGTATAACAAAATTTAAAGGATATAAAATTTTAAGCATTTTCTGCTTTAACGGTTTTTTTGTATCTCTAACGGTTCTCAAGATATTTGAAAAAAAATCAGTATTTTGAAAATCTCTCGAGAACTATCCGCTAATATAGTGAAAAAATGCTTCTGGATATACCAAACAGAAAATATTTTCGATATCAAAAAAGTTGCTTAAAGATTTCTGGTTAAAGGAAGGTGCTTTAACAAAAAAAATTACACTGTCTTTAAAACAGGACGCCGAGACCTAATGGGTTAATACACACATATCACCAGAATCAACCTCATTCCGTCTAGGCGATTGAAAGATTGTGGGTTTCTACAATCCTCTCTATGGGAATATCTGGCACAGAATAACAAAAAACTCCAAAATGGAATAAGTAAAATTGTGTTCACTTTACTCGAGTGAATCACTATTTTAGGGGTTCACTATACCGATTTCTGACTGTATATGATTTGAACGCACGCATGCCAACCAAATCGAATGAAATTTCCCTACGATAGAAACCCTAATCGGAAAATAGCTTTTCTTATTCACTCTGCCGTTCTATGCATTTTTCGTCGAACAAGTGCCGCTGTATAGCAACCAAATGAAAAAGATAGAAACTTTCCTTTTGTCGACAAACGTCTTGTTTTGCAGTTACTTCTGTCAAATGAGTTGACTGTCTGATGGGTTTTTGGTAAAAAAAAAATGGAAACGAAAGGAAAAAAACTTGCCTTGATTCTTGAAATAATTCGGGATCATTTTGGTGTATTTTTGTGAAAAAAGTTCTCAATTCGCTAGTCGTATTATTCGTTTTCAAATTTAATCAAGAAAATGTGTTGAAAGTGATTGAAAATACATTTTCCTCTGCCTTATATGACCAAAAAAAAAAAGACTGCCTGTTCTGCTAAATTTCAATATATTTGGTGTGGTGTCTTTGGAATTAGTTGTAAAAAATTAAGTTAATAAATTTAGAAAATGTGATACCGTTCAGAAAAAAATGTGCGAAATTTAAAAAATCAAATTAAAAATAAAAGAAGTAAAAAAAAAAGTCTGGTGCAATAAACTGATTTGTGCCCCAAAGGCTCTCTCAATGATTAAGTTCGACCGCGAATTGATGGATGATTACCAGAATGTAGTCGGGGACAAGGAGTCGCAATATCGATTTGTTTTATCGTTAAAAATGAATAGAATATCTTTAAAACAACTATCAGACAGTTATTTATTTAAAGTGGCTCGAGTGTAACCTAAATCAGAAAGAAATTATAAATCGAATTGAAAAGTTTCAATGATGTTGTGAATTTCCCGATTAGTAAAATTCAATTCAATCATGACTCATAGCATATATTGTACCAAATACTTATGTAATTTTCAATTTGTGTTGTTTTACACAAGTAGAAATGTGTGAAATTTATATGAAAAGTTCAAAATTCCCAGAAATCCCGACAAACGTTAAGTGAGAATCAACATATTTCTATGAATTTTACTTTAAAATGTTTTTTGTTCATAGCATAATTCCTTCGAATGTCAAAATTATGCTTTGAACTACATTCAAACTAGGTTAAAATCCAGGGAGTTAAAATTTCCAAAGTGTCAACTGGTAAATTTTCTTAAGTAAGAATTAATCCACAGAATGATTGCTATAGCGAAAATTCATACCAAGTTTAATTAGTCGGAAGGCCGAGTATTTCTAGGCTGGATAAAGTAAAGAAGGTCTTGAAGGATTTCCTCGTATTCGAATGATGACAGAAGAAAAAAAACCATTCCGTGGATATTTATCGATTTTTCATTATTAAAAAAGGGAGACTCGCAATGAAGTCACCATGTCCATCCAGTCGTGTTTGAAGACGAAGGGAAATGAGGACCGCTTGAACCAGGGTGTAGATGGGGGTGGCGGATAGATTTTGTCCATATTATAATAGTAGGTGGCGGATAGTATTTCAGTTTGGTGTCACAATTGTGGCCCAACAACGATAATTCACAGAAAATTCTTACGAGTCCTAGTTTCGATGATAGCTGGCTGATTTCGTCAGAAAAGATTTTTCTTTAGTTTTGTCGCATTTTATACACGGTAAAAAAATTTACGGATTTGTATCAAAAATTTTTTGTTTATTTTTGACACCAATTTTGAATCAACTCGCGTGTTTTTACCGACATTTGGTATCAAATGTAAACATTTGATCAATGTTTGGTGTTTATTGGACGAAAAAAATTTGGTGTTTTGACATTTTACATCAAATATTGATAAAAACATGCGAGTTGATATAATCCTGGTGTAAGGCGCCATTTACATCCGATACTTTATTCCGCGATATTAAATTCTTGTTGCACAACCGTTTACACTATGCCATAAAATTCTGAAATGTATTCCTGAAAGACGCCCGAACTTGAATTATTCATACAAAATCGTCGGAATAAATTCGAAATTGACAACTTTTGCTAAGTGCTTTTATTCCGCGATGGATTAATAAAATTTGCGAAATAAATTCTGAATAAAATTCGCGTAGAAATTCAAGAAATATTCGAAAGTGTAAACGGGGCCTTAACTAACACCCGTACGAATAAATTCAAATTTTGACAACTTTTGCTAAGTGAATTTATTTTACGAGAATTGAATGAAATTCGCGGAACAAACTTTAAATGAAATTCGTGGCAAAATTCAGATTTTACCTTTATAAATTTTTAAATACGGCTCACCATTTTCGAGAAAATTTAAAAAAACATCATCAATTTGTATGGGGGAGGTGGAACGAGTGGTCCGATTGGATTTTGATGTATGGAACGGTTATGTAAAATCATATTCTAAACACATTTTACCTTTATAAATGTTTCAATATGACTCATCGTTTTCGAGAAAATTGTAAAAACTGTTTTGTTTGTATGGGGCAGGGGAAAGGAATGGTCTAATTTTGCCCGTTCAAGAACTTAGCCTAGCTATTTACGAGAAATGCAACCATACAAAATTTCAAGTCTCTAGATCAATCCTTTCGAAAGTTATGGTGTGGACAGACAGACAGACGGACGGACAGACATTTGGAAATCAAAATCTTTTGTCATGAGGATGTACATAGTTCATTTTTGTGTGCGGTGATTCTTTCGATGCGTTACAAAAGGTATAATAAATCTAATATACTCAGCATATAGAGTATAAAAACGCCGAAAAACGTTAAATTTTTGAAGTATTAAATATAATACGCTGATTTTTGCATTTTTGGACCCCCTTCGCAATTCTTTTTCACGATTTTTGCTTGAGATTTAAAAATCCGTCACACTACCGGATGCTTCCCTCCCCTCAAAACCAGTGACGTATTTTATGGAAAGTCCTTCCAACTAAATAGAATCCATTTTCCCCCAAATCACTAAGAAAATGTCGCTTTGTTTTTATTAACTCATGATGAATGTACAATTTCCGTTCGTATCGACCGGTATTTTTGTTTTTGACAAAATATTGTCTTTGGTATTTTATTAATGCCGGTTTGATGACACACACTTCATCTTTCTCGCCCTGAGTTTTTAACTTTATCAATATAAGATTTACTTCGAATTATTTTGAAAAGGTCACAAAATCGATATCACGTGTACTACGTGTAGGGTATGTACAACTTTTATATGATTGTCTTTTGAACTATAAATGTTAAGGTTGTATTTATTTGTATCATTTTGACTTGACGTACACATTGTTCGATTTTTCTCTATATTGCCATTTTTGTTATGATTTCTTTTTTTTTTTGCTTATTTTTGTACGCTACAAACAACGCTGAGGAATAAATACGACTACCTAGATGTGTACGTGGATTTAGTTGATTACATCAGCTTAAGAAATAATTGAGTATTTGACCCACTCATCTGAACTTCTTGTCGCCTTTGCTAGGAGTACGTAAAAATTTGACGAATTGAACAGATGGCTGTACACATAATATTTATTTAAAAAAAAAAACCGGGAGATGTAAATATTTTTTCGTTGTGTTTCTCTGTATTTCTTTATGTGAATAGTGACATTGAAATTTTTTAAGACACATTTGCCGCTATTTCTATTTTTAGTACAGGAATAAGAGTGCATCTCCATAAACGATAAAACGTCCAAAAAAATGACGGTTTCCGAAGAATGGTAGTAAAAATAGCAAAAGGCATTATATGACTGTGACGTTTCCTTCTCCGCCGGTTTCTGTGAACAACTCGTGATATTCCTCCAACTTTTGAACAAATTATTGTAGTAACATATGTGCCAGTAATCGTGAAAGTTGCCACAGTCGAATTAATTAATCAACGAATTTAGACTGTATTTTCTATCATATACGGGAGGAATTCGTTGGCGCTATTCTGAAACTGGAACTTTAACTTTGCATGTTCCACACGATTTACATAATGTTCTAAATTGGTATTCTAGAAATATAAAAAACTAGAACCTTAATATAAGTAAAAAAACTCATGTCTGAGATATCAAAAAGTCGTTATCGCAGTCGTTAGTCTGAATTGGGCTTAAGAACCAAAATCACCAGACCATTAAAAATTAAGTGAATCAAAACCAAATTTTTGAAATTTTAAAAACCAAAACCAGAACTAAATTTTTAAAATTTCAGAACCAGAATCGGAACCATATTTTTTGAAATTTCAGGAACCAAAACTAAACATAACGAAAGCTATATTTGCCAATCTGGCAATTATTGAAAACCCGTATGGTGATATTCGTATCAAAATTCGAACAGTAGTACCAAAATTCCACTTTGAAGTCATAGTTTCCAAAAGAATTATTCCAATCGGATTTTGATGTATGGGAGTTTTATGTAGAATCATATCTTTGTTCTTGGACTTTTTTGATAAGATGCACCGTTTTTGAGATATTCACAAAAAACGTTTTCGTTCGTACCGGGGGTAGCCCCCCTAATGGTCCATTTTTGCCCATTAACGAAATTAGCCTCGCATTTTACGAAAAACGGATCTGCGCAAAATTTCAAGTCTGTAGCTCAATCCGTGCGCCCGCAATCCGCGACACAGACGGTCAGACAGACAGACGGACGGACATGCAAGAATTAATTGTTTTTATCATTCTAAACACACTGGTGTAGTTCATTTTTGTGTGTAATGACGGGATCCTGGCGTTACAAACGGTAAAGCAAAGTTAATACACCCTTTGGTTTCACCATACGGGTATAAAAACTAGAAATCAAATTTCCCATGAACCCAAACTGAACCACATTCCCTAAAACACGATTTTCGCCCACGAATATCTACTCGCCCCCTCCTCCTACTTTCAATGTAAACCCCTTGCCCGCTATATCCCAAAAAGTCAGACCCGAGGCCGAAGGCCGAGTATTTAGTCAGGACGGGGTTGCTCCTATTCAGGATGGGCGAAATCCTCTATTATTGTCTAATTTAACATTTATGTGGATTTTTATGTTTTTAAACATTTGTGGATATATAAAAATGGATGTTTGTTGGTCTGTTTGTCTGAGATTACAAAACTCAAAAACTACTGGACCGATTTTTACGCGGTTTTTTGCAAAATGATCTGCGTTGCCATGAGCAGATTTTTAGCGCTGTCAGATTTTCAGAATTCTAAACGGAAGGTCTTGTAAGGATAACGCAAATGCCCTCTTTCCAATTTTTCTCACAAAAACTGGCTTTGGGAGGTTTTCAGGGTTGCTTATCACGAAACTGGTCTTTGAATTTCAAAATTCGAAACGGAAGGTTCTGTAAGGATAACGTTTTTTCCCAAAAGTTTTTAAGTTATTTATTCTAAAATTTATACAAAGAACTTTAAGCTGGCAACGAAGGGTCTGCTAGTATTTATAATAATTGTCATGGTTAGTCACATCAACGCCCAAATCAAGTCACATCAACGCCCAGACTCAGCCCCTAGAGTTAAAAATCTCAAATTTTTACAGTAGATATCATTCATCAAGTGGACTAAGGCGGGATTTTTCGAAATTCCATCCCTAAAGGGGTATGTATCGGCATTAAAGGATCTTCCCCTAAGCTCTGGCTGGAACTATAAAAAAAACGATAAAGACAAGATTGCTTTGATCTCATTGGTCGAGGAAGCTCAATCGTCATCGCAATCGTTAGTCTGAATTGGGCTTTAGGAGGCAGAGAAATGACCCTCCGAGGTTTTCGGGGTCGGTGATTACGAATCTGGTGGTAGAATTTCATAATTCGAGGCGGAAGACTTGAAAGGGTAACGACTTTTGCTTCAAAAGTTTTAAATTATTACTCGGGGTTTTTTTTTGTTCAAAAAAAACTTATGCAAAAAAAGTTTAACTCGCCAATAACAAAAAAAACTTTAACTCGCCAATAACGGATATGGAACCTAGTCTCAAATATACTAAGAAATCGTAGATTTTCGATCGTTATCTTAATATATCAAAAAAAAAATATTTACATTTTTTATTTATTTAAGTATAGGTAATAATTCACCACAATATATTTTGGTACGAAAATTTACTAAAGCTCAAATAAGAATTCCCCCGAGTTTAATCAAACAGATTTAATCAACAAATTTGTAAAACCATTGCCATAAATAATTTATCACGTTGATAAAAAAAAGGTCTGTCGATGCCAATCGCATTTCAATGCTAAAAAAAATTAAATAATAAACTGGAAATAATCTCTAGAAATGTTGTGTTTACATAGAGGCTCTTTAAATATTGTACATCCTTCCTAAAAAAAAGCGTGTGTGTACACAGCTGAGCACCACTATTATACAATAACAATGAATCCTATTTATATTTCTGTTCGAATTTATAATATCAGTTCAAATTGGATAGAAGCTTCACAAATTTCATTGTCCCAAGCTTTTAGCCTTTCGATTATCGATTGAATTTGGTTTTATGATGTACTGCTTGCTGATATCATCAGAGATCATTAACTAACAGTTTACTGCACGAATCCAAATCCGAATCCTTTTTTATGCGATTCAAATAAACGCCGAGCTATCGATCGATTCACCCTTCACACATTAGTATATGGAATCCTTATTGGTCAAGACGAAATTTTTTTTTAATTAAATGCCGCTGGGAAAGTTAGTATAGGGTTTAGGTGTGATTAGTACGAACGTATAAATAATTATTGTGACTGTAAAGGTTTCTTTGCTATAAAAAGGTTTTGTTATACTTTTGGAAGAATTCTTGAAGTAAAATGGAAAAAATGATTGAAATGAATATAAAAGTAAAATCAAATAGAAGAAACTTTCATAGAGAAAATGTGGTGGTGTAAATTAGTGCTAATTAACACTGAATAGTGAAATGCCAAGTGGACTGAAGCCGCCGGATTCACTCGAACTTGAGGTACTTGGAGTTCGCAGTGAATCATCAAATGACGAGGATGATGACGATAATAATGAATTTGTTAACAAATCAGTGCCTGGCAAACGGAAGCGATATTGGCACAATAAGAATAAAAATATTCGCTCGAAAACAAAAACCCAAAGCTCCGGAAGTTTATATAGTTTAGCTGCCTTAGGACAAAAATCATCAAATCCAACGACGACGACGACGACGACAACCGCTACAACAACAACAACAACATCTACAACTCCATCATCATCCACAATTGATGTACTCCACCGATCCGAACCAAATGTGCATTTCTATCGGGATCGGGATAGAGAGAAGGTGACAGGTAATAGTCGTACAGTTGCTAATCACCCTGATAATAGCGGGAATGGTACTGGAATTGATACTGGTACCGGTACTACTTCTTGTATTGGCATAAATAGTAGCATTGGTGGCACTGGTGCCGGTTGTACTATTGATTTAAATGTCTGTTGTAATAATTCGCTATCAAACGACAAGGATATAAGACGCTTGAATGAGGGTGTCATTACTATCGCCAGTACAGATAGTTTAAATGATACCCGAAATGGTAGCACTAATCAACAAGATTTACCCTCAGCAACTACAACAACTGGTTTAAGAGCATCATTGTTTACAGTACTAGGAAAGCTTGGCGTTTGGAGACGTAGCGGATGCCGAACTAGACGCAGATCATCGTATCATGACAGTAATCAACCATCTGATAGGCCGCCAACGATACTCACGCAGAAAAAACGTCGTAGCTCGTATTATTTTTCGGGTAATGTACACTTATTATGTTTTCACAATCTATGACAAAAGTGATTTTCATTACCTATATTTATTTTATGAAAATTTCTAGCTTCATAAATCTAATTTTTCAATTTTTAATCAAAATTTTTCAGAGAACGAACGCAGAATTAAAGCTAACGATAGGGAATTCAATGCACAGTTCAAATACGCAGTGAGTATTTTGAAATTCTCTTAAGGGTCATTTTTATGCTTTTCTCTGTTACGGTTCCACATTAAAACACATGCAAAAAATGTGGCAGCGTGCCTCAATCTATGGTAAAGCGTTGCTAAACCACATTTTTGGCATATGTCAACCACTGACGTCACCGTTGATAGAAAACACCCACTTAGGCGCCGTTTATACACTTTATTCCGCGAATTTTATTCTTTGATACTAAATTTTTAATATGACACAAAATTCAGAAATTTATTTCTGAAAGACGTCCGAAGAAGTCGATTTTTTTCATATAAAACCGTCCGAATAAATTCAAATCTTGATAACTTTTGCTAAATAATTTTATTCGGCGAAAGAAAAATAAAATATGCGCTGTAAATTCTAAATAAAATTCGCGGAAGAATCCAAGCAGAAATCGAAGGTATGAACGGGGCCTTAATAAGCTGTTATTTCAAGCCTACTAAACTTGCTTTAAGCCCAATTCAGACTAAAGTCCAGATCAGAATAACGATTGCGATTACGATTGCAGTTACGATTTAGCTTCTTCTACCAATGAGATCAAAGCTTTAATTTTCCTATCGTTGAAAGCTCTGATCTCATTGGTCGAGAAGTTTCAATCGTAATCGCAATCGTTAGTCTGAATTGGGCTTTAGGTGGTTTTTTGAGGTCTCTGATCACAAGTCGGGTATTAGAATGTCAAAATTCGAAACGGAAGGTCATGCAAGGATAAGGCTAATATCCTTTTTCCTCGAAAAAACTGACTTTAGAGCGTTTTCGGGGCGGCTGATCAGGAATCTGGTGTTAAAATATCAATACACCCAATGCTGTTTTTACGCGGTCAGTTTTTTAATTAAAAAAAAAATTTTCCTGCTACGTGGCTTTTGGATAACAAAGAATACGTTTTTTACTACCCCCAATTCTTTTTTACACAGTAGACCGTTTTCTCGAAAATCATGAAAAACAGACTGCATAAAACAGAATTGGGGTTTTTCGAAAGGAAGTCCTGACAACATCGATTTTTTTTTCAAAAGTTCTCGGTTTTTTTGGGGCAAAAAAATCTTTTTTGCAAAAAACTTTAACTCGGTAACGACGAGTATGAAAGCTAGTAGATGAATAAAAATAAATTCCATTTAAAAATGTCCTTCAAAAAATGTATAACTAATATGTTTTTTCAAAATTTTTAATTTCAGAATAACTACATTAAAACGTCCAAATATTCGTTACTAACGTTTTTACCATTGAATTTACTGGAACAATTTCAACGTCTAGCCAATTTTTATTTTTTATGCCTTTTGGTTCTACAGTTAATTCCAGCTATTTCATCGTTAACACCAATAACTACAGCTATACCATTAATTGGTGTATTGGCCTTGACAGCTGTTAAAGATGCTTACGATGATATTGTAAGTAAATGATATGTTAACATTTATTAGTAGACATTTTAAATTCATAAATACAGTTCAATTTCATTTTATTGTGTTACTAGCATTTTTTTTTACTGAAAATTTAAAACAAAAATGAAATTTCCGAGAAAATGGAAAACAAAAACAGTTTTTTTTAAATAGATATCCTTTATATTATTTTTCCGTTACAGCAACGCCATTTGTCCGATTCCCAGGTGAATAATAGAAGATCGAAAACATTTCGAAATGGGAAGTTAGTTGATGAAAAATGGTCAGGGGTACAGGTGAGTTAAATAGTAGTTTTCAATAAGTTCAAGTTCATGTCTTAAACATAGCATACTCGAGTATGACGCTCATGGCTTACAAGTTTCAAGTATGTTGTGAGACACGATACAAAAAAAATCATTAAATTTATTTCAATCATTCATTAAACGATTTTTATTGGTATATATTATTCCTTGCCAAGATAAATCAATAGTCATTCAACTTGATCTTATCAATGAATTGCTCTGCATTGCGTAAATTATGCTATAATCATAAATATATTATTTTAAATAATAAAAAAAATGTTTCGTACAGTAATCCCTCTAACTGCGCGGTTAAGTTTTTAATACAAAAATTTCGCACTGCGCGGTAAAAATTTCGCAGCTGCGAAGTTTTTTTTATAATTTTCGTTTAAAAAAACATGTTCCTAACCCCAAAATTTCATACAAAGTAGGGTTCACAGTGCACGGTTTCGGTTTTCGCGCTCTTTTTATGGAACGTATGTATATACCGCGCAGTTGGAGGGATTACTGTATTCTATTTATCTCCTTACAATATAAGTTACGAAATATTAAGAATAAAATTTCCTAAATAATACAAATGCTTTCACAATAACTGCAAATATCACTTAAACAAGTTCTTGTTTTTTTTTTTCGAAATATTTTTAGGTAGGGGATGTTATCCGAATGGATAACAATCAATTTGTAGCAGCTGATATACTTTTGTTATCGACAAGCGAACCCAATGGTTTATGTTTCATCGAAACCGCTGAATTGGATGGTGAAACGAATCTAAAATGTAAACAGTGTTTACCGGAAACAGCCGAAATGGGCCAAAGAGATGATTTATTGTGGAGATTTAACGGTGAAATTATATGCGAAAGGCCAAATAATCTACTTAACAAATTTGAAGGTAAACCAATTCAATATTAATGCAAATTAAAACTTTGACCTTAAATAAAAATTCATCTAAATTGTTCGTTTAGGAACGTTAATCTGGAATAACCAACGGTTTTCATTAGACAACGATAAAATTCTTTTGCGTGGCTGCGTTTTAAGGAATACACAATGGTGCTATGGTGTTGTTGTTTTCGCCGGAAAGGATACAAAACTAATGCAAAACTCTGGCAAAACACAATTTAAAAGTACAAGCATTGATAGATTATTAAATTTTATAATTATTGGAGTAAGTAAATATTTTGATTAAGTGATTTTTTTAAATACTGTTGAAATTGATATACAAAGAGTGCGTTGTGTGACCGCAGTCTGCGATTCCTAAGGACAGCCAAACAAATTAGACGTTTTCTCATCTACAAACGGTTTATATTTGCACAATTGTTATTGTTTTTTTTTCGGTTCTGCAGATATAAACCTTTTGTAGAACGAAACACGTCTAAATTTGTTTGGCTGTCTTTCAAAATCACACTTTGTGGCAATCCAACGTACTTGGTATGTAAAAAAATCTTAGTGGATGTCCATAATATACGTCACGCTACTTTTTGTTTTTCCAATAACCTTTCTTTTATCTTCGTTACGTTTTCTTGCCATTTTTATACCCTATATGAGAATCATATAGAAGGAAATTAGATTTAGTAACCCATTGAACGAATCATCGAACACAAAAATGAACTAAACCAGGATATTTGGGAAGACAAAAGATTTTGATTTCCGCATGTCCGTCCGTCTGTATGTTCACCCGTGAACACCATAACTTTCGAAAGGATTGAGCTAGAAGCATGGACTTTTGTACACTTGCGTTTCTCGTAAATGGCAAGGCTAAGTGCTTGAACAAGTGCTTGAACTTCCTTCCCCATCCTTCTCCCTTCCCCATCTCCCTTCCCCATCTCCCTTCCCCATCTCCCTTCCCCATCCTTCTCCCTTCCCCATCTCCCTACCCCATACAAACGAATCAGATTTTTCCAATTTTCTCGGAAACTGTGATCCGTATTGAAAAATTTATAAAGGTAAAATATGATTAGAATAGGATTTTACATAACCTATCCATACATCAGAATCCTGTTGAACCACCGATTACCCCCTCCCCCATACAAATTGAATTTTTTTTATTTTCTCGAAAACGGTGAGTCGTATTGAAAAATTTGTTCAGACGAAATGTGTTTATAATAGGATTTAACATAACCGTTCCATACATCAAAATCCAATTCGACCACTTCTTCCCCCTCTTCCACATAAATGTATTTTTTTTAAACAAAAAAATTTGTCTTAGAAAATTTGACGATTCGCCCCTGGACATTGTAGCTTTTCGTTCCTATGTCCTCATATAGAGTATTTGACTGGCAATTGTAGCTTTTCATAAATTTTGTATTGTATTTAGTACCGACCCACTATCCTCCTAAATGCGTGACACATTTTATGGACAGCATCTTAAGTGAAAATAAAAAAACGAATTATGACAAAAAAACATTTAAATTTTTAGATTGTATTCTTTCTCTTGTCAATCTGTGCATTTTGTACTGTCGCATGTGCGATATGGGAAGCTCTCGTTGGACAATATTTTCAAGTAAGCCACATATTACAACAATTTGATTAATTATTACAATAATAAATATTTTCTTAGGCCTATTTACCATGGGAAAATATTGTGCCCGCAGGGACGTTACAAGGTGCCACGGTTATCGGTCTGTTAGTGTTCTTTTCCTATGCAATCGTTTTAAACACAGTTGTGCCAATATCTCTCTACGTTTCAGTAGAGGTAAAAATAAATAAAAATATATCTTTATATAAAACAAATTAGGGTGGTCGAAAAGTAATGATGGATAGAGTTTTTTTTATCAGTTGTTTGAAAACAAAAGCAGTTGTGGAAATGAAAATAACAGAAAAAAATGCGCAGCAGGCGTATTTTTTTTTAAGAAATTCGCTTCGGAGTTATAATTTTGATTTGCTGTTCTCATACGTTAGTTTAGCTCAGAATAATTGTAATATGAATCAATATACTTTTCGAACGCCTCTCATACATAAATATTGGCTACAATTTCACGAATTTATTGTTTTCCGTAGGTCATACGTTTTGCCCAGTCATTTCTTATTAATTGGGATGAGAAAATGTATTATGAAAAGACTAAAACGCACGCTAAAGCGAGAACAACAACATTGAATGAGGAATTGGGCCAAATTCAATATATTTTCTCTGATAAAACTGGTACCCTAACGCAGAATATAATGACATTTAATAAATGTAGTATTAATGGCCGAGCATACGGTGATGTCATCGATTTAAGAACTGGAGAAGTTGTTGAAATCACAGATGTAAGTATTTTTTTAATTGTAACATACAATTTTTTAAATAAAACAATGACGTTATAATTTCTTAATATTAATTTTCCACATATCACTCACTCAATGCACATTACACAGAGGTTTTTTTTGGGTTTACCAATTTGGTTGGTTTTTTTTTGTGTTTTGAAGAAAAACAATTTCTTGTATGAGTTTGATTATCACATTAAAGACATTCACTTCATGGTAATTATTAACATTGGCAATTATATTAAATTTAGAATATAGCAATCACTAAATATTGTTGGCTAATCAGAAATGAATTTGGATACGCACAATAGTCCCATTCACAAACAAAATTTGCACTCAATGTTTTTAAAATCAATGTCGTTTAATTGGACTTATTTAAAGGAAATTCACAGCGAATTTGTGTATACACCATTATCTGCTCTCCACTCTTTCAGAAAGTAGATAAATCACAATCTCGGCTGCCAGGTTTGGCATTTTTTTTTATAAATTGAATCACATTTTTTTTCTTTTTTTCATTTACCCGCCTTAAAATTCCGGTTCGCGATTTTGTTAATATTTTTTTTTTTGCATATTTTTAATCGTGAAGACGGATAAATGTATTCAATTTGCAAAAAAATTACTAACTCGGCAGCTGAGACTGTGATTTGCCTGCATTCGGGGATAGTGAACAGCAGGTATAATAATATTTGGTCACAATTTTTGTTTAAATTTTAACAATAAATAAATGCACCTCTATTGCTTTGTCTCAGATATCGGGGTTCTCTGTTAATAATGAAGAATTGTAAAACTTCAGAAAACTTTTTGAAAAAAAATAAACTTTCAAACAATATCAAGATCTAAATTTGAATCAATCTTAACGTCAATTTTACAGTTAAATCGAAACAGCCAATAATACATTCATGATTAGATATTTAATTCGCGTGAATTTAGTTAGAAATAGTGATAGTGTTGAGTATGATTTGAACAATTTTCCAAAGTAAAAAAAGACTTGGCAATGCTGTTTAAAAATTTCAAACAAGAAAGTCATTACTAAGGCAAATGTATTATACAAAGGTAAAAAATAAAAGGGGAGAGAAGTCATCATATAAAGCGGTATTTTATAGGTTTTGACCCAGCTATAACACTACCCAACACCCATTTTGTTTTTGACATAGGTAATTACGAATCTGGAAGTGGTTTGGCCAGATTGGCTTTTGTTCTGGAGACACGAAATAATATTTCTAGATCAAAAAAGTATTGAAATGGTTTTGAAATCTAATTTATTTTGTTCAACGATCCAAAATAATACAAATATGTACCTATTTCCAAAATTATTTGTAAGTGAGCCGAATACCTAAAATTGTTCATTTTTTTTCTTATATTGGGTCTGGTGGTATTTGTGAGCCAGTTTTGGGTCCCTTGGTTTTGTGGCTTGATGCATATGCCTAGTTACAACCGTGAGTATAATCGTTGGATATAAGTAGGATGACCATGAGTCCCGGAACGGGGATCGTAAAGAGTGCAAAAAATTATATAAATTTTCGCTTGACACTGCGTGGCTCTTAATTTAAATCATCATCCTGCGCCTCATCCTGTTTAAAAAAGTTCGCGAGCGGCCCACATTAATCAATGTTTTTTTTCGATCTTTGTTCAAATCAAGTTTTTTCTATCTAAATTTTGTTATTTCGGTGGAGTTCGATTTCAGTCATAATGATCCCACCACCCCGAATTACGCGAAAAAGTTCAAATAATCTGAAAGGGCTTTTTTTGTCGAGCTTTCAGCTGCTCTCTTTAAGTTTTCTTAGCGGTCCATTTTCTTAATGAATTGTACGAAAATGTGAGGCATTACCGTTTGTGAGGCATTTCCGTTTGTGAGGCATTACCGTTTGTGAGGCATTACCGTTTGTGAAGCATTACCGTTTGTGAGGCATTACCGTTTTATGATTTAACGGTCTTATAAAAAAGTAGTTTCGGTTTATGAACACAAACAGTTTAAATTCACAAACCGAGGATTCACCGTATTTTAATTTCTTAAAACAATAAAGTTTGTAGTCACGCCTAAATACAGGAAATTGATAACAGGGCTGGAATCATGTATCTCGACGCGTCTCTGTCTTTCGACTTCGACGCAGCTTTTGACTCTTAACTTCGCCATAACTGCAGCTTCAAATTTCGCGGAATTGTGTTGTTACTATGAATCAAAACGTGATTTTGTACTGTCAATTCAGGAAATTTGATGCTGCTTATATGGCGAAGTCAAGAGTCAAAAGCTGCGTCGAAGTCAAAAGACAGAGACGCGTCGAGATACATGATTCCAGCCCAGGTTTGTTTTGCTATTAATACAATGATTTCTCACATCACAATAAAATCTTTCAACGATTGTTTAATTACTCGTCACATAAGAGTGAAATATTATTTTGCTCAATAACCTTTGGAAAATTCGGGAAAAAATGCTAAGAATAAATAAATAAAAATTCGGTTGGTTCGATTCGAAAATATTTGAATTTTTGGGATTTTCATGTTGTGGTTTTTTTAATGTTGTGGACGAAAAAACAACAGTATCCATTTTAGCGGATATTCAGTAATCGAGTGACGACTGAGGCACTTGGCGAATGTAGGCAAGAATATGGCTGTGGTTGGGAGCCTTGAGTTGGCCAAAGTATGTTGAATCGCTCGCCAAATGCCTACGTCGCCAAGAGTGTGGAGCCAGGATAAAATTTTCACAATAACCATAAAAATCCTGTATAAGTAAATAAGAAGAAAATTATTATTTAAAAATCTTGGTAAGAGAAAACAAAATTTTCAGATTTTCGATTTTATCTAACAACTACAAGAAACATTTTATTCGGTAAAACTTTAGGTATAGGTTTCATAACATTTATTTTTTACATTAGCTACCATTAGAAACTTTTTTTTTTCAAATATTGTAAGTGCATTAGCCAACAAATTTTTAAGATATTTTTCCCTTAATTTTTACATTTTCTCATTCATTATAATTCTTGTTTTATTCAAACAATAAACCGATTTAATACCAAAGAAGAAAAAATGGAAATTCATATTCTAAAAAAAAATATTCTCTAAAAACCAATAAATTTAACAATATTACTGTTTTAGAGAAATCTCTAAAATAATCATTTTTTTAAGAAAAAAATTAGTTTGCCTATTTAAGTTTTTTTATTTAGTTGTTGTATTTTTTCTCTTTTTTGTATATTTTACTTGTAGCAAAAAACAAGAAAGAGAAATACGTCGTTTTTGATAAATTCTGATGAGCCCCCAGGTTGTAGTACACCAAAAACAACAGTTGTTGTGTCCTCATGTTCGGACAATGCGAAAAAACGTGTAAAATATGATGAACATGTATTGAAACACCAGCATTGCAAATCACAACATATAAATCCACTTCAGAAGAAGAAGTTCAATCAAAATGACACTTTAAATAGCTTTACTACCAACACTTACACTTTATCAAATCGGACTCAACAGAAAGTGCACGTATGCATGATATGATGATTATTATGTTTTATACCTCCCAGCCCCCCTTGTTTTGTCAACTTTTTCACATTTTGTTTATCGAAATTTCGCGTTTTCAATGGTTTTGTTTTATTTTGGAATGAAAGTGTTTTTTTTTTGGTTTACTGCAAAAAGAATGTGTCTCGCTGGTTGTTTTCCCTCTCCTGCTTAATTAAATAATACATTTTTTCAGCATGTAATGATGTTTGTGCAGGTGGCTCAATTAACAGATGAAATTTTACAAGATCGAGTTTGTGGAAATCCGATTTGGAGATTTGAAAGTTAAAAAACTGATTATTTTGTAATGATTGGCCATCGGAGGTATTCTTTTTTAACTACGTAGTACCTCGACATTGTCAACACTAACGCAGTCGAAATATCGATAGATTTTTTAGGGTCGAATTTTACGCAGTCGAAACTTTGCGTAAAAATACGCAATGCGTAATTCTATGTAATTACATAAATATCCATAATATTTATCGAGCTATTCGTGAAATAGGACTTCAAACCATCGAAAATGTACTGCGGAACATGATGGGATACTGCAAAGCCAGTCGAGGGAGCCGTGAATGAAACTAGAATCCATTACCATCTCGGAAGATGTACTCTTTTCAATAACGCTCGTTTCAATAAAACATTTACCTTTCAATTTTTTTTTTTGATTCTCCTTAACTAATCAGAAGATTTACTCTTTGAAAAATATTAAACTATGTTTATTTTATAGCAATTTTAAAAAGAAATCAGCCGATGGCCAACCTATTATATAAATTGCTTTTGACAAATGAACAACATTTCCCAACAATTTGTTTAAACATATTAATTTTTTAACAATTGTTCATAAGATAAACAACTTATCAGTACTTCTGAATACTCCTATGTAGACTTTTGGTTACTTTGTAAGTCGATTGCACTCATGTGCATTTTCATAGTTGAAACGCATCAAATTTCACTCTCCAAATCGAATTGAAACATTTCTGCTCGTCTGTATGTTTTATGTTTGCATGTGGTCATGATCATTTGTTTTGGCCGTTCAACTGCATAATTTATTGATTAGAATTAGAATATATTTTTAATAAAAAGATTTACAAATAATGAAAATATTGAACTGAGTGAATAAAACCTAGTAAATGCTTTAACTAGGAATTTTAGCCGATTTTTGTACAAAATTTTAGATGAATTTTCGTACTAAAACGTGCTGAGTTGTTATAACGGAGATATTCATAAAATATGTCACACAATTAGGAGGGAAAAAAACCTGCGGTAGTGTGATAACGCTCAAACAAAAATCGCGCAAAAGCGAGATGATCGAAAGCGAAAGAAGGGTTCAAAACGCCAACATATTTATTTTATGGACAGTCCCTCAAAACCGTTTCCTAATTTTTATTTACTCGACCCATAGTCTCAAATCGAGTCATACTCTAATTTTTTCCTGATTTTATAAAGTCGTTTTTCTGATAATTTCTTAATTTATTAATTTCTAATTTAGGGGACAAAAAGGTTTCTTATTCCAAAAACTTTCGGATAGTTTTTCATGTTGAACAAATTTTTTATATTATTTTTAAAAACATTTTTAAAGCCCAATCTGAGGCCCTATCACCGAACACGATACGGTTGGTTCAAATCGTAAATTCAATGTTGTTGTTGGTATAAAACACTAACAACAATATTGAACCAATCGTATCGTGTTCGGTGATAGGGCCTCTGATTTCATCAAGAGATTTTCAATTCAAAAAATGTTTTACTCACCTTTAATATCGGATTTTACTCTATTTTTCTGGTTTTAATATTGGTTTGTTTCCTATTTTTCAAAACGATTTTTCTAGTTTTTCAAAATCATTTTTCGGGTAAACATTTTTTTGTAATGATTTTTATAGGCGGTTTTCGAACTGATTTTTTTACAACGTGTTTTATGGCGGAAAACGGTTTTTTTTACCTTTTTCCTAGTTACGTAAGAGGTTTAAGAGTGGTCGCCGTGACCACAAAGTCACAAAATATGTTGGCATTTTGAGGGGCCACTCTCCTACATTACGAATTATTATGTCACCTGGGTTGTGTGCCCGTCAAATTTTTGTTATTCTTTTAAAATAAAATACTTTGAATCTGACAGTTTATTTTTTTTTTAAATTTCCTGTACAGCATTTAAAGTTTTGACTTAGAAGGAATTATAAAAAAAAAATTAAAACGCTGTAGAACTAGCACCACACGGACATGTATTTTAATTCAAAAAAATTAATCTGCATTCATTAATTACCGAACAATATTATTGTAATATAATATAGGGTTGATCAAGAAGCTTTCACATTTAATTTGCACCAAAATACAAAAAACTTTCACTTGATTTTATTAGCCAAATATTCTATACACGCTTTATTAGCTTCTTGTGTTTATAAAAAAAAACAAGCTTCAAAATTGATTTTTGGTTTCGCTAAATGATGGATTTTTTCACAAAACTTTAATTTCAATGTTTTTTTTTAGGCAATTGAACCGGTTGATTTTTCCTTTAACGCTGAATATGAACCAGAGTTTAAATGGTTCGATCACACACTTTTGGATGCAGTAAAATCGGACCAGGAACATGCACACAATTTTTTTCGTCTTTTGGCGCTTTGTCATACCGTTATGCCAGAATATGTAGATGGACGGTAATTACTAAATTTTTAATAACACAAAAAATTCTGTAATTTGTTTATGTGTTTTTTTTTTAAACTAGACTTGAGTATCAAGCGCAAAGTCCTGATGAGTCAGCCTTGGTTTCCGCAGCCAGAAATTTTGGTTTTGTGTTTAGGTCGAGAACACCGAACACGATCACAATAGAAGTGATGGGTAGAACAGAAGTAAGGCTTTTTTATAAATATTTCAATGAATTTCATTTAAAAATGATTAAATTTATTTTCACAGGAGTATGAAGTCCTTAGTATTTTAGATTTTAATAATGTTCGTAAAAGAATGTCTGTAATTCTTCGGCGAAATAATAAGATAATACTTTATTGTAAGGGGGCGGATAGTGTTATTTATGATAGATTAGGTCCTAGTCAATATGACATTAAAACTCGAACACAAGAACATTTAAATGTAAGTAAAAAATTTGCTAGATGAAAATTTCAATTGAAATTTATTCAATTTAATGTAATTTTATAGAAATTTGCCGGTGAGGGTTTAAGAACTCTAGTCTTAGCTGAACGTTTATTAGATGAAGAATTTTTCTATACGTGGAGAACTAAACAACAAGAAGCTGCCCTATCATTAGATGGTCGGGAAGATAAACTTGGTGCTATTTATGAAGAAATTGAGTGTGATATGCAGTTAGTCGGTGTCACTGCCATTGAAGATAAATTACAGGATGGCGTTCCTCAAGCTATTGCTAATTTACAAACAGCAGGAATCAAAATTTGGGTGCTAACAGGTGATAAGCAAGGTAAGGAAAAAGTTTTTGATTTTTCAAATTGGAATTTGTAAAAATTTTACCACTAAGGTAAACTTTTGAATCCAGTAAAGTATTTTCCAGCTGTTGAGAAACTGACTTTTCGAACAATTCCATCATTGAGCGGGACGGCAAAGAATTCTCTCTTCTTTTTTGAGCCGCCTTGGCTTCTACGGTCTTTTTTTTCCGAATCAGTTTTTCCTGAGCAATAAGCGAACAATTACGGACATAACACTGTAGAGCAGTAGATAAGAAATAGTGGAACATTTTTCTTGAGGGATGACCTCTCTAATCGTAAAACTGTTTTCAATACCTTTAGCCGTTCAAAATATATCAAGAGAGGGGGTAAGAAGGAAGGGGAAGCATATGTCACCTTCTATGGTACCCTGAAGATTATAGACAAGTTTCTTTCAAATCGATTCAGTAGTTTTTGAGAAATTTCTTTACGAAAATTCTTTATAATATTAATGTGATAACGATGAGACAAAATATTTCTAAACTGACATTTTGTATGACGTGATAATAATAAATTTTTGTCATTAAATTACAGAAACAGCAATAAATATAGGATATTCATGTCAGTTGCTTACTGATGAATTAGTTGATGTATTTGTCGTTGATGGAAGTACAATGGAGGAAGTTGAGAAGCAGCTAAGAAAGTTTAAAGAGTCTATTAAAATAGTAAATACATTTAATCCACCACGTAAGAATAATTCGGTTTCGTACAAAAAATTTTAAAAAATTTTTATCGCAAATTTTCTTTTAGACTTAGGCCAAAGTACTACAACAACAAATGTTGCATTAAATGGAGCTAACCATGAGGCACCATCACCTGTGACGATACATCCATCTAGAAATCAAGCGCCGCCAGCAATATCGGTAGTAACATTTAGGTGGGACTCGATTAAACAAAATAGGGGCGAACCAGACAGGTAGAGGGACCTTAAACCGCTTTTCTTTTTCATTATTATTATTATTTTTTCTCATATTCCCTAATTTTTTTTTCAACATAAATCGGAGATCTTTTATCTCATTTTATAGCTAGAAATTTACTTATTAAATTTCAACTCAATTATCGTGATTATTAAAACGATTTTAATCCAAAATAAAAAAAAATTAATCAATATATTTGAAATCCCCAATTAGATTCGATAATTTTTGTAAATATATATTTGACCCCTGCCCCACATAAGTTTTGCTAGAATGATTCTATTCTTTGTATTTTTTTTCTTTAAATATTCTCCTCGTATCTTGTAGTTTTTTTTTACTTAAATCTTTAACCCAAAAAATATTACCAGGGTGTCTTTAAAAGACCAAATGATTTAATTTTGTGAGTGTCGCTTCAGTTTAATTATATGGAATCCTAGATTAGTTTATACGGTACGAACAGGATTTTGATGCTATTTTGTTTGTCGACAGGATTTGATGTTCATTGCAGGCCATGCTTTTAGGGCTAGGTTTTTATAAGCAGGGAAACAAATTGTGCTTAGGTGAATGCTATAAAATATTTATAAAGGTTATCTGGTTGCGAGAAGTCCAATAGGATTCAGTTTTTTACATTAAATTGGTGGAAAATAAAATGGGATTGTGTTCGTGATAGTATGAGGATAAGTTGATAAATTCATGGTATCGTTTATACAATCGGGAAAATTTGAATACAGTAATCCCTCCAGCTGCGCGGTTTCTAACTGTTTCGGTTTGCGCGCTCTGTTTGTGGAACGTATTTACCGCGCAAAATAACAAAATTTGTATAACAAAATTTATATCCTTTAAATTTTATCCTTTAACATTTTCTACATTTTAACGGTTTTTACATATCTTTAACAGAGATATTTGAAAAAAATATTTACATATTTCTTGCGAAACTACATATTGCAGAGGAAAGTTTGGTGTTGATCATTATATCATGGTGACCCGCTTTTTGTTTTATACAAAAAAAAGTTATGTGCGTACGCGAAATTAGAAAATATGAATTGCTTTTGTTGCCAATTGCATAAAACACTAAGCTATGGCATCTATTGGACGTTGTTAAGGCACGAAATCAGCTTCGAAAACCTCTCGAGGGTTCTCCGCAGGACCGTTCAAAAGCAATTAGAAAAAAATGCGCCGCAGGGAATAATTTTTGAGTGTCAAAGTTAAATATACCGGCGAGTTGAAAATCTCACTCGATATATTATCCCTTTGGCGTCTTGTGTTGTTAAAATTCTAAACTGGCTTCCTCTGCGTGGCGTTTTTTTTTGCGAAAATTTGTGATAACCGAAAAATTTTGCTCTCGAGGGGAGTTTTTAAAAAAAACTATTTTTTTTTATTTCGCGTTAAGGTGACCAACGCCTATTCGAATGGTAAAGTAATTTCGCTTTTTCGAGCAGAAAGAGCAACTTTTAGACCAGTTTTCTGCTCGGTGGAAATCGACGGATTTCCACTGTTCTTGATTTTTTCTTTTGATTTTCACTACTCAAATTATTTAGATCTCGAAATCACTGTGAACTATTTAAACACAAAAATATAGCAAAAAACGCGAAATTTAAAGAAAATAATTATTTTGACTATACGAATGTTTTCGCGTATTCGAGGCAAACTCTACCCCAGGGCAACAAAAGGTCAAATTTAAAAAAAGCAAAGCTGCTTTGCTTAAAAGTAGAGCGTGCTCTGAATCTGACATTCGAATTTTTTATTGGTGTTCACACGTAGCTGCTTTTTATTTGAAAATCCTACGCCTGTTTCAAAAGCTGCGCAGTTTTCTGGGTTGCAAAAGACTTCAAACATTGCAGCATGCAGGTAGCGCAGTTTTTCGCAATGCTGCTCAGTAAAAGCTGCCAAGTCTGATACTAGCATTACGTGCGCGATTTTTTTTCTTGATTCATTTGAAAAATATTATACGCACGACTGTAAAATTAAAGAAAAATATCAGTTGTGGTCAACACAAAACTTTCTTCTACAAAATCTACGACCCTGCGCAATTTACGCTAGAGCCCTGTCGCGTTGTCAACCTAAGACGACCTCCCAATAAATTCTTGGTTCATCCAAAAATATCAAAAACGTACAAAATTTTAGATAACTTGAGAACGATAAAGGATATCAATTTACGGTAAATGGCAAAAATGTAGAAAATGTTAACATCTTTAATTATTCTTTTAACTGATTTGTCGAAAAACCGTTAGTTTGCAAGTAATTTGCAAAAATATATTTTTTTATATTTTAATCTAAATATCTCAATAACGGTAAAATATAACGGATAACGGTAAAAGACAAAATTGTGCAGAATGCCATTCTCATTAATTCACTTCATATATTCAGTCAGCAAAAACCCGTTAGTTTTCGAGATAATCGCAAAAAACTGTTTTTTTTTTTTGTAAATAACGGTTTATCTCGATAACAGGTTGAGATATCGAGTTATTGCTAAAGACAAAAGTGTGGGAAATTTTATTTTCTCCAAGTTTTGTCATACTTAAGGCCACTAAAAAACGCGTAGTTTGGGAGTAAATCGAGAAAACCGAAATTACGATTTTTGAAAAACCGCCATTTTGGATACTTCCGGTTAACGGATTTCCACCAAAAGTTGATAGGATCGTCCCATTTCAGGACCCAACATGCCTATAAAATTTCATGGCGCTAGCTCTATTAGTTTTTGAGAAATCTTGTACACAGACTGACAGACAGAAAGACATTTTTTTAATATGACTCCAATCGACTCAGGAGTGATCGGGAAATGTTTTTTTAGGCAAAATTAAGAGGTCGAAATTTTTCATGAATACAATACTTTATTATACTCCGTAGAAAAAAGTAAAAATAAAACCGCAAAAATGTAAAACGGTGAATTCTTAATTCCGTAAATTTTATAGAAGCATTTGTTCAAGAACTTATCAGCTTGCCCTCGCATAGTCATTTTCTAGGGCTTTCCAATCCGATCGATATTTTACAGATAAAATCCTCACCATCGTCAAAGATTATGTTGTATATAAAGTATATCATAACTACAGTGTGTGTTAAATATGGGCTTTATATATATTTATATTTTTTGTGGGCTTTTCAAAGATCGTGCTAACCGTTTTTTTCAAAATTCGAAACCAATCTCAAGTGTTGGGAGCATATGTTTTTTAGTAAAAGAATTTGTTTAACAAATTTGATTGCTTTGCATGATGAATATGAAAATCCAGTTACGTCGATAAATGTTTGTAAGTAATCCAAAAATTGAGATAAACAGAATTACTATTACGGAAGGAATGAATTCAACATTGCAATATATGGTCTATAATGGGAATGAAAGACACCATATACACATAAAAACACGATTAAATTATATTTTCATATTAAATATTTATGTTCAACGGACTCCCTCTATTACGTCTGCTTGTTACGCCCAACCGTATGTTTAAATTTAATTTTTAAAATTTTATTTACATGTCGATGTTTTGTTGTTGTTGTTGTTTTGTTGAAAAATAGTCAAATTGCTTTTGTGAATTGGATTTTTAAATTGGCATGCGCAATAAATATTTGGTTATATATCTTATATACCTACATTACATAGAAACCTAGAATGGTATACTGTATTTTGTATCATAGAAAGTGTCTTTTTTATTTCTCTTTACATTTTTTTTTCGAAAATTCGGTATTTGCCTGTTTGGTTGCGTTTTTTTTATTCATAATTCATATTTTTGGTGATGTGTTTGCTGTACAGAAATTAAAAATAATATTATTTATTTACCTGCCATTTCAAGAATTTTTTAAAATCATTTTCAATGCTTTGCGAATAAAATCTATACAAAACCAAGCCTAATTGAAACTATTATTATATCGTTGCTAATGTGTCTTCTATAAATACATATACGAAGATCTGCAATAGCATAGAAATTACTTTATTTAACAGTAAATAGTATAATATACTTTTCTAACTTTTATGATATTTCCGTTTACGTATTGTTTGTAGAGTAATCTTGTTAAAAAAAAAATAGTAAATCGTTTACAATTATTAAAACTAAAACATTATTGTCTAGCAATTTCTAACACATTTCGCTTATATTTATATAATGATTTAATTTAAAAAACAAAACAAATGAAAAAAAAAGAAGATTTCACTTTGGTTTATAATTTGCTTTTTTGTAAATAACAAACAATTGTTGCGTGACGATTAATCAAAGAACGAAATTATTTTTCCCATTTGTTGTCAACAGTGCGGAGTGTGATCAAATTTTTGATTCAATGGAGAAAGGATCAAAGGATGATACGCAGATTAATGAAATTGAGGAGCATACAGGATTTGCGATTGTCGTTAATGGACATTCCTTAGTTTATTGCCTGACACCAGAACTGGAGGAGAGGTAAGATAATATTACAATTTTAGACCGCTTTTGTTACGTAAGGAGCCGCTCCATTGCCATGACTTTTTACCATGACAAAAAAATGCAGGAAACTAGAGCAAGATAGACTTATGTAGATCTAAAAAGGAATGACTGAATACAAGTTAAACGCTATCCCTTCCAGTTTAACAACTTTATAGCAATAATATCAAACCTTATGAATATAATGTTCAAATTGGCATCGTAACAAAGCTTTTGAGAAAAAGCTTTTGGCATGCGAAGGAGAAAAATGACATCACGCTATAATAACAGTTTGAATGTGTCCGTGCTTACTATTCACTTACAGGGACAATGTGTGATTGTATTAGAAATCGCCATAAAATCGCCATAACAAAAGAGGAGAAATTATTTTTGCATTTGCCGACAAATTTTTGCAGTTGATTCTTATCTCCCTTTCTCGCCAAGGCATCTTCACATAAATGTGTCTCATTTTTTTTGTCATGGTAAAAAGTCATGGCAATGGAGCGGCTCCTTAATCCGCAGCGTAAAATGCTTCAGAGTTATGCCCTGAGTTTGTAGAACCTCGAAATACGGAAAAAACGATCAGACAGGATATGTGTAACTGGTGGGTCACATCCAGCCCCGAGGTTTTTAAATTTGTGGGTCGATTCGCGTTTTATAGAAAAATGAAAATGAAAAAGTCTTTGAAAAAACTTTCAAAAATGCTACACACTGTAAAAATCATCTCATTTTATATCAATTATTCGCAGTGCTAGTAGGTTTTTTCACGGTGCTAGTACAACCTACTAGCACCGTGAAAAAATTGATATGAAATGAGATTATTTTGACAATGTGTAACATTTTCACACAAAAACCGAATTTTCCAGTAGCGGATTTAGAGAATCTGAGGCCCTAGGCACAGGAAATATGTGAGGTCCCCATAATAAGTTTAGGCTCCAAGTTGTGCAGCCTTTTTCGGATTTAAAAACTCCAGACTTTAAAAATGCTTGTGCTGTAAAAAATTGGATTTCAAAAACAGCAGAATAATAATGCGACGCAGGCAAAGTGGTTCATAAACTTGCATTTCTCTCTGTTTGGTACTTTGTGTATAATATTTCGCAAATATTAAAATGTCAAGATCCTATCAAATTTTTGTGAAATTCGTTGACCTCAAGTGTGGTTTTTATAAAATCTGGCTAAGATTTTCGTAAATTATTCCGTTGCACCCATTTATTCGGAAACGCTAATAAATATTTTAAAAATTATTTTCATTCTTCTTGTAGATTTCTAGATATAGCATCGCAATGCAAGGCGGTTATATGTTGTCGAGTGACTCCATTACAAAAGGCGCTGGTCGTTGAATTAATAAAACGTGCTAAAAATGCAGTTACGCTGGCAATCGGTGACGGGGCCAATGACGTATCAATGATAAAAGGTAAATATTATATAAAATTTCTTATTACGTTCAAATGACATATAATTTCTTCTTTATATTCCAGCCGCACACATCGGTGTGGGTATATCCGGCCAGGAGGGGATGCAAGCAGTTCTAGCTAGCGATTATTCAATAGCACAGTTCAAATATTTAGAAAGGCTGCTACTTGTGCATGGTAGATGGTCGTATTACAGAATGTGTAAATTTCTGCGATATTTCTTTTATAAAAATTTTGCCTTTACACTTTGCCATTTTTGGTTCGCCTTTTTTTGTGGTTTCAGTGCACAGGTTCGTTAAAAAATAGACAAAAGCAAATTGCTTTAAAAGAAACTTCAAGCTACAAGTTGATTAGTTGGAAAAGTTAATACAGTGCTTTAATTTTTTTTTCTATTTTTGTTATGGTATTAGCGTGTTGCTAGATTTTAATAATAGGGTTCATGGTTTCCAAATATCTAGAAAAATTCTAAGGGGCCGTTTACGTTGGCAGTTTTTGCCGGATATTATTGTTCTCCTGTAACTAATTTCATGAATTTTGAAGAAGTTTGCGAGTGCGCTCCCAACACTGTGATGCACAAAGAAGACTTATTCTACGAGACTTATAGTAAAAGTTCTTAGAATTCGAATTTTCGTCTGGCAATTTTGCACACAAAAAAAATTCCAGTAGAGTTTCTCCGGAATAAATTACTATAATTTCTGTGGTCACAAGTTATAAGGGCTTAACTCGACTTTAGCCGTGTTTTTACAAAATCGTGTTCTCCTTTCAAAATGCTCTTAGTTGCACTAACCCGTTAGTTTCTACGACCATTTTTGACCGTTATAGGCTACTACATCAAACGGCTTAAGTCAAAAAATTTCCAAGTTGCATTTGGAAGAACGGCTAAAATCAGATCCCATATATTTTTGTATATACTTAATCCACTCTTATGGGCGCGAAGCTGCATTGATTTGATCGTTTTTGCACGTGGAATAGTGGCTTAAGTCGAGTTAGTTCATTCTTCGTTTTTAACTTTTCCGAAACGAGCAGGCTAAAGTCTGTTTTGGCCTCTTTTTCAAATCGAGGTATAGGTTTTTAGGGGCTTAACTTGACTTTAGCCATTGATTGTAGCCATTTCTAAGATATGAAAAAGTTTTTAAAGAGTGGCTAAAGTAAAATAATCCTTAATTTCTCTGAAAATATTAAGTTTGAATAAACCAGATTAAACCAATCGTAAAAAGCTTATTTTTCATAACGTTTTGTAGTTATAGGTTTTTGAATTCGGTTTGATACCCCTTCGCCACCAACAGTTAAAATTTCATAAATATTAAAATGCTTCTCCTGAAAAATCAAGAAATTCGACTTAAGCCCTTATTACTTTTCACCACAGATTTGATGTCGTAATGTTGACGTTTTTGCAACAAACATTTTTTGTCACATAATGAAATTTGCCGAATCAAGTGTCAGATGTAAACGGCCCCTAAGGTGAAAGCTTCTGTACTGGTATAGTTATTCGTGTTACTTTGCTAAGTGCTTGATATATTTTTATTAATTTTTTAAATAAAGAAAATCTATATTGACGTGATCTCAAACCAAAGCAAATTAAAACGAAATTAAGTAAAAAAAAATGTTCGAAAATATCAATTTAAGTTGAAAGCTTGCAGCTTGAAGTTTAGAGTTGATGAATATTTTAATACAACAAAGCATTTAATGATTATTTCTTCACATAGACTGTATTTGATCCTATGTATATATCCGTCTACAACTTATTTTATACATCGTTGCCCGTATTGGCTCTTGGTATCTTTGAGCAAGATGTTTCCGACAAACATAGCTTAGAATTCCCTAAGCTGTATACGCCCGGTCTAACAAATGCCCTATTCAACACAACGGAATTTATTAGGAGTGTATTACATGGGATATTCAGTTCTATGGTGTTATTTTTAATACCATACGGTGAGAATTTCTTTTAATTTTTCTTAAATTAATGCTCTATGATTATTTTTTTTTTTGAATATTCTCAGGAACATATAAAGATGGAGTCTCTCCAGAGGGATACATATTAAGCGATCACATGACACTGGGATCAGTTGTGGCTACTATACTTATTTTAGATAACACTGCCCAAGTATAAAATTTATTTAAATTGCAAATAACGGTATTATTAATTGGGAAAAAATAATGAATTTCAGATTGCGTTAGATACGTCCTACTGGACAGTCTTCAATCACATAATGATATGGGGCAGTCTATTGTGGTATTTTATTCTGGATTCATTTTATAATTATGTGATTGGTGGCCCATATGTGGGATCTTTGGCGCAAGCTATGACCGAAGCGACATTCTGGTTTACTACTGTCATAACTGTGATTGTTCTAATGGTGCCTGTACTAGCTTCAAGATTCTACTTTGTTGATGTTTATCCATCCCTATCCGATAAGGTAAGATTATACCAAATAGTAGTTTTTGCTTGTCGAATTTAGAGTTAAGCCGATTTATAAGCCGTATGAGATTCGTATTGTTTATGCGATTGTCCATAAAAGACGTCACGCTAATTTTCGGCCTTTCGAACCCCCTTTCGTTGCGTTTTTACCGACTTTTTTGTATGGGGTTTAGTACCGTTGTCACACTATCGCAGACCCCGCCCCCCTCTCCCCTAAAAATGTGACGTATTTTATGGACAACGGCATTTTAAACAAATCGTTAGACAAACAGCATAAAAAAGGTTTGTTTCACCTGAGAATAGTTTGAAAATGCATTTTTGTTATTACCGGGAAAATTGGTCACAAATTTACCTGAAATTTCGCATACAGGTAGAGTTCCTTTAAGAAATATAAAATTAAAAAAAAAAAATAATCTGCAGGTTTTCTATGGAAAATGGTAATAGTATATTACGCAACAAGGGGCGAATGTCAACGGTTTCACGAGTGTGAAGTTAGCTGCACGAGTGAAGCGAGGGCAGATTTCACACGAGAGAAATCGTTGACTCGCTCCGAGTTGCGTATACAATTTTTCATAACAAATTTATTGAAAATATTACTTGAGATGCATTTAAACGCGATTTTCATATTGGTGAGTAACGCAAAAGGGGGTTTGGGGGGCGAAGCCCGCTATACGGGGTCCAGGGACTGAGCCCCAGTCAGGGGATTCGGGGGCGAAGCCCCCTGACTTCAGCAGAAGTAAATTTTTAAAAGAAACAAAACAACTATATTCTATAAATTCGTTTTATTACTAAAAAAAATGTTGGTCAAAACAGATTTTAATTTTTACATTTCTCTCTGAAATAAAAAATCAACATAACAAAAAATTTGATTATATGTCGACCGTGTAATATTATTTGTATTAGTTTGACGGTTTAATTAATATTTATGAAAAAAATCAGATGACAAAATTTAACACTACTGCTCCTAGACTCTACGCGTTACCAAAGATACATAAAGTAGGTGTACCTATGAGACCAATAGTATCTACTGTAAACACACCAACTGCTTTTTTGTCAAAGAAATTAACATGTATCCTTCAAAATCTACTAACTAATGATCCCTATAATATAAAAAACTCTATGGATTTTAAGCAAAGATTGTCGACGATATCTTTAAGACCAAATGAAATTATGGTTAGTTTTGACATTGTATCTCTTTTCACGAACATCCCAGCAGATCTAGCTATTCAAATTGTTTCACAAAAATGGGATAAAATTTCAGGAATGACGAATCTTGACAAAACTAGATTTATGAATTTTTTAAAATTTTGTATTATTGACAATAATTATTTCTTATTTAACAATAAACTTTACAAACAGAAATTCGGTGTTCCGATGGGTAGCCCAATATCCCCAGTAATAGCTGACGTAGTCACACAACATATATTAGTGGACACAATGAAAAAACTGACTTTTGTACCAAAATTATTTGTTAAATATGTTGACGACATTTTTGCGATAATCCCTACAGACAAAGTTGATTACACCTTACAAACACTTAATAATTTTAATCCCCGCATACAGTTCACAGTTGAATTGGAAAAAAATAGCACCCTACCCTTTCTAAATATGCTTTGCATAAAAGAAGTTGACGGTAATATTATGACGAATTGGTACAAGAAGGACATCACCTCTGATAGAATTCTGAATTTTCATTCCCACCATCCCTACACCCAAAAACTTAACACGGCCGTTCAATTCATAAAACAGGTTCTAAATCTTAGTGATAGCAAATTCCATAACACAAATATCAAACATATTAAAGAAGTTTTATTTAACAACAATTACCCCCATAACTTCATTAAAAAAGCCCTTGTCATCGCTAGTCAGAATATAAATAATATCATCCCGCCCAACATAAGTCCTGTGAATGATCGATATTATCGCAGCATAACTTATGTAAACGGGATCACAGAACAAATTACTAGAGTAATTAAAAAATACACAAGCAATACCATGTTGGCTTACAATAATAAATTCACTCTACACAATATTTTTACGAAATTAAAAGATCCCATCCCGAAACAAAAAAGATCAAACATAATCTATAAAATACCTTGTAAAGGCAACGAGGGAACAGGGGAACCCTGTTCTCTTAATTATGTTGGTCAAACAGGTCAATTTCTGGAAAAACGAATAATTGGGCATAAGAGTAGCCTAAAAAGAGCACGAGAGAATCCTCATCACACTGCAGTGGTAGAGCATTATCTCGAAGTTGGCCACACACCGGACTTTGATAACACAAAGATAATAGACACACAAAGTAACTACAATAAACGTTTGACAACTGAAGCTTTACACATCTACACACAGAACACATACAACAAAAAACGAGACACTGAAGACATGAACGCGATATATTGTGCTTTAGTAGAAGATATTCAAACCAATACACGCAAAAGAAAGAGAAGAGAAATAGACATAACTTAACCTATACTATCACATTAAAAACTGTTTGTTGCTGTACTGAACTGTTACCACAGTCAGCTGTTTCCTTTTTTCGTTTTTTCTTTTTTCGTTTTCTTCATATTTGCTTGTCAATTTAAAGTATATTTCATATGTTATTTATTTATTTATTTATTTATTTTAATGTAACATTTCGACAAAGTTTTTACGGCTAAATATTGACAGTTAAAACATATTATATTCAAATGATTGTTCAACGTAAGTCTCCTTTGTAAAAACAATATTTATTTTTTGGTGCTTAATAAAATATATTAAAAATAGGCCTCTGAAGATGAGCCAAAACAAGGCTCGAAACGTCAGGCTGGAAAATTGAACATTAATTTTTGTTTTATTTCCTAAAATTGGACCGCTAAGCCCGCCAAACTAATACAAATAACAAAAAATGGAAATCGGCAATGCTTAACTAACAGCCTTATTCTAGCAACGGTCACTAGTCACAACTCGGACACAAGAGCCTCAAATTCTATGGACTTGTGACTTAAGTATCACAACGCCAGAATACGGCTGTAAATCAGACTTCGCTTGTGCAGCTAACTTCACACTCGTTCAGTTAACTTCACACTCGTTCAGTTTTATTCACAAATTTTCAGTTAGAAGCATATATGGCTGTACTGCTTACTCTAGTGTTTTCTGCCTATGAAGTTTGTCTTCTGTATTCTGTGGTATTATGTGGTACGAGAAACACGTCGCGAAAACACACTTTCGGTCTGCTGATCTTTCGGTCTGCCGAAAACGCAACTTTCGGCCCACTACGGAGTCATCGAAAGGCATATTTTCGATGCATGTGATATGAAAATGAATTTTTAAGTGGCGCACCCAGAGGAGAAGGGGTTCTCCTGTCTCAATCTAGCCTTAACTTTTCGCGTGTTACAAGAAATTTCATAATTTTGTCTTAAATTTTGCATTATTGTTAGCTACTGATTTTCGTCGTAACAAGCTCGTCTTTATGAAAAATGAAATACTTCTATCCGCCACTTCGATTTATTTCGCGCCCTCTGATCATAATCAGATTTGCAAGAATTTCTCTTAATTGCCGACTAATATCTTTTTCAGATACGACTAAAACAACGTGCTGCCCAGTTACGATCACGACACAGTGCGGATGTGCTGAGAACGCCGTCAGCAAGACGGGCAAGAAGATCACTACGTTCTGGATATGCATTTGCGCACCAGGTAAACTTTAAACATTCGATATTAATTTTAGAATTATTGAAAATTCTCGTTAATTTATAGGAAGGATTTGGTCGTCTTATTACATCTGGTAAAATCATGCGGAAGTTACCTCAGGAGTTTGCATTTCCCCTTGGTTTAGGATCTAAAAAATTACATTCTACCACTAACGTGGACTCATCGCATAAAAATCATCATTCTGGCTCTAGTCCATTGCCAGGTAGTAGTTCGAATGGTGGTGATATTAGTCCTCGTGCGCCTTGTCAAGACTTGGATACTATTAATCTGTAACGAATGTTAAAGCATTAAAACAAAATGATTAAAAACAGTACGTATATCTCTATGAAAGAAAAATTCAAATAGAAATCGTGTACATCCAAAAAAAAGGAAAAAGAAAACAAAAAACAAATAATTGTTATTAACATGAGTTTTTTTTTTAATTTTATTTGTTCATTGTTTTTACTGTTAGATATATTTTTTGAATAATTCGTTTAATTTTTTTCTAATCAATGTGATTTAAATTTAGTTTTTTTTTTAAAATAAGAAATATTTAGTACTTTTTCTCATCTTTACTTAATAAAGATATGAAATTGAGTATCGTTTCCCTTTTTTCACAAAACTACAAATGGAAATATGTATGTGAAATATACTTAAATCAACTATAACTGTAATGAATATAATAACTGAAATATGGGTACCTATCTTCTCCTAAATTTAAATCAGTTATAATGGAGATGTTATATTGAAGTCTAAAAGTTTATTTTTTATACAAATTTTGTTACTATTGCGAATAAAGAATAAAACATTGAAATATAAATTACATATACTTCAAAAAACTAAAATTTAAAGAAAAAAAAATACAACACAATCATAATTAAAAATTCTATGTCAAGATTCCAAATGATAATGAATTATAGAAAATTTTTATCTGATGAAATTAAGAAAATATTACGCTTACTTTTTGTTGGTAAGAACTGTGTATTCGTTTATTTAAAAACTTCAGTTGTTCTATAGGAGAATTTCTTATTACTACGGTGCGTTTTTATCTAAAAGAACTATAGGCGTCCTAAAAACCAAGATTTCATGAAAATCAATGATGAAATTTTTACTTTTTAAATCAAATGTACTTATTTTTATCTAATATTGACGATTTAAAACCAAATATTTTTTGCTTGGTTTTATTGGGGTTTTTTTAGTGGTGTTTAATGCAATTTTTTTGAGTTTTTTTTTTGAGTGGGCCTTTTTAAAAAACCTAGTGAGTTTTTTGGGCTGGGGAAAATAGCAACCCTGCTTATTTTACAAATAGCTCAAAGAATATTGTGCTAAGGTATCTGAAATTGTCAGCGTAACATCGATCTTTAATGGCACCCACGCAAAAAAGTCCAACGGCGTCAAATTACGATTGCTGCATTATTTCAATCGAGATTTTTTTTCAAAATTCGCACGATTTCAGCAACATAGCTCTCACTTTGAAAATAAATTTTCATTAAATCCCTCCCAACGTTGTTGACGCGTAAATGGATTAATTTCGTTCCGCCAAGATTCGACACTAATGACGAATTTGAATCATAGATTTGACACCACACACTCTCCGAATGTCCGCAAATCACGGCGAATGCAAGCGTGTAGACAATGCGTTGGCCTTGATCTACTGTGATTCGCCTAAGTTCAGCTACTTTCGATCGAACTTGTGTGTTGTGATTTCCACTACGATTACAATCGTATTCCATAATAGACCCCCTGATGTTTGTGGAATGTTCTTCGAATACTTATTTAATTTTTCTAATTTATTTCGTACATATTCACCACCCTGAGCTGTGCTTCGGCATTACAGGGTTTTCCCCTAAGCTCTGACTGGAACTATAAAAATAAAAAAGTCTATTCAGGCGAACATGCCACCCGCTTTCGCCCCTGTACCCTCTTGCTAAAAAATTCAGTTTTCAGTTTGAATTCGTGGCAAAAAAACCTAATTGCAGTGTCCGATGACCGAGTAGACAAATGAAAAAAAAAATGGTATTATCCGTCTTGTATTAAGTACAAGAAATTGAGAACTGAACGTCTTGACGGCTAAGAAACGATTGAGGCACTCAAACTCGCGGAATGTTCGCCCGAATGTGGATACAGTTGGCGGGTTCGCATTCGCCAAATCGCTCGCTAAAGTCTGATTCGCGTTAATTCGTGAAGAGTATTAGAACATGCTCTACTCTGGATTCGTGTAGTGCCTACTTTATTCAATACAATTTTATTAGAAATTTTTTTTCATACTTTTCTATTCGATTTAAAGTTTAGATCGAACAATTTTCAAACAAAAAGAGCAGAATGCTTATTATGGAATACAAACGTAATTGTAACGACGATCGGGATTCGCCTGTTGTTGTTAGTATAGAATACTAATAAAATAGTATAAAATACTAATCGTAATCCATAAAAATCCCTCAGGCCAATCGAATATGTCATAAACATCCACCTCGATTGCGAGTGTCGTGTCGTTTTCGACAAGAGTCGTTTCACGTGTTGTTGTTAGTGTTTTTTTCTACCAACAACAACACGTAAAACGACTCTTGTCGAAATCGACACCACACTCGCGATCGGGGTGATCTATTGATGTTTCGAACGCGTTGGTTTTGACAATATCGAAATAACATGTGGTTCAAAAGGAAACCAGCCAATGGTCAACCCTACATTTCGGCAATTCTTAAAACTGAATTTTGGAACATCGTAATAAGAGAATATTCTAGAGAGTAACTGAATTTTAAAAATTGTTATATTTCTGCTTAAAAAATATGTAGATAAAGAAATATTTGCCTACAAGCTAAAATTAAGAGCAAAATCTTTTTTTTTTTCGGTTGAAATATGTTCAGATTTGTTCCTGCACTAAAGGACATAAAAATAATTTAACTATTACCGATAATTGTTATAAAATCAGCAGACATATGTACATAATGTATAACACATTTAATTGTTAGTAAACAATTTTTTACCTCAAACATATTTTCAGGTTAAATTATTATCTAATTTTGTTACTAAACACCATTACCAGTGTTTTGATTTTCAAAGTATTTTCCTTCAATTTCTTTCATATCCATTCAAACAAAAAATTCTCTTATTGAAAAATACATCAATGCGCTTCCAGTTTTTTCTCGTCGAAAATACTTAAAAATCGTATAAAGCTTAAAGAAAAGCTTTATGAAAAAAAATACTTGAAAAAACTTTTATTTCTAATTCAAATGCTTGAAAAAAAAATTTTGCTTACCTGCCCAATCTTTGTTTTTCTTATTAATTTATACAATTTTCTTCATTCATGTTGCACTAAAGCAAAAAAATCATTTTTTTTTCGAAATGATAATCAATCAAATTTATCTCTAAATCATATAAACTGTAGTTACAAAATTATAGTTCCCAATGAAAAAAAAGAAACAATTTTAAAAACTTGTATATATCTACTATGTATCTTAGATTCTAGTGAATATCAAAACTGGAAGCTGCCATCAAGTAAATAAATGCTGCTTTTTTATATTAAAATTTCATAAATCCCCCCCTAAAACTATTTCTCATTCCTCATGTCATAGACAAACAAACCAAAAAATGTATATGTACTTATCTTTAAAAAAAAATACAACCACACATAGAAAAACATTAGATCAAAGCATTTCTAAAAAATTAGCTTTTCATTTAATCCCTAGATATTTTGTATCGAAATTTAGTTTAAATTTGCTTTGATAAAACCATCCCCAATTGAAACAAATCAATGTATCTACATTTAGGATATTTTTTAGCATCATATTTCAATTTTACATATTTCAGTAATTTTGTGTTGCTTAAATCAAAAGGTGAATAGTACCAACACGCTTCGAATTATTATTAATTTAAAATTAATTTGTTAGGATATCAAACTTTCAACGTAATTATATATTTTTGTATTTTGTAATCAAAAATCAAATCGATACAAAAGTTTACAAAGTTAAATTCAAGTCACAAATAGTTTTAAAGGAATTTTCATTTGAAAGGACATACCAAAAAAACAAACTAAAGTAAAAATAATAATGAGGATGGGATAAACAATAAAATTGTCATGAAACATAGTAAAAAATTGACAAATTCAAAATAAAAATAAAAAATATTACTTCAAAATTTTATTTACTTAATGTTGTAACAGAGAATGAAAAAATGAATAACTTATAAACTTGTTAAAATACGAAACTCTTTAAATAAAACATTTTTTAAAAAAATACTTGCTTTTAATTGATTACACTGCACAACAGCCATTTTGCTGCCAAAGATTTTACAATATTTTTAAGACAATTTAACGTCGCTGATTACGAATCTGCAAGAAAAACCCAAAGAAAGATTATTTTTTTATTTCGACTCTGATTTGTTCGAAAAATCTGAAACTTGAAAAGGGCGAAATGTTAAAACGGGCCCCTAGCGGGTTGGGGGTGGTGCCAGTCGATAGCCAGGGTACCATTACTTTGGGTGTTTCATCGTAGGGGGTTATGAAAATTTCATCAAAAACGCGATTTTCCCACTCCTTCATGCTTTTTTTTAACAGTTTTCCCTTTTTTACAAATTTCACATATTTCGACTCTGATTTGTTCGAAAAATCTTAAGTCGCTGATCACGAATCCGCGGTCCGTTTCGCGATAGCTCTCACGGTTTGGCCAGGGCGGCTAGTGTCGCCTCAAAAAATTGAGATAGCTCAAAATGGACCGCGGATTCGCGATCAGCGACCCCTCATTACCCTACACACCAAGTTTCAGCCCGATCAGTCACATTTTCCGCGAATTCGCGCGAAATTTTCCGCGGATTTGCGATCAGCGACATTTTCCGCGGATTTAGCGCGAAATTTTCCGCGGATTTAGCGCGAAATTTTCCGCGGATTCGCGATCAGCGAGGGAAATTTTCCGCGGATTCGCAATCAGCGACATTTTCCGCGGATTTAGCGCGAAATTTTCCGCGGATTCGCGATCAGCCATCAGCGAGGGAAATTTTCCACGGATTCGCGGAAAATTTCGCGCTAAATCCGCGGAAAATGTCGCTGATCGCGAATCCGCGGAAAATTTCGCGCGAATCCGCGGAAAATGTCGCTGATCGCGAATCCTCGGAAAATTTTGCGCTAAATCCGCGGAAAATGTCGCTGATCGCGAATCCGCGGAAAATTTCGCGCTAAAAAAATTTTTGTCTCCGATCGCGCTGAAATTTGGTGTGTAGGGGCTTTGGGGGACGAGAAATCGAAATCCGTTATCCATTTTGAGCTAGCTCAATTTTTTAAGGTGCTCAAATTTTTTTTGCGTTTTTTCGAAAAAAAATTTTGTCTCCGATCGGGCTGAAATTTGGTGTGTAGGGGTTTTGGGAGACGAGAAATCGAAATCCGTTATCCATTTTGCGCTAGCTCAATTTTTGGCGTTTTTTTTCGAAAATTTTTTTTGTCTCCGATCGTGCTGAAATTTGGTGTGTAGGGTTTTTGGGGGACGAGAAATCGAAATCCGTTATCCATTTTGCGCTAGCTCAATTTTTTGAGGTGCTCAAATTTTTTTTGCGTTTTTTCGAAAAAATTTTTTGTCTCCGATCGGGCTGAAATTTGGTGTGTAGGGGTTTTGGGGGACGAGAAATCGAAATCCGTTATCCATTTTGAGCTAGCTCAATTTTTTGAGGTGCTCAAATTTTTTTTGCGTTTTTTCGAAAAAAATTTTTGTCTCCGATCGGGCTGAAATTTGGTGTGTAGGGGTTTTGGGGGACGAGGAATCGAAATCCGTTATCCATTTTGCGCTAGCTCAATTTTTTGAGGTGCTCAAATTTTTTTTGCGTTTTTTCGAAAAAAATTTTTGTCTCCGATCGGGCTGAAATTTGGTGTGTAGGGGTTTTGGGGGACGAGGAATCGAAATCCGTTGTCCATTTTGAGCTAGCTCAATTTTTGACGTTTTTTTTCGAAAATTTTTTTTGTCTCCGATCGGGCTGAAACTTGGGATGTAGGGGCTTTGGGGGATGAGGAATCCAAATTTGTGGTCCGTTTTGAGGTAGCTCAATTTTTTCGAGGCGACCCTAGGGGTTTTGGCCGAACCGAAAGAGCTATCGAGTAACGGACAACGGATTCTTTGTCAGCGACCCCCCTTTACCCCTGACACCAAGTTTCAGCCAAATCGGTGACATGAAAAAAATCGAAAAAAAGCATGGACTATAGTCCATGCTTTTTTTCGATTTTTTTCATCTCTTGGATTTGGCTGAAACTTGGTGTCAGGGGTAAAGGGGGGTCGCTGATCACGAATCCGTCGTCCGTTACTCGATAGCTCTTTCGGTTCGGCCAAAACCCCTAGGGTCGCCTCGAAAAAATTGAGCTACCTCAAAACGGACCACAAATTTGGATTCCTCATCCCCCAAAGCCCCTACCCACCAAATTTCAGCCCGATCGGAGACAAAAAATTTTTTCGAAAAAAAACGCCAAAAATTGAGCTAGCTCAAAATGGATAACGGATTTCAATTTCTCGTCCCCCAAAACCCCTACACACCAAATTTCAGCCCGATCGGAGACAAAAATTTTTTTCGAAAAAACGCAAAAAAAATTTGAGCACCTCAAAAAATTGAGCTAGCGCAAAATGGATAACGGATTTCGATTCCTCGTCCCCCAAAACCCCTACACACCAAATTTCAGCCCGATCGGAGACAAAAAAAATTTTCGAAAAAAAACGCGAAAAATTGAGCTAGCGCAAAATGGATAACGGATTTCGATTCCTCGTCCCCCAAAACCCCTACATTCCAAATTTCAGCCCGATCGGAGAGAAAATTTTTTTTCGAAAAAAAGCAAAAAAAATTTGAGTACCTCGAAAAATTGAGCTAGCGCAAAATGGATAACGGATTTCGATTCCTCGTCCCCCAAAACCCCTACACACCAAATTTCAGCCCGATCGGAGAGAAAATTTTTTTTCGAAAAAACGCAAAAAAAATTTGAGCACCTCAAAAAATTGAGCTAGCGCAAAATGGATAACGGATTTCGATTTCTCGTCCCCCAAAACCCCTACACACCAAATTTCAGCCCGATCGGAGACAAAAAAAATTTTCGAAAAAAAACGCGAAAAATTGAGCTAGCGCAAAATGGATAACGGATTTCGATTTCTCGTCCCCCAAAACCCCTACACACCAAATTTCAGCCCGATCGGAGAGAAAATTTTTTTTCGAAAAAAAGCAAAAAAAATTTGAGCACCTCGAAAAATTGAGCTAGCTCAAAATGGACAACGGATTTCGATTTCTCGTCCCCCAAAACCCCTGCACAACAAATTTCAGCCCGATCGGAGACAAAAATTTTTTTCGAAAAAACGCAAAAAAAATTTGAGCACCTCAAAAAATTGAGCTAGCTCAAAATGGATAACGGATTTCGATTTCTCGTCCCCCAAAACCCCTACACAACCAAATTTCAACCCGATCACAGACAAAAAATGTTTTTGAAAAAAAAATCGCGAAAAATTGCAGTGGTCCATCGATTTTTGCGATTTTTTTCAAAAAATAGATTTCGCTGAAACTTGGTGTAAAGAGTAATGAGGGATCGCTGATCGCGAATCCGCGGTCCATTTTGAGCTAACTCAATTTTTTGAGGCGACACGTTCGAAAAATCTTTAACTTGAAAAGGGTGAAATGTTAAAACGGGCCCCTAGCGGGTTGGGGGTGGTGCCAGTCGATAGCCAGGGTACCATTACTTTAGGTGTATCATCGTAGGGGGTTGTGAAAATTTCATCAAAAACGCGATTTTCCCACTCCTTCATGCTTTTTTTAACAGTTTTCCCTTTTTTACAAATTTCACATAGTTCGACTCTGATTTGTTCGAAAAATCTTAAACTTGAAAAGGGCGAAATGCTAAAATGTTTTTTTTTTAAAGAAGTAACGGCATTGCGGCAAGTTGCAAGTGACAAGTCTATCAGATGTGGGATGAGAATAACAAATTTGAAAAATAAAATCAAACGCTTTTAAAACTGTACATAAATTCTTTTATTAAAAGTGGAATATTTTGTTGTTTATATTAATTTATGGAATTACTATTAAATATATTTATATGTCTGTATATGTCTTTAGTTTATTTACAGTATATTGTTATATTTTTTTTTGTTTTATATGACATTAAAATAAATATTAAAACCCATCCTTTGGTCCCATTTAAAAACAAAACAAACGTATTTTTATATTTCTCTTATATGTTTTTTTACTTCTTGTATTTATATATTATTATTTTATCAAAAAAAAAACAATTATGACTGTAAACCATTTTTCATATTCACTTAAAACTAAACAAAATGTAAAATTCAAAAATATTTCCACACTGAGTTATACTTTTTTCCTGTTATTGCTTTGAAATTCTTAATTTTAATTGTTTTTTTATAACAATATTTTCATCTTTTATGTAAAATTATTTTCAATTTAATTTAATGACTTGAATAAATGTTTTTTAAAAAAATTCTGGCTTGCAGTAAAACGACTCGACAAATTCCCCAGAAGTTTCTAGCATTTTTTTCATTAAAATTATTTTGAAAAGTTACTGTGAAACCGATAGAAGGTGTATAAAAATGAATAAAAACCAGTAGGTGAGTGTCTTAAAAATAAATTAAACAATTTCTACAACAGGTCTTAAGAGCTAAATTTCTAATTCTCTCAAGATTAAATTAACAAAAATCATTAGAGAATAAAAATAACAAAAAGATTTTCTTTTATATAAAACATATTTTGATAATTTCTATATTTTGTGTTTTTTTTTTTAATTAGTAGTAGTTTATTTATTAAAAAATATTCTTTTGTGACGTATAATGCTTGTATTTGACGTAAAAACAAAAATTACTCGAAAAGTCGACATGCGGCAAACGATAAAAATTGGGGGTGGACTACAAATCCCTCTCCTTCTTGCGATTCACAAAACTCCAATGACCACTTCATACTCACTATCGCAGTGCGCGCTTGCACTTAGATATTTTTATTGTCGCGATTTTGCCGTAAAAACTTTCCAGTGCAAACTTCTGCCTATGGAAAACATTTCTAGTTACGTTTTAGTGAATTTTTATTAAAACCACGAATGGCATCGAGAAGTTGGCCTCTAGAATCGGCAGAGCCCACACTTTCAATAGAATTCGGGGCGCTGGTTTTCGTAATAACGGATCGGATAATTGGAGGTGGTGGTGGTGGCACCTGAGGACAATTGTTCAAAGTTACCGTTTTTATAGTTGGACTTGTCGAGCCATTAGTCGTAATGTTAGTTGTGGTCAATTTCAACTCCAATTTCGCACAGCTTTGCTTCTCCAGGGATCCTTTCGTTGGTGCCATCTCCGATTCATTGCTGGCGAGAATTTTCTCCTTTAATCCCGTTCGCCGAAGGATTTTTTGTGAAAATGGCGCCTCCATTTCTCCATGCTTGGGGCCAGTCTGACTAATTTGCAGAGTCGAAACAGACTTGAGACTCTCTCGCCTGTTCAAAATATTCTCATTTGTTGATGATTTCAGAATATTCTGACTGGAAGGCTTCGAGTTGCTTCTCTCAACTCGAATTGATGTCTGATTAGTTGTCACTGCCGTTTTCCAACCATTCTGATTGTGATTCTGATCCTCATTCACCTTGCCAGCCACTGGTGGCTCGACACTGGCTTCAGTCTTGACGGTGTTTTCGATGTTCTTGAAACCTTTGACGATTGGCACGAAATTCGAACGGTAAATCTTTGGCATGCGGCCCAACGTCATTGTCGTTGAAGATGTCTTCGGCTGCTCTACGGAATTAATGCTGATTACGCTTACTTCGGAGTTGGTCTGTTGAACATGAGTGACGGTTTCGGTTGGGGTATCCGTAGATAAGCTTTTCTTGAGTTCGACACTTCGGACCATTGGCAGAATCTTCACAGTTTCTGGTGGTGCTGCCGCCGAGTCAATGGATTTCAATCGCGGAAAACCTTCGAATTGCATTGAATTCCGATGGTGGCTCATTTGTTGTGAATTCCGTGGTGTTGTATTCGGCGAAGAGCCTCCAAATTTGTAATCGCTGTCGTTTTTGATTGCCACCTGGACTTTCGGTCGCTCGCTCCAGGTCGATAGATTTATGCTAGGTGGTCCTTGATATTTCCACTTGCGTTCTGGTCCTTCCTTCTTGTCCAGCTTCTCGAATGTAGTCACTTCCGTGCTTATAACTTTATTATTCTTTGGTAAATCGGGTTCGTCCTTTTTCATCTCCTCTCCCAATGCAGTCGACGATCGGCGCTCACTGTGAGTCGGATTCTCTGCACTCTCCCTGTGGCCGTTCACTTTTACTTCCGCATTCTGCGTAGGAGAAGTTTTCTGTTCCTCAACCCCCACCGTATTTAGGCTGCCACGACTTCCGATGCCTGAGCTGAGGATCGATTTCATCACGATGAGACTTTGAAGGCTCGGTGATTCGCCAATGCTGAGTTCACTCGACGACTTGCGGCGGTTAGTGTCGAGAAAACGTTCAGCCAAATTCGTTTTGTGCTCAACTTTGCTGGAATTCGATAGAGCTATGTAGGAAGAAGATCGTGACGTAATGGGATCCAAGGTGCCATTGCTATCCTCCTTACGCGTCGAATGGAACGAATCTGATCGCGAAATCGAGGCCGGACTACGGAACAATTGATTAGCAATGTTGTTACTCAACGTAATGCTGGATCGTTTGTTTGGTGAGTACTTTTTGAAGAGTTTCTCATCGTTGGCACTTTCTGCAGGTTCAGATTCCCTCGCAACCGATTTCATTTCTTCCACTTCGGAAGCGATCGCCATTTTCACTTCCTCGGGAGTTGATTTCGTCACGAGTTCAACAGGAGCAGAAGGTGAATTGAAATTGCAAATCTCTAGCTTAGAATACTTGGATTCACTGCTTTCAGAATTCACAGGAGATCCTGGACCGTTGCTTTCCGTTACGTACGACTGAATTTTAAAATTCTCCAAACCTGCCGGATGCACACTCACATTCTCGTCGTTCTGTTCGACTTTACTCCTAATCAACGTGTCCAATCCATTGCTATTTAAAACATTTTTCAACTCACTTACGACATCTGTTTTATTACTACCGAAGCTCTCCAGCGAATTCGGTGGACTTGGACTACTTTCACGCATGAAATCCTTGGCGATCGTTTCCTGATGACCATTCATTCCGCTTTCCAACGAACTGTTGACTGGTTCTGGCGAACTATTCACCATCTTCTCTCCGCTCAATGTTTCTAGCAGCGTCTGTCGACTGAATTTCGGTTCGTTTTTATCCAACCCAACCCGATAGCCATCTTCAATATCCGAAGTGATCACGTTCTCATGTTCGACCGTTGGAATTTTCGACATATCAGTGAATTGCTCGAAGCTATATGGCTTGTGATCGTTTATTTTTGGAGTGATTGGAATATCGGGACTCTTTGGCGGACTGTGGACAGTCGCAGCGATAACTGTTTTGGCATTGCCCCGTAATTGCGGTTCCGGGGAGTTGTCCGCAAATGTTGGTGGGGCTGGAATTGGATGACTCCATGCTGGTGACTCCGATCTAATTGAGTTAGTATCAGCGACGGAAACATTGCTTAATGGCGTTAACGATTCATTATCAGTGGTGGAAATAGACACTTCCAAAGTTTGATGGACTTCCTGGGTATTCTCAACAGGCTTTATAATGGTTTTGCCTAATTTTAAATTGTAAACCTTCATCTGTGTCTCCTCATCGGAACTGGTCTCCTCGGGTCGTGATTTTTTTAGCTTCATTTCAGGATTTTCTACCGCAGTCGTTGGCGATTCAATTGGGGAGGTGTTGGTGTTTTGAATTTCAGGCTTTTTGTTTATTTCCAAAGTCAAATCTGGTTTGGAGTCGACTCCATTTATCCTTAGTGTTTCGACGGGTGACTTTTTTACCGCCTCAGTAGATTCTGCTTTGCCATTGATTTGTGATTTCGATTCTACATGCGTTACTGGTTGTGGTGGTGGTGATGTTGATAGAGTGATCTCTGATGAGGATGGCGCAGTTTGGAAGCCACTTGGTGGGGGAACTTCCGCTAAAATGTCTGGTTTTATGGTTTCAATTTGTGGGAGCGCTTTTCCTTCGTGTGTTTTGACTTCTGATTGTGCTACAGATTTGGGTTGCTCTCGTTGAGCTAAAAATTTAAAAATTTATAATTAGAAAGATTTTTTATAAAATATTTGTAGAAAGTGGTCAAAAGTTATTTTATTAAGCAATGAGATTTTCGAAAGTTACAAATCAATTTTTCAATTATGAATTTTCTTTCTGAGATGGTCATTATTATCATTGTAGATGCTTGAAAATAACCACAAACATGGCCGAAACGTCAGTTAATAAATAACCTAAATATTGAAATTATTTTTATTGTATTCATAAAAAAATCGACCTTTTCATTGTGCCTAAAAAACATTTCCCAAACAATTCAGAGTCGATTGGAGCATTATTACAAAAATGTCTTTCTGTCAGTCTGTCCGTCTGTCAGTCTGTCAGTCTATCAGTCTATCAGTCTGTCAGTCTGTCTCAGTCTGTCTCAGTCTGTCTCAGTCTGTCTCAGTCTGTCTCAGTCTGTCTCAGTCTGTCTCAGTCTGTCTCAGTCTTTCTCAGTCTGTCTCAGTCTGTCTCAGTCTGTCTCAGTCTGTCTCAGTCTGTCTCAGTCTGTCTCAGTCTGTCTCAGTCTGTCTCAGTCTGTCTCAGTCTGTCAGTCTGTCAGTCTGTCAGTCTGTCAGTCTGTCTCAGTCTGTCTCAGTCTGTCTCAGTCTGTCTCAGTCTGTCTCAGTCTGTCTCAGTCTGTCTCAGTCTGTCTCAGTCTGTCTCAGTCTGTCAGTCTGTCAGTCTGTCAGTCTGTCAGTCTGTCAATCTGTCAGTCTGTCAGCCTGTCAGTCTGTCAGTCTGTCTCAGTCTGTCTCAGTCTGTCTCAGTCTGTCTCAGTCTGTCTCAGTCTGTCTCAGTCTGTCTCAGTCTGTCAGTCTGTCAGTCTGTCAGTCTGTCAGTCTGTCAATCTGTCAGTCTGTCAGCCTGTCAGTCTGTCTCAGTCTGTCTCAGTCTGTCCCAGTCTGTCTCAGTCTGTCTCAGTCTGTCTCAGTCTGTCTCAGTCTGTCTCAGTCTGTCTCAGTCTGTCTCAGTCTGTCTCAGTCTGTCTCAGTCTGTCTCAGTCTGTCTCAGTCTGTCTCAGTCTGTCTCAGTCTGTCTCAGTCTGTCTCAGTCTGTCTCAGTCTGTCAGTCTGTCAGTCTGTCAGTCTGTCAGTCTGTCAGCCTGTCAGTCTATCAGTCTGTCAGTCTGTCTCAGTCTGTCTCAGTCTGTCTCAGTCTGTCTCAGTCTGTCTCAGTCTGTCTCAGTCTGTCTCAGTCTGTCTCAGTCTGTCTCAGTCTGTCTCAGTCTGTCTCAGTCTGTCTCAGTCTGTCTCAGTCTGTCTCAGTCTGTCTCAGTCTGTCTCAGTCTGTCTCAGTCGGTCTCAGTCTGTCTCAGTCTGTCTCAGTCTGTCTCAGTCTGTCTCAGTCTGTCTCAGTCTGTCAGTCTGTCAGTCTGTCAGTCTGTCAGTCTGTCAATCTGTCAGTCTGTCAGCCTGTCAGCCTGTCAGTCTATCAGTCTGTCAGTCTGTCAGTCTGTCTCAGTCTGTCTCAGTCTGTCTCAGTCTGTCTCAGTCTGTCTCAGTCTGTCTCAGTCTGTCTCAGTCTGTCTCAGTCTGTCTCAGTCTGTCTCAGTCTGTCAGTCTGTAATCCTGTGTACATATAATAATAGAGCTACAGCCATGAAATTTTACAAACTACGATTTTCGTAAAACTCTCTGACAAAAAAATTCAAGTCGTTAGATCAACGCGTTCTCGTGTTATTTAAGATACGTAAAATGGACAGACCAACAGATTGACGGACCGACAGACTGATGCACGGACATCCTCATAATTTTACCTAAAACGCATTTCGTACAGATCAAAAAGTTTCTACCTGAACCCGTTCTCGAGTCGGTCTCCGGCATGAATACCTTCTATAGAAGAGGAAAGTAAAAAGAATGAAATTACTGACTTATTAAAGTAATTTCTAGGTCTCCAACTCGTAATTTTACACGTACTTGTAAAGCAAATACGCTAGTAAAGTATAAAAGAAAATTAAGGGTATTTTCAAATTCCTCATTTATACGTTCTTCATTCAGTTGAAAGAACAGAAACCAAATCAACATCACATGAAAAGAATTTCCGTTTTGTAAATGATGTCTTTAAACAAACCAACAGTTTTGATATCAAAAGATTATCTCAACAGATTCCACGAACAGCATAGAAAATGCGTCAACAAAAACTAAGCCTTATTAAGTGAGTCAAAGGGTTTAAAAAATAATAATACCAGCATCCTATCCTATCTGAAAACCTTTTTTTTTGTTAACATAACACATGAACACCTATGTATGAGCAAAATGACGAATCAACATCAAGATAAAAGATTGTATGGCTCCATTCTTATCACATGTGAGGCTACATACATAAAATTCCAAGATAAATAACACAACAGAATGTGGCGCAATAAACAGAACTGATTTTTATCTGCGAGTACATTACAAAGTTTACTTTAACTCGTTTTTTTTTAATTATTCCACTCAACGCAAACAACAGAATATGCCACCATTTAAAATTGCGTTTCTTTGTTGAAAAAAAAATATGCGTTATGAAAATAAGAATTTATATGGCACTTACTTTCATTTTCATCAATAACAGGTCCCGTGACTGCCGTAATTGTGCTCCTTGGCGATGCAATTGGAGGAAGTCCTCGTGGGGGCGCCGCAGGAGCTTTTTTCTTTGCTAAAATTATATAAATACGAAATTGGTATTAGATTTGCGTTTTGGAGTGAAATTTTCCTTTGTTAATTTAACAAAATTATTGTGTTGGCTGATACAGGATAAAAATTTTGTTAATTTAACAATTATTTTGTCCATATGATCAATTTTTAGTCTGGTTAAACTCTGTAAACGGTTGTGCAATATGAATTTTGTGTTGAAGAATGAAATTGGCCGAATAATGTGTCAGGTACAAATGGCGATTTAACGAAACAAAAATTTCAAACCGTGTAAAAAATGTGAACCGTGTAAAACGGGGGTAAAATTTAAAAAAACCAAACCGGGGCATGGGTGTAATGCAAAACGATGCTTTCTTCATGTCGTTTAAACGTCGAATTTCAATGTTCACTGTACTGAGCTACTGAACTCTATTTCATTGTTCACTTTATAGAATATGCCATGCGTTCAATAGAGTGATTGGTAGGTTCATTGGAACCTATCTTCACTGTACCGAGAGTCTACTATACAACGGATTTTTCCATCTTGTTTGAAGGAGTCTTTTAAATCCGATTTGTTTTGTTGATTTTTAAAACTAGAAATTACGAAAATTGAATATTTTTTACGTTTTTTTTTAAATTTGGAACTTTTTGGTCAAAATTAAACAAAATATTTATTTTTCTCAATGAAATCCTTTTTCAGCAAGTTATTTAAATCCGTTTTTGCCACCAGAAATTTATTTCCTCTTCATGTTTCCCAAATTCATACAAAAAATCCCTTCGTTTTTCATTTGTTTTCCCAAAAAATCCTCAAACCTACCTTGAAAGATTCGCTTCCGCGGTGTAGGCTCTGGCATCCCGGATGACGATCCATTGGCACTTAGATTGGACGCACTTCCACTAGAGTACATGCCCGACTTCTCCCCGTGACCGTTACCCAGGCCGTTTGAGTGCATTTCATAGTTCAGGACATGCATTGACATTGGCCGATCGCGAAGATTCACCTTCTCAAATCCATTGACTGGTGTTTTAGTTGGCGATTCATTCCCATTTTGATTCAGATATCCGTTACTGTGTGCGTACGACAATGATCCATTCTGGAAGTTGTTATTGTGGCTGCTGTTGTTGTTACCATTGCAATCGACCGAGATGTTGCTCTTGTGGAATTCGGCTGTTCTGAGGGTGCTCAATTCGGTGCAGTGCGTAAGATTTGGCGATGAAACATGAAACTCCTTGCGCGGCAGCGCCGGCTTATAGTCCAGGGAACTTTTATGTGTCGTGCCATTTGTCGTCGGATTGATCGCGTCCTTCTCAGGGATGGAATTTTGGCTGGGTGGCCGTGGAGCGACGCGTTTCTTCCTTGCTGGTGCCACGGGAGGTTGGAAGTTGTGATGATTGTTGTTGTTGTTGTGATGACTGAGAATATGCCCGTGATGTCCGTTTCTAGTGTGAATCTGTAGACCCATGGCTGATTGTGGCGGCAGCGAGACAACTGCTCCCCGATAGTTGCTGTTCATCCCGGTCGAATCGACTGAGTTTAGGGAATTCGTCGAACTGTAGGGACTCGCTGTCTTCAGTGTGTGCTTCGAATTTCGACTGCTCTGCTCCGATGAGGAGAGTGAATCCCGTCCCGCTGTGTGCCGTAATTTGATAATCTCATCAGCGTCGAAATTGTCGTATGCTTCGGATTTATGACACAATCGGATCTCGGTTAGGCCAACAGTTCCTATCGTTAGTTCGCTGCTAAAAACCTGACTATTGTCACCTGTAATGGAATAAAAAGAAAAATGAGAGAAAAATCAGTTATGAATTTTAAATTTTTAATATGTTTTTCTCCTACTTTATTTCGAGTCCAAGGAATTTCAAATTGGACATTTCCAATGCAAAAAACGTACAGAATTTACCGATTAACATTCAGTGGAAGGTAGAAAATCGGAAAACCTGATGTGCCTTCAAGTAGTTTTCTACTTTTACTGATGGTGCTTGGAGACTTTTGCTTTTCTTGTTGCATCAATGAAATCCAATTTGCTGGAAATCGAATCGTAATTTTGCAACATAGAAACTCATAAGTAGTGCACGTGAAAATAGAAATCGAACATTGATTTGCGAAATTCTATGAACTTGGAATCAAAGAGGATCCATCAACATATATTTATATATAACTGTGTTCGCCAGTTAGATAATAATAAATCAATATGGTCAATGGTCAACTCTGCGACTCAGCTATCAGCGTGTTATTAAACATGTTGAGGTCAGTTGACTTACCTGGATGTCGGAATTCATATTTCTCCGGGTCAAGTTGCTTGTTCTCGCAGACTAGTTGCAGTAGTTTTTCGAGTTTCGTTTTTGCTCCCAGCCGAGCCACGTAAAGCTGGTCACGTGGCAGTAGGACTGTTATCCGGAAGTTCTGCTCGAAGGGTGCATTGGTGACTATTGCTGGTAATTCACGGATCCTGCCCGGTTCTTGACTAGATATCAGTGTTGTGTCACTGCTTGGAGCTATCGATAGACTACTCAGGTTGGTTGTAGATTTCGATAGGTTTTGGCCTAAAGAGATACAGTTTTTATTTAATTGGTAAGAAGATTTTTTTTTAATTTGTTAATAAATTTTTGAAGTTTTGAGCAGTGATTGCAGTTTTAAAATATTTAAACTGGAAGTGCTTGTGGAATAGCAACATAATATTGAGTGATAGCAATTTATAATTATTTTCTCGGTGTATTTGCAGTTCTAATACGGAAAAAAACGAAGAAAAAAAATTCTCGGAAATATTTTTCCTACTCAGAGCAAGCCTTTAAAAATTCGAAAAAAATATTTACTGGACGGAAAAGGTTTCGAAAATATTTTTCCTACTCAGACCAAGCCTCTAAAAATTCGAAAAAAATATTTACCGGATGGAAAAGGCCTCGCAAATATTTTTCCTACTCTGGGCAAGCCTCTAAAAAATCGAAAAAAATATTTACCGGACGGAAAAGGTCTCGTAAATATTTTTCCTACTCAGAACAAGCCTCTAAAAATTCGAAAAAAATATTTACCGGACGGAAAAGGTCTGGGGAATATTTTTCCTACTCAGAACAAGCCTCTAAAAATTCGAAAAAAATATTTGCCGTATGGAAAAGGCTTCGAAAATATTTTTCCTACTCAGAGCAAGCCTCTAAAAATTCGAAAAAAATATTTGCCGGATGGAAAAGGTCTCGTAAATATTTTTCCTACTCAGAGCAAGCCTCTAAAAATTCGAAAAAAAATATTTACTGTATGAAAAAGGTCTCGCAAATATTTTTCCTACTCAGAACAAGCCTCTAAAAATTCGAAAAAAATATTTACGGTATGGAAAAGGCCTCGAAAATATTTTTCCTACTCAGAGCAAGCCTCTAAAAATTCGAAAAAAGTATTTACTGGATGAAAAAGGTCTCGTAAATATTTTTCCTACTCAGAACAAGCCTATAAAAATTCGAAAAAAATATTTACCGGACTGAAAAGGTCTCGGAAATATTTTTCCTACTCAGAACAAGCCTCTAAAAATTCGAAAAAAATATTTACCGGATGGAAAAGGCCTCGGAAATATTTTTCCTACTCAGAGCAAGCCTCTAAAAATTCGAAAAAAATATTTACTGGACGGAAAAGGTTTCGGAAATATTTTTATATTTACCGGATGGAAAAGGTCTCATAAATATTTTTCCTACTCAGAGCCAGCCTCTAAAAATTCGAAAAAAATATTTACCGGACGGAAAAGGTCTCGGAAATATTTTTCCTACTCAGAACAAGCCTCTAAAAATTCGAAAAAAATATTTACCGGATGGAAAAGGCCTCGAAAATATTTTTCCTACTCAGAGCAAGCCTCTAAAAATTCGAAAAAAATATTTGCCGGATGGAAAAGGCTTCGGAAATATTTTTCCTACTCAGAGCAAGCCTCTAAAAATTCGAAAAAAAATATTTACTGGATGAAAAAGGTCTCGGAAATATTTTTCCTACTCAGAACAAGCCTCTAAAAATTCGAAAAAAATATTTACCGGATGGAAAAGGCCTCGGAAATATTTTTCCTACTCAGAGCAAGCCTCTAAAAATTCGAAAAAAATATTTACCGGACGGAAAAGGTCTCGTAAATATTTTTCCTACTCAGAGCCAGCCTCTAAAAATTCGAAAAAAATATTTACCGGACGGAAAAGGTCTGGGGAATATTTTTCCTACTCAGAACAAGCCTCTAAAAATTCGAAAAAAATATTTACCGGACGGAAAAGGTCTCGTAAATATTTTTCCTACTCAGAGCCAGCCTCTAAAAATTCGAAAAAAATATTTACCGGACGGAAAAGGTCTGGGGAATATTTTTCCTACTCAGAACAAGCCTCTAAAAATTCGAAAAAAATATTTGCCGTATGGAAAAGGCCTCGAAAATATTTTTCCTACTCAGAGCAAGCCTCTAAAAATTCGAAAAAAATATTTGCCGGATGGAAAAGGCTTCGGAAATATTTTTTCTACTCAGAGCAAGCCTCTAAAAATTCGAAAAAAAAATATTTACTGGATGAAAAAGGTCTCGGAAATATTTTTCCTACTCAGAACAAGCCTCTAAAAATTCGAAAAAAATATTTACCGGATGGAAAAGGCCTCGGAAATATTTTTCCTACTCAGAGCAAGCCTCTAAAAATTCGAAAAAAATATTTACCGGATGGGAAAGGATTTTTTCCTTAGTTTTTTTTTTAGACAAAAGCTTTTTTTAATTTTTGTAAATTTTTTCGGGCATTTTGTATTTGATTCGTATGTTTAAAAATCCAAAGTACTTCTTTCTTTCGCCAGGCGTGTTTATACTTTGTAAATATATATTTTCTCCTTTGAGATATTCTACTGCAGTTTTGACTCCAGAATCGGATTTAGCGACACAAAATACTCTCGAATGAGATTTTTCCGAAAAATTTTAGAAAAAGGATAATCAAGTTATCCTAACAGGAGCTTCCGCTATCCTTACAGACGTCTTAACGCCAGAATCGGATTTAGCGACCCCAAAACCCCCAGATGATTTTTTTTTTCTGGAAAATAATAATGACGTTATGCTTACCGGACCTTTCGTTATCATTACAAGGACGAAGTTGTGAAAATATTGTATTGTCATCGTAGTTACGTACGTGTGCAAAATTTCAAGTTAATCGGATGAGTTGAAGTGGGCCAAGATTAGATTACAATATTTGGCCCAGACAGACAGATATGAAAGCAAGCTAAATAAATCCACACAAGAAAAAACATATTTTTTTAAAATCGAATACTTTTGTTTATAGAAAATGATAATCGATTAATGAAGAATTTTTCTTTCGAAGAATGTGAAGCAGCAAAATTGTTCTCAAGTGCAAGCAGACTAACCTTCAACATAAAATGCACATAAATCATAAAACCAAGACTCTGCAAGGCCTTGTTCTCGTAAACTTTACAAAATGCGTTGAAGAGGAAAAAAAATGCGATTTCAGGTTTCTTTCATTTGTAAATAAAAACAATTTGTAGACAAAAATCAAATAACAAAAGAATGTCAAAGAAAATTGTAAAAATAATAACAATAATTATATCAAACAAAAAGAGGAAAATAATATTTATCCATTTATTTACCATTTTTGTTTTTCTTCCCCAATAGTCGATTAAGTGTTGAAAAGCCATGCTTGACATTCATAATCAGCGCCAATATAGGTTTTTATTTGCTAATTCGACAAAATTTCGGATCGTTTTACTTCCTTCCTTCCGTTTTTTTTTCGAGGCAATGAATTCTTCAATGCTTTTTTATGATTGTCGTTAATTCTGTTGCCAAATGTGTTTATGATAAATTACCAAAGCGTCGCGTACTCTTCGTCGTCGTCGTCGTCGTCAAGAAGGTAACACACGATTGGGTACATTCACGAAGACGCATAAGTCTTGACCTAAAAAAATCAGAGAAGATTGAAAATTTTAATACACTTTATTGAGACGTTTATCTATATTTAATTATTTTAGGTTAAAATCCGTAATATTAAAAAAAATGATTCATTTTGTGAAAATTTCTAATCTGCGTCTACAACAAGTGGGTGAAATAATCTTAATTAAATTTAAGTAATCTTAACTAGATCAAGAGTGAAGCCTTTTTGGAAAAATTTCCCATGGAATATTTTTTTACTATTATCAGAAATTTATAGATTTTTACCAGTTCAAGTGTTTTAAAATATAATTTCATGATTTCATCAAAGTAATTAAAATAAACAAACTGCTTTATTAATTAATTACAAAAATCTACAGAAATCTTGTTCTCGAGTAGGTACTGCAATTTAATTTAATTAAAATGTTAACATGATATGTAAACTTTCTTATTTTCATCTTTTTGCTGTAAAATTTAATTAAAAAAAATAATTCGCACTTTCTTCATTAAAATATACAACATATTTGAGTTTGTCATGTGAAGACAATTAAAATGAAAATTTGTTTTAAAGAATTACAGTTTGGTAAATATATTTTGATTGATAATTTCGAATTTTTAATGGAGTCTTTTTTAATTTTTGTAGAAACAGCATGATTTCTTAATTAAGGTGCTGTTTAGACTTGCTACTTTATTCCGCAAATTTTATTCTTCGAGAAGAAATTTATGTTTACTTACGACTGTTTACACTACGACACAAAATTCAGAGACTTATTCCTGAAAGACTCGATTTTTTATACTTGTATGGTAAAACCAAAGGGTATATTAAATTTGCCTTACCGCTTGTAACGCCCATATCTCGTCATCACACACAAAAATGAATTACACCAGTGTGTTTAGAATGATAAAAATAATTAATTTCTGCATGTCCGTCCGTCTGTCTGTCTGTCCGTCCGTCTGTCTGTGGCGCGGATTGCGGGCGCACGGATTGAGCTAGAGGCTTGAATTTTTGCACAGATCCATTTTTCGTAAAATGCGAGGCTAAGTTCTTTAATGGGCAAAAATGGACCATTAGGGGGGGGGGGGGGGGGTACCACCCATACGAATTTTCTGAATATCTCAAAAACGGTGCATCTTATCAAAAAAGTGCAAGAACAAAAGTTATTTAGGATATAATTCTACATAAAACTCCCATACATCAAAATCCGATTAGAATAAATTTAAAAAAATCTTTTTGGAAAGTTTGACTCAAAGTGGAATTTTGGTACAACTGTTCGAATTTTGATACGAATATCACCATACGAGTTTTCAATAATTGCCAGATTGACAATTATAGCTTTTGTTATGTTTTTTTTTGCTTAGATAGAACTTACGAATGGGTTAACTGTCAAACAAGCTGTTATACTGCGCTCACTTTTTGACATTTATGATCAGTATACTCTGGCAAATCATCATGAATAGACTCACGCTTGAACAACGCTGCCAAATTATCCAAATTTACTTTGAAAATTAGTCGTATATTCGCGCCACTTATAAGCGACGTTTTTTTTAGCAAAATTTTGTTCAGCGATTGAAGCTCATTTTTGCAAAATTGCCACATATGGAGTGAGCCCAATCCACAAGAGACCCTACAGACTACATTATATCCAGAAAATTGCAGCGTTTGGTGCGGTTTACACGCTGGTGGCATCATCGGACCTTATTTCTTCAAAAATTAGGCCGGAGCTCGCGTTATGGTCAATGGAGATCAAAATGATTTTTTGTTTGAACATATGGATGACATTGATCCGGACGAGATGTGGTTTCAACAGGATGGCGCTACGTGCCATACGGCGACCGCAACCATCGACTTATTGAAATCAAAATTTGGCGATAACTTGATTTCGAGAAATGGAGCTGTCAATTGGCCTCCAAGGTCGTGAGATTTGACATCTCTCGTTTATTTCCTGTGGGGCTACGTGAAGTCACTGGTTAAAACCAGCAACAATTGACGCCTTGAAGGCCAACACTGTTTCTGTTATTCGTGACATACGGCCAGCAGTGCTCGAAAAAGTGGCCCAAAATTGGACGTCCAGAATGCGCTTTGTCAAAAACAGCCGCGGTGGCCATATGCCCGAAAGCATTTTCAAATGTTAATGCCATGTATTGATCTTTCGAATAAATAAAAATTTTTGATTAAAATTTAATTTTTTGTGTTACTTTTTAAAATTTGAAGTTGTATCGGGCTTTTAAAACACCCTTTACATACATTGTATGGTAAAGGGGAGAAGGGATGGTGCAATAGAATTAATAGGATCTGTTACCGTGTTTGTATGATGGATCTTTAAAGATTTCATATGTTTTGAATGAAGAAGCGTAGCTCACTTCTTAGTTATCAACATGGGGAAATTATTATTTATTCTATACAGCCGTCCTTTAATTAAACCATATGCAATCTTAAAAAAAAATAACCTCGTAATACTTGTACTAAATATCTAGTCTCATTTTAGTAATTTATGTTAAGAGAATTATTTTGTTATCACGTAATTTCCCCATCCAACCTGGAGAAAATTGGATTTTAGATTATTAGAAGAAACAATTTTCATAAGCAAAGTCCATTCAAAAATAATTTAAATCCAATTAGTAGGTATAATTAAGGTATAATTAAATGTCGACCATATTTGCTCAGTATCCGGATTGATAGCAAGCGTTAGCACAATCACCTGTGATGGTATTCCCCTCTCGTTCGAACTTGCCTTTAATTATAGTGATCGGAAGTCCATCATGGATTGATATGATTATCATTATTTTTACGGTTTAATTACACATTCAACCGTGCCTCGCAGTTTCTCGTCAATTTATCATTTGCATTTACGCATGGATCTGACTTTATGTAAGACCATTTTGAAAAATCGAGTAAATGTCCATTTATCAATTATGCTGCGCGGTAAGAAGAAACCAGCATAAAGATTGTTTTCAATTTTACGAGTATAAGCTAAGCAACATAGGTGAGTATTGGATATGTTGGAGCAGTTCTATGCCCTGATATAATTTATTCAGCAACATAAAAACGTGTTCGACACAGAAATTAACTTATCACAAAAAATTATGTGGAAAAGCAAACCAAATCCACTTGTGATGAAAAACCAGTGGGGTAAGGGGTGAACATGTAAATATGTGCAGGTTAACGAGTAATTAACAAGCTTTTTTTTAGGTTAGGCAGGCTCCTTCTACAGCAGTTTGCTGCTCCCTCATATTTAATTTTATTCACCTGCGTGCGCTGGTGATGATGAACGATTGCTGGCTGATGGTTACATAAATCGCCATAGGGTCAGTCGCCTTCCTTCGAGGCCTTCTCTAACAATTTCTATGCTATTTTAACCATCTTTAAACCAAAACTTCTGTGACTGCGTTCGCTACTAACCAAGAATTCAGTTCTCAAGTATGGGCACTTGTGTACACTTTTCTTATGTACCTGTGCTACTCCTTCGAGCACTTAGATTTCTTCAATTTAAATCCGAAGAGTTGATTTTTAATTCTTTAACTTGTGGGCCGAATATGAAAAAGGCGGTAACCGTCTTCTTTTTTTCAATCTTCCATTACTCTTCGTATTTGAATGAGTTCTTTGACGTTTGAAGCATTAGAATTTCCATTCTTGGATTTCAATGAGACCGTTTTGTTGTCTATGCTCGACGCTTTGTACAAAGTGCGAATGCGGCTAAAAAGTTTTATTTTAGAAACGTTTTTTTTGGGCTCGTTTCGAAACCAAACGTAACAAACAACCACAAAACAGCAACAGGTTGTTTACCTTTTTGGCCAGCAGATTTATTGGGCGGAATCGATTTATAAATAATTTCTCCAGTTTTACAATGAAAAGAAATTCTTTCATTGATCGGCAGGGCATTGAAAATCTTTAGCAAATTAATTTAGATTCGAGAGATTTTTCGGTTAGCATTTCTATGAAAAATTCAATTTGCATCACCAAAAATTTTGATTTTCTAAAGAAACTAAAGGTCTTTTGAAACTTAGAAACACTTATTATGTTGCAGTTTTTTCTTGTGATGTCAAGAAAAAATCAATTAAATTCATTTAACGAAGAACAATGCGTTTTTTTATGCATATATACATGGAAGAAATATTGTTTATGATGGCTTATGTATTTTGAAATATTTTATTAAAACACTAGCTTGCATACCCGTCGTTGCCGGGTTAAGTTTTTTCAAAATTTTTTTTTATGGTCTATGTTGGAGTTAAACTTCAGGCCAATCGGCGCGGTAGTTTCCCCGCGAAAGGGTAACATAGAGAAAGAGCTAAGTTTCGAGATCACTTTACCCCCTCCCCTTACTGCCCCCACCTCTCGGGCTTCTTTTTAATTGGTCTATGTTGGGGCTGGACCTTCGACAAACATCCATGCCAAATTTCAGGCCAATCGGTTCAGTAGTTTCCCTGCGAAAGAATAACATAGCGCAAAAACTAAGTTTCGAAATCACTTTACCCCCTCCCCTTACTCCCCCCATTCTTCGCGCTACTTTTCCGTATGCCTATGTTGGAACCAGAACTACCACAGACACTCATGCCAAATTTCAAGTCAATCGGTTCAGCCGTTTTTGCGTGAAAGAGGAACAGACAGACAGACAGACACCAACTCATTTTTATATATTAGTATGATAAGAAAAGCTACAATTGCCAGGGGCCAATCGTCAGATACTCTATATGAGGAGCGAGAATATGTTTATTTAAAAAAATCCATTTGTTCCATGAGGAACCTTTTCCATGAGGAGTAAGGAGAGGGGTAAGGAGAGGAGGAAGGAGAGGAAGGAGTGTTCCGATTGGATTTTGATGTATTGAACGGTTATGTAAAATCATATTCTGAACACATTTTACCTTAATAAATTTTTCAATACGACTCACCGTTTTCGAGAAAATAGAAAAGAAGTATTCAATTTGTATGGGGGAGAAGAGAAGGAAGAAGGAATGGTGCAACTGGATTTTGATGTATAAGTTAAGTAAAATTACATTTTAAATACATTTCATCTTTATAAATTTTTCGACACGATGCACAGTTTTCGAGAAAGCAAGAAAAAAGTATTTTACTTTTATGGGAGAGGGGAGAAGCAGTGGTCCGATTGGGTTTTGAGGTATGGATGAGTTATGTAAGGTTAGGTTAGGTTAAGAAGACCGCGCACGCCCAGGCGTGAGCCCAGCGCTACACTCGTGAACACCCTTTACAATTAAATAACTCCTAAAAGGAGTTGTAGTGAATTTTTGACTCCTTTTCGGAGTTCATTTAAAATTTAGGTCAAAACGGTGTTAAATTGAATATTTAGCTCCGTAAAATACAAATTTAAAAATAACTCCGCGCTACGGTGTTAAATTTTAAGCTATGTTTTCAGGCGGAGTTAATTCATCCCCGGATTTTTTCGAGAGTGTAGTGGAAAGAGTGTTGTAGCAAATATTTTTAACAAGTGAACTTTGAAAACGTTTTTGAAACGGAAAATGAAATCGAAAAATTAATAAACTTCAAATTCTCTGCGATTTGTAGGTTATGAAAACACAAATTGAGCTGTCACCGCGCGGCATCCGCACTACGTAATTGGGGTTTAGACAATGACTGCGGCTGTCACTATGCCGTTCTGAGCTAACCGCGCCGCGCCGATGCCGCACCGCTCCAATTGTGGGACAAGCTTTACCGTTTTCGAGAAAATTGCAAAAAAACTGTTTCGTTTGTAAGGGGGAGAGGAAATGGAATGGTCCAATTTTGCCCATTCAAGAACTTAGCCGAGCCATATATGAGAAACGTGACTATATAAAATTTCAAGTCTCTAGCTCAATCCTGTCGAAAGTTATGGTGTTCATGGACAGACAGACGGGCATGTCCGTTCATCTGTCCGTGAACACTTTGACTTTCGAAAATTTTGAGCTAGAGACTTGAATTTTTTTACAGATACGTTTCTCGTAAAAAGTTGTTGAATGGGAAAAATCGATTCCTACCCCATACAAATTAAATCCTTTTTTTTCAATTTTCTCGAAAACGGTGAGTCGTATTGAAAAAATTATAAAGGCAAAATATGTTTAAAATATGATTTTACATAAACTCTTTTATGCACCAAAATTAATACGGACCAAATCAAAATTCTTTAAATCAAAAATAAAAATTCGTTCTGTTCTTATATAGAGTATTTGACGATGGGCCCCTAGTAGCTTTTCTTATATTTTTTTTTTCTCAAATGCAAACTTTGGGTTTTCGAGGTTAGAATTGAATTCTTAATCGTTGAGTAAACAAAAGGACATTGAAAATCACTTGAATGAGTAATGAAACCATTGCTCATATAATCATCAATTTATATCTATTAATACAAGTTGTCACGTTTTACGATAATTACAAATGAAATGACATTCAACTTAGAACATTGAATTGGAATTTTTAAAAAATATAAATAATCGTTATATGATATCCGTTTATTGCTGCAACTATCGTTAAAAACCAAGAAAATCAACCAAATATGAATAAAACTGACTAAAAGTCATAGCTTAACTCATCGGTGACTTAATCGAGGATTGAAATTTAATTAGACATTCATATCGTGAAACATTTGCTGGTAATTCAAATTTATATTCAAAAGTGTCACTGATTGAGTTAACTTAAAAATTTATATTCACATATGATTGATGGAATGATGTTTCAATGAAACATATTGTAAAAATGCCTACAACCACGTTAAACCAAAAAATTTTCGCAAAACTTGGCGATTCGCTGTAATTTTACCACAATTTTCTGTGTTTTTTAATGTGTAATTTTACCGGATTTTATACTAAAATTTTCGGTTTTGAAAACTCGAGATGAAAATAGTTCGCATTTTTTTGATTTACTGTGACGCTTGGAATATGTACTGTACAGTCCTATTTTTTATACTCAAATGAAAAATACGTTCTCAGTAAACTTAATTCTTCCGAAAAAGAATCTACAACTAACAGAATTAGGTACGACATACACACTGTCGAACTCTCAGCCTCCAAGGCTTCAACCCCCCTGACCACCCCCCCCCCCCCCCCCCCCCCCCGCCCTACGTCCCAAAGTGAAACTGGGCCATCTTAATTGAGGTTTCGTAACAATTTTCTTCCCTGCTTCGCACCCACAGTTTTACATGGATTCCGAACCATGATTGAATTACAACATTTGTAAGGTTTTTACGCTGCAACACATCAACAGCAGAGGTCGTGATAGCAATCTAGCGGTCACTAATTCGAGTTAGCGAGTTCAACTTTTTTTTTTTTTTTTTGAATTCGCCCGCTAATTCGATTAAGCGGTTGCTAATAATTTCGTGAAACCCGCTACTAGTCTTTTAATCAAAATCTCATAAAAATGACAAAAACTTAAAAAGGATATAAAAAATTCAAAATTTTAAAACATTCCATTGATATAATTTTATCTAAGGTCGAACAGAGCTGAAGGTGTAAGAAACCCAGAAAAATTCCATACAAAACTTAACTTTTTTTTGCCCGTATAAACAGACTTGTAAAATAAATAAAAATTTCTTGTATATTTTGTCGATCAACTGAATCAACACAGATATTTAAACATACGATTATATACAGATATTTAAACATACGATTATATGGTTTTGAAACAAGAGCAGGCAGAAATAGCGCAGGTACACTCTCGAAAAAATCCGGGGATGAATTAACTCCGCCTGAAAACATAGCTTAAAATTTAACACCGTAGCGCGGAGTTATTTTTAAATTTGTATTTTACGGAGCTAAATATTCAATTTAACACCGTTTTGACCTAAATTTTAAATGAACTCCGAAAAGGAGTCAAAAATTCACTACAACTCCTTTTAGGAGTTATTTAATTGTAAAGGGTGTTCACGTTTAGAAGAGGCTTGCCAATTGGCTTCAACAGCCTATTGGGAAGGCAAATGGTTTACAATTCGAGAGGTCCCGTGTTCGAGTCCCGGCAGAGACATGTAAGAAAAGTTTTTAACGAGTAATATTAACTTTGGAAACACGAAAAAAAAACTCAAAACATATCAAATGCTTGCAAAAAAAAGAGAATTTGTGAGGTTTTTTTTCTTGGTAATAAATTGGTTTAACACCGAAAAATTGTTAAAAATTAACACCCATAAGGAATTGTTGTGAACTCCTAGCCCGGTGCTCGATTTTCTCCAATAGGTGATGGACTCCCTCAAACTCCCTTTCGGTGCGTAATCGACTCCATTTTTTCGAGAGTGTATGGCGAATTTTTGCAAAAATATTTACTATATTTTTAGAGCGAAATCTCATAAAATACCTCGTTCTAAATGTTTTAAAAGGTAAAATACCTCGTTTTAAATGTAAAATGACTGATTTTTTTCTTTTAAAATATTGCAATATAATTCATTTGCTCCGTTCTTACACTCTCGAAAAAATGGAGTCGATTACGCACCGAAAGGGAGTTTGAGGGAGTCCATCACCTATTGGAGAAAATCGAGCACCGGGCTAGGGAGTTCACAACAATTCCTTATGGGTGTGAATTTTTAACAATTTTTCGGTGTTAAACCAACTTATTAGATGGCAAAAAAAACCTCGCAAATTCTCTTTTTTTTGCAAGCATTTGAGATGTTTTGAGTTTTTTTTTCGTGTTTCCAAAGTTAATAATTACTTGTTAAAAACTTTTCTTGCATGTCTCTGCCGGGACTTGAACACGGGACCTCTCGAATTGTAAACCATTTGCCTTCCCAATAGGCTGTTGAAGCCAATTGGCAAGCCTCTTCTAAACGTGAACACCCTTTGCAATTAAATAAAGGCTTAAGGCTTAACTATAATCGACATAAGAACGCATATGTAGCTGCATATGTCATTTCCAGAATAAGAAAGTCAGTGTTATTACCCACAATAGACATATGTCAAGAGTGTTGCCACTTTCAAACCTTCGTTAAACATTCGTTAAGCATGAATAATTCGATAGAAATGGAACTGGCATATGTAAATAGTGAACATAACCTAAAATTTTTCCAAAAAGGGACTCAAGCAGGACAACAGATAGTCAAAGACATTTGTGGTCATTCTCGTGTGAATAAAAAATTGATCCGGATCAAGCCTTTTTACTTTTAAGAAGGTGACTACGTAGTATCCGTGCGTTTTCCTGTCGCGATTGATTTCTCGTACATAACATGAACGCTTCTTTCTGCCGTATTCATCCAGTTCATCTTTCAGGTCACTTAATTCTTTTAAGCACTTCACAATTTCAAATATTTCTTTAATTTTTTTCAATTCACTCATTTTTTCCTTCAACTTTGTCAATTACTATCGAGAAAAATTTGACTTTACTTATGTCAGTCTATGCCTATTATGGTTAGCTTTTATGTTGACAGCTATGCATGTCAACATTCGTTGGGAATTTGACATTTACATATGCGTTCTTATGTCGATTATAGTTAAAGCCTTTAACTATAATCGACATAAGAACGCATATGTAAATGTCAAATTCCCAACGAATGTTGACATGCATAGCTGTCAACATAAAAGCTAACCATAATAGGCATAGACTGACATAAGTAAAGTTAAATTTTTCTCAATAGTAATTGACAAAGTTGAAGGAAAAAATGAGTGAATTGAAAAAAATTAAAGAAATATTTGAAATTGTGAAGTGCTTAAAAGAATTAAGTGACCTGAAAGATGAACTGGATGAATACGGCAGAAAGAAGCGTTCATGTTATGTACGAGAAATCAATCGTGACAGGAAAACGCACGGATACTACGTAGTCACCTTCTTAAAAATAAAAAGGCTTGATCCGGATCAATTTTTTATTCATAAGAGAATGACCACAAATGTCTTTGACTATCTGTTGTCCTGCTTGAGTCCCTTTTTGGAAAAATTTTAGGTTATGTTCACTATTTACATATGCCAGTTCCATTTCTATCGAATTATTCATGCTTAACGAATGTTTAACGAAGGTTTGAAAGTGGCAACACTCTTGACATATGTCTATTGTGGGTATTAACACTGACTTTCTTATTCTGGAAATGACATATGCAGCTACATATGCGTTATTATGTCGATTATAGTTAAGCCTTTAGCTCCTAAAAGGAGTTGTAGTGAATTTTTGACTCCTTTTCGGAGTTCATTTAAAATTTAGGTTAAAACGGTGTTAAATTGAAAATTTAGCTCCGTAAAAGAAAAATGTAAAAATAACTCCGCGCTACGGTGTTAAACTTTTAGCCATGATTTCAGGCGGAGTTAATTCGTCCCCGGATTTTTTCGAGAGTGTACCGTTTACTTTCCATACATTTTACAGAGCTTTGTGACTCAGATAAAACCTGGATAAAATTAATTTTATACTAAATTGCACATCTTTCGTTGCCTGATGGTTAAAGTTTTTTTTTGCATAAGTTTTAGAAATAGGTACCCCATAAAAAAACCAGAAATTTGAGGGAAATTCTTTCAGCATTTTGCGTTTCCAATTGTGAGACATCAGATTTGTGATCTTCGACCTCGAAACCCTTCAAGAGAGATTCTTCAGCCTTCTAATGGCCAGGCTTGATTTTAAAATCAATGTGTTAGAAAACGAAGCTTCCTAACCACCCTCGTTTACTCCTTTAGAGCCGGTTCACATTGGTTGAAATAGTCCGCCTAATTCTGACAGAAACTGGTAACATTAGGGCAAGGTGAGGAAGTGGGGCTCAGTCCCAGTTCCTCACCTTGCCCTAATGTTGCCAGTTTCTGTCAGAATTAGGCGGACTATTTCAACCAATGTGAACAGGCTCTTAGAGATGGAATTTCGCAAAATCTCGCCTTAGTGCGTGCCTATATGTTATGGGGGGAACATCCTGTGGAAACTTCAGGTGTCGAGTTGCAAGGGATTGGGCTGGGCGCTGATTTTGTCAGTGAAATAAGGCTAAAATTCGCTTGACAGTAGTCAAAAACCACCATTTTGCGGTCATGCATTTGATATGATCATTTTTACTTTCTTATAGATAGTATAATAAAGTATTGTATTCATATAAATGTCGACTTTTTAATTTTTGCATAAAAAACATTTCCCGAGCACTCCTGAGTTGATTGGAGCATTATTAAATGTCTTTCTGTCTGTCAGTCTGTGTACAAGATTTCTCAAAAACTACTTGAGCTGGAGCCATGAAATTTTACATGCAAATTTGGTCCTGGAATGGGACGATCCTGTCAGCTTATGGTGGAAATCCATTAACCGGAAGTAACCAAAATGTCAGCTTTTTAACAATCGCAGTTTTTTTGCTGTTTGCCTTGAAACTACGCGTTTTTTAGTAGTCTTATGTATGACAAAAGTTGAAGTCAGTAAAATTTCCTATACTGTAAAAAAAACAGTTTTTTGGGCATATTTCGAAAAATAACGGGTTTTTGGTGGTTTAATATAAGAAAGTCATGTACGGTATATCTCGATATACGTTTAAGATATCGAGTTTTGGTAAAAAACATAACAAAAGCTATAATTGCCTATCTGGCAATTATTGAAAACCCGTATGGTGATTTAAGTGAATGGCGAACAGTTTTATCAAAATTCCCCTATGAAGTCAAACTTTCCAATAAGATTCTTTAAAATTTATTCCAATTGGATTTTGATGTATAGGAGTTTTATGTAGAATTATATCCTAAATAACTTTTGTTCTTGCACTTTTTTGATAAGATGCACCGTTTTTGAGGTATTCGCAAAAAACGCAAAATTTCAAGTCTCTAGCTCAATCCGTGCGACTGCAATCCGCGCCACAGACGGACGGACAGACAGACAGACGGACAGACAGACAGACAGACAGACGGACAGACAGACAGACGGACAGACAGACGGACGGACATGCAGAAATTAATTATTTTTATCATTCTAAACACACTGGTGTAATTCATTTTTGTGTGTGATGGCGGGAATTTGGCGTTACAAACGGTAAAGCAAAGTTAATATACCCTTTGGTTTCACCATACGGGTATAAACAGCAGTGTAGGAAATTTTGTATAAGAAAGTCATGTACTGGTCACACCAGATATTTATTTTACAGGTTTTTGGAATTGCATTTTCGGACAATGTGTGCAATTAAGAACAGTTTAAGAAGGTTTCATTAAGAAATCGTTACGAAGTTACAAAATTTCATGAAAATGTTGTGATTTTCACTTCTGTTGGGAAATTCAAGTAAATTTAGGAAGTTTAGTGCCACTGATTTACCACCGAATGCCTCAAAAGTGTTTCCATTTATTTTTGTAATTTAAAAAAAAGTGAAATTTATGGGACGTAATGTCTTTTGTATGCGAAAAACTTTCATTTAGATTTGCTTGAATGGTTGGCAAATTTACGCTTTTTACTCATTAAGATATCGCATAAGTGAAAAATTTAAAATAAAATTATGAAAATTGCATTTTGCATTGAGAGTAAAATCACAGAAAATGGACAGAAATTTTTATAACTAAATGAAAACCAGAACTAATTTAATACGAAAATTGAGCTGGGCACCAATCATGTATTCCGACGCGTCTCTGTCTTTCGACTTCGACGCAGCTTTTAACTCTTGACTTCGCCATATCAGCAGCTTCAAATTTCCTGGAGTTACCGTCAGAATCACGCTTCGATTCATAGTGACGATTCCGCGAAATTTCAAGCTGCATATATGGCGAAGTCAAGATTTAAAAGCTGCGTCGAAGTCGAAAGACAGAGACGCGTCGGAATACATGATTGGTGCCCTGATTTCACACCAAATTTAAATGTTTTTATATACTCGTATAACGCCACATACTCATAAAGTGATAATTTACGTGTGAACAACACCTGAGTTAATTGGATCGCTAAAAATTAGTCACTAATTAAATATTTATCTAAATGTCTAACTACTTAGATTAATAACATTTACTTAGCTATATGGTAGAAATTTAATTGCGTTCTAGCGAATTTCAACCCATTTTATTTTCACTGACGCTCATCATCGTTATGTTTACATAAAATATAATTATTTATCGATTAAAGTAGCTTCAACTACAGGTTCTCCGTCAGGTGAAAAATACAATAAAAATCCATAATTTCAAAAAAACGATACGCGAATCGAGCTGGTTTTGACGTCTTATGAGTAGATGCGAAACGGGTTATTCAAGGACGTTATCATGTTTCTTATCTTATCGAAAAAGCTTCAGCGTCTTACGACGACTAAGTACCTAACGTTTACTGTCGGCGGAGGTAATTTTGAAAGCATTGAAAAAGTAAGAAAAAATAACAATAGAGCCTCAAAAGTATGAAAAATTGAAAGAAAAGCGACTTGAAGACGTGAGATGTGATGTTAATAATACTAATAAAACTTCAACATTCTTATCAAGTTCAATTATCTTGGCTTTTTTTTTCCTAGCGATAAAAATTTCTTTTACAAGCAATTACGAGACTGTGTTGGTTGTTTTAATGTTTTTCTTAAAAACATATGCGAAGTTTACAATTTTTGTACCTGGCAAAATAGTGAAACAGCCATAATACCAAAATTTCCATTATCGAATTTATGTATCAGTACTTTGGTGGAATTTAAACAACATATTATGACGCGATAAAATTGTGTATTGTGGCTGTGAAAAGCGATGAAAAGCGATGAAAAGGGGTAAAAGAGGGTAAAATTATGGCATAAATAACTTAAAATTCCAATTTGATGATTAGATATTGCCCTGAAGCCAATCATTTCTTTTTCTGTAATATTTACTTCGAATTCCTTAAAGATTGATTTTTACTTTTTTATACGTAGTATAATTGAGTATTGTTGTCATAAAAATTTTGACCTCTTGATTTTGCCCAAAAACACTTATTGAGCATTCCCGAGTCAATTGGAGTCATATTACAAAGATGTCTTTCTGTCTGTCAGTCTGTTACTCTGTTGGTCTTCTACTACATATCTACTAGAGCTAGAGCCATTAAATTTTGCAAGGATGTTTGGTCCTGGAGTAAGCCACTAAGCCATTACCTTAACCGAAATGGCAGCTTTTTTAAAAGTCCGTTTGTAACGCATCGAACCAATCATGGGACACAAAAATGAACTACCCAAGGTGTTAGGGATGACAAAAGATTTTAATTTCCGCATGTCCGTCCGTCCGTCCGTCCGTCTGTCTGTCTGTCCGTCTGTCTGTCCGTCTGTCTGTCCGTCTGTCTGTCCGTCCGTCTGACTGTCCGTTTGTCTGTCCATTTGTCTGACCATCTGTCTGTCCCTCTGCTCGTAAACATCATAATTTTCGAAAGAATTGAGCTAGAGACTTGAAATTTTATACAGTTGCGTTTCGCGCTCAGCAAAGTTCTTGAAGGGGCCAAATTGGACAATTTCTTCCCCCGTCCCCATACAAACGAAACAGTTTTTTTGCAATTTTCTCGAAAACGGTGAGGCATGTGGAAAAATAACGTATCTATATATCAAAATCCAGTTGTACCACTCCTTCTACCCTCCTCCATACAAATTGAATACTATTTTTTTATTTTCTCGAAAATGATGAGTCGTATTGGAAAATTTATAGAGGCAAAATCTGTTCAGAATATGATTTTACATAACCGTTCAATACATCAAAATCCAATCAAACCACTCCTTTCCCCCTCTCCTATACAATTTTTGGAAATAAACATTTTGTCTGTCATCATATAGAGTATTTGACGATTGGCCCTTGGCAATTGTAGCTTTTCTTATGTTCTAATCACAATAGCCGTAAACCACAGCAACGCAGTTTCACACTGTTTTCGAAAAACTTGAAGAAAAGGATAGTTACATTGTCCCACAGAAATATATCCCATAGAATGCGCCTTACTTGAAAAGCCCGTATAAAGAAATGGGCCAAAAACACTAATGCTTTCTCTATTTTCATAAGTCTAAAATTTATTTGCATACCATAGTGAAATGAATCCAGAATTGCCAACTTTGCTTTTATCAAGTTTCAAATTAAAAATGAATTTTAGCTTTTAAGTGAACTACAAACATTCTATATTCCAAAACGGAGCATGATATATTTATCTCCTTTCCCCATAATAATATTTTGACATTTCAGTGGCCCATTTGAGATAGCAAAACACGATATCTATTCTAATTCCGATATCTGTGCATTGTCCTTACAGGAGCTTCCCCCGTCCTTACAGACCTCTTGATGTCAGAATTGGATTCAGCAATCCCAAAAACCCGCCAATAAGGATAGTCACGAAAATATTGTATTGTCACATGAAATACGTAAGGTGGCAAAAACTTCATTTTCCTACACGGTAAAAAATCTTTTAAAAGCGGTAAAGTAACTAAGAGACATTCAATGTGTTCGTCCGATGACATTTAATTTTCAGGATCAAAATTTGACGTTTCTTATTTTCTTATTAATCCTTTGTTGACAGTCGGTACTTTTAAGTGCCACCAACTTTAAATCCTTATTTTTTTGCCAATAGTATCAACATGCTTATCCAATAGTATATTTCTAAATACCACAGGCGTAAATACCACCCCTCCATAAAATTAGTTCATGTCTTTTTTTTAAATGCTTTTTGGAACCATTTTCAGCGAAAAAAAAGTCATGGTTATTGATTTATTGTTGTTCACTTCCTGGTCCACAAAGGGTTAAATGTGTTTAATTCCCCATGGTTTCAATTAAAATTAATTTCATTGTATTCAATCGTACATGAATTGAGAGAAACAAAAATTTTCCAAATGGCCAAAACGATAAAATCTAGCGAAGTTTTTTCTTAAATAAGAATCGCCCTTATTGCGAGATAAGTAATCTTCAAATTCTTGCGAAAACCTAAAAAAATGTTGAAAGTTAACAGGCCCATCTACCGTGCAATGTGTTCTTGAGTTTTTCTATAGGTACTAATATTTGATTAAAAATTTGTATTTAAGTATACCACAATTAAACTTACTCTTCTTACTCGTATGAATTCTGGGAAATTACATAATATATTTAATTGCAGGTCATAAAATGAAAACAACAAAAACACCGATTTGACGATGTAACGAGCCAAAAAGTGCAATCATAAACACAGATGGTTATAGAGGAAATCATTTCACTACTTTATCTTATTTATTACTGCGAATATGATTTAATAAGTATTTTCTTTATATCATCAATTAATTTTCTACCATCACAGTAAGGAGACAAATAGAGAAAAACATTCACGCGAACTGACATTAAATATAATTAAAGTAATTGCCTCTTGAGTAAATTATTTTACATCATATCAGATGCCGCAAAGGGTTTTCTTGCCTTAAGAAAGCAAGGAAAAAAATATGGCTAATAGGTCTGGTTAAAAAATTAGGCAGAATATTGAATTTAATTTGATATATGTGTGCCATATTTGCTTATAATAAACGTTTTTTTAAATTATTCACGTTTTTCAGTTCAAATATAATCTTCTACTATTTTGCAAATCAAATTGGCCTTCTTACAGATCAAATTCATCATTTTACAAGTCAAATTCATCATTTTACTAATCAGATTCGTCTAGAAATTTTTTAGCGATTTTTCTTAGTGATCAATTTATAAATTTTCCTTGAACGGGTTAAATTAAAATATTAATTTAACAGAATATTTAAATATATTATTTTTTTGTAAATCTTTACAAAAATCGAATTTATCACATTAGGGTAAACTGCTAAATTTTTTTAGAGGTTTTGATTTGTAAAATCAGGAATTCAATCTGTAAAAATCCTAAGAGGTCGTCCATAAATACGTCACACTTTCAGTGGGGAGAGGAGGTCTGGGGTAGTGTGACGGCGGCACTAAACTCCATCCAAAAAATCACAAAAAAGCAAGACGGAGAGTGGGGGCGGAGTGGGGTTTCGAAAGCCCGAAAATTACCGTGACGTATTTTATGGACAGCCCCTAAGAAATCATTCGATATCAGTCTAATTCTATTAGATGCGGTCCCGTTATTTTTTCATTGTCCTAATAAAAAAGGCGATTTATCAATTTTTTAGCAATTCACCCGCCTTTTAATTTCATTAATTTTCGGCATCATGGCTAAAATATTTGTATCAGCTGAACACGTTGGTGGACGTGAACGTGCCGTCGCTGAACATAAAGTGGTTAATCTGATACAAAATATATTTTTTTACAGTCGTAAAATTCGCGTTTGAACTAAAAACTATTTTTGAATTTACTCTGCTATAGTAGGAAAGTTTTGTATTCATGATGGAGACCGCCTCGAGAATGGGGGCAGATAGAAACTTTCTGATCAGTACAAAATTATTAGGAAGTCCTTGTCTGTCCGTCTGTCCGTTGTACATATCTTAAATAACTCGAGAACGCGTTGAGCTAGCGACTTGACATTTTTTGTAAATCGGTCTCATGAAAATTTTAGTTTTCACACTTTGTTATGTAAACTATAAATATAATGAAGCGTTTCTACATTTTGGAAAGGTAACATTTGCTATAACGGGTACTTCCCAAAAAAAACTTCCCAAAAAAACTTTCCAAAAAAAAAAAAATACAGAAAAAATACAGGGAGAAAATGAATTTAACAAAATTTTAGGGACATAAAATTTTCTGTTTTCTGCTTTAACGGTTTTTACGTATCCCTAATGGTTCTAATAATATTTGAAAAAAAAAAATAGTTTTTTGAAAATCTCTCGAAAACTATGTAATTTTATGAGAAAATACATATTCTCAAATTTATAGGAAACAAACTCTTCCACATTTTTTCTTTAACGTATCTCTAACGGTTCTCGAGATCTTTGAAAAAAAGCATTATTTTTTAGATATATTTTTTCCGAAACTAAATATTACAGGGGAAAGTTTTGTCTTGATTCCAACTGATATTTTTTTTATAACAGTGAAGAAGCATTGTGACGAACCGACAATATTTTTTTTTACTTTAATTGCACTACAACAGTACCCTTGAATAATTTCGAACATATAAAGCCGAATGTTTTGATTGGCACTTTTGAAAATCGCAGCTTTTACCTTACAAGCACAATAATTGACAGCAAGAACCTTGAGATCAATCAAAATTGAAGACTCAATTTTATAAAAATCAAGAAAATTAAATATTTATTGTAATTCCCACAACATTTTTAAGGTGGCTATTAATGTTTTTTTTTAGATATTAAAGATACCAATTAAATCATTACTCAATACCACTCAATGAAAAACAACTGCAATAAGTGTACACCTGGAAAACACCCAACCAGCAGAGTTAGGCCGAAAGGTGTTGTTTACTCGTACTACGCTCTTAATTCATCACATATTTTCGTTTCTCCATTTCAATTATATTGTCATTTGTCCTTCTAAAGGTCACCACAATTGCAACTATATTAGTCTAACAATTAATAGTATTTTTCTACCTGTACACTATTTCACTTGTACACTGAGAGAAATGAACATTTTAAAATTAAACAATTTCCACCCTAGATCTAAAAATCTAGTTACTTGTTTGATTTAAAAAGAAATATCCTAGAATCAGCAGAAAATTTTATTATTTAGTAACACATGATTTTAAATTAAAAAGCTTGTTTTTAGATTTAAAAACCCCAAAATGTTTAAATTTAAAATTGCCCCTACTAGAATTAAAAAACCAAAATGTTTAAATTTAAAATCTTTCTTTTTGATTCAAAAATGACCTTTTTAAATTTAAACAAGTGAATTTTAAAATTTAAATGCATTCTTTCAAGCGAGATAGAAACCATTCATGTTTAGACTCGCTTCGTTATTTTACTTCGGTGGCCGTATGCGTTGGCGAGTGGACTTCAAACCTTCAAACCTAGGGATCTCGGGTTCGAATCGCGGTAATGAGCAGGAGTTTTTCAACATTTAATTAATACGTAAGAAAATATTTATAATTTATAAATACTGTAAAAAGTAAAAAATGCAATTGGGAAATTGGTAAAACTCTACTATTACTATCGTAAAACCATGAAAAATGAAGATTATATTTTTTCCCCTCAGTGAAGCTTTTTAAATTCAAAAAGGTTTTCTTTTAAAATTAGTGTAAATCTTTTAGAATTAAAAATCTCGTCTTTTAAATTTAAAGAAATAAACACTAGATTTTAAAAGGGCTATCACTAGAATTAAAAAGAATGTGGTTTTTATTTTTAGTATGAACTTGTTTAGCTCGTACGCAAACAACAAATTATTAAAATCTAGAGCATTTCTTTTTGATTTTAGTATATTTTTCTCTGAGTGTAAGCTGTTGTCTACCTTCACCTGTCTGCCTACTGACAATCTTTTCACATTCCAAACGTTAACTATCAGGAAAGATGCTGCCGTTCTATTAGTTTCCGAACTTCTGCATGCACATTTTTAACTAATGCCGGTGTATTTTACTAAATCACATCATGAAATTCAATTCCGATCCGACCGTTTAGGTGAACAACAGCGGGCTATACATGAATCACCACCACACTTGATGCCTACCTGTTTCTATATGCGAATGACTAACACCCAACATTAGCAATCGATCCGACGACTACTTTACTTAACATTAATCTTGCGGGTATTCCACCTGAGAATGGAGACTCTTGTATATGGTATGGGGTTTCCTCAGGCGTTGCCCACCTGTGCTGGGCTACCAACAAATTTTCGTTAAGGTAACCAAAAAGGTTGGTTGTGATTACAATTGCACCACCAGCGAATTATTGATTAATTATGCGCGATTCACCATAGAAGTGATTTCTGATTTCTTCTGATTACAAATTTACGATTACAGGTGGACGGAATTTAATTACGACGTATTGAAAATTGAAAATTAAGAATTTTTACGTTTTTGGAATTATTCAATCGTATCGAAGAAATTTGAAATTTTAGACACGTTATATCACTATCATGGAGACCGCGAAATCAACCGCGAACCTAAGCCCATCTAATACCTCCGTGGTCACCACTGGCGAGAAATCTAAAATACCTGTGCTGAGGTGTAAAAATTTCAAATTTCAGATAATAAGCTATCAACAATAGGAATCGTATTGCCCACAAAGAAGAGGGTGTTCAGTTCATGTGGATTCATAAATTAATTAATAGACCCAGTCAATCGTTTCTCAATTGAATGGAATTTCTGCAATATTTGCATAACTCGAATCGGTGTTGGTAATTCAGTAAGACGTTTAGCGGTCTATCTATAACATGAAATGCGACTATAACTCATTTTTTATAGTTTCTCAATTTTTTTTCTACTTCTATTAATAACTTATTTTGTCCGTCTTGAAAAAATTGATAGAGGAACGAGATTTGGTAAAAATATTATGATTTTGGTAATATAAAGTGAATCAGGGGAAAATTTGCGATGGACGAGAAATACCTGTTCGGAAAAAAACTATTCAGTACTTTTACTTTGTTTTCCTCATCGAAGATATTGTGATTGCAAAATTCTTTAATTAATGAGTCATGCAAAATTACCGTGTGGAATTTTTAATACAAAAACTATTTGTAATTGGTTTTAATAGTTGTAATGTAATTGGCTGCACTTTCGAAGAATGTTACTAAATATGTACCAATATTTATTATAAAAAAACTTACATTTTCTTTATAATTTTTAAGTCCGTATTCTGAATAGATGAATGAACAGATAAGTGAACAGAAATGACAAAAATCAAATCGATATTGGACCCTATTCTCACTCACTCATCACAGTATCTCCCGAACCACTAAACCGATTGGCATGAAATTTTGCTCACAGAATCATCTTACCTCATAGATTTTAGCAAAGAATTGATTTTTTCAAAGTACGAAACGGGACGTCCTGTATGGATAACGCAAATTACCTTTCATACGTTTTCCTCGGAAAAATTGGGATTAGTGGGTTTTTTGGGGTCGTTAAACACAAATATGGTTTTAGAATTTCAAAATTCGAAACGGGAGTCATGTGGAAAAGGAAAAAAATATTTCCCGGATGGAAAAGGTCTCTAAAATATTTTTCCTACTAAGAACAAGCTTCTATAAATTTGAAAAAAATATTTCCCGGATGGAAAAGGTCTCGGAAATATTTTTCCTACTAGGAACAAGCCTCTAAAAATTCGAAAAAAATATTTCCCGGGTGGAAAAGGTCTCGGAACAATTTTCCCTGCTAAGAACAAACCTCTAAAAATTCGAAAAAAATATTTTCCGGATGGAAAAGGTCTCAGAAATATTTTTCCTGCTAAGAACAAGCCTCTATAAATTCGAAAAAAATATTTCCCGGATGGAAAAGGCATCGGAAATATTTTTCCTGCTAAGAACAAACCTCTAAAAATTCGAAAAAAATATTTTCCGGATGGAAAAGGTCTCAGAAATATTTTTCCTACTAGGAACAAGCCTCTAAAAATTCGAAAAAAATATTTCCCGGATGGAAAAGGCCTCGGAAATATTTTTCCTGCTAAGAAAAAGCCTCTAAAAATTCGAAAAAAATATTTCCCGGATGGAAAAGGTCTCAGAAATATTTTTCCTGCTAAGAACAAGCCTCTAAAAATTCTAAAAAAAATATTTCCCGGATGAAAAAGGTCTCAGAAATATTTTTCCTACTAAGAACAAGCCTCTATAAATTCGAAAAAAATATTTCCCGGATGGAAAAGGCCTCGGAAATATTTTTCCTGCTAAGAACAAACCTCTATAAATTCGAAAAAAATATTTTCCGGATGGAAAAGGTCTCAGAAATATTTTTCCTACTAAGAACAAGCCTCTAAAAATTCGAAAAAAATATTTCCCGGGTGGAATAGGTCTCGGAAATATTTTTCCTGCTAAGAACAAGCTTCTAAAAATTCGAAAAAAATATTTACCGGACGGAAAAGATTTCGGAAATATTTTTCCTGCTAAGAACAAGCCGCTATAAATTCGAAAAAAATATTCCCCGGATGGAAAAGGTCTCGAAAATATTTTTCTTACTAAGAACAAGCCTCTATAAATTCGAAAAAAATATTTCCCGGGTGAAAAAGGTCTCGGAAATATTTTTCCTACTAAGAACAAGCCTCTAAAAATTCGAAAAAAATATTTCCCGGGTGGAATAGGTCTCGGAAATATTTTTCCTACTCAGACCAAGCGTCTAAAAATTCGAAAAAAATATTTACCGGACGGAAAAGATTTCGGAAATATTTTTCCTGCTAAGAACAAGCCGCTATAAATTCGAAAAAAATATTCCCCGGATGGAAAAGGTCTCGAAAATATTTTTCTTACTAAGAACAAGCCTCTATAAATTCGAAAAAAATATTTCCCGGGTGAAAAAGGTTTCGGAAATATTTTTCCTGCTAAGAAAAAGCCTCTATAAATTTGAAAAAAATATTTCCCGGGTGGAAAAGGTCTCGGAAATATTGGAAAAAATATTATTTCTTACTTATTTTTTCCGAAACTAAATATTTAAGAGGGAAGTTTTGTGTGGATCACAACCAATATTTTTTTTCAAATGTAGAAGATAATGCCGAAAAAATGCTTTCAATTTTTTTTAAACCTTTCTTAACTCACACTTTAGAGATGTTTTCTAAATTTAAGTTAAGACTTCAGTCCGGATAGATTTCATTATTTTTAAGTTTAATCCATGTTTTTTTATAAATACAAAAAGATCAATCATAATAGCTGGGGTAAATTACCTTTCCAGTATCGAATAAAAACGTTAAATCGTTTTTAGTAGAATTTAAAGTGTGCCCACTAGCGTAGAATTTGTTAGTTGCGGATCGTCACAGCAATTATAAAAGTTTTTCATTGTGGTCGATTAACAATTAAATTAGAAGAAAAAAATTATTATCGATTGAAAGTCAGGTAACCACAATCGACTTTCTATTTAACCATCAGCGGAGAAAAAACCCTTAATTACCTAAGAAAAACGCTGACCATTTTACGGCATTCACTTTGGAGTGTTTTAAGCAAAACCCACAAAAAAACCGATTCGAATAAGAAAAAAATCATACGAAGAAGCATGATTTCATGTACCCACACAAGAGTGTATAGCAAAAAAATGTTAAGAATGTTTATTGTGGTCAAACATACGTGGAAAAATATGAAATCGTAAGAAATATTTAAGAAATTATCCTCGATATGTCCGTAAATGGCAGAAATTCCAATGTAAATGCAAAATATTGGCAAACATGGAGGCAAATATGAAAACAGAAATTATCAACAGTCAATATGGTCGTAATTTTCTTGTTTATTCTCTGCATTATGAGCCAAGTTGATCATCAATGAAGGTGCATGTCGAATCTTATTTGAGGTGATCATCGGCCAATACCTGAACATTTCACTAAGAAACGCCAACAGACTGGGAGAACCTCTTGTAAAAGCATATGGTTCTCCCAACTTAGTCTCTTCATTCGTCTGTCCAACTCTTTCTGTAACGGTATTTAACCTAGAAATCTTATACCGCTTTGAGGTTATGTAAGTTTTTTTTTATATTTCATTCTTTTTAGTGAAAAAATCTGCATTTCTTGCCGGTTGTTGTTTTCTTAACAGTTGAATGGAGTTCGGCGCTGGATATCGGAGCTCCGACTGAGCACAACTTTGGACCAAGTAATTGATCTGCACTGGACGATGGACGCGGGTAAGGTGTGTAGTGGTGGAGAAAGGTGGGTATGAATCGATATATTAACGTGAATTGTGGACAGGTAAGAACGGCTGAATGGCTGGCAGAGGTGACTTTACATGAAGTAAATAAATCTGAAGATCATCATAACAGTCATTGTTAGGTTATTACTGGGGCTAAATATTTTGGGATTCACAAAAAGTCAAGGTTTGGTATAGGAATGAAGGTGGATCCCATATTAGAAGCGTGAACAGGAAATTCTTTCGTCTTTATTAATTAGTGCTAATTTTATTACAAATTTTCATTTTTTTTAAATGAGTAGGTGTTGTGTTTATACCCTATAATATGATAACACAATAAATAGGGTATATTTTATGTTTGCTGTTATGTTAACTTACGAATCAGTTAAGATAGAGACATAATTGAGATTTTTCCGTGAAATGTGAATATAATTTCACATAACTTTTTCATACATCAAAATATTTATTAAAAAAAATAAATAATTATATGCATTTCATGTAAGAAACATCTTTGAATTCGGTAAAAATAAAGAAAAGTTAACCAAATTGATTTTTTCTGGAGTTTGGCTTTACCAACGTAACTCTTTCACACAGCAAAATGCAATGGAATATAAAAGGGTTTTGTGAAATTGTTTAAGGATATAAAAGGGTTTTGTGAAAGTGTTTAAGAACTTTACCAACTTTTCGATCGAATAAACCGTTTTCGAGAAAATCCGCCAAAACCTCATTCAGTTGTAAGGGAGAGAGGGGATAAGTAATCCGATTTTGACTAAAATCTTCCTCTTCCTTTTCCTCTTCCTCTTCCTCTTCCTCTTCCTCTTCCTCTTCCTTTTCACGAAAAAGGCATGTGTGCAAAATTTCAAGGGAGTCCAAGTCTGAATTTATCTTAAAAAACATTACCCGAAAACAGCAGAAATTTTGAAACCGCAAAAATATTCCAACGGTAGAAACGTTTTTGAAAATCAGAAAAAAAATTAAACAGAAAATTTCGAAAAAATATCGCAAAAAAAACCAATTTGCGTTACTTAAAAACCGTTCCAACTGAAATACCTAAACACCAATTTGTTCAATTGCATCTTTGCAACTCTAGTTTTTCCCATTATGTTAACTAAGCAATTTAGCTCAACTGAAAGAATGTTGCCAAATATTTATAGATGAGCAAAGCTGACAGAAAACGATTTACAGAATAAACATCAAATACATTTACATCACAGTATCTATACTAACTCGTAGATATTGAAAATGAACGGAAAACATAAGAAAAGCTACAATTGCCAAGGGCCAATCGTCAAATACTCTATATGAAGACAGAGAAAATGTTTATTTTACAAAAATCCATTTGTATAGGAGAGGGGGAAACGAGTGGTCCGATTAGATTTTGATGTATGCGTGAGTTATGTAGAATCTCATTCTAAATACATTTTATCTTTATAAATTTTTCAATATGCCTCACCGTTTTCGAGAAAATTGCAAAAAAACTGTTTCGTTTGTATGGTGGAGGGGGGACGGGGGGAAGGAATGGTCCAATTTTGCCCTTTCAAGAACTTTGCCTAGCCATTAACGAGAAACGTAACTATACAAAATTTCAAGTCTCTAGCTCAATCCTTTCAGAAGCTATGGTGTTCAAGGATGGATGGACGGGCAGGTGGACGGGCAGGGTGGCAGAAATCAAAATCTTTTGTCATGCCCAACACCCTGTAGTTAATTTTTGTGTCCGATATACTTCTATATGATACCTCATATAGAGTATAAAAATGTCGATCAGCTGTATTGGATTTGAAGCCAGCATAACTCGATGATATTTCTATGATTTGTTATGCTTGAGTAGATTATGATGGGGCCACTGATCTAGAGTTGCTGTTAGACGGCGCGGCGTGATTGGGCAATAATTACGCGGCTGGCAGAAGAGTTTTAGGGTCGCGATCCAAAGTTCCATGCAGATAATGTACAGTAATTTAATTTTCTAACCAAAACTCATTCCATTATCTTCGATCCTCTACCTCTGTTTCCACCTCTGTATCCAATTTTCATCATTTTCCCGATTGGATTTTTACCGTTTTCGAAGGTGAATGAAAAGGGAGTGGAGCTACCACACCGAATTTTGACGGATCTTTACTCATCTTGTAATTCACATTGAGGGAAATCAACCGGCAAATTTCATGATTTTTGTCCAATGTGTGTTTCTATTTTTTTTCTCTTTAATTTTGTTAATTCATAAACTCCCTTGTTTTATGATTTGCTTCAAAATTCATTAATAATAATAGTCGTAGAGGCAAATGAGGTACAAATTGTCGTAGTACGCCATCGGATTGGAAGCGCGGCCCTTATATGGCACTGCCGTAGTAAAAAATTTTTTAATGCTGATTCATGTGGGTGACATATTGGGCACAAGATCAGTTAATTTCTTATTTCTTATGTGATTAATAATCATTGAAATAATGAAAAATTCATGTTTAACCTTCTTAACAATTAGGCGGGGCAATCGAAATAACAAATGTGAAAAAATTTCAATAAAATTATGCATGCTTCATTTAACGAATTGTAAAATTGAGGCTAAGTTTGTTATTTCCTTAAATGTGATTTTAAAGTTTTTTTTTTTCATATTACGAAAGAGGGGTTCTTTTTCAGTTGTTTCCAATTTTTTACGTAACGTTTAATTATTTTGAAAAGGTTGTAGCGGGTGCTTTTTTGTGTATAACTTAATGCCGCCGTCATACAACCGGAGAACACCTGCATTGCCCCTTAAAATTGTGATGTATTTTATGGACAATTCCTAGTAACAATTCCAGAAAAAACTAAATAAATTTAATTTGTTTTAGGACCGCAAAAATACGTAGTGAAATCTGCGGTTCAGATCAGGCTAATATGGTGGATCCGGAAGTGTTTTGAACTTTAATTTGACTAATTTTTATATTTCGGGAAAACACGAAAAAATAAAAAATGTTTTTGCTTCTACAAACTTCTATTAAGGTGGGCTGTCCATAAAAAACGTCACTCTCATATTCGGGAATTCGAGCCTTCCCCCCCCCCCCCCCACCCTTCCTACGTACCGCATTTTAATGACTTTGTATGGAGTTTAATACCTTCGTAACATTACCACAACCTCCCCCACCCTCCTCCTAAAAGTGTAACGTATTTTATGGACAGTCCCTTTAAAAAACCTTGTTTTTAAAAACGTTTTTATTTTTACTGCAAAAACATTTTTTTTTTAAATATGTTTTGCCAGACTAGTAAACCCAAAGTTCTCTGAGTGTGGTTCAGCTTTCGTTTAAGAGTTAATTGGATTGTCAGCTTTCGGTTTTGATTCCTGAAATTTTAAAATGGGTGTTGGTGTTGGTTTCTGAAAAGTCAAATATTTGGTTCTGGTTCCCAAAATTCCAAAAATTTGGTTTGGCTTAGGTTGCCGAAATTTCAAAAATTTGGCTCCTAAAATTTCAAAAATGTAGTTATAATCTTGGTTCACTGACATTTTAATAGTTTAGTGGTTTTTGGTTCCTACACAAGACCGATTTTTGTCTTTCCAGCTCATATTAGTTACAGTTTTTGAGTTTGGGGGGATACAGAAAGATTTTTGGTACTAGACTTTTTTTTTGGTACTTTTGACGTAAAAAAAACTGGTGAGCTCTAAATCTTGATGAGAGTAGAAAATAATAAGAATTTTGTAATCCTAAAAATTCAAATATGAACCGAGCCGAACCACAAAAAAACTTTTGGTTTGGTCACAGAATTGTTTTTAAAAATTGGTTTGGTTTTAGTTTGGTTCGACCATCTTTTTTTTAGAGTGGTTCGGTTTATGGTTTAGATTTGGTTCACAAAAATGTCAATGGTTCAGTAGTTTTGGTCCGGTTAAAAACCAAGTTTGCATCTCAGGTTTTTGCCACGAAGTCCAACACAGAACTGAACTCATTTGAGCCAGGGAGTCCAAGTCCAAAAAATAACTTTTCTGCTTATAAATTACTTTCAAGGAGTAAAAAAAAATATTTTTCCCTTAAAAAAGGCCTTGGAAAGACCTATTTTGCTTAGAAATGATCTCCAAGCAGTTGAAAAAATTATGTCCTCCTTAAAAGAAGCCTCGTCACATTCACCTCAAGCTGACCGAAGCAAAATTTTAGTTAATCACAGCAAATCACGACGAACGCTTCCACAGTCAACGCCTTTAGGTTCGCCAAGATTTGCAAACATTCGTCAAGAGTCTGAAAGTGACATCAAATAAAGGACTTTTAGTTCGAATGCATTGTCCACAAATTACGTCATTCGAATTTCGCCCTTTCAAACCTCTGTTATTTCGCCACGTTTTTTTTGTGTTTTTTTAATGGAATTTAATTACGCCGTCACACCACCGTCGTGTAACGTTTTTGTTTTGGACAGCCCTTTAACGTGTGAGGTTTTTTTTGAACAGTCCTTTAGCCAAATTAAGCTAAATCGTGAAAATATCATTAGTTCTGATTGTTTTTTATTTGTTGCCATTGAAAACTGGTACTGAATTTTATTGACTCATAAATTTTTATTGACAACTTCTACTTTGGCCCTATGACACTGTGTAAAAAATTCTTACATAATTTTAATCAATGAAACATGATAATAAATTTGTCAAATGTATATTTTTTTTATTCGCAAAAAATTGACGCACTGTATTATATCACTAATGATACATAAAATTGTATTTGTGGACCATAAAAAAAAATACATCATTCTTAACTATTCTACGTTTTGTAGCGGGCAAGGTAAGGTGACTGTCATTAAGCTTATAAAGCTGTGCAAAACTACAGCGATCTAAACAAAATTCCAAAGTGAATAAACAAGTTTAACTTTGATAAACGTCACAGCTTGATCACCTTTTTGTCAGATGACTTCATTCAAATGCTAATCGCCAAAATTATTTTATTTATATGACAGACACGTTAGAGAATCGGATTAACGCATCTCGCAACTGTCAAAATGGCCACGAAACGCAGGCAAAAATTCGAAAAGGGAAAAAACAACAACAACAAAATTCGACACAATGTCAATGTTAATAAAATCAAATAAGCGGATGATAATCATCTAAGATCAAGGCTAGTCAATAACCCCGCTAATTAACGTGTTAATGATGCATGCTTGCTAGTGGAATAGTAGCATTAAATTAAGACCCATAGGGCAAGTGTTATCTTATTGCTTGTCTTATGAACCTAATTTACATTAAACGATCGTCTAAGTATCATTAAGGTGTTTTCACGGAAAACATAAAAATGGAGATCACTAGAGAGTTTCAGTTGTTTTTGTTTTGCATTTTTCTAATCGTGAAGGTAAAAGCATAAACAAATTTGAAATTTAATTCATTTCACCACCACGTAAAAAGACAAGCTGACTTGATACAAGGCAATGTCGAGATCATCCTCCAAAAGAAAATGATCGTCTTATGTTATATCAATTTTAAGAATTGTACAAAATTCGTCATCGATTGGTGCGATGTTCATTTTATATTTTTAGGACATTAATCATTTATAGGAATTTCAAATATTTTAATATTGCGATTCAATGTTTTTTTCAAGCAAAATTAAGAGGTCGAAATTTTTCATGATCACAGTCCTTTATTTCAGTGTTTCTGGGCCCATTTGCCTTTCCTAAAAAACCCATTTGCCTTTCATTAGGGGCTGCACTGATCTTCTATGGGGTCTGGGATAGTGTTCGCTAGAATTGCAAATTGGCATGGAATAGGGAAGTTGGGAACGACGAAAATTTGCGCAACGTATTTTATGGACAGCCCCTCAAATACAAACAATGGCGACTTTGGTCATCCTACTAGAATTACTAAGATCCGTCTTAAAATAGGTAACCGCAATCTTGGTAAAAATTCCTTAAGGTCACAGCCAACTATCGATTCGATGACTTTTCAATAAGACGGCTAGGGCGATCAACTTGAAGATTCGTCGAATCGACAGTCGTCTGTGACCTTACAGGATTCTTACCAAAATTGCGGTTTCCCGTCTTAGTACTGGCATTAATTATAGTACTTTATATTACTACTAGCTTGCATACCCGTCGTTGCCGGGTTAAGTTTTTTCGATTTTTTTTATGGTCTATGTTGGAGCTAAATTTCAGGCCAATCGGCTCGGTAGTTTCCCCGCGAAAGAGTAACATAGAGGAAGAACTAAGTTTCGAGATCACTTTACCCCCTCCCCTTACTTCCCCACCTCTCGAGCTTGTTTTTAATGGGTCTATGTTGGGGCTGGACCCCCGACGAACATCTATGCCAAATTTCAGGCCAATCGGTTCAGTAGTTTCTCCGCTAAAGAGTAACATAGAGGGAAAACCAAGTTTCGAAATCACTTTACCCCCTCCCCTTACTCCCCCCACTTTTCCGTATGACTATGTTGGAACCAGAACTACCACAGACACTCAAGTCAAATTTCAAGTAAATCGGTTCAGCCGTTTTTGCGTGAAAGAGGAACAGTTAATGCCGAAACCAGCGTCAAAATTACTCGAACGGTTCAGGAAATATCAGCAGAGGAATCTAACAGCAAAGAAATAGATTTGGTTGGACAAAAACCACCAATGATTTTTTGTTAAATCAATAAAACAATTGTGAAATTAACAATGCCTAATTTGTTAAAATGACAAAAAATTGTTATATTCACAAAGAACGATGCACGATTTTGTCCCCCCCCCCACCGTGTAGTTTTCACTTTGGTTGAGTACTTTTTGGAAAGGGCACAGTCTCTAGTTTCATCCATATATGGCGTCAAAAGCCACCGAATTGCACGGAGATGATGAGGGGTTAACGAGCTTTCTCGTGATTTTTCACAGAAATCATGGATAAAGTTCGTTAACCCCTCACCATTCCCCTGCAATCCGGTGGCTCTTGACGCCATATATGGATGAAACTAGAGACTGTGCCCTTTCCAAAAAGTCCTCAACCAAAGTGAAAACTACACGGGTTCAAAAGTTAACCCAAGGGCACGAAAAATGCATGGTTCGTTTTGTTTTTCAAATAATTCTTTTATCAATTCAACAAAAAAAATTGTTGAGGTTCAACAAAACAAACTTTGTCAATAGGAACGATGTTTTCTTTATCATTTTTTTGAGTGAAAATTTGACAGACAAACAAATACGAAAGCAAGTTAAATAACATCTTTTCAAATAGAGAGCAAAAATCAAAAGCTATATCGATATAAAGTTAATAATATTTTTTCAAATAAAAAAATACCATTGTTTGAAGCAGACTTGTGTGATGATCTGCAATTAGCTCTCCTTGAAATTTTCTACAACTTTTTGTTGCGTAAATTTTACGAACTTTTTTTTAATAATAGACAGTCGCAAATTTTATTCAAGGAGTGTAAATAACCTTAGAAAGAAACGGCAAAACCATCTTTTGACGTCATATTTACAATTTTTATTGAATTTAAAACAACTCCTCCTTTTAATAATTCACCTCACGGAGGAAGAAGCCACCACCTACCACTAGTCAATTCAAGGCACTCCCATATAAATTTATTATTTTAGAAACATGAAAAAATGTGTGTGGTGTTTGTTATAAAGAATTTTGCAACCTTGGCTCAAAATCAACACTCAAGAACATAATTTTCCACATTTTTCATCAGGTGAATTATGAAAACCTATAAGTTTTTTATAGTATTTATAATTCTAGCGTGTTCATTACTTGCATAATTAATTAATGTAATCGACTGAAATAAAAAGCAAAGAAAATAGTAAAGTAATTGCAAATAGAAAAAAAATACAAAACTTACATTTTCGAATTCATTTTGAGCACGAAAGTAAAAATAAACGTTTCGAATCTGCGAAATTTCCATCATAATTATTTTCCAATTATTTACCTAGCACACGTTCAAATTACATCAAGTACAACAAACTTTACGAATTCCCGAGACCGGTAAACTTTTACTTTTTTTTTTGTTGTTGTTGTACAGAATTTCATGTGCAATTGAAACGGTTCTCAAATTGAAGTTTTCAGGTGCCATTCGATGTAAGGTGGGGTATCAGGTAATAAGTGTTGTTCGTCTTCGATAACAATAATAATAAGATGTTGAATTGCAATTTAATTGTAAGCAAATTTTCGTGTTTTTTTTTACTTAATTTCCCATTTAAATTTAATTGTATTCCTGTTCGCATGGTTTTTTTTTAAATCTTGTAAGTAACTTTCGTGTTTTGTTGATTTCTTCTCTTGCAAGATTCTTTTTTCTTCTACTTGTGTTATTTAACTCAATTAATGACTTTAATTAATTTCAAGGAAGGTAAATTGCAGATCATCTCATAATGTTGTTATTTTTGTTGTTGTTGAGCTCACAGTTAAAGGTAAGGTTAAAATAAGTGGAAAAGTGTAGATTTGTCTACTGGTTTTTTTTTCTAACTTTATGAACAGTGCGATGAATAATTTTGTAGCTACACAAGTACACAGGTTGGTAAGTATATCTGATGTATTTAATGAACAAATCTAAAACACAATAGATGCAATCTTCATTGTTTCTTGAGATATGAAAAATAGACCTAAAGTCAAGTACGGTAAGGCGAAGATGTCCATTTTCGAGGCCATTCTAAATCGTCTGAAGTTTTCATTCATTGACGTAACTGTTTTCGGATAAATTACATTCAAGTTCATTCAACTTTGCTGTAATTTTAATTAAAGACATCTGCTTTTCACACCAAGAATCCGCAATTCAGAAAACTATATTTAAATTTGTACTACAAATGAGTAGATTAAATGATACAAGTTTTCGTTAAAGTTTAGGGTAGAGTGAAACAAAAGTAGTGGGTTTCACTGAATTTTTCCTCCGTCTTCACTCAGAAAAATAATAAAGCTGATCCAAGTCAACTTTGGCCTGTAGCAGGCAGACGCATTTATCCATTACACGGCATTACATCCTCGAAATACTTATCTCAGGTCAACCTGTGTCACTCCTTACGCCCTATTTTGCTTGCTGCCGTTTTTTTTAAATTTCTCCCGCCACACATTTTTACTTTTTCTAACGCAGGTAGCATAGGCTAAATTTTCCTTCAAGAAACCAATTACGCCGTACGTAAGTCGACGACTTTGACAGTGACTACATTTAGATGTGATGTGTTTCGTTACGTGCCCCAGTGAGGATAAGATGAAGAGCGGGCACGTAGGATATGACAACCGAAACTGAAACTTTCAGATGTGCCGGGCTGTGATTGCCTGAATTGAGAACAGTTTATTTTTCTTGCCACATCCGTGCGAACCGCCGCGCCGGGGCGGTAACATCCGAAAATGCAATAGTTGAAGGGAGGAAATACGCTTTTTATAGTCTATATAATATAGGGCTATTCACTCTTTATCGTAGTTGATCGTAAACTCGTAGAATCGTAGAATCGTAAATAAAATCGTAAATAAAATCGTAGTTTTTTGACAGTTCTCCATACAAATTTTTTTACGACGAAAACTACAATCTACCACACCCGAAGGTATGGTAAAATGGTAGTTTTTATCGTACTTCTAATAAAGTGATGTTAAGGCATGTTTTGTGACATGTTAACTTGGTGCCAACTCTAAAATGGACATTGGAAAAGCAAGTAAATTAAAGTATTTATATGATTTAGTATAAATTAAGAGTTAAAAAATGCTTTAAACAATTTAGGTAAAAAAATAAATAAAAGAGTCAAAAATTTACGACAAAACCCACAACATCTAGTAAAGCGCTGCTCACGCTTTGTTGTACTTTTCCATCGTAGATTTACATTACAATCTACGATTTTACTATCTACGATCAAGAGTGAATTGCCCTATTATATAGAAGTATATTAGATCTAGTATAATGTTTGTAACGCATCGAACCAATCATCGGACACAAAAATGAACTAAACCAGGATGTTATGCGGTGGTCACGCGACGCTGTTTTGCCAGCGCTAGTGGCTGTTTGGCTGTTAGCAGCGGTTTCAGCAGCACCGTGTGAACCCTAGTGCGTTACTACTACCAGCAGCAGTGTGATGATTTTAGTAGCGCTAGTGAAGTAGAGACCGTTCTACTTTGCCAGCGCTACTAGGGATCATGTGACCCTGCACATGGTTTCTGAGCTGTCAAAAGTCTGATAAGTGGTAAAGTTTGTTTATTGTAAGCTGTTATTTTACGTTTATTTATTTAAATTTCTGTGTTACGTTTATTATTTAAAAAATCTCCCAGATTAAAATGTCAAATCACTGTTTTGCTACTTGCCAGCGCTACTAAAGTATAAATCGTGTGAACCCTCTCAGTATGCTGGGTGCTATTGCTACTTGCCAGCGCTACTAACGAACAGCAGCCAGCAGCTGACAAAACAGCGTCGTGTGACCGCGACATTAGGGATAACAAAATATTTTGATTTCCGCTTGACATAGTTCTCACAATTCAAAATTATTCTACACGGTAAAAAATCCTGGAGTACTTTTCAATCCAAAAATTATATTGGGGAAATTTTAACACAATTTTGGATTATAGTTTAACACATGCGAATTTTTGAAAATATTTTTATACTTTTTGCCATAAAATTTTGTATAATATATTATAGATAAATACTTTGAATATTAAAAGCTACAATTTTTTTGAAAATTGTAAACTTTAATATCAAATTCAATTAAAAAAAAAACATTTGAAAAATTTCTAATCCATGCGTTGGATTAAAACCTAATCAATGCTTTGATTAGATTTAAATTCGGTTTACATATAGGTCCAATTTTGATTACATATAGGTCCACATTTTTACCGTTAGCGATTTTATATGATAAAAATTCCGGAAAGACATCTTCCGAAATAAATTTTGTGTGGTAATGTAAATGATTTTGCAACATGAATTTTCTGTCACTCGCCGAATAAAGTATCAAATGTAAACTGACTCTAAGAATTATAAATTTAAGGCAACAGTACGCTAGAATAGTGAATCTCGCACCACAATTTAAAAAAAAAAGAAAATTAACACTCACCTTATGAGTTTTGGAAAGAAAGTTCACATTCTAAACACGTTTTCTGAAAATAGAAGAAAAATGTTTATTAAATTTTGTTATAATTTTAAGAAACTATATAAAATTATAGACTCTACCCAAAAATACGTCATTTTACTCACGAATAATTCACCACCCTCCCCCTAGTCATGCTTTTTGCACTGTTTTGAACGAGATTTTATAGCGCCGTGATAATGATCGTAAATACCTTTAACACTCTAACTGCCACGACAGTTTAAAGCCTTTTTCGAATATAAGAGAAAAAAAATTTGAAACAAAATTATACCTAAATGTTATTTTATTACCATAAAATGTGTGCAACTACAAAACATCGTTGCGGTTGCAGCGAACACTTTAATACAATTAGGTGTCAGGTCTTTTTGACTGACGTGGCAGTTAGAGTGTTAAATTGTATACCGTGTTTTATGCACAGCGCCAATATATGTGTTAAAAATCTGTTTTTAATATATTTTTTAAAATTTGGGAAATTAATTTTTCTTTATTTTGGTTGACCAACAGCGATTTTCTAGAAAATTCAAAACTAACGATACAAAGTATGAACTTTAAACTTTATAATAAATAAAAACCTACATCATAATTTCTTCTAATTCTACTTCCCATGAGAACATTGACGTAATTTCAAGCCTTTAAACCGCAATTATGTTATTTGATGTAATTTTAACCCATGATTCATTCAAATTACAGCAATTTCGTTGCGAATCTTATAGAACCGAAAATCAAATAATTTTCTTATTCGTAGATATAAAATTCGCACAGTTATGTAAGCTAAGGAGAAGCCAGAAAACGATCATTTAAAACCCAAAAACGTTTAACTCTTCATTAATACGAATTTTGTTTTTTTTTTTCGAAAATACCTGATGAAAAAATAACATTTAAACCTGTAACCTTCGGAAATGTTTAAATCATAGTGCCATCAGTAAAAAATTTACCGCCGATACAGGCGTGTTCTCAAGAATGTTAAACGAAAATGCGACTTTTAAAAAATACTCGAAGTTTAAAATGTGTTAAACGTGTAGGAAAATAACCAATGATAAGAGATTTTCGGAATGCATAATAATTAAGAAACGATCCAACAAACCACAACCACATAAATTGCATTTTCTTTCTTAAATGAAAAAAATGTGAATTCTGTTTTTTTTGTTGATTTCTTCTTTTCGCACTGTCGTATATTTTAATAATCACGTCAACAAAGCTCACCCTACTAAGAAATTCAATTCGCATAAACGGTTTTCTTGATTTATGATTTTTACCTGCAAGAAATACAACATTTTTTCTTTTTGTTTCTTTTCTTTATTGATTCTTTGTAAATGTTTAAAAATGTTGATATTTTTTAGAAGAAAGAAAAACTGTTAAATGCTCATAATATCATTTTTTGATTGGAAAGTTCTATGAATATATGCAGATTCTCATAAATAAAATTCGTTTTGTTAGGTAATGTTTTTAAATACATTTTTTATAACAAGCTTTTAAAGTGTACTAAAAATAAAATTTAAAATTTCTGTAGGTATTTGACTTAAACAATAAAAGGAAGAGTTTTTGCCAATTAACTTTTATCTTGCTTTTATTTTTAAGGCCAAATCCGCACATAAATGTTTTTTAAGTTTTAGTACACTTTAAAAGCTTGCTATTTTTAAATATTTTTGAACATGAGAGTAAATACGCGAGTAACTCTCAAAAACTCTCGAGAGTTACTAGCAGGATGTTGTCCATTTGAGACTTATTTTCGGCGATTAATCTCCTCCGGTGACCAATATCTTGATTTTTTTGACATCTTGCTTTAGCGAGTTCTCGAGAGCGACTCGCAAAATTCAAACACCGTTCGTATCTGGCGAGTAACTCTCCGAGAGTTCGGTGGAGGCGTGTCTACTAGAGAGTAGAATCACTTTTGACAGCTTGCAGAAACTAGGTCGCGAGTTTTTGCGAGTTTCTGCGACCGTCTCTCAGAGACGTGTCCATTTGCGAGTAGCTGATATCGAGAGGTTCTCGCCGGCATTTACTCTCATGTGGACCGGCACCTTTAGTCATCATTTTGTTTCTCCCATTTTTTTACATTTAAGTCCTAAGAGGCTGTTCACATTGGTTGAAATAGTCCGCCTAATTCTGACAGAAACTGGCAACATTAAGGCAAGGTGAGGAAGTGGGACTGCACTGCCCTATCAGCAGTCCCACTTCTTCACCTTGCCTTCATGTTGTCAGTTTCTGTCAGAATTAGGCGGACTATTTCAACCAATGTGAACAGGCTCTAACACGATGGGGACGTTTATTGATTTGGACAAAATGGCGTCTGTCCTCCGTTTTGTGTTTTCCATTTTTTATATATTTTTTTAAAGTTTTAATTTAGCATGCCTTCATGTCTGTCTGTTGGTCTGTCGGGTTCAAATCTTGCAATCTAATTTTGAACCACTTCCACTCATCCGATTGAATTGAAATCTCGCACACATACGAAAGTCTTATGGCAATACAATATTTTCTCTACTTCGCCTTTGTAAGGATAAGGAAAGGCCCTGCAAGCATGACGTGATTATCTTGTAAGGATAAGGAAAGGTCCTGTAAGGATGACAAATTTTCCGGAAAAAAATCTCGTTTGGGGATTTTTGGGGTCGCTGGTTCCGGATAAAGATAACGTAATTATCCTTTTCCTCAAATTTTCCGGAAAAAATTTCATCTGGGGGTTTTTGAGATCGGCGAATACGATTCTGACATTAATAAGTCTGTAAGGATAACGGAAGGTCCTGCTAGGATAATGTGTTTAAGCTTTTTAAATAAAAGCGCTTCAATTTTTTTAAATTTTTCTTTTTAAATTTAAATTCTGTACGACTTAAAACCAAAAAACTTCACTATTTTCTTACATATGTAGTTATTATTCACGAACCGTTTAGGTATTTTAAATTCATTCCAGATTTATAACATATCGAAGGTGATTCGACTTTTGGTTACTAATTGAAAAGTCGCTTCACTGCCACGACTCGGAATTTGTCCAGGCTGGCAAAATATCGATACCAATTGAGAGTGACAGTTTGCCATCAATATCGCTAACGTAATACAAAATTAATTCAAAAGATGGCAATTTTTGCTTTCTGCATTACAATAAGAAGCTGGAAAAAAACGTCATTGTAAAGAATTTTAATTTGAGCACACTCGAAAATGATTGACAAGAGATATTTGATGTTTTATTTATTTTGAGAAATCACAAAAAAAAAAAAATTGGCAAATCCTAATGTCAGGTATGGAAATGTAAAGGCAATGGAGGTTGATCAGGAATCCAGTTTTTTAAACAAGTTTTTATTTTAATTTATTAAAAAGTCGGTGGAGATGTTTTTAGATGACCACGACGTGAAATATGATGTTACAAACAAATAGATTTATTTTCTATTGATCGTCTAACTGAAAACCAATTTAACTCTTTGACGATCACAGAGGGCAAAACTTGCGAATGAATTTATTAGGTATGAATAGAAAATAAAGGCAAAATTTCTATGCAAGTTTAGTTTCGGTGACCGTCAAAGGGTTAAAATAACGAAAGAAAGAAAATCAATGTCGAATACACATGATTTAATAAATAACAGGGCAACTAGGGTTGTATAAAAATCATAGGAAACGTCATATGAAATCTGTCCATCCGTCCGTCCGTCTGTCCATCCGTCCGTCCGTCTGTCCATCCGTCCGTCCGTCTGTCCATCCGTCCGTCCGTCTGTCCATCCGTCCACCATAAGTTTCGAAAGGATTGAGCTACAGACATGAAATTTTGTACAGTTGCTTTTCTGGTAAATGGCTAGGCTAAATTATTGAACGGCTAAAATTTGACCATTCCCCCCCCCCTCTCAACCATACAATTGAAACAGTTTTATGCATTTTTCTCGAAAACAGTGAGTTATATTGAAAAATTAATCAAGGTAAAATGGGTTCAGAATAAAATTCTACATAACTCATCCATACATCAAAATCCAATGCTTCCCCCTCTCCCATACAAATGGAATACTTTTTTCCCGTTTTCTCGAAAACTGTGCATCGTATCGAAAAAATTATAAAGATAAAATATGTTTAGAATATAATTTTACATAACTTATCTATACATCAAAATCCCGTTGGACCACTCCTTCTCCCCTCCTCCATACAAATTGTACAATATTTTATTTTCTCGAAAACGGTGAGTCGTATTGAAAAATTTATAAAGGTCAAATCTGTTTAGAATATGATTTTACATAACCGTTCCATACATCAAATACAAACGGATTTTTTTAAATAGACATTTCGTCTGTCATCATATAGAGTATTTGACGATTGAGAAAATTTCTCGCTCATTGGTCTCAAATTCGAGAACTATCGTCAATTTTAAGTTCAATGTTGGTCTGAAGTTTACCATATCGCTCTCTTCTGATAAGTATATTTGTCTTTCTCTTACCACCGGAAAATCACCATTTACCAATTTAAGTCCAATTTTAAGACCATTTGAGTCTGTTCACATTGGTTGAAAAAGTCCGCCTAATTCTGACAGAAACTTGCAACATTTAGGCAAGGTGTGGAAGTGGGACTGAGCCCCACTTCCTCACCTTGCCCTAATGCTGCTAGTTTCTGTCAGAATTACGCGGACTATTTCAACCAATCTGAACATGATCTTTGATCTTAGGTGAGATAGGGCTACTACAGAGATTTGTTTGCAGGGCTCGCAGAGGATGTTCTTGAATGAATGAATGTCCTCTTCCCAACAGTTCCTTAAAGCTCTCTCGGTTTTCAACAAAGCTATCCAATAATATTGCTTATAATGCTACTTAAGCATATTTTACACTTTCAGTCCGTTCCCGCGATTCTCTGGCAAATTTTCAAAGTTGCATGAGATTTCAACTATGAGGTAAGTGAAAATTCTTCGGTTAGACCTCATGGTGTGATAATTTCCAGCCATAGATGATTTAGATGCGCGCAAACAATTCACCGCAGAAGTCATGCGGTGATAGATAAAAATCACCCAACATCTCGACATCTCTAAAAATTGTTTCTAATTTTCTGAATGTATTTTTTCCCCGAATGCGCATATTTTAACACGATGCCGCACAATGCGAACGATAGACGACGTGGTGCTCACAGTTTATCACGTGCAATTTACCTTTCCTCATTAAGTGTTTAAGAAATGGCAAGGAACAAAAAAAAAGTGATCTTCAAGGTTCCCAGCAAATGAATGACCGAAATACCGACAATTGGGTATACAAGATTGTGAATGGGTTGATTTTCTTGCGTTACACATTCGGCGAGCATTCAATTTGGTGTCTGGTAATTCAAGTTTTGAACCTTTACAAACAGTTGTGGTTTCATCGGGTGCGGGGATATTTAGAAAGAGGGGTAAACTGAATTGAGCGTAAGGTAATTTCCATATTACCCGAATTAGTTAACAGAGCAGTTAATTCGTTTCTTTTTTTTTCTGGCTCAATGTGGACTGCGATAAATGAGAATAAGAGGAAATTGCATAATGTAAATATTTAACTAAAAATCTGATTGTGATTTCTGCAACTGAAAATTAAATGAACGTATTTATCAAGGACGGCAATCGCAAAAGCAATCAACGAATGTTTAATTGAATAAAATGGATTTTTTGATTTTTTTTTTTGGGAAATCTTAACCTAAAAGATGTCGTTATAAATGATTTTCGTTTTCCCGGCAAATTGGTTTAAAGTAGTTACAAAATTTTTTTTTAGCACACATCATGTTGGAACATTATTGAATTCTAGCACGTTACTCAATTTAAATAATAATGGCTTGTAGGAAAAGAGATTTTTTTAAAATTTGTACTTATTGTTAGTAAAGAAAAGTCATTTGCAATAAGTGTTAATTTGAACATATTGCCACACGAAAAACTGCACCTGCCAGCGTGAGACAATAGAAAACTTAATCTAGCAATACACCAGACCCGGCGAAAGAACTTGAAGCGAGAGTGATACCTTTAACAGCTTTCCCGGAAATGTTCGCCAATCTAGCAAAATCAGTAGTGATAAAAATCTACACTCAGTGAAAAAATTGGTCATATAGATAAAACCATTGTTAAACTAACAAATTTTTTGTTAAAATCACAAAAAATTACCAACTGAAACAAATATTTTTGGAGGAAAATTTTTGTTCAACAAAAAAGTTGTTATTTTAGCAAAAAAAAATGTTTTCAGATAACAATGAACCCCAGCCAGCCTTATAGTTCATATGTTTTTATAGAATTCGCTATAAAAAGATAAATATTTCGCAAAATTTTTAATCGATGAAATATTTTTTTCCGAATCAGATATGATTTGATGATAATAAAAAGATTTGTGTTTTCAAAATGTGTATCTACTTAACGAAATGCCAAAGAACTACGATATAATTTGCATATGTTTTACATTAATGTCGAATCCGTTTTCGCCACAATCAAAAGAATCGGATTTGGTAAAAGCTTCTTTTTCTAGAAATAACTTTGTATATTCAAGGTCAATAGTTTTGAGCAATCTGTGGACAAAAATTTCCCTTTCGTCGGATCCTCCCACCCATAACCATTTTCGAATTCTGAAATTATGGCTGCATTTTTTATGAAGTAATCTAGAAGATTTAGTTTCAAGTAAAAAATTAATTCAAAATGCACTGAAAGAAACAGTTTTTAGTCGACCGGATTTTTTTTGTCGTTTTTACATAAAATCTTGTAAATGTCCTAAAATTTTAACATTGAAAACGTGAAATTTTAACATTAAAGATCTTTCATTTTTCGAGCGACATAAAACTTTGTTATCCATAGCATTTGTACGGTTTATTTTTGTAATTGAAGATCTCTCTATCATACTAATATACAAAAATGAGTGGGTGTCTGTCTGTCTGTCTGTTCCTCTTTCACGCAAAAACGGCTGATCCGATTGACTTGAAATTTGGCATGAGTGTCTCTGGTAGTTCTGGTTCCAACATAGGCATGTGCGAGGGGTGGGGGAGTAAGGGGGTAAAGTGATTTCGAAACTTAGTTTTTGCGCTATGTCACTCTTTCGCGGGGAAACTACTGAACCGATTGGACTGAAATTTGGCATAGATGTTCATCGGGGGTCCAGCCCCAACATAGACACATTAAAAAGTACACGCATGAGTGTCTGTGGTAGTTCTGGTTCCAACATAGGCATACGGAAAAGTTACGCGAGGGGCGGGTGAGTAAGGGGAGGGGGTAAAGTGATCTCGAAACTTAGCTCTTCCTCTATGTCAAGTTTAGCTCCAACATAGACCATCAAAAACAAAAAAAAAATGAAAAAACTTAACTCGGCAACGACGGGTATGCAAGCTAGTATATTTATAAAAGGCAACGACCGTCTGTCTGTCTGTATGTTCAGACTAGGCTCGAAAACCACTGGACCGATTTTGATGTGGTTTTTCCCTATATGTTGCTTAAACATTACAGACTATGTCTGCTACAGTCCCCCGTTTTTCCCCCACAATCATTTATCCCCTCCCCAAACCTGTTTTTAAGTGATTCAACAGAATAACGCGTAAATCACTGGACCGAATTAGCTGAAAATTTACACAGGGGTACTATATACCCCGAAATTATTGATTAGCTTTGCGGTTGACAAATATTCTGGATTTTGATGCGGTTCTCACTATTAGGCAGGTCGCCCATCAGGAAAAAAATTCCAAACTAAATCCAAATCCACCCCTTTACAGTAAACCCCCGCTCGTGCTATTTGCTAAACTACTGAATGAATTTCGATACAAATTTCTTCATTACAGATGTCCTTTCTCAAGGAAAAATGTCGTTAACTAAAATCTACTCGCTGTCGTTTCTTAAAACCCCTCTCTTGCAATCCCTTGCAATTCAAGCGGAATTTCGATCCTGTTTTCACCGTTAGGGAGGTCAGCCCCGATGGTAATTTTTCTCCCATTAAAATCTACCACCCCCTACCCCTCGAACCACTTTCCTAGTATCTTTCAAACTACTGAATGCATTTGGATGCGGGTTTCTTCATTAGAATGATCATTCCGGACAAGTCCGAGGCCGAGTAGGTACCGTGGCCGGAGAGATGGGGATGGACCGCAAAGCGGTTCAGGGTGGAGCCCAAAGTATTTACAAATATCCCAAAAATTATAAAAAAAACTTTCCAGAACTGTACTTGTAATAAAGTGCTACTTTTTTGTTACTTGAGAGCATAACCATTTCTAGATCAATTGCCAAAATCGTGAAAAATGCCAAACCTGAATCAAATTGATCTTCGGATAGGTAGAAGAATTCTATTTATCGCCCTAGAAAACGTTTACCAAATAAGAATCAGAGCAACTTTGTTGTATTATTACTATACGATCCAACCCACAATAAATGCTGGTGATCACCGGTGTTGGTCGCGAAAAACAAAAACGTCTTTTTGGAACTGGTTTTTTTAAATGTGGTGTTACCCGTTTTTTATAGCTATAAATTTGTTGGTACATTTTTTACTGGATTTCTTTATTTTATTAAATCTTTGCAACGAGCATGTATAGGTAGCTAGAGAAGTTGTCGATCAGTAGCACAGCGCCATGCTAAAAACTCTTGTGTGCAGAAAATCAACAAACAAAAAAAGAACACCAGAGAGATCTCACCTTGCGGGGATAAATTCGCTGTGAAAGAATTCTTTTGCGGGGCAAAAACATCTACGGAGTTGGACCTGAACGCGGGACATGTTTTACTTACCTGGATTACGCTGGTTTCGGTCGATCTGTTGATCGTAATTGAGAAACGGATTGAATACGACAGGCAGGTGATTAACATTACCTAAATTCTTGTGAATGCAATTTTCGTTTAATGTTTACGGCCATTCTGGTCACCGATGGATGTATGCTATTTGAATGTACGCCAGGCCAATGTTGTTGGCTTCAGGGTATCCCCGATTTTATCGATTATCTGGAATCGGTTCTTTTAAGTGGCATGTGGCATGTAGCAGTAGCAAAAGCACGATCACCGCGATCTTGTTAGGTTTGGGGCTGGAAAATTGAAATTGCACGGCGACGTGCTAGTGGACCATTCTGTTGTTCACCTTGAAATTTGCAACTGAACGCGTAAACATATATGATCATAGTAGAGCGATCGATCATGATGTGATCGGTTTGGTTTTGAATGGGGGTTGCGGGCGGATGTGCGCATCTCTCGGGTAGAAATTTACGACCGATCGCGAATTAATGAGATGACAATTTTTCCGGAATCCGGATAAACAACAACTACGCAGTTGAACACTAAATCGGTTATTCATCAATCAATCGATCGAGGATTTTCTATGATAGTGAGATTAGTGATCCAAACATTTCGCTGCGGTTTGAATTCGCTAAGTAGAATGCACAGCACGAATTGAATCCGCTGGAAACCCATTTTAAGATGGTGCCTACTTGTACCAACTCTAATTCAAATTTAGAAAAATCTTCTAATATGGCAACACTGTCGCCAATTGATCCGGCAACATTGGTCGAGATTGGGAGCTATTTTATAGCGGAAATTCTTTCACAAATGGTCGAAATGACACATTTCTCCTTTCATGAATCTTCTGTAAACTGCATTCAAATGATCGGCGCATTGCTAAACGGTGATCGTGTCGTTTTTTTTAATGGTGATCTTCACAGATGCATCGTAAGAAATGGAGAGCTCTGGTCCAGGTGCACGTCGCGATCCAGTGAAACAGCACAAAAGGAAGTCTCGCGACATTGAATTCATGCAAGTCGAGGAGAAATTTCTGCACGGAAGTGGCTATAAAAACCTGGCCCAGGTCCGGATACTGGCCTACCAACTTTGCAGGGCATTAAGAAAACAAAATGGCATAGTTGAGATCCGCCAATCTACTTTGGTATGTGCGATTAAAGAACAAGTTTGAGGATTTTCTTTCTTTTCCGGACTTTTTCACTGATGCAAAATCACGACACCGTACCGGTGTGCTAATCAGCTGACCAACCAGTTAAATGTAGACCAACCGCAGCCGCATCGTAAGCATTCCGGCTCAATTTGGTTCAGTTTCACAAAATGGAAATGATGATGAAAATCAGTAATACCAGTTCTCATCAGGTGTGTTTGTAGTATATACAAGTACCTGTCCATAGTCGTTAATCGTCATTTAGTCAACTCCATTTTCATACATGACTCGATGTAGGCATAAAAATGCTATGGCGATTTTCCTCCTAATCAAGGTGTAACATTTCTGCAAATAGATGGGGGGTTTTTTTTTGAACAAACTTTTTCCACATTTTCACAATTTGCAATTTCTATGCTTCCTCCTATGCTCGGTGGCTGGGATTTTCTGCATTGTCATTAAAATAAAGTAAGTCGTCATGTGGGTTTGTTAATTTTAATATTGCTCAATTACATGCTTCACGGAATTTAAGCGTTTTATTGAATGAAACTCCACTTATGTGACGAGGTGGCACCTGAAGATCGCGATGAATTCGTAATTTGTAAACTACCTTTGTTAACAGCTCTTCTTGAAGCTATTGCAAAATTAGGCTTGACGTGCAAAAGGAGATGAATTTGGTAAAATTTGCCACTTGTAATCGATATTCCAAGTATGTCAATAATACTTGAGGCCTAAAATATTTGTCAGCAATTTTTATAGTCGCTATATGTTAGCTTAAAATGGCGAATAGGATTGGCTACGTTTACTTATCGTAGGGGTTATTTTTATACTCTATATATAGAAATATATTAGATTTAGTATACCGTTTGTAACGCATCGAACCAATCATCGGACACAAAAATAAACTACATTAGAGTGTTAGGGGTGACAAAAGATGTTCGTTTCCATATGTCCGTCCGTCTGTCCATCCGTCCGTACGTGTGTCTGTCTGTTTGTCCGTCTGTCTGTCTGTTTGTCCGTCTGTCTGTCCGAGTCTGTCCATCCGTCCGTACGTCTGTCTGTCCGTCTGTCTGTCTGTCTGTCTGTCTGTCTGTCTGTCTGTCTGTCTGTCTGTCTGTCTGTCTGTCCGTCTGTCTGTCTGTCCGTCTGTCCGTCTGTCTGTCTGTCTGTCTGTCTGTCTGTCTGTCTGTCTGTCCGTCCGTCCGTCCGTCCGTCCGTCCGTCTTCCTGTCCGTCTGTCTGTTCGTCTGTCTGTCTCTCTGTCTGTCGATCTGTCCGTCCATCCCTCTGTTTGTCTGTGCATCCGTCCATCCCTATGTATGTTTGTGCGTCCGTCCTTGAACACCATAACTTTCGAATAGATTGAGCTATAGGCTTAAAATTTTGTACAGTTACGTGTCTCGTAAATGTCTCGGTTAAGTTCTTGAACGAGCAAAATCGGACCATTTCTCCCTCCCTCTTCCATACAAACGAAACAGTTTTTGCTGTTTCGAATTTTGAATTCGAATTTTTGTCTGTCTCCTTTAGATTCGACAGAGTCCGATAAAAAAAAATAGTCAATTCGAATAGGACTTGGTTGTATAATTATAGGAACCAATCCTAATTAAAATGAGAATGTCGCACATATATATAGGAAAAAGTCTAATAATCAATGGAGATATTACAACGTTTTAAAGGATTTATTCCTTTCATTTTAAGATTGAGTCCCTTATAAATGGGAACGCTCTCAAATTGTTTGTCGTGACATGTCTAACATATACAATAACCTCTCCCATAATTTTGGGAATGATTCACAAAAAAAGAACAGGGTAGTATGCGTCCTAAAAAAATTGGGAACTGTCACAATTATTTTATAGGAATGACTCTTATATTTGGCCAATATGGAGATTTTTCCCATAAATATGGGACTAGAGCAGGCATCATCAGCTAGTGGCTGGGCTGGCTCATCACACAGATTGGCTTTAACAGCGTAGCCACTATAATCGACCTTTTATTGTGTGTTGTAATGCTTGTGTGTGCGGCTTCGGATCGCAGGAATAAAACGAATCGTGCTTTGAGTTGGAATCGGGGCATTATTAGCATGACGCATTTCATTTTTAATCAGTTCGTGTCAAGCCATTGCCGCGGAAGGTTGTGTTTCATTGAACTGTATTTTTATTTGTAGTAGTTATAAATTTTGATTGTAAAGGAAGCGACAGTTACTTTGATGACCCCTGGACTAGAGCATGAAATTTTGGCCGAACGGTTCTCGCATGTGTTTTCCGTGCGTTTGATAATCAGGTATAAAAGCTGATGCAATATTTTTTCATAAAGAAAAATATCTTTGTTAATTTTATTAAACTTTAAGTATAATTTCAAGAAAAACTTCGAAAGAAACTTTAAACACCCAACAAAACGAAGAGCCCTTGAAGGTGCGACCGTATTAATTATTTGATGACGCAAATAAATGCTAATGTACCTTTATCTGACTTCAATAAAAACAGGTTCAACTATGGACGTGAAAAAACTTTGATATCTGAGCGCATTTAAGAGGTCATCGTCGAATTTTGTAACATTTTAGATCACGAACTCAGAAATTAATTGAGAAAAAAATTCATTGAGTTTCGATAGCCTGCCGTTTGTTGTAATTCTCAATATCTTGAAGTGTCAAAATTTGATAAAAGATGAAGAACTACCGATATATACCAGTCAAATAATCGTCACTACAGATTAAAAAAAATGCTTCGTTGACCTCTAAAATGGTTTTGACCAGAGGTAAATAACCTTCGGAAAGACTTTTCCTGTATCGGAAATTTTAAAGATTTATCAATAAAAATAACAGAACACCAAATTATCATTAAATTTTTTTCTTCAAATTTTAGTAACTGTGATTACGGAAAAAATAAGTTCAATTTCAAGGACTTGTCGGTGATTAAAATCGGCCCCCCCGCCAAACTTTAAATACGGATCTTTTACTCACAAACGAATCGATTGACGTGTTTATTTTTCAAAACACGTAACTGTAATTAAAAGTTAAAACTTTTATGTAATTGATCCGGTGCGGTCACAAACATATCAATCTTAATTCTCTCTCGTAATAAGAAAAAAATCGCACAGTAATAAAAAATTGAAAAATAAAATTTTTTGAGACTTATAGCAATGATCTTTTGTTACACCTGCGATTAATAATGTCTTACAGGTAAAACTATTTTATAAAAAAAAATAGTCTAGCAATTTTATCGAAAAATAATTGAGCAAGTCGAGTGACTTTCTAATCCGTTCACAGATTATGATCTTATGCCAAAATTACAATTGCGTACTTTACCTACATTTTAAGTGCAATATCCATCGATCATCTCAGTTGAACGTTTCAAATAAATGTTTGGCAAAAAAAAATTACCGATTAACCCCTTCGCTACGGCGGGCGTTCAATAAACAAAACACAGGTACAAGTTTAAAAAAAATATAATGTGCCGGGCTACACCCAAAAATTTGTCTTCGACTTTGCGGTCCGAATGATTTCCATTATTATTTGTTATTGTCAACTATTAGTTATCGAGTTGAATTTACAACTTATGGTGTCACGATCGGCCGCAATGACAATTAATCGATCGTGCCGGGGAAAATTGCGTGGAACCAGAAAACTGGTCTAACCTCTTAGCTTAGGCCACAACCCAGCGTTTCAGCATAGCGATCACCAAAAACTGATAGTTCAAGATCAATCTCAACTATGGACTGTCTTAATGGCCGTTTGATTACAGCAAATCTTTTCTATATATTCGCAACGAATGCTAATTCATTCAAACTATCCAAGCATTTTTTTTTCATTCCAGCCTGGAAGTAATTCTTTGACGGAATGCGTCGATAAAACTCGAAAAAAAATTTTTTTTATCGATCTAGCGGCCGCACCTGATCGCAATAATTAGCGGACAAAAAGCTTTTAGGCAAATTTCGTAGTGATCGTGGCCAAAGATTTTTCAGGAAGCGATGCTGGAAACAAACGAATCGTTTTACCCAATGAACACGAAAATCGCTTGATGTTCGGTTTTATTTTATTGTTTTCGGTTAATGGCGCTTTTTTCACTGATCACAGTCAAGATCAAAATCATTAAAGATCATCAGAGAGACCGTTATTAGCATCTATAATGATTTTGTATAACAAATTTTTGTATTTTTTTTTAAATTTTGCTGAAATCATACTAATATAACAATGAGTTGGTGTCTGTCTGTCTGTTCCTCTTTCACGCAAAAACAGCTGAACCGATTAACTTGAAATTTGGCATGAGTGTCTGTGGTAGTTCTGGTTCACACATAGGCATACGGAAAAGTAGCGCGAGGGATGGGGGGAGTAAGGGGAGGGGGTAAAGTGATCTCGAAACTTAGTTTTGCGCTATGTTACTCTTTCGCGGGGAAACTACCGAGCCGATTGGCCTGAAGTTTAGCTCCAACATAGAACATCAAAAAAAAAAAAGAAAAACAAAAATTGAAAAAACTTAACCCAGCAACGACGGGTATGCAAGATAGTTTTGGAATAAAATTAAATAGTTCGGAATCTTTGTTAAATGGAACTTAGGTGTAGAAAAATTGGTAAATATTTGTAATTTTTTGAAGGATTTTTTCAAACGTGCGATCCGACTGATCGGAGACAACTCTTTGACAGATTTATTGCCGTCTCTCTAGCATCGTCGCTCTTTTGGGGTGCTCAGCATATTCTATAGATATTTCCATGGGAAATGTTCCACTGAAATTTCCCAACTTATGCCTCCACGGTGTATTTTCCCTAGACCCTCTCGTGCAGCTGCACGCGCGCACGACTTCTTCCTTGAGCCTCCCCGTTTTCGTACAGTAAAGTTTAGAAGTTCCTTCATTCCGTGAACAACAAGACTTTGGAACGACTTACGATCCGATGTATTCCCCCCCCCCCCCCATATCCCCGGGAATATAACCGAAGTTCAAGGAGAGCGTAATGCAGAAGTTCAAGGAGAACATAAACCGACATCTCCTTTTGTCCTTCCGACCATCCTGAGCTGTGCTTCGGCATTAACCCTAGACCCGTGTACTATAAAACTTCCATATATTGTGTACTTGGGCACTCAGATGTAATTCTAATAGAAAATGTATGGCTTGTTTGTTTAAAAATCATAAAAATTTGGTTTATTCGTTAAACAAGTAAGAAATACAATGGGAAAATATAACCCCAAAAAATAGTTCTGGGCACTCAGTGCCCAGTACACGGGGCTAGGGTTAAAGGGTCTTCCCCTAAGCTCTGACTGAAACTATAAAAATAAATAAATAAAACGAGTTTTTCCCAGCATCACTAACAAAATGGCTCAACCGATTTTGAGTTTTTTTTTACAGAATAAAGGATATAGGATGCTTTTTCTTGAACCACCTTCTCTGATTTTGATTTCCGCATGTCCGTCCGTCTGTCTGTCTGTTTGTCTGTCCGTATGTCCGTGAACACCATAACTTTCGAGAGGATTGAGCTAGAGACTTGAAAATTTGTACAGTTGCGTTTCTCGCAAATAGCAAGGCTAAGTTATTGGGTGCATTCAGCGACCCGCGCCGCTCTGGAGCCGCTCAGTATGGTCAAAAAACCGCTCAGCTGAGCCGTTCAGTGTTTACTGAATGCACCGCTACTGAGCCGCGCACATAAAACTGTCAAAATATTCGGGGTTATAGTGGAAGATGGACCGAGACATAATTATTTCCACAATATTCGGTATTTGCGCGTCAGATATGTTAAATTTGGAGCCCATCGCAATCTTGGTTGACGAATGTAATACTCATTTTGAAGTAACCTCAATTCGAAGTTCGAAGCCTGAAAGAAACCGGGATTATTTTGAGGTGACTATACCGAAGTACACTCCCGAACTCTTTCGCCAAAATTTTCCGCAACGCCGACTATTTCCATTGCTGTTTGCTCAGCAAGAACTTCCATGAGGCTTTCCGTATTATAAATAACATAAATAACTATAAATATTATAAATAACACCACCTCAATTCATGTGTAAAAATGACGACGGAAATATTTTTACACATGGATTGAGGTTATGTAATTCTTCATTTGACATTTGCTCAACTACTGAGCGGAGTTCTTTTACGCTCAGAAAAAATGTGAGCTGCTCAGTTGAGCCGCTCTGTAGCGATTGCGTTCAGTAACTGAGCACCTTTTTCGCTCTAGAGCGATGCTGAGCCGCTCAGGTCGCTGAATGCACCCATTGGACGTACAAAATGCCCACCTTGCCTATACAAATAAGACGTTTTTTGGCGATTTTCTCGAAAACTATGTGTCGTATCGAAAAATTTCTGGAGGTGAAATATGTTTCGAATATGATTTTACAATCTCTTCTTTTTATCAAAATCTGATGGAACCACTTCTTCGCCCCTCCCCCATACAAACGAAACAGTTTGTTGCATTTTTCTCGACAAACGAGACAGTTTGTTGTAATTTTCTCGAAAACGGCTCGTCATATCGAAAATTTTATAAACTCAGAGTGTGTTAAGAATTTGATTTAACATAACTCTTCCAAACATAAAAATTCAATTGGACAACTCATTCTACCCTCCCCAACACAAATGGGATTTATTTTCACAAAAATTTCAGAGTACAGTAATCCCTCTAACTGCGCGGTTTCTAATTGCGAGGTTTCGCAACTACGCGGTTTCTAACTACGCGGTTTCGCAACTACGCGGTTAAGTTTTTAACACGTTCGTGACATCGTGTACCACTGGTGGTACATGCATAGTACAATCGATTTTTGAATATTCCTGACAGTCGTAAGTATAAAAACATAGTTTTAACATAAATTGTCAGTATTTTATGAAGTAATATAAAAACACGCACCGTGTACCATCGATGGCGCACAACCGCCAGGAAACAAATTGCTAGTGTACCACCCGTGGTACACGATGTCCAAATGTAAAAAAAGTTGAAAAAGCAAATGTCACGAACGTGTTAACACAAAAATTTCGAACTGCGCGGTAAAAATTTCGCAGCTGCGTGGTTTTTTTATAATTTTCGTTTAAAAAAAACATGTACCTAACCCCAAAATTTCATACAAAGTAGGGTTCACAGTGCGCGGTTTCGGTCTGCGCGCTCTTTTTGTGGAACGTACCTACCGCGCAGTTGGAGGGATTACTGTATATGACAATCGGCCCCTGGCAATTGTAGTTTTTCTAATTTTTTCTTAATCCAAAATTTTGCCCAAAATATTAAACAATATATTTTACAAGGGATTTTTAAGACGATATTTATGACAATTTTCTTATTTTTTATTGCAAAGAGTTTTCAAATGACTTTTAAAACCCAATAATTTAATTTTTCAAATTCTGTAAAAGTTTTTTTGACATCCAAGACCTTTTCTTAATTTTTTTAATGGCGATATTATTTAATTTTTCAAATCGACGGTTTTAAACTTGAAATAAAGTTTCGATTTCATAATTTTTACAAAAGTTAGCGTCCCAAAACATAGAAAATATTTATATTGAAGCCATCGTGCCTAAACTGAATTTAAATTTCAAATTCAAAACTAGTTCTGCTAGATCAGATACCGCAAAAAAACATTGATCCGTTTTAATATATTCGAACTGTTGGAGAATCTTTTCAATCTGTAAACTTTTTCTAAAGTTTTTGCATTCATTTCTGAGACTTGTTCTACGCTTAAGATGAGATTAAGATTCCGATTCCATTTCAATGGATGGCCATTTGTTATGAATTATTAATATTTTTTAAGCAAATTTCGCTTTTGTTTAGATATTTCGACTGATGTTAAGCTAATGAACGGATGGGAATTAACGATTTTTGCAAAGACACCCGGACAAGAAAAAAAAACTGATTAGCAAATAGTGTTGAACTTGACAAGCGGTGTTTATGATTTAACCAAAAGATGGAGATGGTGATGTAATGTTAGGCGTATTGTACAATAATAATAGGAAATTTACGTCTTGGCCAATTTACAAACAAAGACAATTTTAGTTTTTTAAAAAAAATTGATGAAAAAAAAAATCAAATGAAAAGCATTTTAAAGATTGATGAGGATTTAATAGTTTGCCGCATGTTAAGATTTTGTACTTTTCTCCAAATCATTTTTTCACCCAAAGTATTGTCAAAGTCACTAGAAAATCTCCGTTTATGCAAGAAGTGCTAACAAATGTCCATTCATCAAGATTATTCACGAAATCTAATACGTAAACACATTACTAAAAAAATGATAAATTGAGTGAATAATCGTAACTAGTTTTGATTAGATTTTGATTTTGAACAAAAAAAAACTCCATAATATAAATAATTTTTGTCTCGAAAATCTGTGGGGATTATTATTTAACCAATTTAGATACCTAGTCGTGAACACAAAGCATGGATTGTATTTTTGTTGTTGTTAATTTGCGAGTTTTTGTTAACTTAAAAGCTGAGAAATGTTTAGGATTGTATGTTTTTTTTGTAAATGTGTTTGACAGTCACTGATGATTAATCAGCATGTGATATTTAGAGAAGAGATAATTAATTTGATAAAGTATTTTAATTATTTTACAGGTTGTCAAACTAGCATTTGATGGTGATTTTTATCAAAATTTTGGGAAGTTGGACGAAAAAAACTTTAGCTTGAACTTTTGAACCACTCTAAATTTTCCCATCACAAACTTCTGGCGGAGACTTTTTTAAAAATTTTCACAATTTATTTTTTGTTTCTTTTTAGGACACTTTTTACCGGGTTTTTAAATTCCATCAAGATATTTTTCTTACTGGGGATTTTTTTCGTGTGTTTTTTAGAACCCTTAAAATGGAGTATTTCAATACAGTATTTCAAGAACGACACAAGGAATACATGTAGACTACAACCAGGGATCCCGTTTACACTACTATCGTAGTTTTACACTACTATTTCGACATAATTTGATCTAACACTACTTACACTACTGAAAAACTCAAAGCACTACCTTTTTCGCCCTATAAAAAACGTGCTACAAAGAAAGTTAATTTTTAGATTTGAAAAGTTCATTTATCTGGGGAAAATTAAAAAATATGTAATATGTTATCATTCAGACTCTTTATCTAAAATATTTAAGTACTTTAGGCATTCTCTATGAAAAAGTGACTGACTTAAGGCTGATTTACAATGAAGCAGCAACGCCAACAGCAACAGCAACGTCGACGTAAAGAGCGACGCGAAAAAGAGAAATGCTGTCGGATGAATTACAATCAAGCAGCAACAGCAACAGCAAAAATTGACGTTTCGGAATTGTTAGAAGTTTTTTGGGGATTAATCTTTCTTTCATGATTAGATTTTTATTAATTAACAATCTTAAACTTCATTTTAAACACAAAATTCGCCACCAAATTCGTTCCTAAAATGTCAATCACATGTATACATAACCAACAAAAACCAGCTATCAACATTGCTGCTTAGCGTTGCTGCTCAAATTTAGGATTAGAAATGAATCGGCAGCAAAATATCTCTTTGAAAATCTGACGTCAAAGAGTCGATTCTCGATCAATCAAAACACTTTCTCCGTCACGTTGCTGTTGCTGTTCGCGTTGCTGCTTCATTGTAAATCAGCTTTAAGTCAATTCTTCAACAAAAGGGACATATAATACTTAATTCCTTCCTTTAATTTTAATTAAAAAAAAATGATTTTTGTACTAATATAAAAATGTACTGATATGATATGCAATAAAACATTAGACGGTAACATTCAAAATATGTTGTCTCAATAAAACTCTAAATGACTGTTAAAAAAGTTGACACTACTGAAATCTCTCTGACATTACTATTTTTCGATCAGTAACACTCCGCTTTTCACTTTTGGGGTGGGAACCCTGACTACAACCTCGAATGTACTTAGAATACAGGACCTAAAGCCCAATTCAGACTAACGATTGCGATTACGATTGAGTTTCCTCGACCAATGAGATCAAAGCTTTCATTTTCCTACCGTTGAAAGCCTTGATCTCATTGGTCGAAAAACTTCAATCGTAATCGCTGGTCTGAATTGGGATTAAAAGCGAACGGACGAGACGGGTGGTTAACTCGTGAATACCGCAACTTTCGGATGGATAGAGACTTGAAATTTTGTATAGTTACGTTTCTCGTTAATGGCTAGGCAAAGTTCTTGAACGGGAAAATTGGACCGTTCCTTCCCCCCGTCCCCCCTCCCCATTCAAACGAAACAGTTTTTTGCAATTTTCTTGAAAACGGTGAGTCATATTGAAAATTTTATAAAGGTAAAATATGTTTAGAATAGAATTTTACATAACTCACCCATCCATTAAAACTCAATCGAACCATTGCTTCCCGTCTCTCCCATACAAATTGAATCCTTTTTTTTCTATTTCTTCGAAAACGGTCCATAGTATCGACAAATTTATAAAGACGAAATGTGGACCACTCCTTTTCCCCTCTTCTATACAAATGGATTTTTTAAAATAAACATTTAATCTGATTTATACTTCTATTTTGAAATTGCGATTTCCCTTTTGTGTTATTCGCACCGTCTTGTACTCCTTAGGTTTTAAATTATAATATCTGTTGCTCCATACGCATTTTCAGAGGTGTAAAGGAAATTTCTCGCCTGCGGAGCAGTTCTTTCTCTTTAGTTACAATACAACAATAACTAGAATCTTGTGAGTTTGATAGGTCTTCAAGGGGGAAGGGGCGCGGGACATTGCAAACCACATCTCTAAAACTCCATATTTTTCAAAACACTAAAATACACCCATACCTCGATATACGGCCGAGATTGGTTCCAAAAATTTAGGCCGTATATCGAAACACCGGAACATTCTTTTTGGAAAGTATTGCATTTATTTATCGCAGTGCATTTCAATGTGATATTGTCCGATTTTTGACCGTTTATCGAATCAATGTGCAACGTATTTTAATTCAAAAAGCGGAAGGCTGTAAAACGAGGGGCCGTATCTCGAGGTATGGGTGTAATTTTGAATTATTTTGAATTTCGAATGCGAATTTGTTTGGTTCAAAATTTGATAAAACAAAAAACATACTCAAAATGAAATATTCATAATATGCCTATTTTTATTTCATATTCCGTTGCGGTTTTGCTATATTTACGTAAAAATATGCAAACTCAAGTCGATATAAAAAATCACGAAATTTGATATCAATCTTCATCGGGATTTCTTTTATCGATAAAAATTTAACCTGAATTATCCAACTCGATTGAAATCAACAAATCCAAATGTGTAAACTTTACGACCGTATGAAATCTGCATACTGAATCGCCAATATTTTTTATTTTTTTTGTAAATCTTTGTCATTTATTTAACGATGTGCGTTAAGTCAATGATTTGTTTGGCTCTTGTCAGCCACTAAATTGAACAATAATGCAGCAATAAAGATATAAATGCTAATTTTTAATCAATATGTATGATTAACGAGGAATTGTTTTGATCAAAATCCACAAAAACAACACAAACACGAAAAGTCTTTTGAAATTGGCGAATTTTTGTTAATCAAATTGTATCGACTTTGATTTTGTCAACCTCTGGCTATAGATTTTGTAACAAATATTCAAGTCAATTGAAGATTTTTAAGTTTTAAACCAATGTAGTGTCAAAAATTCAAGTTTGTTTGAGTGTAAATAGGGATGTGCGTAAAGAAAGCGACTTCAATGTTAAATTTTCATACCCGTATGGTTAACCCAAAGGGTATATTAAATTTGCCTTACCGTTTGTAACGCCAAGATCCCGTCATCACACACAAAAATGAACTACACCAGTGTGTTTAGAATGAGAAAAATAATTAATTTCTGCATGTCCGTCCGTCCGTCTATCTGTCTGTCTGTCCGTCCGTCTGTCTGTCCATCCGTCTGTCTGTCTGTCCGTCTGTGGCGCGGATTGCGGGCGCACGGATTGAGCTAGAAATTTTACGCAGATTCGTTTTTCGTAAAATGCAAGGCTAATTTCGTTAATGGGCAAAAATGGACCATTAAGGGGGGAGGGGGGTACCGGAATTTTGATACAATTTTGATACGACTGTTCGAATTTTGATACGAATATCACCATACGGGTCTCCAATAATTGCCAGAGTGGCAATTATAGCTTTTATTATGTTTTTTTGTTAGGGTTAAATCTGTTTGCTTGTCAAATTTGTTTTTTGCTAGAGTCCCAGATTAGCCGGGATAGTCCCGGAATCAGGAACGGGCGTCTCGGAAACTAAATTTTTGTTTCGAATTGTTCAATTTAGAATCATATTTTTTTAGACAAAAAGTCTGGCGGCATGTTAAGTCAGGTTAGGTTGAGAAGACTGCGAGTGTTCAGGGGTGGACACAGCGCTTCACCCGGAGCCCTACACCGTGAGTGTTGCTGAAACCCATATTTTTTCGGTCTGCGGCGCACTTTTCTTTTTGGGCGCATATACCTTAAAACTTTTCGCCAGCGGATCTTTCTTCGTTACTGATGTTTTCATATTTTCCATTACATTTTTTTATAAAATTGTTTAACCTGGCTGAAAAGTGTCACTCGGGGGTGTTCGGGGTTGCTAATCACGAATCCGGTGTTACAATTTCCAAAATTCAAATGAAAGGTCCTGTAAGGATAACGCAAATATCCTTTTCCCCCGTTTTTCCCGGCAAAAATTGCATTAGGGGAATTTCGGTGTGGCTGATCAAGAATCTGGTGTTAAGCTAGCATCAGACGAGCACACAAAACCTTAACACGTGTGATGACTGACGTCACGAAAAAAACTCAAAACACATTTCAAACACATCTGACACGACACGTCCTTACACTTGAAATGTGTTGTTATCAGACGGTGTGAAATTTTTTTCCACACAATCGGATTTTTGTCCCAAAACGTGTTAACGTCGCTGTCTTCCCACGAAATTTTGTCACACAATTACACACTGTGTTACGCAGATTGAGTAGTTATCAGACGGAGTAAAACGTCTCAAAAGTTGTGATGATGGAAGACGTGTGACAGCAATCGAAATCGTCTGACACACTGATTTGCTATCAGACGGTGTGATAGCTCTCTGACATTTTGTATATTTTTTTCGGTCATTGCTTGTCAAAATTGTGCGCTATTTTAAATTTGTGAAGCAAAATATAATTAAATCAAAATGTCAAAAAGGAAATATGAGGAGATGATGGATATGGCGGTTTTGGCAGCCTATATTTTGTAAAGCAGTGACGACGACGACGAGTCAATGGCTCGAAAGCGCAGTTGTTGGACAAAGGATTGTGTGTCGCGTCGCGAGAAGGAGGGTTTCTTTGCCAAATTGGTGGTGGAATTGCGCTCTGAAGAACCCGAACTGTATCGGAATTTCTTACGGATGTCGGTCGGTCAATTCGATAATTTGCCAGCAATTGGTGAAGTCGCAGATAGAAACATAACAAAAGGTGTAATTGAATACCCGTTTGGTGATATGGCATTATTTGAAGTTTAATTGAACAGCGAACAGTTGTATCAAAATTCCACTTTGAAATCAAACTTTTCAATAAGATTTTTTTTTAAATTCTCCGAATCGGATTTTGATGTATGGGAGTTTTATGTAGAATCAAATCCTAAACAACTTTTGTTCTTGGACTTTTTTGATAAGATGCACCGTTTTTAAGATATTCGCTATAACACAGTGCGTGTGAAATGGCACGAATTCATGCCAGTTTACACATTGGGACATTTTCCCACAGTCTTAACACAGACCGAAAAATGTCAAAACACATACCACGTTTTACACAGGGTTATCAGACGGAGGCAAAATTCGTTTAACACACGTCAAAAAAATTGTCATAACACAGGTTACCACACAGTGTGTAAACAAAAATTCTGTCACAATTTAAGTTATCAGACGGTGTTAACTGGTGTTACAATTTTGTGACGTCAAAATTACGTCAGTCATCACACGTGTTAAGGTTTTGTGTGCTCGTCTGATGCTAGCTTTAGACTAATTCGAAACGAAAAGTCCTGCAAGGATAAGATTTATCTCAAAAGTTTATAAGTCCTTTCCGTTTTTTTTTTGGTACTCCAAAACTTACACAAAAAACTTTAACCCGGCAACAACCAGTATGCAAGCTATTTTATTTATAAAATGTGAAAAAGTACGAAAAATCGGGCGATTTTTTGCTAGAGAAGATGAAGCTTTTGTTTTATGTCATTACCCAAGAAACAATTTGTAACCGTGGGTACAAAAAAACCTTCTATTTAGGTTACATTTTAGATGGTTTCCGAATAAACCCGCCAAAAACGGTTATTTTGAAACCAGCTTGTAAATGGGGGTTTCTGAAACGTTTCTGAAAGGTTACAGAAGCCAAATGTGAAACTTTTGAGTTTTGTTACCATGGTTTGAAATACGTTTCTTAACCGGAATGTAACCTCAGATTGTTACTTGGGTACGCTGTGTTTTATTTACAAATGTCAAGTTGAAATTTTCCAATTCAATTTTTGTGCACAAATTTTTTTCTTTCCATTCACCCCCTTCCTCCACCAGCTCATCTTGTGCTGGATTGATATAAAGTAAATATGGTCACCGATACGAAGTAAATATCATCAGAATTTTATACCAAATTTGTTTTAAAAGTCGATACGTTTCAGTTTTAAGCAGAGAAAGTCAAAAGCGGCCAAATCAGGCGAGTACCCGGGGTGTGGATGGATTTCACACTTTAATACGACTAGCTTTTTCTGACAAACGATGCATGCTTTTATAGCTTAACAACTTATCATGTTTACAAATCGATTGTACGTAGGAATTAAAAGTGAATTCTCGATTAAATAAATAATATTAAAATGACGATAACGACCCAGAATAGCAATTAGCAAGACTTTCGTTAATTTCCATCAAGAGAGAAAGAAAATCTGCTTTTATTTTCTAAAACATTCTCCAACATTATTCAATTGATTTGCGATCTCTGCTGTATTTGACATTCTTCCAAGAAACAATAAAAAAAAACTAGCAACATCAACAACAGCATCGTAAGCATCATTCGCACAACGATTGTGTGTCTCAAGTGGTTTTTTTTTCCTGTTTTACCCGATTAAAAATTCTGCACATAGTTGCAGTGAAAACTTTCACGCGCTTCATGTGCATTTGGCGTTATGCGATGCGGCACATATCGCGAATTTTTTATGTTTTCTTTTCCTTTTTCAGAGATTTTCAAGCATTTTCAGGCCATCATCGACAAACTGGAAATGCAGCAGCCGAGTCTCATCTCAAAGATATTCGTTAGAGATATTATAGCTGTTAAAAGTATGGGACCCAATAGTAACCCTTGTGGTACTTCCAAGTGCTCGTTTAGCTCTGTTGATTGCACATATTTTTCATCGATATCAGAAAATACAGCTTATGCGCGTATGATCAATTTATGTTGCTGACTGAAGACACAAAAAAAACCCCAGCGATTTCATACATGGATTTGAGGTGGGGTCGTCCAAATGTGTTTCTCTTCATCAAATTGTTACCCCAAGTGATACCAGTTTCCACGTTATCGTTTAACCTGATACTCGCTGGATTACTTCAGTTACCTGAGCTAATTTTTGCACAGCGCAATCACCAAGATTGTATTCTATATACATTCATAAGACGAAGAAATTGTATTCCGAGTACATATCGCTTGGCAGAAGAAAGTAACAAAAAAAACGTTTTTTTCTTTCAAGAAAAACATCGTGTAAGACTTTTACGATCGCATCATGGAGTTTAGTTTTTTGTTTTCCTACTTCTATTGAGGAACGCGATAATTTTTTATTGCCAAATGGTCCGAATTTGACTTTTATGGCTTTTTTGCGTTATGAATCGTTTCTGATGTCTTGAAAAACGAAACCCTTTGGGCATCATCCTCAATTTTTAAGTCATTTCAATTTTTCTACTGGATTATCTAACATTCAGCTGACTTGGAGCTCTGGGAATCTGCAAACGGTGGTAATCAAATTTGTTTCATATAAACATTTGTTTTTTTTTTCATAATTTCTAATGCATATTTATACTTCGAATGATGAACCTGTAGGTCTCGACTGTAACGAACCAATCAATGAAATCGAAATTTGGACGTTTTTTGTTTACATCTGTGTGAAAATTTCACTATCCACAAAAATGAGATAAAAATAAAAATATTGATTTATCATAATGTCGCCTGATTGGATGGTGATGGCGATGGCGTTGCCTTCAGAAGTCTGGCGAAATTAACAAATGTTCAAATTTGTACAGAGCGAGAAAAATCGGTTATTTATGATGATTTCGAATGCCCTGCGATATTATTTAATCAAAAATATGCCATTTCGACCGATTTTTAATAATTTTATAGATTGTTTCTGCCGTTTTATGGGTTTTAATTATGGGACCCCCTTTAAATTTAAACCAGTTCGGCTCGTTAGAAATATAACAATCGCTTTTGATATGCAGTTAAGCTTTTTTTATAATTATTTCCTTTTGTTTTTATTGAAAAACAAGTTTTTAATCGATTATGAAATTAATTTTGATCAACGTAGATATTGGGGACAGTTTGAGGTTAAAGGTACGATATTTTTTTATGGCCGGCATGTGGTTTCTTGTTTTGTAATTTCCGCTGGCGGAATCACTGGGAAATGGATCATTTTTTTCAGTCAATATGTTGTTTGTTAGGTTTTTACTAATCATATATATTTTATTCATCTCCGTACTCGTGGAACCAGAACCCTAACTAGACATTACTAGCAATGTGACAGGGTGGGAAGGCGAATTGAATCAGGCCCCTGGAAAATCCCAATTACCACAACGACAGCGTACGAAAAACACTTTCTCAGAACTTTTGCATTCAGAAGCGGATTTTGTTCATTCAGGATTCCAGTCAATGACATTTTGACCCACCTACAAAAATTTGTTTAAATTTCGAAAGACTTAAAATTTTAAAAATTTGTTTCAATTTTGAAACACTTCAAATTTCATGAAATATAAAGTTGTCTTGTGGGTAAAAATTTTAAAAATGCGCCGTAGGCAAAAATTTGACCAAAAATGTCCAAAACATTTGCTATTTTGAGTTTCCTCGTAACTAGTTTTTATTTTTTCACGACAACCCGCTGGCCCCAGATAATACCCGGTAGCCCACAGGGCCAGGCGGTGCTGCACAGTGCAAACTTTCAATTCCGGAGAGTCATTTTTTTGTGCGAATCCAAGACAGATTAACAGGGGGAGGGAGGCCATTTTTAATGCTTCGAAATTAATTGTCAAAAGCTCGATCAAAGGGAAGGGAGTTTGTTTAAATTTTTGTTTTGAATTTGTTTAAAATTTTGATTATATAAAACATATTATGGGTCTTTTATGTTTTCAAAATTGCACAAAAATGACGCCGCAGGCAAAACTTTTTGAAGGAAAATTATTTAATGAAACGCACCGCACTACAGACAGTAATTTCTGAGAAAATTGCGCCGACGGCGAAAAGTGTTGAATTTCTGTGTCGATTTTTTTAGTGCTTTGCAACACTAGATATAAAACATAACAAAAGCTATAATTGCCAATTTGGCAATTATTGAAAACCCGTATGGTGATATTCGTATCAAAATTCGAACAGTTATACCAAAATTCCACTTTGAAGTCAAACTTTCCAATAAGATTTTTTAAAATTTGTTCCAATCGGATTTTGATGTATGGGAGTTTTATGTAGAATCATATTCTAAATAACTTTTGTTCTTGGACTTTTTTCATAAGATGCACCGTTTTAGAGATACTCGCAAAAAAACGTTTTCGTTCGTATGGGGGGTACCTCGCCTAATAGTCCATTTTTGAACGAACTTAGCCTCGAATTTTACGAAAAACGGATCTGCGCAAAATTTCAAGTCTCTAGCTCAATCCGTGCGCCCGCAATCCGCGCCACAGACGGACGGACATACAAAATTCGATTTTTTTTATCATTCTAAACACACTGGTGTAATTCATTTTTGTGTGTGATGACGGGATCTTGGCGTTACAAACGGTAAGGCAAAGTTAATATACCCTTTGGTTCCACCATACGGGTATAAACATGTTATAGGTCTTCTATGTTTTCAAAATTCAATAAAAATGATACCGCAGGCAAAATTTTTCGAAGGAAACATATACCACGATTGAAAATTGATGACTGAAATGTCCGACAGGCAGTAATTTTTGAGAAAAATGCGCCGCAGGCGAAAAGTGTTGGATTTGGAGGTAAATTTTTTTGGTGATTAAGAAATTGCAACACCAGATTGCATAATTCCGGGGCAAAAGTTTAGTTTCCGGCACGCTGGAACAATATGCCTAAATCCCGGATTGTCCCAGCCATTCCCGCCATGGTCACCCTCATCCTGAGGTAAAGAATTTTTGTTTAAGTTATAAGATAAAAAAAAGCTTGTTTGCAAGCTGACCGAAAAAATCTACTCTTGTATTTGTTCTCGGCATAATTTAAAAAATAAATATTTAAAAAATTCCAATTTCTTAAAAGCAAAACACTTTTTGCGGTTAAAAACGACGGGAAAAATACACTGCAGTGACATTTTCTTCTGAAAGGTGGCGATGGGCGAGAAATGCCCGGAGGCGAACATTTTTGGGTGACAAAGTTGAATGCAGGCGGCGGCCATCTCATGTGATTTTTGATAGCGCAGCTTCGTAGATACGCGATTCGATTTTCAATACGAAGTTTTGATTTACGCGTTTTTTGGCAACATTTTGTTGATTCTGCCCAAAATTTCGATCTGAGGGATTTGACCGCGATGGTGGTCAGAGCCTAGGCTTTAAGTCTGTTAAAGTTACAGCTTTGTGGTTCTATCAGTTTGCTTGCTCAAAAGTGTTAAGAGGGCTATGCGTTTACTTAAAAATACCCCCCCCCCGGCCCCCCTCTTTCATTCTTAACCCCTTTCCTGCTATCCCAGGAATCATCAACGCGATTTTGATCCGGGTACCACCATTGAATAACTCATCTCCAAAGAAAAATCTAGGTACTATAAAACGTAAAAAAATTTACATCGCTAATAATTACAGGGCTGATAATTACAGAAGAAGTTCGTTTCTAGGCAAATAAAATGAAAATTATTAAATCAATAAAAATGTTTGTTGAGAAATTAATTTCCATTGTCTTAAATATGCCCACTAAAGATTTCCGCATTTCCTAATAAAAGCAATGCCCAGTCAAGTGGTAATCATGAATAAACTGCACTCAATGAACATCAGACATGGTAATTTTCTTCCTCCCAACAAATGAAACCGCAGGAATCTTCTCGAAGTTAGACCAGGAAGTCTTCACGGCATATTCAAATTAACTTCCACTCTCAGCATCTTAAATTAAGCATAACAGCAACAGATGAAGAGGAAAGAAGATCCCGCCATGAATGAAATTCCCATCGTTCCGCAAAATCTTCTTCAATTTTGCTTGCGAGATGCACTCAAATCCTCTTCGATTTTGTTCAAATCTGTTGGAGTTTTAAGAAACCGTTGGTTCATTCAAACGCGATATCACCACGTCAATCTAAAAGTGTATCAATCTTGAGCCTTTTTAAACTAGACTAGATGCATTTGCGTTTATGATGCATTCATTCAATGAAAAGACAGAGTCACTGAACTGAAAACGGTTCAGTGTGTAATTTGAGAAAAAGTTTAGCCAAGCCGATCGAATTCGAGATTAGAAACGTGCTCTGGTGACTATGCCGCAATTTGATCTCATCAAAAGATCTTTCTTTTTTTTTATAAAATTATGAATTGAAAAAAAAAACTGCTCCAATCAATGATCCATAATAGTCGGTAGTTCGAATTTAGTCATACATAACAATCAGAAACATATATCGTGATACTTGCCAAGTGTCAAGATGACATTACACCAGGCGACGTTATAGCAAATGTCATATCTGCGCAAAAATCTTTAGATATGATGAAAATGCGTCACGTTGTGCATTTTTAAGTGTCTTGCCGGTTGCATAATCACCGTGCCGTGTTGGTGCCGGAGTCAAGTGGATTGAAAGCTTCTTAAAACTGTGTAAAAAAAAAACCACTGAAACAAGAAAAAAAAATAATATGGGAGAAAACTTGTTTATAATTTCAACTTGAGCGAATGTAAGCTCAAGTCACATGTCGCTCAGTTCGGGACAGCACTGCATACATCTTACGTCAGTTGAGCACATTTTGGTGCCTTCGGGCACTTTTCCGACATATTACAACTTTTTTACGCTGTAATTTATTTTTTCGATTACCGAGTGATCTACTGCGCGAACGAGACCCTAATTGAAGTCGCATCGCAGAAAAATCCAAAACTTGCTATACCGCAAATGTTATCTAAGATTAACAGACGGTAGAAAAAAGATGGCGAGTCATTTTGAGGTTATGTCTCTGACCTAACCGAATTTTTTTTTAGGAACGGTCAACTGAGCAGATCGACATTAAAGGAGAACAACAACAAAAAAGTGTCAGATCGAAATATCTTTTTAGTTTCTTATACAGACTTTTATAGACAGTCACGCAAGCCGAAGTTGTTTAAGATTTTTAATGAATCTTTAACCCATTTTAAAATTTGAAATAAAAGTGGGAAAAATGCGTATTTTTAGCCATTTTTAAACACCAGTTTTGTTAAATATGAGTTTAAACCAGGGCTGTGGAGTCGGAGTCAGGACAAAATTGCTGCTTTAGGAGTCGGAGTCGGATATTCAAATTGTCCGGAGTTGGAGTCGGAGTCGGTCAATTTCCACAAAAGAGTTTAAGAGTCGGAGAAAATTTGTCTCAGAGAAAAAATCCACTTTTGATCCCGAACCAGTTTATTTTACATACATTGGCCACTCTCTATTTTATTGTCCCAATTTTTTACAAAAGTCAAAATTTACAACCAAACAATATTTGATTTGGGGTTCGAGGAGATCTGCTGATTTTTTAAGTCGAAGGAGTCAGAGTTGGAGTTAGACCTTCTAGACATTCAGGAGTCGGAGTCGGATATTTTAAGACTTCCGGAGTCGGAGTCGAAGGTTGAGGTACCGACTCCACAGCCCTGGTTTAAACTGACAAAAACCTACAGCAAACTGTCAATTTAAACTTATGTGTTTAAAAACGACTATGAATACGCGTCTATATTTTCTTGTATTTATTTTTTTCTTTCTTTTTCTTTGAATGGATTCAGGAAAATTTTTTAAAAGATCCTTTCTATACTTAGAACTATGGCAGAACGTGTTGCGTTGTCAAATTCAACGAATTTTAAAAACGGTCAAATAAACTTAGACGCTTTCCCTTCTACAGACGATTCTTATTTGCAAAATATGTTTTCGTAAATACACCCCCCCCCCCTTCCCTCCTTCTTATCCCCTTTCCTCCTTCTTAACCCCTTTCCTACTATTTCGGCAATAATCATCGCAATTTTGATCCGGATACCACCACTAAACAACGCGATATTTAATATGGAGTTTAATACCGCCCTTATTGACGTTGCACTACCGCAGGCCCCTCCCCATAAAAGTGTGGCGTATTTTTTGGACAGTCACTAAACTCAATCTCCATTCTATCGCTGAACACTGAGCAAAAAAATTATCGAAATTCGCGATCAATTTGCTTAAAAAAGTAAATTGAAAATAATTTTTGCCTGCGGCGCATTTTTTTGTTAAAATTTCTACCTATGGTGTATTTTTGTATAAAATATTACTTTGTTTCTCATTTTAGCTTTAAAAAAATTAAAATAGAAAAAACTGACGTCAAATATTCTGCAAATTTTAAAATCACAGCTTGGGATAACTCAGAAATCACATGAAATTTTCCCACCTCAATACAAAAAGATTCTGGGATTAGATTACAAAATTTGACCCTGACAAATAGACAGACAAAAAAGCAAGCTAAACAAAAAACTTTAATTCAATTAAACACACGAAGAAAAAAAAATTGGTTTGCCCTATTATTTCTTAAAAAAGGTGGTATTTACGGGCGCAAAATATCACAAATATTTACCCAAAAAACCTTGTTTCGATTAGATATTAAATTTCGCAAATCTTCACGTCTTGACAAAAAAATGTCTTGGCTAAAAAAAATGTCTTGGCAAAAAAAAAATGTCTTGGCAAAAAAAAAATGTCTTGGCAAAAAAAAATCTCTCGTGGAGACCGCATTTTTCAGAACAATTCTGATATGTCGGACAAAATTGTTCGGAAAAAACTGTCTGAAAGTGTCATTTTAATAACAGGCTATCAAAATAGGCGAAATTTATTTCTAAATCTCGTCTCTGTTAGATATAAATTGCCTTTTTTCCATGTCCTGCCATTGAAATGCTCCGTGGAGACAGCTTTTGTCAATTTTTTTTAGATATCTTAAGCAAAAATGCTCAAAAAATATGTCTGCAAGTGTCACTTAAATGGCAGGCTATGAAAACAAATCCCAATTTATGTCTAATCGAGACCTAAAATAAGGATATGTGTTAAAACTTTTATCGCCCTTATAAAAGGCTCGCACAGCGTGTCAAAATTCAAATTTTTTACTATAGAAGAAAGGTATTGCATTCATGACGGAGACCGACTCGAGAATAGGGGCAAATAAAAACTTTCCGATCGGTACGAAATCCGTTTCAGGCAAAATTATGAGGATGCTCGTGCACCTGTCTGTCGATCTGTCTGTCTGTCGATCTGTTCGTTTTACGTATCTTAAATAACTCGAGAACGCGTTGAGCTACTTGAATTTTTTTGTAAATGAGTTTTGCGAAAACCGTAGTTTTTGGAAAAGTAAAGTTAGCTATGACGGGTACCTCCCATACTTTTTTTTGTTGAAAAAATACATTTTGAAAATTTTCGAAAACTATGCGATTTTTAGGAAAAAATTAAAGGTTTGAAAGGAAATAAAATTTTCCACATTTTTTTGCTGTAACGGTTTTTACGTATCTCTAACGGTTCTCAAGGTTTTTGAAAAAAAAAATAAGTTTTTTAAAAATTTCTCGGAAACCATGCGTTTTGAGCAAAAATGCATCTAACCCAATTCAAAGAAAACAAAATTTCCTGCATTTTTTCTTTTAACAGTTTTTACGTATCTTCAAAAAAATTATTGCCATATACAATATTTTTTCCGAAACTAAATATTGCAGAGGAAAATTTTGTGTTGATCACAACTGATATTTTGATAATTTGATCATTGTTTGACGGGTATAATAAACTCATACGATGGATTCCATCATATTTCAAATTTTAGCAATTCTTCGATTGTGAATTTAAAATGAATGGTTCACTTTCAAAAATAACCGGCTTTCAGAGTCGCCAATTTCTAGTTTTTCGGCTCAATTCTGTTGGAATCGGTTAGTCCATTCCATAGGAAATTGTGTAATTGAATTATTTGCACGATGGATTCCAAAGTCTCTGTCTAAATATCTACCTACCAAATCACTCACGCTTAGGCTTTAAGGTTACCCGAGCTTCTAATGAATAGTTTGCTACCTTCAAGCGCCCACCGCATTCCCCTTATCTAGCGCCAAATACCATCTAATAGATCTAGTCGAAGTATATCGACGGTTGTATCTGATATACTCGTAATATCTGTCTAAGCATTACCCATTAGATTGGCCAGATATTATTGAGGTTATGTAATTGCGTGTATTAATTATGGTGGCAGAGTTAATTGGTTTATATAGACGTATAGTCGCTATGAAAGATAAAAGTATCTGTGAAGTTGAAATAAAATCTTATGGATTGTTTGGTTGCATATCTTCGTCATGTTGAGTTGATGTTGATGGATCTGATATTTTTCTTGTGAACGTTATTCATTTAAAGGCTATCGCAGTTGATTTTCCTTAATTTCGTATGCGAATTGCGTAAGATTGAAGGAAAGACTGGAAAATTTACCTACTTAAAGAAAAAAAAACTACCTAATTAAGATGTTGGGAAATATGTAAACGTTCAACTCAATAGGATCTTCTTTATATCTTCATATGAGTTTTTTTTATAATGCAGGTGCGACTATTGTTCAATTTTTGGTGTGCTATGCATTGTTTGATAACCTTCACTGGAGCTATCTATTATTAATTAAATTCAAAATTAACGGACGTGCGAATGACCTGTGCACCATCGCTACCTTAGATTAGTATCACGTATGTGTTTGTTTCATTCATCTTATCCGCTTAGTTATCATCTGAAATATGAGTTATCTATCTGTTCAAGGTTAATTATAAACAACCGTTTCAGAAAAATCTGCTAATAGTATTCGCCTTTGAACACAGTTTTCAACACAACACCATAGAAAGAAATAATTTTTGATTCAGTCATCATAGTCAGTAATCCCTCCAACTACGCGGTAGATACGTTCCACAAAAAGAGCGCGCAAACCGAAACCGCGCACTGTGAACCATAGTTTGTATGAAATTTTGGGGTTAGGAACATGTTTTTTTAAACGAAAATTATAAAAAAAACCGCGCAGCAGCGAAATTTTTACCGCGCCTTTTGAAATTTTTGTATTAAAAACTTAATCGCGCAGTTGCGAAGCCGCGCAGTTAGAAACCGGGCAGTTAAAAACCGCGCAGTTAGAAACCGCGCAGTTGGAGGGATTACTGTAATTAATACAAACGCGGTTCCATTTCCACCTTCGGCCTCTCCCCACTCTTCGTAATACGATATCGGCATCAACAATTATTTCTTTCTGTGTAGATTTTTTGCGAAATTTTAAATATTTTGGCCGTTTTACAGCTTTTAACAAAATTACCAGAACAATTTGTGCCTCGGTGAAAATTTTTGAGTATTTTTCTATAATGTAATGAAATTAATTGCAAATATTTATAAGGAAAGCTACAATATTATCAGGGGCTAATCGTCAAATCATCAAAATTATGACAGACAAAATGTTTATTTAAAAAAATCCATTTGTCTAGGAAAGGGAGAAAGAAGTGGTCCGATTGGATTTTGATGTATGGAACGGTTATGTAAAATCATATTCTAAACAGATTTTGCCTTAATAAATTTTTCAATACAACTCACGAGACAATAGAAAAAAGTATACAATTTGTATGGGGGAGGGGAGAAGGAGTGATTCAACTGGATTTTGATGTATATATAAGTTATGTAAAATTATATTCTAAACAAATTTTATCTTTATACAATTTTCGATACGACGCGCAGTTTTCGAGAAAACAGGAAAAATGTATTCTATTTGTATTGGAAAAAGGAGAAGCAGTGGTCTGATTAGATTTTGATATAGGGATGATTAAAGACATTTCCCATTCTAAATACATTTTATCTTTATAAATTTCTAATATGACCCACCGTTTTCAAGAAAATTGCAAAAAAAAACTGTTTCTTTTGTGTGGGGGAGGGGGGAAGGAGTAGTTAAATTTTTCCCGTTCAGGTATTTAGCCTAGCCATATACGGGAAACGCAAGTATACAAAATTTCAAGTCTCTAGTTCAGTCCTCCCGAAAATTGTGGTGTTAACGAGCGGACAAATAGACAGATAGACGGACGGTCATCGGAAATCAAAATCTTTTGTCACCCAAACGTCTCACATTTTCATCCAAATGAATTGGAGGTGTATCAATATTAGGATTACAAAATTGGACATACATACAAAAAAACAAGCTAAATAAAAGCTGACATACAAAAAAACAAGCTAAATAAAAGCTTTTAAAACTCACCTGAAGTGCATACAAACGAAACCGTTTTTTTTCTATTTTCTCTTTACTTTATTGATTGAAAAATGTATGAAGGCGAAATGTGTTTAGAATATGATTTTACATAGCAATAAGTGTGTATGCAATCTACCCCTCCTCTTGCATGTCAACCCTCTCTCCTGCCATCTCCTGAACCGTTGGAGCACATTTGATGCGGTTTACGCCATTGGGTAAATATCTCCAAGCAACGTTTTTAACCACTAAAATATATCACTCCTCTTGCATTTCCACCCCCTGTCCGGTTATCTCCTGAACCGTTGGAACAATTTTTACGCGATTTTAGCCTTACTGATCAAATACAGAACACGTATTATAAAATAAACAAGAATAAAAAAAATACTTTTGAAAAAAAACTTTTATTTAAAAAAAAAAATACTGAAAAGAGGAAGAATCAGGCACTGTGTATCAGAAATAAAAGCGAGCTGAAAGCCAAAAAAAAAAAGAAATATTCATCTTGCTTTTATTTCTGATACACAGCGCCCAACAAAATATTTTTTAAATTTTTCTTATCAATGTTTTTAAGAAAATCGAGAAAATTTTGGAGATTTTGTTTTCGAGAAAATCGCTAGGGTATCATTTCACCGTTAGGTGGATTCAGCAATGTTTTTATCAACATTTGTGAGGTTTTTAAGACGGCAAGTAGACCACTGTTTCCCAACCGAAGAGGTTTTTATTCCCTGTTTTTATCATCCGTTAGCAAAAATCTATGAAGTTCAAAAAAAAAAAATATCAAACTCGTAAATTTCAGAAAATCCAATATCTTTAAAATATAAGGTATTTCCTATAAACTCACCTGCAACCAAAATAAAATTTATGACGGAATTGAGAAAAAAAACTGTCGCAATTTGATGGAAAAAATCCGATTGACATAAATTATGATCATAAATCGTCGCACCTGTACTAAGCCTGAAATAAACGACCTTGTCGATTTACATATTCCTTCCATACACAAGTGGCTGGAAACATTTCGAAATACACAATGGAAATAAAATGTTATCACTTTTTTTTATATCGAAAACGAAAAAAAAAATGATCCAACTTTGGCCGGCCATCTAGTCGTCAAGTCGACAAGTTTCTTGAGCCAATGATTTAAATCTCTTTGTTCGAGGAACTGAAATGTCGCAGTCAGGAGCCAGTTTTTATAATTTTCATCATCCTCCACAGGTTTTCGCTGAATCAAAACAAAATTATTGCTGGATATTCCTTCAGAAATTTTTGCGATTTAGCAATCAATTTGCTTTCCGATTTTACAATATTAACAATAATTTATCCAATTATGAAATAAATTTTGTTTAATCGGTATCCAGTTGATGTGGATGCTGACGTTGCACTCACTCCGGTTAACAAGTTTGGTCCGCAAGATTTGTGGTTGCATAGTCTGTCAACATACGGTAAGGTGTAAGGGTTAGGAATGGGTAAGTGGTTTTGATCGGTCATTGGATCTTGGCAGTCGCTCTAAATAAGGCCAAATGGTGCGGAACAAGTGGATTCGCCGCGGACAGGTTGCTTGCCATAAGTGTCCAAGATTGTCAGAACTTTATTAAAATAAATCAAAGCGATCTTGGAGAATGACTGTACTAAGGTTTATCGCTAGAGAGCAAATGAGTCTTGTTGCCGAGACTTGATAACTTTGTAAAAGAACTCGTTAAGCCATCAAAAATACACGAGTTTGTGTCGGATCGAAATGCTTGTAGATACGAGTTGAGTACATTAACATCACCTGTACGCGAAAATGAGTTGTCTTCTTTGAACACCGCAAATCGGCCAGGTATGGTGGACCCAATGGTGGACAATCGGTGGGACAGACGGACGACCTCGACGGATTCCTTGCCTTCACTTCGATTTGCCATGGGGCCGAACGATTTCGGGAAAGGTAAAATTGCAGAAAGCGGTTATTGATGGTTTTTGTGTGTGTGTGTGTGTGTATATTTTGCTCAAAGTGTCTGAACCAGTTTCACCACCTTAAGACTTACGACCATGCGAAAAACATTCTAGTTGAAGTGGTCAAAGAAATATTCGCGGTTTTGCTCAATTGGATTTCTCAGTAATTGCCGTTGATTCCATTGGAATTTTAGAAACAGCTGTGGAAATATTCGATAAAAACAGTAATGCCAGATTTTTAAATACATACACTCAAAAAAATAATAACAAAAACCCCGTTTTTATTGACAAAATTTGCTTTGTTGAATCTCAACAAATTTTTTTGTTAACCCCTTAATGAACAATGACGTGATACACGTCTTGTTACTGGTTTCTGGTGGGACATGACGTGTGTACACGTCAAATATTGTTTTACTAATAAAATCATGACGGTTAAAGTCGTCAGAAAATATTTGAGTTTATATGGATTGATTGTTTAGAGACCTTAGCCTGCAGAACTGCAAAATAGTGTAGTGTCGAAACAAATGAAATTATTCCTGGAAATAGAATTTTTCATTTTTTGTGATTTCCTGAACAACACGACGTGTGACATTTTGGGTAGTACACTCTGTCCGCGAGGGGGGTAAAATGATAAAAGAATTGTTTGAAAAACAAAAATTTGTAAATATAACAATATTTTGTCGTTTTGACAAATTAAGCATTGTTAATTTTACAATTCTTTTATTGATGTTTTATTAGCCCAAACTCCTGGAGCAAGAAACTTGAAATTTCCACAGTGTTTCTCCATGACGTAGACGCTAACTAACTAGTAATGCACACCTGCCATGAATCCCGTCACTGTCGCTGTTACGTCTGATGTTACGTCTAGTGAAGATTAAAATGTCAGCTGTTACGACCGAAAAGTCTGACAGCTTTTGCTGACATCTTTGCTAACAGAAATGGAATTTAAGATGGCGGATTCTAATTTTTCACGTGCAGAGACGCTCCATTCTATAAACGAATACTGTTTAAAAGTAATTTTTACAAAGAAATGATTTGAAAAAGACATCGTGGGAGCAGCTGGAGCCCGAATTTCATTTTAGTGCGGAGATTTTAAAGAAAAAAGTGAAATCACTGAGATCGTCATATTTACTACTCTCAGTTGTTTACTGCTCAACGCATTTCTGGAACTGAAACGTCATGCCAGAATAAGCCCACCCCACCTACGTCACAACAGAATTTTCTAATGACATTTCTGTTAACATTTCTGTCAGAGTTTCCGGCAGGTCTGGATGGTGTGTAAGGCGGAGTTTTTCGAAATTCTGCACCTAAGGGATTGAATAAAACGTTGGGTGTTTTAGAACTTTGAATTTCACTATGAAGAATTAAGAGTCATTAAGAGTCTGCTCATTAACGGCCAATTTATTCACTAGGAGTTAAATCGCCTTAACTCCCTTAACTCACCTTTAACATGGAAAATAACGTTAGCTAACTCCCTTAACTCACTAACTCGGCTTAACTCCTAGTGAATAAATTAGGGGTAAGAGGCTGGAAAATGTCACTTGAGGGGTATTCGGTGTCGCCAATCTCGAATCTGGTTTTAGATTTTAAATTCCTGAAGATATAACGTTTTTGTCAAGAGTTTTTAAATTATTTCTCTGTTTTTTGCTGCGAAAAACTTATACAAAAAACTGTAAACCGACAACGACGATTATGCAAGCTAGTTTACTGTATACTAGCTTGCATACCCGTCGTTGCCGGGTTAAAGTTGATTGTATGAGTTTTTTTGCACCACGAAACAAAAAAACCTTTTGAAAAAAAAACCAAGAAATCAAACTCTGAAAAAAAAAAAAATCAGTGGTCAAACTCTGAAAAAAAAAAAAAAATCAGGACCTTCCGTTCCGAATTTTTCCGTTCCGTGATCAAACTCTGAAAAAAAAAATCAGGACCTTCCGTTCCGAATTTTAAAATTCTAAAACTACTCCGAAAATCCCCCATTCCCAGTTTCTTCAGGGAAAATGACAAAAGGATATTTGCGTTATCCTTCACTCTCGAAAAAATCTGGGGACGAATCAACTCCGCGTCAAAACATAGCTAAAAGTAAGCACCTCGCAGTGCTATTCAGAGAAAATTTAACACCGCAGCGCGGAGTTATTTTTACATTTTTCTTTTACGGAGCTAAATATTCATTTTAACACAGTTTTGACCTAAATTTTGAATTAACTCCGAAAAGGAGTTAAAAATTCACTCCAACTCCTTTTAGGAGTTATTTTCATTGTAAAGGGTGTTCACGTTTAGACGAGGCTTACCAATTGGCTTCAACAGCCTATTGGGAAGGCAAATGGTTTACGATTCGAGAGGTCCCATGTTCGAGCCCCGGCAAAGGCATGCGAGATAAGATTTTAACAATCAATATTAGCTTGGAAAATATGAAAAAAATCAAAACACCTCAAATGCTTGCAAAAAAAGAGAATTTGCGAGGTTTTTTTTGGGCCATCTAATAAGTTGGTTTAACACCGAAAAATTGTTAAAAATTAACACCTATAAGGAATTGTTGAGAACTTCCTAGCCCGGAGCTCGATTTTCTCCGATAGGTGATGGGCAGGTGATCAAACTCCCTTTCGGTGCGTAATCGACTTCATTTTTTCGAGAGTGTTACAGGACCCTACCGTTCCAAATTTGAAAATTCTAACACCAGATTCGTGTCCAGCAACACCGAAAACCCCCGAGTGACATTTCTCAGCCTCCTAACAGTCAGGCATCTTGGCAAAAATCAATGTTTCATACAGCAAACTCTTACCTACCCCTCGTTTAACCCCTTAGTTTTGGAAAACCGTTTCTTGGAGATCATTTATCAGGTAAGACGGGTTTGTGAACAAAATTTCATGGCAATCGGTTTCATGGGTCGGGAGATACTGTAAAGTGTGAGTGAGGCATTGATATTTGGTTTTTATATAAATATAGAAGAAGCTTTATAGTCTACATATTGCGTGCAGAGGCCGAGATTGGATCTGGCTCCTGTGTTTGAGGCTCCTGTTTGAGGCCCCTGATTGAGGCCACTCCGGCAGTCTAAATGTTAAAAATATAATTAAAACTAAAGTTATTATTATGACCTTTTACATTTAAATTCCCAAGATTTTTGCTGTTGTGTAATTGGAATTGTTAATTATGTTAATAACTACACTCAGAAAAATGGAGGCTAACTCGACGACTTACATACGGCGTAATTGGCTTCGGGCAGGCGCGCGTTCGCCTGCATGTGGGCAAGTAAAACTGAGTTGACCTGCGGTCGGAGAAATTCTGAAATTAAGCCACCAGCAGGTGAAGTAGGGCATTGGGAGCTGCACGAGTTGACCTTAGATAGGTTAACTCTGACCGCTATCTGGCTTACAGACACCTCTGTAAGGTTAGAGTTAACCTGACAAAAAGTTGACCTGGACATTTTTCTGAGTGTAGACATTGTAAATAAATAAATAGTTACTTATGATTTCAAAAAATTGTCTAAACTTGTAAAATTTCAAAAACGCCAAACAGTATGGCATCATTGAAAACAATATTTTTCCGTGGCCAAAATGCAGCGATCTCGTAACCGATCAAGTGAAAGATCATTAGACTTTCAATTGAAAGTCGTTGGTCTTGGATTGTGTTGGGAGACGACCGACGACTTCCCCCAATTCAGTTAGTTGTCCGATGAATGAAATTGAAACAGTGAACGAAAATATCGCACTATCAAATGATTGCAGCGTCTTGTTCAATTATAAGCATCACAGACTTTAATCTTAATAAATAAAAATTGAGCATTGAATAAAAACTAAGATGCTCGACTAGTGGAACCAACCGAAGATTTTTGTGATTTTTTTTTGCTTTGATTATATCGAAAGTTTTATTGGTTCGCCAGTTTCCGTCACTTGTAAAGTCTATGACCGCAAACATAATTGTTTTTTATAGCTATCATTGGGACTATGTGGTATTCCGACCCAATTCCACACCAATGCCTGGCTGGTCCAATGAATTTTCTCATTTTTTTTCATTAAATTTTTTTTTTAATTTCTTATTCACTGCAATGAGGAAAAGTCGGAAATGATTTTGTCCACTTGTTTTCCATATTTCGCTTCGGTTTGTAGCGAAAACCGCAGCATTCGTTATGGGATAAATTTAGTTAATTGTGCGAAAGTTGTTAATTATGGATATTGTTAACGGTATCGAGATAAAAAGCAATAAGGAAATTATTGTAAGATCTGAAGTCAAGACGATAATTCTTTTAAATAGTAAACTTTTGTATACAAACATTGACCATTGTTTAAAATTAGAAATGAAGAAGAACGGAAATTTGCAAAGTTTTAGTTGAAAGCCGTGTTTATTGCAATTAGAAATGAAGTTTTATGAAACTGTAGGTGAAAAATTTAATTTCAGTGGGTTTTTCTGGGGCTGCGTTTGTGAAAATTGTTATAGTTGAAGTTAAATAGTCATTTTCATGCTTTTAACACAACCCAATGGTGGTGGGACAGCCTTATTTGGGTTTTTCCTTCTTAAATTCAGGGTTCATTTCGAATTTCGGCTGCGCACCCACAACTTTACATGGACTGCAAATTTCAATAGGATTGCGACATTTGTAAGGTTTTCAAGACCGCAATAGCAAAGCTGCACTCAGAAAAATGGAGGCTAACTCGACGACCTACATACGGCGTAATTGGCCTCGGGCAGGAAAATTTAGCCTATGTGAGGCGCGCATTCGCCTGCATGAGGGAATGTAAAACTTGTGTTGACCTGTGGCCGGAGAAATTCTGAAATTAAGCCACCAGCAGGTGAAGTAGGGCATTGGGAGCAGCACAAGTTGACCTTAGATAGGTACTTCGAGGATGTAATGTCATGTAATGGAAACCTCTGTTAGCCAGCTAGCGGTCACAGTTAACCTGACAAAAAGTTGACCTGACATTTTTCTGAGTGTGTGCTCATAGTCTAGACCACTGTTTCTCAACCGAGGGGGTTTTGAGTCCCTGGGAGGTCATTTTTATGGGGGTGAGGAGAAATCTGCCATAAGTCTTTTCGAAATGTAAATTCGATATAATGTCGATTATAGCATGCCGTGAAAGCTATCAGAAATATTTCAATGTGAAATGAAGAAAATCCTGGACCACCCGGACCCCCTACCGACCCTCCTCTGGGTGGGTCATTAGGCGGAGAAAAAATGTTGTCCGATTTTAGGAACATGTGTATTAGGGCTATACGGTACCACATGTTTCTTAAATCTAGTAACATTTTTATACTCGTATGGTGAACCCAAAGGGTATATTAAATTTGCCTTACCGTTTGTAACGCCAAGATCCCGTCATCACACACAAAAACGAATTACACATCTCCGTCTGTCTGTCCGTCCGTCCGTCTATCTGTCTGTCTGTCCGTCTGTGGCGCGGATTGCGGGCGCACGGACTGAGCTAGAGACTTGAAATTTTACGCAGATTCGTTTTTCGTAAAATGCAAGGCTAAGTTCGTTAATGGGCAACAATGGACCATTAGGGAGGGGGAGTGGGGGGAGGGGGGGGGGGGGGGGTGCGGGTACCCCCATTCGAACGAAAACGTTTTTTGCTTTTTGCGAATATCTCAAAAAGGGTGCTTCTTATCAAAAAAAAGTGCAAAAACAAAAGTTATTTAGGATCTGATTCTACATAAAACTCCCATACATCAAAATCCGATTGGAATAAATTTTCAAAAATCTTATTAAAAAGTTTGACTTTAAAGTGGAATTTTGATACAACTGTTCGCCGTTCCCTTAAACTTCGGACAATGCCATATCACCATACGGGTTTTAAATAATTGCCAGATTGGCAATTATAGCTTTTCTTATGTTTAAATTAAGAAACAACAAGCACCATTTGTAGTTATGCTACTGGAAGAACAAAAGCGGTTTGGTACAATCTCACACAAATACTTTTTCGATCCTTTCGCCTTTTGTCCAAAACAAATGTTATTCTGTCCACCTTATTTTAGCAAAACTTGTAATATTTCCAAAGGTCAAAAACATTTTTTAAAAAAAATCTTGCTAAATTTTACGGTATTAAATTTCGGAGATTCTATACAGAATTTCCACACTCTTCCATCACAATCTAATCTTATTTTTATCTTAACTATAAACCGTTGTCAATTCTGAGTATTTTACGTGATGTCTTCGAACAAAACGGTCTAAATAAGTTATAATTAATGATTTTCGTAGACGAAATTTTTGTTTCTCAGACAATATTGTCAACTCGTCCAATTTATTTGACTGGGGGGAGAAAGAAAAACTCCGCAAGCCATACTCACAGTCGATCATGGGCCCCATTTTTTCTTATAATAAACGTTGTTGGTTCTATTCATCAACCTGAGGTTAAACGATGATTTAACTGTTTCACACTATGTCGACTAATGGGGTCTACCTGCACCGTAATTCGCTTTTGATAGCTGGGGTCGCTGGCTGGAACACCTTAGTCTAAGAGTTGAACGATTTTGGGGAGGTAGCGGGTGGTTAATAAAATAAATATAAATAGTTTCTTAAGTGCTCTGTAGATGGTATTCATGTCGATTTATTGTATATATTCTTGATCTTGTTTGGTTGTTTGACGTGTAAAAGTCATTGGGCATCGAAGTTGGGCACGATTTAGCACTTCTACTGTTTGTTTTTTACTATATTTGATGGTGTAAGAAACCCATATAGAAATCATAAATGTACCGTTAGACTAAGATCGGTATATATAGTATGGCTACAGTGCACAGCCCGAGGCCAGTTCAACCGAGAATAAGAAATATGAGAATTATGAGAGTTGAATTGCTTACCTTTCGAAGAAACCGATTAGCAATGGTAGAAAATCAAGTAAAACAGAAAGAAAGAAAGAAAGGGCAAGAAAAAAACGCATATTTGACTTTGAGAGCTCATAAATCTGGGATAAAAAATAACAGCATGTAGATTGACGATGATGCCAAAGACGGGGATCAATTTTATATCGTGGTTAAACGGATATGAAGAAACAAAACTTAAACGTCGAATAATGACGATGGAAAATACCAAACAGGTAGAAAGGGAAGAAAACGACAAAAAAAAACACTACAATAAAAAAAGAAGTAATAGACAGAGTTAAGGCATTGACAACATTGACCTTGACAAGGGCATAGAATTATCAGATAAACTTCACGAAAAAGAAGAGATCGGAGGCGAACAAACAATGAAAACAGGCTCACATTCAGGTGAATAATTCGCGTATAACATTTGATGGTGCATCATCACACTATTTTAGTATCTACCTGAGTGTGAGGATTTTATAGGTAATATTATTTGTTGATTATTTACAGTCACCACCACTTAATATATGGATTGAGGCTTAAGAATACCCCAGAGCGCTGATATAAAACGTGGAATTTTATCGGTTATTTGAAATGGATTTAGATAAGTGGAATCACAATGCGCATTAGCAATCATGTTTGTGCTTAATCGATAAACTGTTCTTCTTTAATGTTTTCGCGTGAAATTTAATGGTTTCGGTGGTAATTCCAAAAAGATGGTATTTGTTTACATACAATCACAAATTATAAACAGTAGTTATAAGATAAATATTTGTCTAGGCAATTTCATAAAGTGATTTTTTGTCAAAACATCAAAATTGCTCATATTTTGTCGATTTAATCATAATCCGTTCAGACTTTTAGCGTAATTGACAAAATGTGTTGCACACTTCGTTATTAAAACATTATTTGTTTGAAATTGATTTAAAAGACGTTTAATTGGGTTATCTAAAATGTAAAGATTAATTTAAACAAATTAATTTAAACATAAGAAAAGCTACAATTGCCAGGGGCCAATCGTGAAATCTAATCATTTAACCTGATTGACTGACTGACTGAATGATTGACTGATTGACTGACTGATTGACTCATCAACGCCCAGTCCAAACCCCTAGAAACTTTCACAATATGTCCCAACCATCACGTAGGCGCTCACTAAGACGGGGTTTTCCGAAATTTTACCGCTAAGGGGGTAAACGAGGGGTAAAGGGATGTCAAAAAAATCAAGATATTGGTCTTGAAAATAGAAAAATCGCCGAAAATAACTCTCAAATGGACAACCTTCTGCGAGTAACTCTCGATAGTTTTTGAGAGTTACTCGCGTATTTACTCTCATGTGGAGCGGCACTTATAGACTAATTCGCAACTGAGAGTCCTGCAAGGATAAGATTTTTTTCAAAAGTTTTTAAGTTCTTTCCGGTTTTTTGCGTATTCTAAAACTTATACAAAAAATTTAACCCGGCAATGATGGGTATGCAAGCTAGTACTCTATATAGTGGCAGACAAAATGTTAATTCAAAAAAACCAATTTGTTTAGGAAAGGGGTGGTCCGATTACATTTTGATGTATGGAACGGTTATGTAAAATCCCATTTTAAATACATTTTACTTTAAAAAAAATTTCAATATGACTCACCGTTTTTGAGAAAATTGCAAAAAACTGCTTCGTTTTTATGAGGGAGGGGGCAAGGAATCGTCTAATTTTGCCCGTTCAGGGACTTAGTCTAGCCATTTACGAGACCCGTAACTGTAGAAAATTTCAAGTCTGTAGCTCAATCCTTTCGAAAGTTATGGTGTTCACTGACAGACAGATAGACGGAAGGACATGCGGAAATCAAAATCTTTTGTCATCCTGGTGTAGTTCATGATAGAGACATGAAAGCCTTGATCTCATTGGTCTAGGAAGCTCAATCGTAATGGCAATCGTAATCACAATCTTTAGTGTGATTTAGGCTTTCACAATCTTTAGTCCGATTTAGGCTTTAGTCTGAATTGGGCTTAAAGGTTGCGATTACAATTGAAACTTCTCGACCAATGAAATCAAGGCTTTTACGATAAAGGCATGAACGCTTTGATCTCATTGGTCGAGGAAGCTCAATCGTAATGGTAATCGCAATCGTTGGTCTGAATTGGGCTTAAGAAAGCGCGATCGGTCAGACATTTAAATTAACTGATCCGGTTTTTGTTTTAAATACTTTTCATTTCAATAATTTTAGATGCGTTTAAAGCCGGCCATACATTATGAGACTTTTTGTACAACTTGGTTCGGTTGTAGGCAATGTTGGGCCGGTTGTAGTACCAAATTTTAGGTTCGACAAAAATCAAAACCCTGTTGATTTTGCCTCCGCCAAGACAAGTTGTACAATATGGTTTTAAAACAAGTCTCATAATGTATGGCCGGCTTAAATAAAACACCAGACATTAGTTTTAAATAACCTTCATTTAAAATGAATGGTTTGGTATTTGTTTTTACTACTTTCTCTTTCAATTCAAAACAAAAACATTTGATTTTGGACTATAAATGAAAAACAGTTAACCCTCATACTGTCCTTAAGAAAAATAACGTATGATGTCTTCGTGGGTCAAGAATGACCCATTTATGACCCATGAAGACTACAGTGCTCTTCAATGGATTAAAATATGAACAAATAGATTATTGTTTTCGGTATTCAAAAGAAATTTGTTCACAGAGCCTACAAGATACAAACATTGTTCATGTAGTTGAGAAGATACTTTTAATTAAAATCGAATTTGGGTCAGAAATGACCCGATGACAGTATGAGGGTTAAACCAAATGACGGTTCTTGATACAACTACGTGGGCGATTTCTCTCAAAGTGGATGTGCCCGTAAAAAAGAACCGTTAACTGTATTTAAAAAACTGCTTCGAAAATATTTTGGATTTAAACTTCTTCGAAAATATTTTGGAAGAACATATTTCTTTGAATTTAATTTAAAAAAATATTTTTCTCTGCAGAAAAGCCCAAACAAATCATTCGGAACACACATTTCAACACTTTTTAATGCTTTTGTTGTGCAGTAACTCAGCATAACCGATTACAGCACATAGAAAAGTAAAATTAATGGCCAGCAAACAACATACAGATTACAGTATACAGGATGCCTGTGCAACTGGTTATTAAATTCCTGAACGCACTTTTCACATGTTCGTATGATCGGCTTTGGATTGCAAAATTTCGCTTCCATTGCATGTGCAACGACTTAAAAAAACATACAACAAAATACCAAAAGTAAAACATTTGAAATAAATGGTTGTACGAACCATAAGACCTCTGACTACTTGATGGTGAGTTGTTTCCTTTTTTCTGCCCAAGTTGCATTTCATCCACAATGCCCAGAAACTGACGTTTTTATTTTAATATTTCGTTTTTGTTTTTTTTTTTAAAAAAGGAGAAAACAATTCAAGTATGTGACGTGATTTGGATTGAGTGAGTTAAATTCCAGTCAATTTCAATCTAACGAATGGTCAAATATTTTTCTTTGTTCAAATTGTCACATGCCTGGAAATTTGCGAGAATTATCAATTAGCGCTGTTAGTTGTTAGCCCTGCCCCTCACTACGAGGCGAAAACATTTGGTCACAAATTTCTAATTTTAAATTTACGACAGGTATTTACAGCCATCGTGGAGTTATTGCCAGTTTAATGCGATTTGAACGGAATTCTTTGCCAACCGGAACAGGTTTTCCTCTCAACTCTACCTTCATAAAATCACATGCAAAATTTCCATCACAGTTCAGATGATGATAATAATAATTACTGCAATTTTGGTCAATTTTTGGGTGTGAATCGCTCGACCGTTTTACCTTTTATTTGTTTATCATAAAAGAGTAATAAACTGAATTTTTTTTCAATATTTTAAATGTAATTTCGAATGTAAGGTCAAGGTGTTACTGTTTTATGGAAACGACATATTTGATTTTATGATCTGTTTGTCGAATGTATTTTACTTTTATCGATTAATTTCAGAATATATTTTCACACGTGTTCATCGTAATTAGCCATAAACAGTTTGGAAGCACGATTTGTAATAATTTTTAAATTTTAATGGAAGTGCATTTTTAAGGTCATAAAAAGAGAATTCAACCAAAAATTTCGTGTGTAACTTTTTTTGCATACTATAAACAAGTCATGAAGATTTTATCGGTTCTGTTTTACAATGTAAGAAAGCGAAGAGTAACGTTTTTGAAATAAAAATTTTGAAAAGGCAATTGTAGGAATAAAAACATTTTGAGAATATATTCAAAATACAATCTAAGAATTTTTGTTGTGGATTTACTACTTTAATAGTGGGAAACCGTTTACAGCGCGAGGTAATGGACATTTATAGAGTAAAATTACCACTTTTTTATTGTAAAATTACTACATTGAAGAGTAAAATCACTCCGTTTGTACAGTAAAATCATACTAATATATTAAAATGAGTTGGTGTCTGTCTGTCTGTCTGTCTGTTCCTCTTTCACGCAAAAACGGCTGAACCGATTGACTTAAATGAGTGTCTGTGGTAGTTCTCGTTCCAACATACGGAAAAGTAGCGGAAAGGGAGCGCGAGGGGTGGGGAAGTAAGGGGAGGGGGTAAAGTGATTTCGAAACCTAGTTTTTGCGCTATGTTACTCTTTCGCGGGGAAACTACTGAACCGATTGGCCTGAAATTTGGCATAGATGTTCGTCGGGGCTCCAGCCCCAACATAGACCCATTAAAAAGTAGCCCGAGTGGTGGGGGGAGTAAGGGGAGGGGTTAAAGTGATCTCGAAACTTAGCTCTTCTTCTATGTTACCCTTTCGCGGGGAAACTACCGAGCCGATTGGCCTGAAGTTTAGCTCCAAAATAGACCATCAAAAAAATAAAAATAAAAATTTGAAAAAACTTAACCCGGCAACGACGGGTATGCAAGCTAGTTACGCATGAGGTATAATGAAACTTGCGTGCGCCTCAGTGGCGTAACTAGGAAACGGAAGCCCCCTGCGAAAGTTTCTCTCCTCCCCTGAAACGAATTCCTGAAACGATTTTTGTTGATAGAATGTTGGTATTGGTATTATGAAAGATACACTGATTGTGATAGCAGCAATAGTTACGGTCCTCAGGTTAAGGTGATACGACTCCACTTATTTTCTACCAATAAATGTACATCAGGGATCTTCGAAAAATGCGCCGTAGTCGAAATAATTTCTTGTTTGTTTGTTTATTAGTTAAAGAAACTTTTAGATTTATAATGATTTTACAAATTAATCAATTAAATATCTATTAATTATTTTCATTTTCTTATTTTGTACATATTTAGAATTTTTCTTTAATAAATTTTCCTATTTGTTTTTTAAAAGAACAAAAATTCGATTCAGCTTTAATATAATTAGGCAATTCATTAAAAATTTGAAGGCCATTATGCAGGATCATATTCTGGGTTGATGTTTTGTTGCACCTTTGTATTCTAAAATCTCCTCCACCCCTTAAATTGTATGGTTGCATATCACAGATATATTGAAGATTGTCGGTCAAATACGTGGGCAGTAAGTTATATTTTAACTTAAAAATAAGTATTAGCACTTTGGATATTATTCTTTGGTTCACATTCATCCATTTTAATTCACTTAACATATAAATAATTGGTGTATATATATTGCATTTTAAAATTATACGCATAGCCTTATTTTGTAAGAGTTGTAGTCTCGACTTTGATTCTGCCGAACATCCGAAAATTACTGTCGCACAATAATCGAAATGTGGGAGTATTAAAGAATTGTACAATAAAACAGTCGTTGATTTTGATATACTGTTCCTTATTCTTCGCAAAAACCCGAGTTTTTTAGAAATTTTCTTACAAATGTTATCAACATGCTCATCGAATTTAAATTTATTGTCTATAACAATGCCAAGGTATTTAATCTCTTTTACCACTTCTACTTTTTCTCCGTTGATTCTCAAGTCTACTACTGTCCGTGTATTCATAACCATGCACTTTGTTTTCGATACATTTAATTTAAGCTTATTCATATTTAACCATTTGGCTAAATTGTCTAAGTCTTCATTTATTTTACTCACTATTTCACTAATATTTTTCCCACAAATATACAACAATCCATCATCAGCGAAAAGGGCATATTTACAAAAAATTAGCGAGGAACTTATATCATTGATGTAAATTAGAAATAATAACACCCCTAACACAGATCCTTGAGGTACCCCCAAGTTAACTTCTTTCGGTTTTGAGTAGACTCCATTAATCCGCGTTTTTTGTGTCATTTCTCTTTGGAAAACACGTAGATTAGTTTCTTATACGAAGTATAATAAAGAATTGTATTCATGACAAATTTCGACTTCTTAATTTTCCCTAAAAAAACACTTCCCCACCACTCTTGAGTCGACAAAAAAGTCTTTCTGTCCGTCTATCAGTCTGTCAGTTTGTCAGTTTGTCAGTTTGTCAGTTTGTCAGTTTGTCAGTCTGTCAGTTTGTCAGTTTGTCAGTTTGTCAGTCTGTCAGTCTGTCAGTCTGTCAGTCTGTCAGTCTGTCAGTCTGTCAGTCTGTCAGTCTATCAGTCAGTCTATCAGTCAGTCTATCAGTCAGTCTGTCTGTCAGTCTTTCAGTCTATCAGTCTGTCAGTCTGTCAGTCTGTCAGTCTGTCAGTCTGTCAGTCTGTCAGTCTGTCAGTCTGTCAGTCTGTCAGTCTGTCAATCTATCAGTCAGTCAGTCTGTCAGTCTATCAGTCAGTCAGTCTGTCAGTATGTTCCTATCGTAAACTTAGCGACTTGAAATTTTCTGCAAATAAGTTTTACGAAAGACGAAGTTTTCTACCAACTTTTGGACAAGTAACGGTAGCTATAACGAGTACCTCCAACAAATTTCTTTTGAAAAATACCGTTCTTTGAGAATTTTTTCGAAAACTATGAGCTTTTAGCAAAAAACGAATATAGCAAAATTTAAAGGATAAAAAATTTTCTACATTTTTTGCTTTAAAGATTTTTTTTGTGTCTAACGGTTCTCAACATATTAAAAAAGTAAAGTTTTTGGAAAATTTCTCGAAAACTATGCACTTTTGGGAAAAAATGGATATAACCAAATTCAAAGGAAATAAAATCTCCTACATTTTTCCCTTTAACGGTTTTCACGTATCCTTAACCGTTCTTGAGATATTTGAAGAAAAAAAAACACTTTTTTTTCATAATTTTTCCAAAACTAAATAATGCAGAGGAAAGTTTTGTGTTGATAACAACTGATATTTTAAATAATAATTCCCATAAAATTGATAAACGTCTTTCCCACCGACATTTCAATTAAATTCCATGTTTTAAATTTTATTGAATGGACCTTAATGGAAATACCTCGATAGAGATTTAAAAAAAAAAGATTTGTGATACTTGAAAATCATCAACCAATAAATTTAAATTAACCAAATTCCGATAAAGTCCGTGGGTGTGCTCTGCATTCATTCCATTTCCGATTAAATTACCAATGATACAAAAACAAATTTGAAAAAAAATGCCCAAAAAAATATAAATAGACAGACAAACACGCTCGATTCAGATGAAGAACGGTAATAATTTCAGGTGTTATAGTCATGAGGTGACCTTAAACTTCAAATTGGATTGTCTGAGGGGGCGGACGAGGGGACAATAGTGAAGATTGGAGATGCAGTCAAACAACCAACAACGGACAAATTGACAGGCAAATAAACAAACTCTGTGTGGAAATGATGTCAAAGTCATGCACGCATAACGGCTGCAATTTAGTAGCGAGGGGTTATTCTGATTATGCTTCTGCCGCCAGTTTAATGTTTTGTTCACGTGGATGTCCTTCAAGTCAAGTCAGCTGGATTTCGACCTCGTCGTTATGCTTGTGTGAGGCGAAGAAGGTTCGCTGGTTTTGGTTTGCTGCGAGCATGTGTGCCATGCCATGTGTGGAAAGGAGTTTCGTATTTGGCCGTGATTTTAAAAAGAAAAAAGAAATCCAAAAGGAAACGACACCGAAGTGCGCCCGTGTCTAATTGAACATCTGCCATTTTTACGGCGGTTTTTTTTTCTGTCAGATTTTCTTGCCCTCAGGCATTCAAGAAATGCAATGGTAATAAAAACAAAGGAATCCCACTTACCGTTTAAGGTCCACGAAATGCAGAGGAAAAAATCCAAAAAAAACAGCGGCGATTATTGCTTTGTGACTGTTTTATAATCCAAGAAGTTTATGTTTGATTTTATATTTTGAACTTTTATGAATTTATCACACTTCGCACGGTTGATATAACTGAACTTTTTACTCTTTTATCATTCAAATGAAGCTTCTTTGACCATCATCCGTTGTATGATCATCAAAAGAAACTCTTTATTTGCTTAATTTCTCAAACTATTCAACGTCGATGTTGCTTTTTATGTTAATTTACACCGCATAGATTTGTAAAGAACTGGATAAATGGTCACTTGGAGGATGGATAGAAAAGGAAAGGCGCACAGCAGCCGTTTTTCTTTTTTGTTTAGATTTAAAATTTCAATTGAATCGCCGAAATTAAATGAGGTTCACAAACTCTTTTATGGATGATGTTTTTTTTTAAATACCGCAATTCGCGATTAACGATTAAAAAGAACAAAACCACGAAAATCTGTGGAAAAATTCTCAATTGGATTTTTTTTTCTATGTCAACGAATAAAAATCACTTTGCAACAATTAAAAAAAAATCTCTACTATCTTCTCAAAGCGTCACCCAAATAACAATTTACAGGTAAAACAAAAACTTATTTGCAAACAAAAATCATTCCAAAGTAGCAAAAACTGCCGCACTAATTATCCATTCACTGAAACGGTATCAACTGTCAATCAACTGATCAACGACGATCACGCAAATTCCGAAAAACGGTTCAACGAATTACGTTCGATCGCTTTGCAAGTACAATCGTTTGGAAAATAGTTAAAAAATATTCCCGGCACTTATCGATTTTTGTGCTTATCACGTAAAGAAGCGGACCGACCAACCTTTCTCTTCGACGTTCTTTCATTAAATCCGGTGAATCAAGTCAATTCGGTTTATTCGAAATCAAAAACTTGAATACTTCGTTGTAGTACTTCAGTGTACCCTGATCGTGATTTTGCAGAAGAAAAGATCAAACGATCGTGGAAATAGATTTTATACAGAGTGCAAACGACTCAGTTTCGCTACTTCGACTGATCATATGTATTGCCAGACTACTTTTTTTGAAGTTTGTATGACATTTCGCCGGATATCAATTTCCAGTGACGTACTCTAGTAGACTCTGGGATTTTATTCAGTTTAAAAGGAAAATTTAAAACAAATAAAGCTTGTTTGACGTTGAAAAGTTTTACCCATTGACAACTTTTGTCCAATATATTGTACATATTTTAACATATATTTTATGTTAAAACCAGGGATGGAAAAAAAAGTAACGTCATACATTTTGTTATGCAACGAAATTCAAATTTTATTTCGTTTTGTAACGACAAAAAAATTCATTTCGTTACGTTATAACGGTATTATTTCGTTACACATTGTATTAAAACAGAAAACTAAAAAAATTGCACTTTAATAGTAGTTGATTTATCGCGAAGTAATTCAATTTAGTTTCCATAAAAATAAATTCTGCAAAAAAATTAATAAAACTTAACAAAAAGAAAACACAAATAAAAAACACTGAAATAGTGATTCTTCAGTTAAAAAAATCAATAAAAAAAACAAAAGAAATCTCCCCGATTGCGAGTGTCGTGTCGTTTTCGACAAGAGTCGTTTTACGCCTTGTTGTTGGTAGAAAAACACTAACAACAACACGTGAAACGACTCTTGTCGAAAACGACACGACACTCGCAATCGGGGTGAATGCCTTACCTTTTCGGAAAATTCTTCGGATGTGAAAACATCCACAAAAATAATATAACATTTTGTTATATTTTTTTAATGACCTATAAGCCGAGAAATTTCAATAAAAGAAAAAATATTCGTACAAAAGTTTTGTTCATTAAAAAATAATTGCCCAACAAAAACGACATTTTTTGTATCAATATCAAATATATTTAATTTTAGGATATTTTTGCGTCGCTGATTCTGAGTCGGACTTTGCTTTCGCCAAATTCGTTCCACTTCTGGAGATACCAAAAAGAAAATATTTTCGATACCAAAAAGAAAATATTTTCCATACCAAAAAGAAAATGTTTTCCATACCAAGAAAAAAATTTTCGATACCAAAAAGAGAATATTGCTAAAAAAGTTGCTCAAAAGATTTTATTTTTCGTATCTCCAAAAATAGAGTGAATCTGGCCAAAACAAAGTCCGATTTGGAATCAAAATATGATTAAAAATACTACAATAATATTTATACCCGTATCGTGAAACCAAAGGGTATATTAACTTTGCCTTACCGTTTTTAACGCCAAGATCCCGTCATCACACACAAAAATGAATTACACCAGTGTGTTTAGAATGATGAAAAAAGTTGAATTTAACATGTCCGTCCGTCCGTCTGTCTGTCTGTCTGTGGCGCGGATTGCGGGCGCACGGATTGAGCTAGAGACTTGAAATTTTGCGCAGATTCGTTTTTCGTAAAATGCGAGGCTAAGATCGTTAATGGGCAAAAATGGACCATACGAACGAAAACGTTTTTTGTGAATATCTCAAAAACGGTGCATCTTATCAAAAAAGTCCAAGAACAAAAGTTATTTAGGATATGATTCTACATAAAATTTCCATACATCAAAATCCAATTGGAGTAAATTTTAAAAAATCTTATTGAAAAGTTTGACTTCAAAGCGGAATTTTGATACAACTGTTCGCGGTTCACTTAAATCACCATACGGGTTTTCAATAATTGCCAGATTGGCAATTATAGCTTTTGTTATGTTTTTAATTATATTTTATGCAGGTGGTAGATCTGTGGTGGTTTCCTTGATGAACTTTTGTGGAATATTTCACAAAAAAATAATGAAAAAAAAGAAAGCAAAAATAACTAAACGAAAAACGAAATAATTTTTATCGGTTTTCGTTACGTTTTTTGTTGTTGTAACGGAATTAAATTTATATAGCGTTATAACGCAATCTTCAGAAAAAAAAACTGGAAAATCGTTATTTCGTTACGATAACGCTTCCCATCCCTGGTTAAAACATATATTTTGTGGTAAAAGATTTTTTTTATAGTTCCAGCCAGAGCTTAGGGGAAGACTCTTTAATGCCGAAGCACAGCTCAGGATAGATTGTTACCATTAATCACAAGGAAGTTCATTGATCCTCACCATACGGCCCATATGGTTACCGTTAATCACAAGGAAGTTCATTGATCCTCACCATACGGCCCGGATTGTTACCGTTAATCACAAGGAAGTGCATTGATCCCCACCATACGGCCCGGATTGTTACCGTTAATCACAAGAAAGTTCATTGATCCTCACCATACGCCCCCTCCCCCCTCGAGAGAAGACTTGGTTCTAGAACTCTCAGAACCAAATTTTTTTTTGGGAGAAGGATCAAAATTGCGGAGGGGGGGGGGAGGTTTTAGCCCACCCCCTGGCAACGGGCCTGCTTACCACCATCCTACAATTTGGTAGATATAACTAGAGACTGTGCTCTTTAATTTTATAAACCTTTTCAATAAAAATTTTAAAAAAAATTATTTCAAATTAAAATGATGTAAGAACACATTCTTGATTTAAATTGTTATTTGTAAATTTTGTCGTACCAGTAAAATTAAAATTTTTCAACTGTCGCTAAAAATGTTAAATTTTGTTTGTAATAGACACGAAGAGACGTCTATTTCATATGAAAAAGTTCCTGAATTATTATTACACCACTCAAGAACAATTTTCCTAGTGATGGAACTTTTACTTTTTAAATAAAATGTAATATGTCGTATATTTTATCATTCGATTTTTACACAACCAATTCATTTCTTTTCTCTTTTTTTTCGACCTTCAACAATGACAAAATGTACTTGTTTTTGTTTAATATCGACAATTACTGGGTTTTATTGAGCCATTTAGGAGTTACACGGCGATGAAGTAAAAAAAGGACATTTTCAATATTATTTTTGAAGAAATATATTTCTGATAGTATTTTCCACTGAAAGTGGGGCTCATGTCTTTTCATATAAGACAAATATCTTCGGTAAAAGAGTATCAACTTACATGAATTTTTGAATCACAAATCCTAGGAAAACTTTAAGGATCAATTACTAAAAGAATTGACGACGTATACTTTGGGTCAGCAATGGTCTTCAGCTCAAAATTATCTTTCAGAGTCAATTCACAGAATCTCAATAACAAAAACAATATTCTTCAGTGGAAACGTTTTTGTCATTTTACATGGAAACTTTTGCATTAGGATTAAATATGGCATTGATTTTTTTTAAATTGTAAAATTTGCATCTGAAAAATAGAAAAAAACAATTTTTAAATTTAATATTTATTATTAACATGAAAAAAAAAATAATCATTGCTTTGAATGAAAGATATTTCTTAATACTAAGTGTTTTTTTTTTATTTATTTATTCAAATATCCTAAATACTTTAACAGACTTAAATTCCTTAAAATATAAAAATTTAAAAATAATTTCCTCTTCATTTATGCTGAATCTTCAATAATTTTAATACAGCGTAAAATATTTACGTTATTAATTTACAGTTCTATACTAATTCTTTTGTTTCTTTAGTTTCATACCGCGATTCTCACTGTCTTATTTTTGATAAGTTCTGATTCCTAGTGATTTTCTTTTATAATATTGTATCTTGTTTAAGTGTACCATATTTAAAATATTAAGAATTTTCAAATGATATATGCCTGATAAATTCTAACAAATAAAATTAACAGTAGTTGTTTATGTACAGCGATGAAATACGATTTTTGGTGTCGTAAAATCGAATATCAACTTTGGGTTTTCGATGAGAAAAACTATTGCGATTCAAATTGAAGTAAAACTAAAACTCTCAACAAAATAAACCGTTAAATTATGAATTTTGTAAGGGTTTTTTTTCCACAGCAAAATTTTTGCAATTTCCTACACAGAGTTTCTATACATCGACGCGAAGAATTTCTAAAATAGCATGAAGAAACAAATACTGAGCAGGTACAACAATAATAATAGAATAAAACATTAAATTTACACATAAAAAAATTCTTTGCTTGGCTGCTCTAAAAAAAACTATTAAAAGATTTGAGTTACTGCATCCAAATAAAAGCCATGGCACAATAAGTGCGTAAGAAAATTTTAACGCTTTGCCTTCTACACTACAAAACGTTAATTTTTGCACAACCAAATCAGAAAAAAAATTAAGAGTATGCAAATAAAAACGAGCAAGAGATCTAAATTTAATTGACTGTCTTTAATAGCGCAATTCGGCAATGCAACGCACTTGGTATGCGATAACTCTGGTAGCTTTTAAAATTTAAATAAAAAATCACTGTCAAAAAATGTTTTTAAGTAATAAAAGACACATTGAAGAAATATGTAGTCGCAAGCGAAGGAGCACAAAAGGTCGTAAAGTGGTCGTTGCGATTTTAGTTTCGTGACTGTATGGTTGCGGCGACGACTTTACGTCCTTTTTTGCTACATGGGATCAATCGAATTGTCGATCAGAAAATAATTTGGTGGTTATTATGTTAGGTCTTGGATAGACAAAAATGGCGGTTTTTTTCATAGCTTGCCATGGAAATGTCCCGTGGGGACGTTTTTTTAAGATTTTGAATTATTTTTACTTTGATAGAATTATTTCAAAGAGTAAATGATAACTTCTTGTTAGGGGCTGTTAATAAAACACGACACGAACAGGGGATGGGGGGAGGCGAGGGGGGGGGGAGGTTTTCTGACATCAATATTAAATGTCATGTAAAAAATCACGGAAATAAGAGAATAGTGGGAAGGGGGAGGGGGCTTTATGACATCAATATTAAATGTCATGTAAAAAATTACGGAAAAAAGAAAATAAAGGAAAGGGGGCAAAAAGCCAAAAATTTGCGTAACGTATTTTATGAACAGTCCCTTAGCATCGAACAATGATTTTTTAAGTGCTACAATATTACTTCCAATAAAATTTCTTAAAAGATAAAGTTTCTCAAACAACGAATCGCTTTTCTATTTACAGCCACCAAACAAAGTTTCTAAAATAGTTGAGAAAACCGCCCTTTTTGAAACACCTAACAAAGTTTCTAAAATAGTTGAGAAAACCACCCTTTTTGGAATACCCTTAAACCTACTCAGTTGTGAATTCACTTTGATATCTTCGGGCCATTCACACGAATTAATTTTTAAAATAATAAAATTTAAGCCGTAGGAACATAAATATTAGATCTTAAGCCATTGTAACCTCACAACGAATTGCTATGATTGGATGTTGCCAATAACCCTTAATGCAAATCCACGCCTCCGTACAAGGCTATTGTGTATCTATTGAGGTATCAAAATTTTATCGAAATTCTACAATTCTGACCTTTTTTGTAAGTACAATAAAATTTGATTACTTATAAAAATGCAATTTTAGAAGAAAATTTCACAATTTTTTCTGAATAGTTAAATTAAAAACTCAATATTGTAGAACTTTACATTAGTTTTGCACGGAGACGTCGAAATGAAGTTAATTATGACCAAATAAACACAAATTCCAATGATATTATACAATAATCGATAACATTCTAAGATTAAACTTCTATATCACCGTCTACAGACACACCTACATCTCCATTTTCATCTTTCGATGTGGACACCGCAGTTTCAAACGTCTCTCCGCCATCAGTTGCAGGTTTTACAACATCCAGAATTTTCAATTGTTTGCCGAGCGGTATGCAATCCTCATCATCGAAACTATCATCGCTGGATTTTTTTATATTCTGCGCATCGCTTCTTTTATTGAATTCCTCCATGATTTCAAGAATATTGACTTTATCGACGAGAACGCGACTTCGTTTAAACCGATAGGTTTTCAAATATTCCACGCAAGGCACCCGCTTGAATTTATCGCTTACTTTCTCCCTAACCATGACTTGCTGTAGATCCAATTCCATGGGAATTTGCCCATAGAATGAATAGAACTCCTCAGAACTCACGTTGCCGCGCTGTTTCCGATTGAGTAGCTTGAATTTCTTTGCCGATGGCATCCAATCATCATCGGATTCGTATTGATCGATGTTTTGATTCTTCACGTTGCGTTTCTTTCCTTGAACTTTTTTATTAACCTGTCGAACCGCTGACGATGATCGTCGTTTTCTCGACTTCGACTCCATCGAAGGCAATGGCTGCAGGAGGCTCTTGTTCTGCTTCTGCAGGATTTCATCTATACAATTAAGATCATCGGCGATATTCAATTTCAGTGGGATCTGTGTGGATTTGGATACTTCGATCGTGTCAAAGGCTTTTATGATCGATTTGATCTTTTCAAAGTTACCGTAGTTGGTGTTGGTCAATTCCCGTTTCGAGAATATCAGACCATTAGCGAAGATGAGCCGCATTTGCATATACTGGTTCATGCACACCTCCGGATGGATGATCGTGAACGTGACTTCGGTTTCGGTGTGGATTTTCGCGTGTGTACTCAACATTCGACTGTTGCTGGTGATCTGACTGCAAAGATCACATCGGTACATGGTGGCATGTGATCGAATATGCTTGACCGTGAAACTCAATTCATTCGAGTAGACATTCGGGCAGGAGGGACATGCGTAGAGCAACTCATTGGTGTCGAAGAGTTTCTTTTTGTTAGAATGAACATCGCGATGGTGATCGTTGTAGAACTGAACGTTCTTGAAGATCTCCGAACACAAAAGGCATTTAATGGTATTCAAGAAATTCCCAATTTTCAGCAATTTGTTAAGAAGCTCCTGCGTAATGTGATCGAATGGCTCTTCGTCCTCCTCACCGACAGGCGTGTTCTTGTGGAACAAGGTAAAATGTTCGTTCAGTTCGGTTTTCAGATTTTTAAACGTAAACGAGCACAGGCCACATTTGCGACTGTCGTTAACATCTCTGACGATTAACTTGCGCGAGTTGTGGCTATTCAAAAAGTGCGTCTTCATTAGCGTAAACGACGATTCGAATAAACAGAGGCCACAATGGTACTCCTTGGACACTCTAAAGCAAAATGGCTGCGGTGGGTATGTGATGCCTTTGTTCGATGACATTGACTCCTTGTGTTTCTCCTCCCAGTGGCTGCAAACTTGCGGAATCGTGTCGTATCGCTCCGAGCAGTGATAGCACATGAATTTTAAGCTCCTCAAACTATCATCGATCTCATAGTTTGCGTATTTCGATGCAAAATCATCGTGCTCCAGGCGAATATGTTTGATTAGGTCATCGCTTGTCAAAGCCTGATAATCGCATTTGTGACACTTGGAATAATCGGGCAACTGTTCAGTTGGCGCCTCGGCTAGGAGATACCTGTCTAAATCAGTAGTGGTTTCCTCTTCAATCGTACCGGTGTTGGTGTCATCTCCTTGCTGCATTTCCATGCTATCCTCTTCAGTGTCGGGAGCTGGTGGCATAAAGTCATCTTCATCGTCCTCCTCCATTAGAATTCCGCGAATGTTCTTCACCCGATGAGGATCTCGACGCCACAGTGGCGTGATATCCGAGTCGGTTAATTCATTGTACGGAATTTCGTAGTACAGCATACACGGTTCGATTGCTTTCGTCGGATGCACGTTGCTCATGTGATCTTTGATGGATGGTATTTGCGAATACTGGAACGAACAGTATTTGCATTGGTATTTGTGCCGTGTATAGTGGAAGGTCTCCATGTGAGCGACGATACTCCCTTTGGTATCCTCGCGTCGTTTGCACAGAGCGCATTCCCATCGTGATGATCTTTGAGCCTTCTGGACGCTAGTAGTGGCCGCGCCATCCGAAACTGCCGCTGCTCCGATTGTTTCCACCGTCTGTTTGACTTCCTCGTCGTCGCGTTGGCAGGAGACCAACTTAACAGCCTTCTTCGGATGCTTTTCGGCAATGTGTCGCTCAATGAAATGTTTCTGATAGTGACAGTAGCTGCACAGCCCACAAGCGAATAATTTCTGATCGTGCAGCTTTAAATGCTGAACGATTTTCTCACCGCATAAGCGACCTTTGCATACTTCTACCTGACAGTGGGGGCAGATGTATGTCTTTTCTGTAGAATGCAAAGCGGTCAAGTGATACTTTAGCATCGAATCGCTTATGGTGAGGTATCTACAATTCGGTACACCACAAACAAATCGCTTCAAGTGTGAAATATACCCGGGAACCTTCAATTCGTCGATGGACACCTCTTGCTCTTTGTCGTCATCGCCATTTTCCTTGCCAGTTTGACCCGGCGTTCCATCCTTATTCTGATTTGAGCTGCACGCCAAATTCACCATCTTATCGAAGTGCTTCTCATTGGTTTTCAGACATGGCACCGGATTCACTGGATTCACACTAGCCACATCCTTATCGTTCTTGTGAAGCTCCAAATGGCGGAACATGTTTGCCCGAACTTTGGTCGTATATTTACAGATGGAACAGCTTTTCGCGTCGAAGAAGATCGCCTGACGTGGTAAGTCATTCGCTTCATCTGGTGCGAAAACTTTCTTCATTAGAGACATTTTTCGCTCATATAACTTGCAGACTCTATGGGAGAATCGGACCACATCCGAATCTCGATTTCTCGGACACACAACGAACATATCTTTGTTCTTCTCATTTTTACCAGGAATCAGTGGATAAGTCAGGGTATTCGTCTTTGAATGAACATCGGCTAAATGTTTCGTCACGGTCGTTACAGTAGCTCCGGTAAACATGCACACATAGCAGAAATATCGATGCTGCGCGTGGATTTTCATGTGCTGCTTTAGTGTGACGATACTTTTTAGCACTTGCGCGCAGTGGTAACACTTGTATAATGTGGATGTGGCGGTTGTGCTTTTGTATAAATTGCTTGTGGATGGTGTGTGCTTCAGCATGTGAATGTTAAACATCATCGAATCCGGGGATTTCTCATTGCATGTTTCGAATCCGCAAACGTACAATCGGTCCATTTCGACGCCGGTTTCGGCTACTAAACATTTTGCTCGATTCAAAACTCGATCCCAATGGTGTTCGGGTTGAATGATCTTCGGGGGAACCACTGTTGCTACTTTGGGGGGCTCTTTTGCGGGTGGTATTGGATTACTAACTGGTTTTGGTTGCGATTGCATTTTCTTTAATTCATTTACCGATACCACCTCGGTTATGGTGAATGTATCTTTCCCTTTATCCGCCGCATTGAAAACCACCTGAGAAACTGACTGAACTTGCGATATTGATAAATCATTTGATTTCTGTGTGATCACCGATGTGTCGCCTTCATTGAAGATCCGAAAGGGATCTGCAAGATTTTGACTGGTTTCCGAGAGTTCGGGATTCATGAAATTCAATTGGGCTTCCGTGTAGGGACATTTGTGGAATAATTTTGGACTGATTGGCTCCACGGTCGATACTAAAACTGTTGACATTTGTATGCTTTCAAATTTTGTTACCTAAAAAAAAACAAAGAAATTTTAGTGACAAGAGTGTCAGAAAATCGCAAATTCCAAGATTATTGAATGAGAGAAAAAAAAACGGGGAAAATTTGATGGGTTCCGGGAATTCTATTATTAAAAACTTTTTCAAAAAGAAAAAATTTCTCAAAATCACTTACTAGTCTTTCATTTTTAGGCATTCGAACGCAAACATATGGTAAACTGGATGGATGACGATTAGCCAAATGAATTTTCATTTGGTCCATCAAATCTGATGCGTATAAACAATAAATACATTCGTACAATGCAATACTATGCGTGTTGAAGAAATGCTGGGCGGCTTGGAGTTTTGCTACGGAACTAAAACAGATTTGACATTTGAACATTTGTAGCTCCGGATGGACTTCCAACAAATGTGTAACAAAACTCTTCAAAATATAAAACTGCATTGGGCAAACTGTAAAAAAAAAATACAAAAGAGACGAATTTATTGAAGAGAGCAGCTCATTATTTGTTTTTAGAATCTTTATAGAAAATAAATTAGAAAAGGGCGACTTCAACTAAAAAGTCAAACAAAAGTCGACTTGTATCAAACCTTTCTAATGGCGAGTTTCATGAAAATTTTTAACGACCAATAAATCGAGTTAGCGAGTGAATTTTAAGCAAAAAGAGCCTGCTAACTTGATTTAGTTTCGCGAAACCCGCCATAGGTCGCCCAACACTAAAGGCCTGTGTCCACATGGAAGTTTATTTGCAGAAGTCGCTTCCAGAAGAGATTTCTGGTGTTACAACTTCTGGAAGTTCACTTGCAGCTAGTGTTTCCACGGGAAAAACTTCCAGAAGTCTCTGCTAAAAGCGACTTCTGCAAATAAACTTCCATGTGGACACAGGCCTTAAAATTAATAGACAATAGAAATACAAAATAATAAAACAATGAAAATAAAAAAAAAAATTAATATTAGATTTTTATTTATAATTTTGAAGAGTATCCCACTTTTTTTTAGGGGGTGGCGCTGTAGAGATTTTAAAAATTGATATGGCGAATTAACTCAAAGCTCTTATTATAAGCTTATAAATTAACTACTTATCATTTTTGCAGAAGCTCTGGTTGAGGTTGTATCAGCGCAAAAAAATCCTTTTTTCGATTTTATGACAAAATTCGAATTTTTTGGATGTTGGAAACGCCTTTTGAACCTTTGGTGGGTAATAATTGTTAGAAAAATATCTTATGTGAACGGCACGTGACTTTCGAATACAAAATCTACGTTTGCTCATAATTTACACTATAAAATATTAGTTTTTATAAATATATGAATTGTTATTTTACGAAATCTTAAATATCTCGATAACGGTAAAAGATATAGAGAATTTGTAAAATTTCATGGTCTAGCTCAGGGGTCATCAAAGTAACTGTCGCTCCCTTTACAATCAAAATTTATAACCACTACAAATTAAAATACAGTTCCATGAAACACAACCTTCCACGGCAATGGCTTGACACGAACTGATTTAAAATGAAATGCGTCATGCTAATAATACACCGATTCCAACTCAAAGCACGATTCGTTTTATTCCTGCGATCCGAAGCCGCAACACACAAGCATTACAGCACACAATAAAAGGTCGATTATAGTGGCTACGCTGTTAAAGCCAATCTGGGTGATGAGCCAGCCGAGCCACTTGCTGATGATGCCTGGTCTAGGTTGTGAGAAATGACAGCTTTTAAAAATCGTAATTTCGTTTTTTGTTGTACTAGCAGACCCTTCGTTGCCAGCTTAACGTTTTTTGTATAAATTTTAGAATGCCAAAAACATTATAAATAACTTAAAAACTTTTGGGAAAAAACATTAACCTTACAGGACCTTCCGTTACGAACTTTAAAAAACCAACGCCAGATTCGTGATAAGCAACCCTGAAAACCTCCCAAAGCCAGTTTTTGCTAGAAAAATGGGAAAAAGGACATTTGCTTTATCCTCACAGGACATTCCGTTTAGAATTTTAAAAATCTAATACCGGATTCGCAATGAGTGACCCCGGAAACCCACTAATGCCGTTTTTCCCCGGAAAAAGGATATTTGCGTTAACCTTACAGGACCTTTCGTTTCGAATTTTGAAAATCTAACATAACTAAAAACCTGCTCCTGGCAACGCAGATCATTTTGAAAAAAACCGCGTAAAAATCGGTCCAGTAGTTTTTAAGTTTTGTAATCTCAAACAGACAGACAGACAGACAAACATCCATTTTTATACATTAAGAAGATACTCCGAAATTGTGCGTTTTTCAGTAGTCTTATGTATGAAAAAGATTGAAAAGAGTAAAATTTCCTACAGTTTTGTCTCTTACTAAAACCCCGATATCTCAAACCAGTATCGAGATATACCGCTATTTCAGAAAGTCTAGAAAACTAACGGGGTTCAATATGTGAGCTGAATTAATGAGAATATTTGCCACAATTTTGTCTTATACTACAATACTATCCGATAAATAGATTAAAGATATTAAAATTCTCCACATTTTTTCATCTGATTGACAATCGATATCTTTTACCGTTATCGAGATATTTCAGATTTCGTAAAAAAATCATTTTTCATCAGAAACGTAGATTTTGTATCAGAAACTCATGTGCTGTTCACATCAGATACACCCATACCTCGATATACGGCCTTCCGCTTTTTGAATTGCGTCTCAGTTTTGAAATACGTTGCACATTGATTCGATAAACGGTCAAAAATCGGACAATATTACATTGAAATGCACTGCGATCAATAAATACAATACTTTCCTAAAAGAATGTTCCGGTGTTTCGATATACGGCCTAAATTTTTGGAACCAATCTCGGCCGTATATCAACGTATGGGTGTGTTTGTAATAATGCTCCTATCGGCTAAGGAAAGCTCGCGAAATGTTTTTTTTTTTGAAAATGACATGGCTATAGTTTTTGATAGCCAGTGAAAAATGGTATTAAGTTCCATGAGGGGCCAAAGCCATCATTTTCGATAGCCGGGTCTACATTCTACATGTATACATTCTATAGGTCTATATGTATTGGCATTTCCTTTAAATATTTGCAAAATTGGTTAAATATTTGCAAAATTGGTTCGGCAGTTAACGTGTTAAGTCGAAATTTTTAATGGACACAATACTTTATTATACTTCGTATAAGAAAGTAAGGTTTTATTCAGGGGTCATCAAAGTAACTGTCGCTCCCTTTACAATCAAAATTTGTAACCACTACACATTAAAATACAGCACCGATTCCAACTCCAAAGCACGGTTGAAACCGCAACACACAAGCATTACAGCACACAATAAAAGGTCGATTATAGGGCTACGCTGTTAAAGCCAATCTGTGTGATGAGCCAGCCGAGCCACTAACACATGGATCAATAAGTCCCGAGACTAACAATGAAAACAACATTTTTTTTGCAAAATTTTTTTTTATTCATCAATATAATCACCTTTTAGGGTGATACAATCGTCACGCCATGCGTATCCCAAAAAACTGACGCCATGACTTTGCCAGCTGACTGCTGCGTTTTCGGACGCTTCGGACGGCTTTCGCCAGCTGTGCGCCACTCAGATGACTGCCGCTTCGACTCTGGAGTGTAGTGATGTATCCATGTTTCGTCCATGGTCACGTAACGACGCAAGAAATCTTTTTTATTGCGAGTAAATAGCGATAAACAGCTTTCTGAATCATCGACTCGTTGCTGTTTTTGTTTCATCGAAAGCAATCGCGGCACCCACTTGGAAAAAACCTTTTTCATGCTCAATTTTTCATGAAGGATAGTAAATGCACTTCCATATGATATCTGTGTTATCTCAGCAATCTCACGGAGCTTCACTTTACGATCTTTCATTATAATTTTTGTCACTTCACTAACATTTTCCGGTGTAACGGCTTCCACAGGTCTACCCGAGCGTTCCGCGTCATTTGTGTCGGTACGACCACGTTTAAACTCGGCAAACCACCGACAAATCGTTGCTTTTGATGGACAAGAGTCCGGGTAACATTTTTCAATCCATTGTTTCGCTTGCACGGTGTTTTTACCCATTAAAAAACAATGTTTTATCAGAACACGAAACTCGGTTTTTTCCATTTTTTAAACAAACTACAAAACGACTTTACTCCAACCTCGATAACTCAGCTGTTTCTGGTCCGATCGACTTAAAATTTTGACACGTTTCAAGCAAAGGTTAGTACTCTAGAAAGACGTGGTTACTGGTTTACTACGAGCGTCATCTCTGGGTTAGTCTCGGGACTTATTGATCCATGTGTTAGCTGATGATGCTTGGTTTTATTTATTGTATCGCAAAAAAATCTTTCTTTTGTATGGGAGCCCATCGACCCAATGGAATCAATTGAATTTCAATGTGTAAAGCAATAAAATTTCAAATCTCTAGCTTATTTCGTTCGAGAGATATCGTGTTAACGAATAGACACGAGAAATCATTTTATGTTTGCTCGAAAACGGCATTTACGGTTTTGATAAAATTAGAGGATGTTTACTTCTAGACTTTTTTTCATTTTTTCTAAAAAAAACTTGCGTTTTGTTTGGGATTTATAGTTTTTGGATATCATATTTGGTAAATATCCTTAAGAATAACGGGAATATCCTTTTTTGTCATCAAAATTGCTCTTTAAGAGTTTTATAAATAAGTATCGGGGTGACTGTTTTGATCACGAATTTCGTACTTCAAGGAAAGTCCCGGTTGGGCTCGAAGAAACGCATTGAAACTAAACAGATGCTTCCGTTTTCTTTTCAGAAGGAGGTCAGACATTTGATTATGAGCTACATTAGACACATCAGTCATTGGTGTCGTCGCTGTAAACCTCATTTTTTCGTAGATATTTTATTTTAAAAAGTATGTGTAAAAAAAATAAAAATTGATAGTTTCCACTCACCGCCGCAAACTAACGGTCGAACGTTCTTCTCTCGAGCCGCATAAATATCTTTAACTTCTTCGCGAAGTACTCGCTTTGGTCCAAAGCAAACAAAAACGAATTTCTCGAAGTTCGGATGATGATTTTTAAGATGGGTAATCACATTGAAATCCGCGCATGTCCGATAAAAGCAATACGGACACTGATAGATATCACTTTGGTGTTTTGAATTCACATGTTCAATTAGGATATCATGTCTCGCTGTCCAAAAATCACAGTAAGCACATTCCAGCCATGATTCTCGACGATCAGTTCCTGTCTCCGACTTGTGGCTAAGGAGATGTGCTTCCATTTTCTCACTTTTGTTGGTCGTGAATGTGCAATGATCGCCCATACATTTGAATAGCGAAAACAGGCAAATGTCCCGCAATAGTTTCTCTCGAACAGCTGCTGATTTGCGGCTCATTGAATTTGTCCAAGGCTTAAGGATGGTACTTTGGCTCTCTGACGATAAACTGACAACGTTTTGAATTTTAAACTGAGTCGTTGTGGTGGCCACTGCTGCAGTTGGTGATTGCTGTTGTGGTTTTTGGGCGACTGCCTGCAACGGTATTCGATTCTGCTGTGGCAAACTGACTACATTTTGGATTTGCAGAAATTGATTATCAGCCGGAACAACAATCGGAGCTTCGGTTACGAAAATTGGTGATGACGTGGTGATCATTGGGCCTTCAGACGCGACTGTGATAGGGATTGGTATCGCTTGTTGTACTTCGGTTATTTGTGGTAAGCTAACGACGTTTTGAATTTTCAAAAACGGTGTTGTGTTATTGGACTGCGGTAGTGACTGTTGCTGCTGCTGCTGCTGCTGAATTAGTAACATTTGAGGTGGTGGTTGTGATTGAATTTCAACGGGCTGCGGCAAACTGACCACACTATCTATTCGAAGAAATGGCGAATCATTTGACCTTTCCATTGTTGGTTCGAACTCTTCAATTTCCTTTTTGATTTCCACTTCTGGCGATGGGGTATCTTGTGACGCCTTGGCCGCGTTTCCACACAAAACGTTTGTGATTTTAAGTTCGGATTTTGGGGCTTGCGTAACGTTATCCATACAATCGCCTGTATTTTTATCTATCACGGTCATGGGCGGCTCGAAGCCTTGATCGTCAATTGGGGTAGGAGTAGTGTCCCCCAGATAAAATTTCGAATTACTCGGTATGGAGGATAGTTTATCACCAGACAGTCGTCGGAATTTTAGCATCGGTTTACTTGCTGCAGGCTTTTCAGCGACAGCGTCATCGCTGCCAGTATTCAAGGATGTGTTAATTCGGAAAATCTTGAGATGCACTTCGAGCATATGTTTGAGTTCTCTTTCCAGGGACAGACCCTCATCGCTACAAACGTTTGCTTCGCAGGTATAGCAATAGCCATCCCATGTGACAGTCGGATGTTCGGTTGTAAAATGCGTTCGCAGGCCAAACGAATGGTCTGAATACATGAATGAGCACGCCTCCACTAAACAGTGATATTTTGTGCTGTTCGTTTGAGTCTTGCTGTAGCCGAGTTTGTCAATTCGATAGATTACTGGATTCGGATCAGGTGGCTCAATGCTATCCTTGTCGACAGACATGTTTGTGTCATTCTCACCGTTAGGCTCTACATTTTTTTCGCTGCCGTTATTCAGTTTTATTGTATTATCTAAATTACCGTCCAGCACATCATTGCTTGTACTACTGCCATTGCCAGCGGATTGTGTCCCATCTATCGGTAAATCGCTTAGCGGGTCAGACATTATTTGTACCTGTACGTTATTATGGACTAGTGCTTCAATGGCATCTTCTAACCCCACATGACCCAAAGGATCTAAAGTCAATGTGGATTCGGTATCTCCAATTAAAAAAGGAAACAAATTGGAATCCGTTAATCCTTCCAGATCATTGAAGTCATCCTGTATTTGACTAGTCTCCATTTCAAATGTGAACCCCAACGGATCATCCATTTGCTGGGATGGGCTTTCATAATTATTTGTCGAAAGCATAGTCTGATCCGTTGTGGTTACACTTTCAGACACGCTTTCATTAGTTGACGGCTGAATCTGATTTGCTAGCACTTCGTCAGAATTTGATGAAATTATCCCGTTAGACGTTGAGGCCACACCCTCGGGTAAATTTGGTGCAATATTTTCGGCAGTCATTAAGGTATCAGCTACACTAACCTCTTGACGTTGAGTACTATCTTTTTCTGTCACTTCGGAAGTATCATTTGTTTTACTTCTAGCGACGTGTGCATCATTGCTTACCTCACTCATTTGGGACCGACAATCGCTTTCCGTCGCCATCGATTCATCCTCTGACATCCTACTCGATTGACTTTGATCCGTTGAAAACATTCTTGAACGATGAAACTTTCGACTCTGCTCGTCGCGTTTTTTCTTCTCTTTTTTACCAGAAGAGCCAGATTTTGAGCGCGGGTGCATTAGTGAAGCATACAAACGACTCAGCGTCTCGTAAATATTATTCTTTTTTGTTTTTTCAGTAGTATAACTTGAACTTGGCTCTCGGCTACCGGTTGGCGCTGTAGGGAGGGTTTCTATGTCCTCCCATGCTTCGTCATCATCCTCGCCATCGTTTCCGTGATTTTCATCGGGTTCGTCGGCGGTTCTATCGGTGGTTTCACTTGATTGCGAACAGGATAGCTGATTGTTTTCAGTGATGTCAGAATTCTTTTTGCTGCCTTCAATTGTTGGACTGACTTTTTCGGTCTCATTACACGTTGTTTTATTAGCAGATTTTTCAACGCTCAGTGAAGGTTCTCCACTTTCAGGTACATTTTTAGGCGTGATTTTTTCGGCTTTATCTGCTCCGAGTGTGACTTCAGGTGGTGTGGTTAAAGAATCGTTGGCTTTGGAAGCGCCATCTGTCGAAGAGTCACTCGGTTTGACAAGAACTTCATTTCTTAATATATGCAGTTTGTCATGTAATCGATTGATTGTAGACTGTGTAGACTTCTCCGCCTCCGACACCCTTTTATCCATGCAGGTCACATCAACAACTTTGACTCGATCCAAATTTTTCAATCGCTCATTCAATCGATCAATTACTGACTGAGTTTTCTTCGAACATAGCTGCAATGAAGACGTATTTGTCTTAGGGACTTCTGATGTCTTTACCGGAGATTGGAATCGACGCATTAGAATATCACTAATTGATTGTTTACGGGCGGAATCCTCTGATGATCGAGTCGTTTCGATGGAAGATCGCTCGCTCTCGGGAGATCTTTCAGAATTTGACGCAGAAAGACTTTCGTAATCGCTAGTTTTAGATTGATCTACATTGGATCCTTTCATAGCTTCCAAACTCTTTAAACGCGAACTAATGTCGCTTGCATCCAACGAGTCCGTGGAAATTCCCAACTCGTCTTCTAAAACGACTAATTTCGGTTCGGAATCGATTTTTTCTTCTATGGCTTCCGGATGTGTTCGGAATCGATTTCTTATGCGATCTACTATGGATTCCTCGCCATTGTCTTCATCATTCCTATCAGAGCTTTTATTGCCGACAGCACTTTCGGATAGCGTTTGATTGACCTCTTCTTCTTCACCGATTTCGGTTGATGCAGAAGATCCCTCGCACGTCATCTTCTGCTTCTTAGCAGGTTGCATGTCAACCAATTCGCTTTGTTCTTCCGAAACATTGGTTTTGAATCGTTCGCTTAATTTTTCCGCCATTGACTTTTGACGTTGCGGTCGGGGATTGGGGTTTACGTCTGAAGCGAACGATACTTCAGACATGAATCGAATGAAATTCTTATCAACTTGCGACTCCTCATTGGTTTGGGATAGAAATACATCCAAGGAACCTTCAGGTGCCTCATTGTTCTTTTTCTCAACAGGAGCTTCGTTTTTATCCGGGCTTTTTTCTTGTTCGGAATTTACGCTCTCTTTCGGAGCATTTACTTGTTCTTTCAGAGCATTTACTTGCTCTACAGCGGACGCTTGCTTTGCGGCCAGCTCTTGAGCCTCGGCTAACCGATCAATTTTCTTCATCCTCCTTCGATCCTTACCAAAGTTGCATAATGTGATGGCCGTGATGGGGAAATTTTTCGTAACTTCATGTTGCGTTGCCAAATGTCGTTCAACGTTATCCTTCTTCAACTGAATGTAGTTGCACAGATTGCAAACATATCCGTCAAGTTTCTCGATAGTAATGTTGAGTTTCCTCAATTCCACTACATGACCGTCTTCGCAGCGTGATTTGATATGTTCGTGCAGCTTCCTTTTCATACTGAACGGTCGATTACAAACTGAGCACTTGAACATATATTCACCGGTGTGCGTGCCCAAATGATTCATCCAGCCGAGTCGCTTGCATTTATTCTTAGTGTTGCAAATTGGACACTCGTACTGATACAGATTGCCACGTCGTGCCGGTACCGGTGTTGCCATTGTATTGATTCGGTTTTCCTTAATTGCGTCGAATGCAGACGCTGAAATGCGGGACATTAACACCTCGGACTCTGGATGATGCTGGATGTAGTGATGGCTCATGTGGCACCCCTGATAATCGCATAGAACGCATTTGGTGTTGTAAATACTGCTGAAATGCATGTCGGCGTTTATATTTTTGTTGGTCAAACAAGCGATATTCACATTTTCATCATCCTCGATGGGGGCGTCGTCTGCGGCGTCACCATCTATTGACCCAAAGTCCATTGGAATGAATTCTTCCCTCGCGTTAGTCTTAGTCGCTTCCTCGTCATCCTCTGAATCGACGTAGATATCCGCAACAGCATCGTAGTTGGACATGTTTTTCTTTTTACTCTTCGGGCATGGTTTGTATTTTTTCTTCTTGGGAGGTTCTTCTTCATCTACTTTCGGCTCCACAGGAATTTCAACCTTTTTCCTTCTCCTTCTTTTTCTAGAAACCGGCTTTGTCTTCGCCTCTACTTTTTCCACTATATCGTCTGGTTTTGAGGTTTCTTCCGCATCTCCCTCTGGAATTAATTCTGGCATCTTATCTGGTACGTGATTTTCATGTGTTTCCATCGAAACATCATCTTCCCCGCCGACGCCTTCTATTTGGGTTTTTGGCCTGCCCCGTGAACGCAAACATGTACGTTGCAAACGCAATTTAACCTCAGTCGGGGTATGCCCTGGAGGATAGATTCTGGGCCTTCCTCTGTGATCTTTGCGTCCTCTTTGACGGGCTAATAACTCTGCTTTTTTCTGAGCCATCGCGGTTTTCTTGTTCGTTTTTTTCGGCGACTCAGGCAACAGTTCCTCAGATAGTTCTTCCATGGATTTGGATTTCTTTTTCGCTTCAATATCATCGGCTAGTTTTTGCTGTTTAGCCAAAGCTTTTTGCTTTTGCGCGGTAACCTCTTTCATTTTGGTTTCCTCGTTTTTCTTGTCATTCATAATCGTGCACATGCGCCGACCAGTGGCGGTGAGAACGCCTTGACTTATAAACATGTCACGAATATCCTCGTTCAATCGATCCAGTTCGTTTTTGCCACGCTTTCTTTGCTTTGGCTTGGGCTGTTGATCTATTTTAACTTCTTCAGTTTCTTGTTCTTCCACTTTTGCTTCCAACTTAGAATCTACCAATTGTGGTTTCGTTTCAACGCTGCTACTGGCTTCAGTCTTGCTAGCTTCCAGGACCTCAGCCTTGGGCTTCTCATCGTCGTCATCTAAAATATCTTTGATTTGATTGTATTTCTTCTCATCAAGAACTTTGCCTAGCATATTTAAAACTCCAGACTTATTCATCATCGCTGGATTGAAAATGTTCAGCAGAAACCCTTCAAGCCACTCTTTGGTGATTTCTTCTTTTTTCTCTTCCTTCGCGAGAGACGATCCTGGCCGTTCTTGAGCCGCCTCGACTTTCTCTTCCGTTTTACTGGACGATGCCAAAGTCTGTGGCTTCGCTTCGGCACCATCAGCAGTGGTGGTTGTGCTCGTGACCACACAATTCTCTGATTCATCCCCGTCCATTATGGCTTGCTTTCTGCTCCTCCTACGTCTAATGACGGGCTTCTTTTCAACAGTTTTCACATCAACTACTTCGGATTCCTTCTCCTTATCTGTTGTAGACACCACTTCTGAGGGTGTTTCGATTTTTAAACTCGATCTCGTTCTTCTTTTAAATGTGGTTGGGTTTTCATCATCATTTTTGTGCTGTTCTACTTCTTTCACCTCTGTTGTCTCCATTTCAACGTCTTCAGTTGATTTTTCAACATCCTCTTTGTCATCTTTGATGTCAATATTTTCATCATTTAAAACTTCATTTTCCACGGTAGCCCACCTCCTGCGTCTTCGTCGGCGAGTCTTTTTCGGCATTTCTGCGATATCCACTGACACTACTTCCACTAAATCTTCGGTATCTTTAAGTTGTTCTGGTTTTTTGTCATTCTTTTCAGCAGAATTCTTCTCTTCACTTAAAACCGTCGTCTTTTCAGATTTTTTCTTCAATTCTGTTTCAATTTCGATGTCACTAGAATCTTTGATTGGAACTTCATTTCTTGTTTGCCGTTTCGTCTTACTCTTGGTATGTACTTCGGTAGATTTCTCACCCGAATCAGATTTAATTTTCTTATCTAACTTCTTGTCACTACGATCGGTTTCGTGATGTCTAGGTAATTTTTCTGGCTCCCTTTTCTCTTCGTATTTTACTTCCACCAAATCTTCATCAGCATCCCAAGATTCTTCTTCTTCCGCCGCCTTCTTCACCGGCTCATTCTCCGCAGTGACCACCGTCCTAGGATCATTCTTGTTAACTTTTGGAATTTTAAAACCACTTACTGACTGCACATCACGATTCCAATTTCCACTGCGGTACATATTATCGAATGTGCTCGTTTTGCTTGTCTGTTTTGGCAAAACATCTTGTTGGCTCCCCGCCAGCTTCGCCTGTCGATATTCGCCGTAGGTCTTCGGCTCATTCTTATGCTTCTTAGATTCGAGATATTTCTGCCGCTCGACTTGATCGTTGATCGACGGGTGGAATTTCTTATATGCCATTTGATCGGAATCCGTCTTAAAGGGATTGCTATTCACTGTTGTTGGATGGGGCTTGGGAAAACCTGAAAATTGGTTTGCATTGACATAGTTTGCATTGATATTTGTAGTCTGAATGGGCATAACATTGGGAAAAAGACTATCTGGACTCATTGGGCTGGAATTTGTTGCGCAAAAGTCTAGTAAATTTGGCATTTTGCCGGACCCCGGCTGAGCCGGTGGTGAACAGGGCGAATCTAGGCCAAATTGCGTACCCATCGATCGATTTCGTAGGCGCGGATCTGATGTGTTCACAACTGGTAATTTATTAGCTGCAAGAATATTCATTTTTAGTCGTGGATCGCGGGGATCTCTCGACTCACGAGGATCGTTTGGTTTTAGTGGCTCTTTAGGCTCGTCGGGCTTAAACGGTGGACTCTCTAAGCCAACACTTTTACGCGGATGTGGATTATATTTGTAGGCAAGGCGAATATTTTGTGGCTGTTCAAAATTAACACTCTTGTTATCCGCCAGCATCGGATCTTTTTGGGGAGCGTTTCTAGATTCGGATTTATTAGCATTTGGTCTAAAATCAGGTCCAGCATTCTGTCTAAAATTTGTTACAGGATTCTGTCTTAGATCTACATCGGTTTTTGATCTAAAATCAACATTAGCATTTTTTCTGAAATCTGTATCAGCATTTTTTCTAAAATCTGTGTCAGAATTCTTTCTAAAATCGACATTAGTATTCTTTCTAAGATCTGCATCTTGTCTGAAATCTCGAAAATCTTGCTTATCAAATCGAGACTCTTGTCGAAAATCAGGCCTGAGCGGCTCTTGATTAGAACTCGATCTCGAATCGTGATTGAAATTCGATCTTTTATCATGGCAGAAATTGGCTCTGGGATCTGGCCTAAAGGTGGGTCTAAAATCTATATCGTGTTCCCGCCTAGAATCGGATCGAGGTTCATGGTCCTGTCTAAAGTTGATATCAACATTTGGTCTTAAATCTATTTTACTATCATGGCGAGAATCCAGTCGATTTCTAAAATTCTCTCTACATTCTTTTGGCTTGACATCTTGTCTCGGATCACGTCGATTTGATGACCATGAATCTCGTGAATCATCGGTGGATTCTCTATGTTTGCCACCACTCATTTTGTTAAAAAGTTTCTTTCGAACGGTTTCCAGATCGTTGTCACACTTTTCTTCCATTTCCCCGCCGGAATCATTAATCAAATCAGTGATGTCTCTTGCACTAAGCGGAGGACTCTTCAGTACATCAACGGTCAGGGGAATCGATGTTTTTGCCTTGTCGTTCTTTACTTTCAAACTAAAGTTTTCGTAAGCCCCTGGCTTCGTTACATCGAATCGATCGCCAAGGCGATTGAAAATTGGTTTTGATTTGGAATTGAACGGATTGAATGGATTCCTGTGTTTGTCTGGATCGCGTTCCTTCTCCCATTCACGATCATTCATTTTCGGCAAATCCCGATCACGATCGTTTGACCTTGGAAAATCTCGGTCACGATCGCTTGACTTTGGAATATCGCGATCATATGAATTTAAGAATTCACGATCGTGTGACTTTGAGAAGTCACGATCACGATCGTTTGGCTTTTGAAAATCACGATCACGATCGTTGGTTTTTTGATAGTCTCGATCTCTGCCACGATCATTATCGAAATTATTTTTGTATGAATTGGGAATACTCGATGGAGATGGACGTTTTTTCTCAAAAAATTTTTCCAACGAACGATTTCTGTTAGCTTCAGATCGGCCAAAGTTCGAAAACGATGGCGAATCTCGACCAATCCGTGGAGAATTTGATCTATCTGAATGTTTGAAATTGTGAAAAGATGGCGAATCTCGACCGATTCGATTGCCATGAGTGGCAGGCGGTGATCTTCGCTTAAACAATTCTTGTTTGCTAATGTTATTGTTCATAAACGAATCAAATCGGCTGCGATCACGATTGTATAGTTTCTGATTGTGAGATTTTTGAAAATCATGTGGCGATTCACGCCGTTCTGTAGGAATCTCAATTGGTGCATGATTCTGTTCTGTACCATTGTCCGAACTTGGCGGACTTGCCGGTGCGGAGTCATCGATTTCTATAATCTCCGTTGGATCTATTGGCTTTGGCTCCAATTTGAATTTCTCGCCACTTGATGTTGTTAGTTTCGACTGAAATAAGATTCCATAAAATACAGGTTCTTTGTGCAAAATTGATTAAACAAACCTTTTCTACTTTGTTGTATAATTTGATCAAAACCGTTTCACATTTTAGCAATGTTTCAATCTTTAATCTGTAAGACAAAAATTTAATTGAAAAAATGTGATCAATGTTATTATTTATGATTTTACTTTTTATCTTTATTGGTTAGCAGAGTGTGCAGCATTTGCATTTTGCTAAGTTGTGCTTCACGTGGTTTCTCTTCGCTGTTGTTCTTCAGTTTTTTGATCAGGTTTTCCAGAAATGGGATATACTTTTGCATATCCTGGACCTTGCGGTCGTACTCTGCGAGGCTCATCTTCAAAACCTGTGGATAAATATTTACCATTGAAAAATTGTCCAAGTCATCTCGTGTAAAAAATAAATTTAAAAACATAAAAATACACCTGGCGATTCTGATCGACTTCTCATTATGTTCCACAGGACTCTTTTTGTGTCGCAAGTTTCGACTGTAAACGTTTCTGATCGACTAGTGATACGAAACTAATTTAAAGTGCTAAAAGGTTGGCATCACTAACATCTTTCAAATGACAGCGTTTTTTTCTTATGCGCGCGAATATCAACTTTATTTAAATGCTATATGGCGTATATTCGTATTTCGCGAGAATGCTGTCAGATAAAATATCAGTTGTTATCAACACAAAACTTTACTCTGCTTATAATTATCTCGAGAATGGTTAAAGATGCGTAAAACCCGATAAAGAAAAAATGTAGAAAATTTCATATTTCTTTTAAAGAAACTTTCAAAAATCTGTATTTAAAAAAATGTATGGAATGTACCCGTAATAGCTAACGTTACTTTTTCGATAATTGATAAAAAACTACGATTTAACTAAAAACTGATGTGATTGTTATGGCGATAACCACAAGTAATTTCAATTTTTATTAGTTTTCCACAAATCAGTCCGAAATACATCACAAGTGATAGCCGTTGTCAAACAAATTGCTCCCGATTCCAAAACGTCACTTTGGTCAACTATTGTCGCTAGATTTCACTGTCAGAATAGCCCGAGCCGATTCGCGTGACATTTGTCGTGACTTTTCAGTCGAAAAGTCTATCAGAATCGCCATGATAAGCATACTGGCAACAATTTTCTAGCTATCTTTGAAATAAAACATTAAAAAACACAAAAAATGATTTAAAAAACTGAAAATGACAAACGCTAACTCTAACTGCAGGTTTTACAAAATTTTTAGCGACCACTAAATCGAGTTAGGACACTTTTCGCTTGAAATTCGTCGGCTAATTCGATTTAGCGGTCGCTAAAAATTCCATGAAACCCGCGCCGTGTAATTTCGTCTAATGCGCCGTTCACATCTGACACTTTATTTCGCGAATTTTATTCAGCGACACAAAATTCATATTGCATATTACGACACAAAACCCCAGAAGTTTATCCTTGAAACAAACTTCGAGAATAAATTAAATTTTAAAAAAAATATTTTGGAATAAATTTTAGGGAAAAAATTCAACCCGAATTTTTTTAAATAAAATTTAAGCTCATTTACACTTTTAAAAGTAATACTGCTACTTACTGCTACTCGCAAAATAATTTCTGAATAAAATTCGCGAAGAAATTTAAAAAAAAATCACAAGTGTAAATGGGGCCTAAGTAAATTCATTATTTATACTGAATTCTATCCGCGTCTTTTACAGAGGGGGGTGATGTAGAATTTAACACGATAATCAAAAAATTAAAAACATAACCTAGAAGGGGAGAGAGGAAACAGTCGCCTACATGGGGTGGGGCAGATTAGACAGTAAAAATTGGATCAAAATCTTTTTGGAGGCTCTTCTAGTCAACAAAAATATTAATCTGCATATGGTTTTACGATGAAAATCGCCCTGTTTGGCCTTGATGGCTCCTAATATAATCGGGGAAGGGTAAGGGGGTGATAGTTTAGATAGCCGTGTAACCTAAAACATCCCTATATCTTCATTACCTCCAAATTCGGCCTTATTTTTTGAATCGAAGCAATGGTTCTCGGACTATAAGCGAACAAACGAACATTTTTTTAATTCCAACTTCTGCTAAATTTTTGAAAATTCTTAAAAAATTAGAAAAATTGTTCAAATTTTTTGGGGTGTTTTTAAAAATGTCACAATATAACACTATGCATTCAGTAGCTTGCAAGATTCAATTACAATAAACCGGGAGCAGCAACGAAATCGATAGCCAAGTGTTTTTATGGGGGGATAGCTACTCGTGGCGTCATAGTCGCTACGAAAAGTTCTTCGTTGCAAGGTTCACCTCTAATCTAATCTTGCTGACGCAATAATTTTCAAGGAAGTAAGTCGTGATTTGGAAGCAATTAAAATTGATAGATTTAAACGAAAATATTACGAAAGAAAAATTAAATTTCAGTAAAAAGCAAAATTTGCGCTACAACTTCAACAATATTCAACCACTTTAAAGTGAATTCGCGTAGAATGAATCCGTGTAAATGCGAGGGTCCAGTTTACTTGGAAATTTTGAAAGACGGATCAGAGAGAAAAACGTTTGCTTGTGATTATCTATCTAGTATCTTAGTTATTTAGTATGCAACAAAAATTGCGCCGCAGACAAAATTTTAATTACAAAAATGCACTTTGGGCATAAATTATTTAAAAAAATTGCACCGCAGACGAAAATTTTTCAATTTAAAGGTCAAATAAACCCTTAAATTGACTTAACAGTTGCCAAAGAGGCGTATCTCCATATTTTTTCCATTGTGGGTTCTGAGTTTGTTACAGCGAACTTTCAAATGTGACAAAATATCACCCAAACCACCTCGTCAAAGAACTGACGGCCTAGGTAGGCCCACTTATGTTAAATCCCAGCCTAAATGTCTAATCGATTAGTTTGTTAAAATTAATTTACTAAATCATGAGAAAGTAAATTTTGAACATGTTCCGGAGTCATAGGTTTGAATTTGTTGTACTAATCTAAAATTTACATCCAGCTAGTGGTAATTTTGACGAAGCTAACTTTGCCCCCTCCCTTCTGACTTCCTCGATACGATCCGATTGCAGATTCATCCTTCATGAATTTATTCTTTTCTAATTCATTGGTTTTTACGAGTTTATTCCATATTTTTAGTCATGTCGATTTTTTTTTCATACTTTGAGTGTTACATTTTTTGTTACAATTTTATATCAAACACCAAAGATCTTTATTTAATTTCAAGAAAAAAAAAAATCATTTTTTCAACTGTTTCAAAGACTTGCAATACTTTCCACCAATGCAAACAAAAAAAAAGCTGGAAGATTTGTAGGCGACTGTAGCAAAACGCCCATAAAAGCAAATCATGCGATGACTTGATGCATTGCAGAGGAGCGTCAGTTCTAGTTTGAGCATGCTTTTACTGTGTGCGAGTTTAGAAGTAGCATAGGCCTGTAAAATAGATGTTCGACAGAAAGTTGCAGTGTTGCCAATCCAGTGACATTTGACTCTCCCCTAGTACAGTCGCCCCCAAATCTTCCAGCTTTATTTTTTTTAGCGTCTAACAAATGGATTATTTCCTGAGGCTTTTTACCGATTTTTTGTTATTCTCCACTTCATTTGAATTAATCAAATAAGCACTATTATTTACTAATAAAAAAAATGTACAATTTTAATTTTCACATTTACATCTTGAGCACAATAGCCCTATTATGAAAGTCGCGCGACTCGTCGCACTGCGGCAAATCTGTCACTGCGGACTGTTTTGGTATTATATTAGTCCGTAAGACTATGTCTACACACAGATTGGGCATGAACATGGGACTGAACGATACTGTCAAAATGTAGGCAAGACGAGGAGGTGGGGATGTCCCCCACTTCCTCGTCTTGCCTACATTTTGACAGTTTCGTTCAGTCCCATGTTCATGCCCAATCTGTGTGTAAACATAGTCTAAGACCTGCGTTTCAAGCAATTTCAAGTCCGCATCTATTTGGCTGCGGACTCACCTTTTCCAGTGACATTTCGAGGTTGAGAAAAAGAGACTGTGTAAGTAAACGATTTTTTCTTATTTATATATTTATAATTAACATGTTTTTTATATATAGATGGGGCAATGAAGCGAACCACTAAAATGTAATTCAAAACTCTGATTATCTTATCTAACAAATATTTCACTGATTCCTTGTTTAGTCAGAAATTTAAAAAAAAACGTTCGTTTGTAAATTTTTCTTAATTGAACTGAATGTGCTTGCATCGAACTTGGAAGTTCCAGCGGATTTGATGCATCCCTAAGAGACCTCCTTATAATTCTCATCTTGTTCTGATTTCCACTGTTTTGAAGGAAAAACCCAAAACTTGTAAACATTTTATTCCCGAAAAATCTAAACAAGATTAAGAAAAAGTCCAGTTTGACAGCTCGTCGCATAGCATAGTATGCCATTGCAACGTCCGCAGTCGCTGAATGCAAGCGGACTCTCATAATACCGATTGTACTGCGGAGCCGACTAGCGACTTTCAAGTCCGCAAGACTCCCATAATAGGCCTACAAAACTCAAATAATCATACTAATATATAAAAATGAGTTGGTGTCTGTCTGTTCCTCTTTCACGCAAAAACGGCTGAACCGATTGACTTGAAATTTGGCATGTATCTGTGGTAGTTCTGGTTCCAATATAGGCATACGGAAAAGTAGCGCGTGGGGTAGGGGGAGTAAGGGGAGGTGGTAAAGTGATATCGAAACTTAGTTTTTGCGCTATGTTACTCTTTCGCGGGGAAAACACTGAGCCGATTGGCCTGACATTTGGCATAGATGTTCGTCGAGGGACCAGCTCCAACATAGGTCCATTAAAAAGTAGCCAGAGAGGTGGAGGAGTAAGGGGAGGGGGTAAAGTCATCTCGAAACTTAGTTTTCCCTCTATGTTACCCTTTCGCGGGGAAACTCCTGAGCCGATTGGCGTGAAGTTTAGCTTCAACATAGACCATAAAAAAAATTGAAAAAACTTAACCCAGCAACGACGGGTATGCAAGCTAGTGAATCTATAAAATAAATGGTATATTTTCCACAAAAAAAAAAGAACTTATCTACAATAAAATGAAAAATGCAAGACAAAAAAAACATGATTAGAACTTTTAGCGACATCTAGCGACTTTTAGAATTTTTTTTGCCTTAGCGACTTTCGAGTCATAATCTGGAGACTTGACGAAGACTTTAGTTGGCAACACTGGCCACTACGTTATGAAAATTGAAGACAACTATTAACTCTTAATTTATGAGGTGAAAATCATATGCGTAAATGATGAGGTGGTTTCCAATGGACTTGTTATAATCACATACCAAACTCGGCATGCAACACCATACTGTATGAAGATACTGAAGATTTCAGAGTCACTGTGCTGAAAACTTGAGAAATAGCAACGAGAGAAAAGTCAATGTGGGTCCACTGGACCCACCTCATCAATTAAAATTAAAGGTTAAATCAATTAAATTCTCTACATGTTTTTTGCGAAATTCTTGTGAATTTTTTAATGACTGAAAAAACAATATAACGGCTAATATTTCCTTTGTCTCAATATGACCACAGACTTGTTTAAATTGAAAATATATTTGATGTATTTAGTACGAATTTTAGTAACTTATGACCAACTTAATAATATTAAAGTCCCAGAATTGCTAGGCTAACGACAACTTGGTTTTTCCAATCCGCACAAATAATGGAATAATGGGAAGCCAAAAATATATTAAATAAAAATCTTTCTTACGATTAAAAGTTATAAAAAGCATATGCAAAAAATAATTTACACAAAATGAACTTAAATGAAGTGCGAAAATATCTGAACTGTCGTGTTCAACAAAGAAAAAAATAAACAATGGTGAAAAGAGGGACAACATTAACTACCGGTTTTTCTGTTGTCTCGTTCGTTTCAGAAATCGTGGACGCCATTTTGGAATTGAACTTCTCTCCACACCAATTTTTTTTTATTGTTTTATTATTAACTTAACCTAGCCATTTACAAAGTTTTTTCTTTTAATTTAATTAATTTTCATGGCAAAACTTATTTTTATTACTTTTTTTTGCACATAAAAAATCCATTAGAATCGCCACCTAACTCACATTCGCCTACAAAATTGCACTTCATGAGAACAAAAATTGCTGCGAATTCGACAGAATCAAAATTGTGCTGTGAAATGCAGCAATTTCTCAAGTTGGGATGTAAATTGGCTGAAAATATTTTTTTTAGAATTTTTCATTGAACTGAAAAAATCTTGACTTTGGCGTGATCTGTTGACAAACGATAGTACTAAGAGCACTTTTACACTTCACTCACACAAGCACCGCACTCCAGACGAAACAGAAAGCTATACTCCAACTCGTTTTAACAAACGCTGGGGAAGAAAAAAAATTACGTAGAATTTGCGACTCTAAAATGGCGTAGGTTTCGAAAAAATTAATTTTCACATTTTCTGCAATCACGAATCCCCTCAAACGAAGCCATCACAGGTAAAATGATAGAACTTTTCCACTACAAATTATGAGAAATTCATTGGAAAAGGGAAATAAATGAGCTGCGAAGGCCCCTGTGTACGACTTACTGGTTAGAAACTATGGGCAAATGGAAAAACTTCTTTCGACGAGCTTGCCCCAATTTTAATACGAATTTCTGCACTTTTCACATGGTCCACTGAGGTGATTTTTAGTTGCACATAAACTACGCACTTTAAACTATAGAAAAATAATATTTTAACGTTCACTGAACTACTATTTACTCCATGAAATTTTTTTCACAAAACCATCACTTCGGAGGCGAACTTACTTTTCATTTAGTTCGGCATTCAGTGAGCTCAGCAAGAAGCAATAGGAAAGCTGAGAAGGCATCAACCTGACGGCATAAAGAGGAACAGAGAAAGAAGGGTCAACCAACCAGCTGGCTTTGCTGCTACTGCCATAGAATAATATATACTACGTAACTAGAAGTAAAACTCTCGGTATTCCCCATAAGCCAAATAAGAAAACACGGGACGAACTGATATAAGTTCATCACTTTTTTCATTCTAACACATTAAAGCAATGGTATCGCACAGAGAGTATTTTCTCACGTAACATCAGGGGTACACAAGTATGTACTAAGAAAAAAAAAGTTTTTCACCAAAAACATATAAACGCGTGTGATTTAAACACAAACAAGTGCCAAAAACTTTTTTTCTATTTTATAATTATAATTAAAACTTTCACGACTTGTTTATAGTTAAAAAAAACTATTAAATTTCACCTGCACGGTAAATTTATGGAGGTAATGAGTTAAAGATGAGTACTAAAATTTTTGTCGAACCCTGAGTTGTTCTAAACTTGCCTTCTCAATTGAGAACGTGTTTTGGCTAATGTCAAAACATTGCACCGGTGAAATGTTTACATTTTTTGACGTTTTTCAACTGTTGGAAGTTTTTTAAGCTTTTAGTGGAAAAATGGCGAAACGAAATTTTCGTTGCGTTGCTAAAGGATGTGAAAATTGTTCGAAGAACTCAGCAAATATGAGATTTTTTAAATTTCCCGAGGCTGAAACAAGGTAAACATTTCTGATGATTTGCCGCATTTTAAAATCATTTTTTACTGTATGTTAGACGTATCGAATGGATGGTCGCATTAAACCGGGAAGATTTGATAAAAGTAACAAACACTTGGACCCTCCGTGTTTGCGAGGAGCATTTCTCCGTCGAAAATATCTATGCCAGCGGTCGCCTAAACATCAGAGCATTTCCACATATAGAGAAAATTCGAACAATTAGTAATAGTAGTCAAGTAAGATTTTTTGTTATTAAAAACATAAGAATTCCCGTAAAAAAAAATTTGAAATTTCGAACCGTCTCACCAAATAAGTCTAGTTTTGTTCGTCTATCTTTAATGTGCCTTAACAGCAAATTTTTCAGGATATTTACAAAAATATTTTAACGTTATTTTAGTTGCGTTCCAAAATGCATTATAAAGGTTTCAATACCACAAAAAATGAGTGAAAAATAAAAATATTAGACATATTGAAGAGTTTTTAATTATTATACAATACTGTTAAATTATATGTGTAATTTATTTTCTAATTCTTTTTTCATGTTACTTTTATTCTATTTTTTCTCAATTATCTTTATAACTTTTCGTTATTTCCTTTAATTTTAACATTTTTCACTTTCATATTTTTTTTTATATATTCGTTGCGTGTTTGTTGGTAAATGTTAGGAGTCACCGGTTGAAGTTTTTGCAAATGAATGTTTTGAGTATTCGGATCCAATACAGGTTGCAAATATTGATCTGCAAAATACAGTTCCCGAAGAACCCGAAGAAATTTTAATGAATGACCCTGTTCAAAGCAATAATAAATCAATAAATGAAACAGATAAATTAAAGAAAAAACTAAAGAGACTGCAACGCAATTTAATTTCAAAAAAAAAAAGAAATTATTTCGTTGAAGAATGAGCTTACTTCCAAAACCAATTTTAAAAAAAATGCTCAAAGGCTCTTTAGTACCGATTTTTACCAATTAGTGAAAAATCAGATAGATAATTTGTCACGGCAGAAAAGGGGAAGAAGGTTTTCCGAATTTATAAAAAAGTTCGCTCTGTCGCTCTATTATTTGAGTCCAGCCTCCTACAATTATTTGTCACAAACAATAACTTTGCCATCGTATTGTACATTAACCAAGTATACCAGAAACTGGCCTTCTAAACCCGGCTTAAATCGTAATTATTTTAAAGCTTTAGCATTGAACTTGAAAAGTTTGGGTGAAAATGCAAAGCACTGTACAATATGTATTGACGAAATGTCACTAAAAAGCAATATATTCTATTCAAGATTGTTTGATAATTTTGTTGGTTTAGAAGATGATGGCAAAACCCAAACAAACAAGCCAGCAAAATACGTTCTTGTTTTTATGGCCCATGGCATTTCCTACAACTGGAAACATCCTTTAGGGTATGTTTTCACCCATGGCCAATGTAATGAATCTGTGATAAAAGAACTGCTGTTTGAAGCAATTAGGTTATTAATAGAGTTTGAATTAGAGCCTTACGCCATAATATCTGACCAGGGTACAAACTTTTGTAAATTATTTAATTTACTGGTGGAAAATGAAAACATCCCAATATTTGAGGCGCACGGCAAAGAAATTTGTTATATTTTTGATCCACCACACTTGATCAAAAGTGTAAGGAACAATTTTTTGAAGTACGATTGTGAATTCGAAGAAGGCAAAATTGCAAAATTCAGCGATATAAGACAGTTTTATGAGGCAGATTCAAAAAAAACATTCAAATTGGCACCAAAATTAACCATGGATCATATAAGCCCAGATAATTTCAAAAAAATGCGTGTAAAATTAGCTACACAATTATTAAGTAGAACATGCGCTGCTGCGATGTACACGCATTACAGTGTATCAACCTCTTCTTCCTCCGCTATTAATACCGCCGAATTTGTTGAAAAATGGGACACCATTTTCGACTTAATGAATTCATCAAAACATCAAGAACCAAAAATTGCAAAACGTCCATTTAGAGGGTCGACAGAACAACTAAACCTCTTAAATGGGAACATTGATTTTATTTCCAGCATTCGTGTAAAAACAAATTTTGGAACTGATATGACAAACAAAATTAAATGTCTAAAGGGATGGGTAGTAACTCTGAAAAGTTTGAAATGGCTATGGACTCAATTAAAAGAAAAAAAATTTACTTTTTTATTTACGAGACGACTAAACCAAGATTGTTTAGAAAACTTTTTCTCACTTATGCGAAGCCAAAGCGGACATGCCACGAATATTACCCCAATACAGTTTGCAAGATCATTTAAAAAATCTTTTGGAATGAAACTATTATCGGTTACCAATATTGGAAACTGCGAAGTGGAAGATGAATTTACCTTTGATGCTGAAATAATTTCAGAAATAAATGTTTTACATTCACCCAATTCTAAGCCCTCAAAAAATTATTTCATATCGGAAACTATGCCTACCGATTTTAAAAATATGGATTGCACTCAAAAAAATGCGTTTGAATATTTCTGTGGGTATTTGTCAAAAAAATCAAGGGAGCACCATGAATGCAGGCAGCAAGTAAATGATCCATGCCATAATTCAGTATTTATATTGTTTAAAGAATACGAAAACTGTCATTTAGAAATTCCAAGCAAAAGTTTCGTTGAATATATGGAACGTCTTGAATGTGAATTTTGTAAAGAATTTCCTAAATCTCTATGCCAGGGCATTGGAAAAAACATTTTTGAAAAATTGAATTTAGTGGAAGACTTTCAATGCTGTGAAAATTTTAATAAATATTATTTGATTAATCTGTATATAAGAGTTAGAATATATTATATTATAAAGAATTTTAACAATAGTCTAAAGGTGCGAAGTTCGCGACAGAAACTACTAAATGTTTCTCACCTTTAAATGTGTATATATTGTTTTGATTTATTATTTAGTTTTAGCATTAACACTGAATTATTTTTGTTGAATTTTTGTTATTGAATTTGAGCTTTTCCATGGTAATAGGCCTAAAGGGGAACCAACCATGTAAAATAAATGGTAACGCGCCGGCTAGGTACCTCCAAGGTGGTGTGGAAATCCTTTATTAGTATTTTATATAAAAAGCGTTTTTTAGAACTTAGGATCTTAGTTCTAGTGTTAATAAGTGAATAAGTACGTCCATAGTAATAGTTAATTGGTGTTTCAGTAAACGTTGTTTTTATTACATTTTTTTCTCAAAAGTGAAGAACATTACAATTATTATTTCTATGCAAAGGAAAGGCATTCGTTAACTCCTAATTTCTATAAATTCACAAACCACTGAAGTAAAATTAGTAATTCTTAAATTAGAAAAAAATATGTAAAAAAAATTACAAAAATAGCTGATAAAAAACTTTTTACAAATCAAGACTTTAGCAGCTCTATAGTAGAAGCACATTTTAGTTTATCTACACTCACGTGCAGCCAATAGAATTTTTTTTTTATAATAAAATCGAATAGTTTGAATTTTTTGATTGTTTGTGGGGTTTCTTTTTTGTCGAAGGTGAATTTTTTGAACCGAAAAATATATGGTAACATTACGGTATTTCAAATATAACACACGACTACATAATTTACGTAAAAAGCTATATTGCATTTACATTTTTAAAAATATTTATTGAATGATCTTCTTAGATGACTAGAATTGAGCTTCTTGAGTAATTAAATTTGGTTGCGTTGCAAAGTTAACCTCTTTGAGGACGAGCTCCTTCCACTTTTCAACTGGTAAATCCATGTCCTCGAAACTCTGATCGTAAAGAGCAGATGTTGGTTCATCACTGGGATCTGCGTATTTTTCCAGGTAACTGTGTGCGAGCGCTTGTTCAGCTGTTATTCTTTTCTCTGAATCCAGTTCCAGCATTTTTTCCAACAAGTCAATAGCTAATGGATTAGCAACCGCGGAAAACATCACGGAAATTTCGCTTTTTCATAACTGGCAGTGACTTGATATAATTCCGGGCACTCTCTGATGAAATTTTCGTCATAAAATGATCAGTTGGTGTTCCCAATATTTCCATAATTAAATTCAATTGGTGAATATGGTCAGTTCCGGGGAAAAGTGTTCGCCCAGTCAGCAACTCAGCCATAATACATCCCACTGATCAAATGTCGACCGTTTGATTGTAATGCATCCAATTAAGCATGATTTCCGGTGCACGATACCATCTCGTTGCAAATCCTATCCTATACTCTTCAAAATAAATAGAACCATTAAAAATTTATTGTTAAATTTCAATCTTCTTACCGGAATGCTTTCAAGTATCAGAAACAGAAACGTCAAAAACAGAAACGTCAATTCACAACATTGCCATATCCAAATTATTTTAGTACTAAATCGACTCTGTGCAAATGGCGCGATTTATATTTAAAATTAGACAATTAAAATCATTAAATTAGTTCATTCTACATATATCATATTATAGTTGCTTTTTAAGTAAAATTTTATAAATGTTTTATAATAATATTTAAATAACTAAGTAAAGCTCTAAAAAAATTTCCATTTAAATTTAACACATTTCAAATTTTGCTACCTGCAACAAATTAATTGTGACAAGTAGTTTAAACAACAGAAATTGATTTTTCATAAAACAACAAATATATTTTGAATATCTATCAACACCAGCGGCATACCATTTCTTGTACAAAGTACATTTTTACAAAAACTAATTGTATGTGATTTCCACTTTTTTCAGTCATTTTACTGTATTTAGCGATTATTGCTGGTTATTTTTTTCGCATCTGAGAATATGATTAAAAACTGGCTTGTTTAAAATTAAAATTTGTTAAATTAAATTCACTTTGCAAAATATTTATATTTGTTTTGTACTAAATACATATTGATAATCTGGCAATGCCTAATTTAAAGAATTGAGAAAGTTAACATGCAGTCTCATTCTATTCAATGCGTGCTGCTAAGCACCACAATTATCGCTGGCAAAAAGAGATAGCATGCTTTTCATCTCTCTGAAGCTAAAATTTTTCAAAGGAAATACCGAGAGTTTTACTTCTAGTTACGTAGTATATATTATTCTATGCTACTGCTTTTAATCAAGAGCGAAAACAAAGCATGAGAGATTTTTTATATTCGGACAACTTGGAATGATTTTGTTCGGAAAGGTTGGGTCCGGGTTTAGCTAAGGCTAACCAAAAAATACAAAATTCGCGATAAGATCTAATTGCGGAAAATGGAACACCTTCCCGACACAAAAAAAAAGCCGCAAATACAGGTATTTTTTAATTAAAGGGGTTTTTCACAATTTATTTCAGGTCGTCTCTGGATTAAGACGCAGTAAGTATATGAAGTTTATTTACCGTTTGTATAGTTTAATAAGAATTCACCAAAGTTGGTCACATAGCTCTTAAGACATTAATTTTAATTTAATAAACTACTTTTTAATTACAATTCACAAAAGTCCATTCACAGTCTAAACCTAATGACAGTCAAAATTTTAGGTTAGAAATGTAAACAATTGTATGGTTGCGTAGGACGGCATCCATTTGAAATATTTCATTCAACTAGAGTACCTCAATGTGGCAGAACACCTTTACCACTATTCCCAGTGAAAATATGGACGTATTCATCCTCGATAATCAATTTTCTATCGCTAAAACTTACCCGGCCTTTACACGAGACTGTAAAGTCTGTCAGTAGCAAATGTCAAATTACTGACAACGAATTAGAAGACATTTAGCGAACTGGCAGTCAGTTCATTTTCAAAATGACTTCGTTTGCAACACTCGTATTCCAGAGGCATGGATTTTGCTCGTATGCTTCTATTATTTTAATTATCTTGTTCCTAGTTAGCCTTCTTTCGCCAGTCTGAGAGTTCTAAAAGTTAAAAAAAGTGGATTGATAATAATTTCATAGATTTACCTCAAATTTTTCATTTTCCGCGATCTTAAAAGTCAGAAATGTCAAATTACTGGCATATCTGTACTGACTACAAAAAAGTCCCGTCAGTACAGACTTGTCAGTGCCAGTAAGCATTTACACGAGACTGTGTCACCTCTTCTGTCGCGTGTAAAGGCCTTGTTAGCACCCATGATGAATGCAACCGCTTAAAAAATCATTTTGCTGAATTCTAGCATACGTTACTTTTTTGCGATGTGTTGGTTTGTGGTATTTTTAATGGTTTGTTATTGTTTTATGTCTAAACTAAATTCTATTACTTCATTCTGGCAAAGATTGTCTAAAGCATTAGCTAAAATGAATTTCCCACGCATTAGAAAGATAAGATATCAAAAAAAAGCAAGCAAGGCACAAAATTATTATAACCACAAAACTACGACTCAAATCTAATTGTTTTTTTTCGGTCACATGGAAATCGGATAGGCTTTTTCCAATCATTTACACATATTCCATCTAGACCACACGGAACTGTCATCCAAAAGCGTAATAAGCAAATTTAATAGGGCCTATCGGTATATCTATTTCTGTAAAAATAGTAAATATAACTAAAATATAAACAATTCAAACAAATACAGGTAAACCTCCTACAAGACGGTTGATCAACGCCATCTATTGACAAAAAGCGACGATAAATACTTGATCGAAACGGACATCGCCTATGCTTGCAAACGGTGCGCAGAAAATAGCAATTTTTATTGTGAAGTGTTATAAATTGTGAATTGGCTCTGTTATAATAAAATAAAATGTACAAAGTAGATTTAAGCCGTCAATGTATTTTTGTATGCAATAAATTTCTTGAATCTTGTTATAAATTGTGAATTATTGTATTATAATTAGGCATTGAATTTTTGAAATAGAGTACTTAGAGTTCAAGTTTGTGAATAATTAAAGAACTGAAAAGAAGACATTTAATTTGTTAATTTTCTCATGTTATTTTGTGTAAATATCCTAACGAGGTATCCAAGCCCGTTACAATGCGTGCTTTTATCCTAGCACAGCGCTATGCAAAAGCAATTATTGCTAAGTAAATATTTGTGCCAAGGCTCAAAGTACCTTCCCTAAATGTAATTTCATTATAGCTGCGATAAAATGAATTTAGAGGAAGAATACTTAATGTGGAACGCTGAATATTTAGATGATGGATAGATGTTGCCTGATAGAAACTTATAATATTTATTATAAAATGCTCCTTGCACAAAATTTTGAATCTGAATTCGCCAGAGGCGAAACACCCAGGAGAATTGCCGGCGATTCGCGCAAACGAAGCCTTTTCGATGATTTGGATTTCGTGATAAATTTACACTGAAGGCCAAAAAAATAAGCACGACAGAAAATTTCATTCCTTTTTGTACTTAAGAAACAAAACGATTCATTTTATTTAAAGAATCATTTTATTTTTTACTAGGGGCTGCGCCCCAAACCGCTTCGCGGTTCACCCCCCTTACCAAAATACGCGGCCTCCGGCCACGCGTTTAATTTATCCTCCCCTTACTCCCCCACTCGGGCTACTTTTTAATGGGCGTATGTTGGGGCTGGACCCCCGACGAACATCTATGCCAAATTTCAGGCCAATCGGTTCAGTAGTTTCCCCGCGAAAGAGTAACATAGCGCAAAAACTAAATTTCGAAATCACTATACCGCCTCCCCTTACTCCCACCCACCATTCGCGGTACTTTTCCCTAATGCCTATGTTGGAACCAGAACTACCAGAGACACTCATGCCAAATTTCAAGTCAATCGGTTCAGCCGTTTTTGCAAAAAAATGAACTTTTTAAAAAAATTAACTTTTCAGTCTTACTTATTTTTGGCACAGCAGTTTTTATGTCGCAGCACAAAGTTTCTAGTGAAGATTTGAATTTGCTGCATTGCGCAACAAACTTAGTGTACACATAAATTACACCAAATTTGCATCATTTTATCATCAAATCGAAGAACTTAACCTGCAAACGCAAAACTTAAAACCAGTCATGAAATTCATTTTTTTCGCGAGATCTTGGCATTTTTTTCAGAAGTGCGAAACAACAAAGAAAAAATATGTAAAAAAAGGCGTATTTCACTTTTCTTTCACTTTTGTGAAAATATAGCGACAAAAATTGTCTTTATTTCGCCTTTGTTACGAGTCCACGAAAAACAAGTGAATTCTTTACTTTTCCTTCTCGGAAGCGAAACAAAAGTGATTTCACTCTGGTTGAAAGAACGATGCACGAAAATGCCCCTTTTAGTAACTTTTGGGTTTCACTTTCGTTGTACCTCCATTGGAAAGGTAATTTGCTCTAGTTTCATGGACATAAACTCATTTTTGGCGGGGAACTGCGGGGGGATGGTCAGGTGCCATCTTAGTCGCAATGTTTTTTCAATTTTTCATGTTTTTTCAATTTTTCATGAAAAACCATTGCGACTAAGATGGCAGCTGACCATCCCCCCGCAGTTCACCGCCAAAAAAGAGCTTATATCCATGAAACTAGAGCAAATCACCTTTCCAATGGAGGTACCACGAAAGTGAAACCCCAACTGGTTCAAAAGTTAGCCCGGGGGCATAAAAAACGTCGAATTCTGCATGGTTCTTTCGTCAAATTTTTACCTGGGTATCTGCTAAGCTACATTTGTCTGTAACTAAATACAATGGAAATTGAAAGATGGTCTACAGAAAGCATCAGATTTGGATCCAAGAGTCCAATGTGGATTAGAGTAACCATCGAACTTAATTAAAGTAACCATCGGACTCGAATAGAGAGGAGTTGGATAACCTGATGATAAAAAATCCTTTTTAGATAGGAAATCTTTTTATACCATTTCACTCTGAAAATCTTCTTTTTTATCATCTGAAAATAAATCAAAGAATTTTATTTAAAAACGATTTTATAATTTTAACATTTTTATTTAATAAAAAAAAAAAACTAAACGAAAAAACAATAAAAAAAATTCAAATCTAGTGTTAAAGTAGAATTAAAAAAAAAACTGAATTCAAAAAAAAAACGAGGGGGAGGGATACGTAAATGTATGTTATAAAAAATGTCTGTAGTTTTTTTTATTGTGCCACTTGTAAAAAAATTATTAACTTTTTATGTTTATTAAATACTTTTACTAATTATACTTCTACCACTCATATCATTTTTTTTAAAAAAAAGATTTGATAAAATGAAATTTATTTACTTAGAAAACACGCAACGGATTTATTATTAAAATACTCGAAATTCTTTCTTATTCGTCTTGATTTTGGGTATTTTTTTTTGTTGTTTTTTTTTAGAAAAAATTGTTTTTGTTTTACCGGTCAAGATTAATTTCATTATGGGATCAGATCGATACGGACTTGCCTGTTTCTTTCCTTATCTGTAACAAATTATGTTTCAGCTTTTCCTTCCACTTTCATGTTTCTATTTAAATCCCTAAAATATCACATATTAATTTTAGCCAACTAATTCACCAGCGACAATCGTCAATGACGTGTTGCGAAGCGGCCAGCTCAGTTTGTCTATCTAGAATTTCTGTTTGGATTCGAATTATATATTTTGTAGTTGGTAGCTAAATTTTGATGGCGGTCAAAAGAAATATGAACTAGAGACGCAATTGTGGTTTTCCATTTAATTAATGCCGAGATGTCTGTTATGATTGCTTCGTATTATTCCTCTGAGCTGTGCTTATTGATGCACACGTCACAAACGCGCACTTCCGTTAACCAGCCCTTTTTCGGCACCGTTCGCCGATGGTTGGAGCACGAATCACAAACTGCTTGTCCGCAGGCACGGCAATGGTGTCGCCAACAGTTTCCGATTACCCCCCGGCTGCCATTCTGTGGACTAGAATTGCCGCCGCTTTGTGCCCCGTTCGTTCGGGCCATGATGAGCTCCTCAGCAGTTCCGAATGGGGATTTGCAGAGGAAACAGTTGGGTGCGTCGCTGTCAGGTATCCAGTAGGTGGGACGGGCCGATTCCTTTATGTAGTCTAAACGGTTTTTATTATTATTTTTTCTTTCTTGGAAATATTGACATTTTACGCTTACCTTTTGGATAGTCTAGTACTGATGCCATGGTAGTTAACGTTTGATAGACGGCTTCGCCACATCTTCGTGCCAGGATATCGTTGTCCTCGATAACCACACCATCGCCAGACGCAATCGATCCTGCATTAGAGTTTGTTTCATTTCTAGCCACTGGTTCTAATCAAATCGATTTGGAATTATAGTCAGTGATTTGTGTCAAACTACTTTTGTATTTTTGTGATTTTAATGATAGCAATTGCGTTTTGAATGGACGAAATCGTTCATATTTTAACGGGTAATGGGAAATTTACAAAGATTGAGAGAGGTTTTGGGTGTTTCAAATGCATATCTACAAATTTCGCCTGCGGCGCAATCTTTTTAATTGCTTTTGCCTGGATGAAATTTGATTTCATGTTTTTTTTGTATCAAAAAATATAATTTTTAACATTTCTGAGTTTTTTTCTTCCTTACATCGTGTAAATAAGGTTTCAATGCTCAAATTTTTGCATATAAAATTTGTTGCTCCGATGTTATTCCGTTTCATTTGTCCTTCTCCACTCTAATCCCCATTTTGTTCCGGATTAACTCAAAACAGATATGATCATCTCGTCCTTAACTAAATTGGTTGTTCAAATTATACAAATGTTCAGATAAATGAAAAATTCCCACAATTGGGAGAAGAAATGGCACGTTCTGTAAAGCTCAATTCAGATTAACGATTGCGATTACGATAGCGATTACGATAGCGATTATGATAGCGATTACGATAGCGATTACGATTGAGCTTCCTCGACCAATGAGATCAAAGCTTTTATTTTCCTGTCGTTGAAAGCTTTGATCTCATGGGCGAGAAGCTTCAATGGTAATCGTAATCGTTAGTCTGAATTGGGCTTAAGGATAATGGGATGTTCTCAAAACGTTTTATGAAAATGGTTTCTGCGTTTTTCGGTATTTCGGAAACTTTTGCAAAATATTTTAGTCTTACAACGACGAGTCCAGATGATAGTATTGTGTAAAAATGAACGATTTCTTCACCGCCAAATAAATTTTTAAGCCAAAAAGTGCAAAACACACGACTGACAAATTTACAATTAAGCAAATCGTCAGCTTAAAGTGGAATCGTGCCAAGTTCAAAATATCAAATTTTACAGAAGAGCAAAAAAAAACCTTGGCAATCAATTTTAATTCTCATTAAAAAACAACTGAGTCTCATTTAAAGAAAACTGAGCCACATTTAATTCTTATTTAAGGAAAACTCAGTTTTATAAAGATTTAATAAGGTTATTTTGCTCTTATAATGATGAATTTTATATTTTGGACTTAGCACAGTTGCACTTTAAGCTGACGAAATATGATAAAAAATCACATCACAGTTTTATTGATTAAAACTGAGCATAAAAACAAGTCGAAAACAAAATCAACCTGCAACTCAATTATACAAATATTACCAGGTGATGGTGAGTTATCCTCGCCACTAAGGATTGCATTCCGACACTCGTTACAAACTCGTACGGGCGTATACCAGCCTCGCCTCGGCACGGGCATCTCATGTTTTGAACATGCGTGACAGAAACCCTGACCGCAACGTCGGCAGTGATGTTTAGGCAGTCCAGTTCTCTCGAAATTCTTTTTACATCCGAAACAGTACTAAAATAATTGTAAATTAAGAATTAGACTTGATTTTGGTTTGAAAGATTTGTTTTTAATCGCTTAAATTTTAAAATTGAAAAGAAAAGCAAATCAAGATCAATACGAAAAATCCTCATGAAATTTACTATAAAACTTGAAAAAAAGTATAAATTTCTTACGATAATTTCAGAATTTGGCCTCCAATAGCTTGGGGCGATGATGTCCGTTACCCAATTTGTAATCGCTTTGGATGGTTGCGAACCCAATTTACTAATTGCGTCTGTAACGTATGAAACTCCATCGAGGACCATCTGAGCTGAATGTGTTTGCCCTCGAACAATGATATTGCCATCCTTCCATACATGAACGATTTCCGATCTGTGAAATGTTAATGATTTTTACATAAATATACTTTAGGAGGCTGTTCATAAAATATGTCAGACTTTTCGAATCTCCCCTCCTCCCTTGTCTGGCTTTTCGAAATTTTCTATATAGAGTTCAGTAATGCCGTCATATTATTCCACTCTCCATAAAAGCAGGACGTATTTTATGGACAGGCTCTACAGATTTTTCTTTGATATTCAAAGAGAGTCTACAATTTTTTTAGGTGGTAAATCCAACTCTCTATGATTTATTCTAAAAAGAGTCTACAATTTTTAGGTGGCAAATCGAAGACAGAAAAATTATATCTGTAACAGTTTTCGCAACAAAATTTTTATGAATTTTTGACAAAACGAATTTTGAGAGATATCAGGAAATTCGTGTTTCATGAACAGATCGAAGTCCGATTCAAAATTGATTCGTGAAAGACGCCTGAATTCTAATTTTTCAGACAAAACTGGAGGAATAAATTTAAATTTGACAACTTTTGTTAAATTCATTTATTCTATATAATCAAATGTACGGAAAAAAATCTGAATAAAATTCGCGGAGAAATTCAACAAAAATCGCAGGTGTAAACGGGGCTTAACCATGTAAAAATGCCCATAAAATATTCCTTCCAAACATTTTTTTTTTCAGACTGCTGAGGATTCAGACAGCTGAGCATTTTCAGACATACAGTATTTAAACGTACTATCCGCGAGCTACGAATTTTTAAAACATTGATTTTTTGAAAAATACGAATTTTTAAAAACATTAATTTGTTAAAAAATAACGGTACTTTTCTATAACTCAGAAACGGTTAGAGATTCGGCTGAGTTTAAGTAACTAAAATTGATATTTAACTTCATAATAGTCTGTAAGTAGGTAAGGGTTTTTTTTCGCAAAATTTCCTGTATTTTGGAAAATTCTGTGTGTAAATTTTTTCTTGCCATATTTACCTAACAGCTGCATCTTCTGGGGATTTATTTCCATACCAATATTGCCTCGATCGGTAAATTTCACCGCAATTTGGACATTCGATAACGGAACCACTCCATGCGTATTTTGCTAAGCCAAGCCAGGAACTATTTTGATGGCCTTGTGAACGGATCGTAACCATTACCTGAAAGTGTTAAAAAAATTGCTTTAAAAAACGATGCTATGCTGGGTAAATTTTTATTTTGTGTTTTAAGAAATTACTTTTTTAAGTGGAAAAGTTTTTTTTTAAAGATTTTGACGGTGGATTCTCTAAATAAAAACATTTAGAAAACGTCTCAGAAATATTTTTCCTGCTAAAAACAAGCCTCTAAAAATTCGAAACAAAAATTTCCCGGATGGAAAAGCTCACGGAAATATTTTTCCTGCTAAGAACAAGCCTCTAAAAATTCGAAAAAAATATTTCCCGGATGAAAAAGGTCACGGAAATATTTTTCCTACTAAGAACAAGCCTCTAAAAATTCGGAAAAAATATTTCCCGGATGGAAAAGGTCTCGGAAATATTTTTCCTGCTAAGAACAAGCCTCTAAAAATTCGAAAAAAATATTTCCCGGATGGAAAAGGTCTCGGAAATATTTTTCCTGCTAAGAACAAGCCTCTAAAAATTCGAAAAAAATATTTTCCGGGTGGAAAAGGTCACGGAAATATTTTTCCTGCTAAGAACAAGCCCCTAAAAATTCGGAAAAAATATCTCCCGGGTAGAAAAGGTCTCGGAAATATTTTTCCTACTAAGAACAAGCCTCTAAAAATTCGAAAAAAATATTTCCCGGATGGAAAAGGCCTCGGAAATATTTTTCCTGCTAAGAACAAGCCTCTAAAAATTCGGAAAAAATATTTCCCGGGTAGAAAAGGTCTCGGAAATATTTTTCCTACTAAGAACAAGCCTCTAAAAATTCGAAAAAAATATTTCCCGGATGGAAAAGGTCTCGGAAATATTTTTCCTGCTAAGAACAAGCCTCTAAAAATTCGAAAAAAATATTTTCCGGATGGAAAAGGTCACGGAAATATTTTTCCTGCTAAGAACAAGCCCCTAAAAATTCGGAAAAAATATCTCCCGGGTAGAAAAGGTCTCGGAAATATTTTTCCTACTAAGAACAAGCCTCTAAAAATTCGAAAAAAATATTTCCCGGATGGAAAAGGCCTCGGAAATATTTTTCCTGCTAAGAACAAGCCTCTAAAAATTGGGAAAAAATATTTCCCGGGTAGAAAAGGTCTCGGAAATATTTTTCCTACTAAGAACAAGCCTCTAAAAATTCGAAAAAAATATTTTCCGGATGTAAAAGGTCACGAAAATGTTTTTCCTGCTAAGAACAAGCCTCTAAAAATTCGGAAAAAATATTTCCCGGGTAGAAAAGGTCTCGGAAATATTTTTCCTACTAAGAACAAGCCTCTAAAAATTCGAAAAAAATATTTCCCGGATGGAAAAGGTCTCGGAAATATTTTTCCTACTAAGAACAAGCCTCTAAAAATTCGAAAAAAATATTTCCCGGATAGAAAAGGTCACGAAAATATTTTTCCTGCTAAGAACAAGCCTCTAAAAATTCGGAAAAAATATTTCCCGGGTAGAAAAGGTCTCGGAAATATTTTTCCTACTAAGAACAAGCCTCTAAAAATTCGAAAAAAATATTTCCCGGATGGAAAAGGTCTCGGAAATATTTTTCCTCCTAAGAACAAGTCTCTAAAAATTCGAAAAAAATATTTCCCGGATGTAAAAGGTCACGAAAATATTTTTCCTGCTAAGAACAAGCCTCTAAAAATTCGAAAAAAATATTTCCCGGGTAGAAAAGGTCTCGGAAATATTTTTCCTACTAAGAACAAGCCTCTAAAAATTCGAAAAAAATATTTCCCGGATGGAAAAGGTCTCGGAAATATTTTTCCTACTAAGAACAAGCCTCTAAAAATTCGAAAAAAATATTTCCCGGATAGAAAAGGTCTCGGAAATATTTTTCCTGCTAAGAACAAGCCTCTAAAAATTCGGAAAAAATATTTCCCGGGTAGACAAGGTCTCGAAAATATTTTTCCTACTAAGAACAAGCCTCTAAAAATTCGAAAAAAATATTTCCCGGATGGAAAAGGTCTCGGAAATATTTTTCCTCCTACGAACAAGTCTCTAAAAATTCGAAAAAAATATTTTCCGGATGTAAAAGGTCACGAAAATATTTTTCCTGCTAAGAACAAGCCTCTAAAAATTCGAAAAAAATATTTCCCGGGTAGAAAAGGTCTCGGAAATATTTTTCCTACTAAGAACAAGCCTCTAAAAATTCGAAAAAAATATTTCCCGGATGGAAAAGGTCTCGGAAATATTTTTCCTACTAAGAACAAGCCTCTAAAAATTCGAAAAAAATATTTCCCGGATAGAAAAGGTCTCGGAAATATTTTTCCTGCTAAGAACAAGCCTCTAAAAATTCGAAAAAAATATTTTTCGGATGGAAAAGGTCACGGAAATATTTTTCCTACTAAGAACAAGCCTCTAAAAATTCGGAAAAAATATTTCCCGGGTAGAAAAGGTATCGGAAATATTTTTCCTACTAAGAACAAGCTTCTAAAATTTCGAAAAAAATATTTTCTGGGTGGAAAAGGTCTCAGAAATATTTTTCCTACTAAGAACAAGCCTCTAAAAATTCGAAAAAAAATTCCCGCTTAGAAAAGGTCTTGAAAATATTTTTCCTACTAGGAACAGGCCTCGAGTAAAACAACTCTTGTTGAAAACGACACGCCATTCGCAATAAAGGTGAAAATGTTGGACACAATTGTTTTTTCGTTTTAAAGATTTAAATATATATATGTATATATAAATGGATGTTTGTTTGTTTGTTGGTCTGTTTGAGATCACAAAACTCAAAAACTACTGGACCGATTTTTAAGCAGTTTTTTGCAAAATGATCTGTGTTGCCAGGAGCCGGTTTTTAGCTATGTTGATGCCCATGCGTGCATGATGCCCGTGCGTGCATGATGCCCGGGTATCAATTATGGGAAACAGTATATTCTTTAACCAGGAACTATCAAAAAAACTATTAGTTTTCCAAATAATCGCAAAAAACTGATTTTTTTAAATAGCGGCATATCTCGATAATAAAAAATAAAAATAACTTTAGTCACTAAAAAATCGATGTAAATATAATTAAATGATTTACCTCTCTTCCATTGATGTGACACATCTTACACAGAAAGACTTTATTTTCGTATTGATGCTGATAAAGACATAGCTGTGAATTGCTGTGGCCCTCACCATCGACGATATGGCCCATCGAACGTTGACATCGACGTGAACAACTTTCGCATGTGACCGTACACGTGAAATACTGTTCAGGAAATGGATTAATGGCCCGTTCAGTGATCTTTCCCGAAAATTTCGAGTTTAGCGCTTCCATTGCTTTGAACACAACGCTTGGCTGTCGTGGCGATCGAACCGATGTGTCTTCGATTTGTGTACGAACAACGGTTCGCACTGGAGAGTAATCTGTACTTGATCTGAATGTCTGCACACCAACGTAATGCAGCGAGCTAAATGCATTTGTATCCATGTCCATCTTAGCGAAACGATCTCGTAGAATGTCTTCGGGACTCCTTTCGACAGCTGAAATTGCAATAATTATCACAAAAATGTTACAAACAAAAAAAAAACAAACAATATTGAAAACTCACATGATTCTAATGGTTTTGTATTTCTAGTTTCATGGAATATGATGACCGTTGGACCTAAAGTCATAGCGGAACTTGGAAGCGCAAACGATTGCAGTGCAGTTGCAAAATGCATACAAAATGCCTTCGATGCAGTACCCAGAAAATTAAACATATCACTATGAAGTCGCTCGGATCGTGTCCGGTATATAACAATATCAGAAATGGCTAATATCTAAAAGTAAATAAAAAAATATTTGAATTTCTTTTAATGTATTTGTAAAATAATCGTTAGTTACCTTAAGTAGCATTCTCATTCGTTGATTTTCATTGGGCGTCGTACCGAGCAATCCTTCCGTATCCAAACAGAGAACTCCCATCGACTGTTGGAGAGCCGCCCATACGCCCATCGTGCATGAATTCTGTTCGGATGAAGTTTTGAATACTTCTTCACCATTGAAGAAGGTATGATTCATCGTGTGTGATTTCCCATCGCCTGTATTACCAAATATTGACACCACTTTGATCTTTTCCCGATCTGAGCACAGCAGCTTCTTGCAGAATGATTCGGCCGTGGGAACGCGAAGATTCTCATTGCTGTCCATGAGGAGAAATGATCGGCGCAGCTCGTGTTCGTCTTCATCGCAGAGGGTCGGAACGAATGGAACCGATTTGAAATCACTATCCGATACGACGTCTGGTTTCATTGCGTCGGATATCTCTGCCTGAAAGTTATTAAATAATCAATATTCGATTAATTTTTAAGAATTTGACGTAACAATCGATGTAGTAATTCGAAAGAAAATTAAGTTATGGCGAAATATCAACTACGGAATAAGTAATTCTATTTTGGTGTAGCTTATTTTAGCTCGCTGTGATTTAAAAATACTATCAGACATATTTCCTTCAAAGAGGCTGTCCATAAAATACGTGACGATAATTTTCAGCTTTTCGAATCGCCGCATTCTTTCGTCGCACTATTGCAGATCCTCCCCTTCCTCCCCACCATGAGATCTCCTCTCTGTAAACCCCCTCATCTGCTGTGTCCTACAATTCCAAAGGTATGTGGATTCGGCTTTCATCATTAAACAGGTCACGCTTAAAAGGAAAAATTCGTCCACTAAAATCTACCTGAAAGATGTGCTTTTTTGGAAAATTAGACTCGAGGCCGAGTAACTAACTAACATCGTGGAGTAGAGTTGGACCACAAAGCGCAGACTGAAACCCGCGAATGATTCTTTTTACGGAGAATTTAGTTTTTTCGATTCGCTCGAATTAATTGAAACTGATTCGTTCAATTCATTCGTTTAATTCGTTCGCAAGCGAATCGAAATCTCTTTTTACTCAACATTTCGTTCGCGAATGAAAAAGAATCATTCTTTTTGGTTATTTTTCCGTTTTATTTTCATTGAGCTAGAATTGGAGCAATCGTTTATGCGCTCCTAGTGTGGGATTTCAGAGCAGGCATGCCTGACCTGTTATTTTTCGGATGTGAAAACATCCACACAAATAATATAACATTTTATCATATTTTTTATGACCTATAAGCTGAGAAATTCCAATAGAACTTCCTTTTTTATGTTATTCAAAGCAAAATGTCTTTATTTTATTCAATCAAGCAAATTTACACTCATTCTGGCATAACATTTTTTCAAAATTCTAATTTTAAAAATTTAACTTAAATCTACAACACGCCAATTCTTAGAAATGTCAATATTTCTGGTTTCTAGTTGAGGACATCGGTTTGAAATACTCATCGATTCGTTTTTGTGACGCACTTTGTTTCATTTGAACATACAATTCCCGATATGGTGCCGCACCACTCGTTAAAACTTGATTCACAAATCGACTGCGATCTCGATTTAAATCACAATTTGAAAAAATCTCCATAGCTTTGTCCAAATGTGCAAATGCTTCGGACAAATGCTCGGTATTTATTGATTCATTTATGTAGAATTCTTCATGTGCAGATGAGATTTCATAGTCGATGGGTTCGTCCTTGATCTGAATATCTGCGGAGTACAAATTCTGCGGGTCGTTTGATGCGCTCGTTTCGGTTGTTTGTAAATTATTCGCTGCAAGTTCTGGAAATGTTGATGGCTGCATTGTTGTTGGCATTTGAATCCAATTCTGAGACGACGTGGAGGATTCGCCATTGGCAAAGACCTATTTTGAAAAGTAACAGCTTAAGTTTTGTTTTGATTGGATTTTTTTTTTTTGATTTTTTTTGTGATTTTGAGTGTGTTGGAAAACGTTACCTCCAGCGATTTAACGTCGAAGCAAGCGTTTGTTGATTCTATGTTATCTCCCGAGATCAAGGACGATGTGGCCAACATTGTGTCATCTTCGTTTCGGGGAGCTTCCGTTCCAGGCGGTTGATTGAACTTAACGTGATGGCGATTCTTAAATCGATCAAACCATCCACGGCTAGCTAGGAACGTGTCCTCCTTGGCGCTTTCGCCGGCTTCGATTTTTAGGCTTTCGAATAGGGTCTTTGCCTTTTGCTGAATGTTGACTGCGTTCAGGGGGATATTCTGTCGGTTGAGTTCGTTTATCCATTCGAGGAGAATACCTTCCATCTTCTGCAAAACGATACTTCGAGTCTTGGTAATAACAGTGCATTCCAATGACGATGTCACTGAGGCTCGTTCCTGGATCTTTTGCGCATTCGCCCGAATCGTTCGGATTGTACTGTGAGGCAACTTAAAGTGGCGTGAAATCGCTGATGTCTTTTGACCAGCTTCGTATAGCCTAAGGACATCCAATTTCTTTTGCAAAGTAATTGCTTTCCGGCTCTTCTTCGCCCTTACTTTCAGTGGAATATCGCCGAGATCGATTTTCATCAGCGAGCAATCCATTTTACAAAAATTCTAGTGTTAACAAAAAGTCTGAATACAACACGTTCTTAGTCGATTTATAATAAAAAAATTATAGCAAAAAATGCGAAAATTTTATAGATTTTTAGTATTTTTATAAGAAAAACTCCTGTAGAGATAATAAAATTGCAGTAAAATGTGTAAATCTTAGTGCATGTCGTTGAGAAGGGTTCGTTTTGACGGATTCCAAAACATTTATTTTGAAAAACAGATTTTCTTCCCTAAAAACGTAGCAAATAAAAAATCAAATCGCATAAATTTCCCATCCAAATGAAAAACGTGTAACCAACACGTGAATAACACATAACTTATGCGTTACACGTGGATATTTCAAACTACATGGCAATTTTAAATCATTTAAAATTTTTCCCTTTTGTTTCGAAAGAAGTGACGCCGCGCCGTAGATAAAACCCTCTCAAACGCCAACGTCTAAAAATAGTCGTTCTGTGTGTATTTTTGTTTGTCTAAAATAACAAGAAATGAATTTCGCAGACCGAGAAATAAATCAGTTTAGCTAAATGGCAACAACTTTGTGGATCAAAAACAATAACACACGGACTTCTCTAATACGAATGCCGGCAGTACTGTTGCTAATTTAAAAATTCTGCGTCCGATGAACTTGCAGACGAATGCACAGAAATATCTAATTTGAATTTCGCTCTGTTGAAGTCAAATTAAGAGATTTGTGGGTGATGTAAAATGATATTAGCTATTTCCGGTTTAGAAAAAAATGTGATTTGAACAGTACATGAATTTCTTTTTATTATAGTTTCAGTCAGAGCTTAGGGGAATACCCTTTAATGCCGAAAAACAGGTCAGGATGGTTGGAAGAACGAAAGGAGGATGTCGGTTTATGTTCTCCTTGAACTTTTGCGGGTTATAGTCCGGTGGGGGGGGGGGGGACACATCAGATGGTAAGTCGTTCCAAAGTTTAGTTGTTTAAGGAATGAAGGAATTCCTAAACTTTACTGTACCAAAACGGGGGAGGCTCAAGGAAGAAGTCGTGCGCGCGTGCAGCTGCACGAGAGGGTCTAGGGAAAACATACCGTGGTGGAATAAGTTGGGAATTTTCGGTGGAACATTTCCCATGGAAATGTCTATAGAATATGCTGAGTATCCCAACAAAGCGACGATGCTCGAGAGACGGTAATGAATCTGTCAAAGACGTGTCTTCAATCAGAGACGTGTCTCCAGTCGGATCGCACGTTTTAGAATTCGGTCCAGCAGTTGCAGGACAGTTTTTGGGGCCTCAGCCCAAATGTGCGAATTATACTCAAGTCTCGATCAAATGTAGGTCTTGTAGATGCTGAGTACATCGATTGGTGTTAAATATTTTTTGTTGCGTCCTAGAAATCCTTGGCAATGCAATGCTTCCTTTCATCATCCTCGGCGCTACAGCTCTCGAAGAGCATTGGCCTCATACATTGAGGTTTCATAACAATTTCTTCCCTGCTTCGCACCTACAGTTTTACATGGATTGCGAACCATGAATGAATTACAACATTTGTAAGGTTTTTACCTTGCAACCCATCAACAGCAGAGGTCGTGATAGCAATCTAGAACGATGATGTCGTTTGCACCAAGCGGCAACTATCACTACTCATTTCGTAACGCAACTTGAATGGGCCTGAATCCCAGCGTGCCACAGTCAGGAATTAAACCACCGACCTCCGGAATACAGACCAAGTACTTTACCGCTTGGACTACGCTGGACTGTATTGAAATCAGTTGAGATTTTTGGTAGAAGTCCATTTCACTGTTTTTTTTTTACTTATTTATTTTTCTGACTAAATTCTATCAATGGTATCTACTCTGACGCTTTGTCACTGTAGAATCTTTAGGCGAATTTTCACACCTTAATATTGTACTAATGCTCGCCTGTGATGCAACTGCTGTGAAAAATTGCGATTTTTGATTTTGAAAACTTATTTCTTTACCGAAAAATCCATGAAATAAACGAAGTATAGCTTTTTATTCGAGAAAAATGCCGAAGAAAAAAGTATTGCTATTTTTTACAGAAAAAAAATCAGGGTTAAGAGATAAAGTGGCGCACAGGTCAAACCCTGGGGTGGCTTCATCGACTAACTTGTCGAAGGAAATCTTTTGTTGACCAAAAACGATTAAACAGACATTCATTCTGGTGCACACGATATAAGAATCTTTTTTTTTTTGGGTAATTTGGGGTCGTTGAATCCGAATCTGGCAGTATTTTGCCTGTACCAACTCTACTTTTTCTGATACGGTGGATAATTTAATAAATTGGATTAAATATTTATACCTGGGGGCTACGCCGCGAACCGCTTCACGGTCCACCGCCCACATGATACGCACCCTCCGGCCGCGCGTCTCGGAATTACTTTACCTCCTTACCTTACTCCCCCAACCGCTCTGACTACTTTTTAATGGGTCTATGTTGGGGCTGGACCCCCGACGAACATCTATGACGAATTTAAGGCAAATCGGTTCACTAGTTTCCCCGCGAAAGAGTAACATACCGCAAAAACTAAGTTTCGAAATCACTTTACCCCCTCCCCTCGCGCTATGTTGAAACCAGAACTACCACAGACACTCATGCCAAATTTCAAGTCAATCGGTTTAGCCGTTTTTGCGTGAAAGAGGAACAGACAGACACCAACTCATTTTTATATATTAGTATGATTAGTATGATATGGAAATCAACAATTCTTTTTTCCTTCATATTTGAAAAAGTAAAGCTGGTACAGCCAAACTACTGCCAGATCCGGATTCATCGGCACCGAATTATCCAGGAAATATTCTTATACCGTGCGTACCGGAGTGCGTGTCGGCCTGTTTAATTAGTTTTGATCGAAAAAAGATTTCCTTCGAAAAATTGTGTATGAAAAATTGATAAAAATGCATTTTCGTGTCCTTGGTTATTTTGGACGTTTGTCTAAATTTTTATATAGACAGTCAAGGTCCTCTAATTTGAAATCCCTGTAATTCGAATTTTCCTCTAACTCGAATTTTTTAACCTTTTTTTGCGCTCCCTTCAGCTTGTTTCAAAAACTTCTAAAAACGAAAAAAATGTTTCAATTTTTCTAACTCGAAATTCCTCTAACTCGAAACGATTTTGATGGCAGCAGACAATTCGAGTTAGATGACTTTAACTCTAATTGTCTAGATAAAAATATACAAGGATAGCTTTTTTCTTCCGCATATAACAAAAATCACGCCGCAGGCGAAAATTTTACAAGGTTATGGTTGAATTTACCATCAAATTCACCTAGAATTTGCCAGAGAGGCGTATCTCCATGCTTTGTCCTTTGCAAGGTCCGAATTTAACGCAGCGAACTTCCAAATTTCTAAACAGCTCACCTACAGCGCCGCCTCGAAAAAATGATGCCTTCAGTGGGAGCCTTTTTGCTAGAATCGGGCTGAGCGTTGATTAGATTGTTTAAGTAAATAATAAGAGCTGGTCAGTAAATGTTGGTCGTGTATGTAGCCACAGGTTTGAATTTGTTGTAATCATCTTAAAATTTATATGCGGTTAGTGGCGATTATGGCCAAAACCCATCCCCCCCTCGCCACCCTCCTCCCTTGGCCCAACCGTAATCACAATATTCATTTTGTGGTTAAAATACAATTTTTTAGCGCCTCAGGGGCGAACATCTCGAGTTAATGTGCTCTAGAGTTAATGTACCAAAAAGCCAGAGTTTTTCGTTAAAACACATTTTGTTGTACATATATAAAAAAGCACATTTAGCTTGGCAGACTTTTTTTTAAGAATTTTGTTTACCTTTTAATTTTAACAAATGAAAAATGACAAAGGTGGATAAATTACAGCGTAACCAAGAAACGTTCATCATTTGGTAAAAAGTCACCGACCCCTGAACATACAAAACTTGCAGCAAACCACGACACACGAATCGTAGTGCATCTTGGAATTCTTTTTATCAGCCCCCTAAAAAAAACATTGTAAAACTTAAAACGATTTTCCGTAGTGATCTTTAAGGAAAACAACAACAAATCTCGCTGTAAACAAATGGTAAAGTCGTAAACAAATTACAATTATCACCTGAGATTTTGCAATTTGATAAATAATCGCATTTGTTAAAAATGAAAACACACGATTTCATTTTTAAACATTTCTCAGGTTCTTTGTTCTTTCCACAGGCGATGAATGTTTTTTTTATTGGATTTTCGCTCGAATTAAGATTTCAATGCAATGCGCATATTATTAGTACAATATGGGTTTAATGGAAGGTTCTTCTCTCGGCGCGACAAGAATATTTAAAAATAAAATAAAAACAAGAACGCATTTTATCTATTTGGGGCAATGGCAAGAAGTGTGGATGCTTTGAATCGTGGGAAGATTTATGAAATCAGTCCAATATCAAGTCACTAACCCGGAAGTGGCCTTCAATTTCAGCGTCTAAGGTCGAATTTGGCAAAGTTTTCAGGCGAAACGCAAAAAGAATCTCATCGAATGAAGCGTTTGGCAGCACCACGATAGCTACTACGTCAACATAAGACGCGAAGCCAACTATTGATAGATGGTTGGGGGAGGTCCGGGGCCTTTCGTTTACAGTAACTTCTGTTTATCAAGTCTTATCACAGTTCGACATAATCGCGATTAGGCGAGAAGCTGACTAGCAAAGGAGGTTGGGTTTTTGTGAGTGAAATCTTTAAAAGGCCAGGCGAAATCCAAAGAGTTAACAACACAAAGAAAGACGGTGTCTTCGAAGCGAACGCCTTCCCATTGATCTCGGCATCTGTTCGAGAAAATCTTGTTTACGTTGATTTGGGGCGATCAGATTGGCCAAAAATGCGCAATTCGTGAAGAGTTTCACTTTCTACTTGAAGGGAAAATCACGTAGACACGTTGAAAATGGAAATTATTTCCCAATTGTCGTGTCTTATTGCGCTGATAGGTTCTGATTCTTGTGAGCGACGAAAGAATGCTTCCATCAAATCAAAACAAGCAAAAAAAAAACAAATAGTAACTTTGCTTGGCCTTCAATTTTTTTTCACACTCGTCGCTCTCCGGGCCTTGCCCCTCTGTCCACATTCATGACGACGAGAACCTGACCAAACAAAAGGGGGCACCACGGAGCTCCCCTTTTCCAGTCACTTGAAAAACTCACGTCAAAGTGATTCGTCACACTTAATAATTGAGGTTTTTCTATGGCGAAATAAATAAAACTTGCGGATTTTTCTACTATGTGAACAAAAAATACACAGCTCCGAGCCACGCCACATTTTCGCGAAATAAACAGCGACATTTACCTGCACAAATGATTGGCTTTCCATGGGTTCCATTATTGCTGCACCATTTTCGATATTCCTCTTGTTCAGCATTTTTCTGTCTCGATTTCTATATCCGAAATTATTTACTCGATTTGTTTATAGTCTTTGGCGGATTCCGATCTAAACTGTATTGCGATTTCTCTTGTATTTCATCGAAACTGTCGCTGGCAGAGGGCGCATTTCCGGAAATCCGCGAATACGAAAAAAAACTCCACTCGAAAATGTTCGTCGTCAAAAAAGATTTGTCACAAAACCGATACTGGAAGAATTCGACGGGAAAACAGAAACGTCAGATGGTATCAAAATGTCACATTGTTTTCCATTTGTGCTTCCAGGCAATTTCAGGCACTTTCCCGGGAAACCATTATGAGTGCGTTCCATTATAAGGAATTAAGGCTCTCTAGATTTGACATAGAACAGCATAGAGAAATTATAATCTATAGAGTGAACATAAGCACTATTAACTCCAATTACTACAGTATATTAGACCAGTTAGAATAGGTTTTTCTCAAGATTCGAAAAGTTTGTAATCAATTTCTGAATTTATTAAAACAACTACGACTTTCCAATTTTTTTTGATAGCTCAGACATTAGTTTTTTACTTATATTAACCGAATTACGTTATTTTGGCAACTATTTGTAACAATGAATCACATTTTTAAAGTCTTTCGCGCTCGTTTTTCGGTTTGTCGGCCATTTCTAAACGTCCCAATGTTCACTCTGTAGATTATAGGCTCTCTAACTACTTATAAATACCAATAACTTTTCTAGTGTCCCATAGATGGCGCTAAATGACGTCTCTTAAGGGGTTTTCGGGGTCGCTCATTACGAATCCGGCGTTTCAGTTTCAATTACTCTAACGAAAGGTCCTGTAAGGATTATGTTGATTTTTAAGTTTTTTTTAAATTGATTCCTGGGCATTCTAAATCTATTTGTAAAAAATGGATTTTTGTGATTGTATAACTAGGCTTTTCGGTCGAAATTTATACTAAAATAAAAACGCTGGTTTTTAACTTTTTTTCTGCTCTACGAAATATTTCGTATTAGTGTTCAAACCTTGATAATTTAACTGACAAGAAAATGTTTCGCTAAACTGTTTATTTCTGTTCATAAAATGTTAAATATTTTAAACTGTATCAATTAACTATATAGCTCCTGAAGATGTCATTTCACCATCTTCAGGAGCTTATTTACCGAAACCTGGAGCAGCAAAAAACTTTAAAAACCAGCGTTTTTATTTTAATATAAATTTCGACCGAAAAGCCTAGTTATACAATCACAAAAATAATTATAAAATAATGGTCAACAACAAAAACAAAGTAAAAAATTGATGTTGGTATCATTTTTCTCTGACATTTAGTCGAATTATTTAGCTTTCTCCGCAAAAAAAATCTTTAAAGGAAACAAAACTTCGAATTTTTTTTACTGTCACTCGACCATCTGTTCAAAAAGTAATAGAATTCACACCGAAATGTACTAAATCTTTTATGTTAAAGGTTCGTAAAATGAACGATAAAATTATTTTATTCAACCCTTACAGAATACGAATTTTTGTAAAATTTTATTTTCATTTTATGAAGAGAAAATTTTATCATCATAACATAACATAAAATGGAATTTTATGGGAAATTACAGAATACGGCCCATTGTATCAAAATTTTGTAAATATACTAATCAAATTATTATTACTCACCAAATTACGGTATTCCGGGTACTAGGGTGGGTCCAAACTTATTTGGAAAATATTAAATTTCAAAAAAAAATGTTAAAAATTCCAAGCCGGAAAAAAGTTCTTTTCTGGTAGTTTTTCAAAGTAGTTTGAAAGTACAGTGGTTCTATTTTGTTTACTGCACGAGTTAGCCTTTGGCTAATATTAGAACTCAATATCTCAAACCATTTTCGAAATATACTGCTATTTAAAAAAAATAGTTTTTTGCGATTATCTCGAAAAAAAACGGATGTTGCTTGTTGTGTGTCGGAGATAAATTAATGAGAATTTCTCTCTCCACTACATATCCATTAACGGTATCTTTTACCGTTAATGGGATATTTTCCTTAAAAAGTAAAAAAATTGCTGCAATTTCACGGTTTTTCGAAAAATTTGTTGAAGAAAGAATTAAAGATATTAAAATTCTCCACATTTTTGCCTTTCACAAAAAATCGACATCTTTTATCATCATCGAGATGATTCAGATTTTGTAAAAAAAAATTATATTATATTTAGATATTTTATTTTCATACAGGTCGTCCGGAGTAACCTTCAAAAGAAGTCTTCCGATGGATTCATCAGTGTCGTTCTAGTTGGAAAGACCTCGGATCAGCGCGTGCTTGTACCGTTGTAAACGAAACCTTGAAGTTAAAAGCTGTTTTATAAAACGAATTTGTTGTAAAAAATTGTATATCTTTTTCTGTAATGTTGATGAGGCTTTCTATTTTAACGTCTATAGGGCGGTATTAAAATCTAGTAATGCAAACTGATAGACAGACTGATTGAAACTAAAGCTGTAATTGGAAAAAATGCGTTAAACGAGATAAACCTAATTATTGCAGAATCAGTACCAACCGGTACGTTAATCGAAAACAAACATGGCTACTATAATTGAATTAGTACTATTATATAATAATAATTTCATTGGCCGTTTCCCTTTGATTGGGACGGCCAGCGACTACTGACAGAGAACAAATAATCTAGAGAATAAACTCTTAAAACAAATTTTTAGAGAAAATTTTTCCACTGTGAGATGAAGCAAGAGGATCCGATGTAACACGGAAAAAATTATCCATTCGATTCCTCCATCTCATTGAATAGATACGACGAAAATGATTAGAAAATGTTCTCTTTGCTTCGTGCTCCCTAGTCTAAAAGTAATTAACTTTTAGGCCGTAGTTAGTGAATGATAGGGACATTTTTTCCCCCTTCGAAGGGGAAATTGGTCAAAAATTTGTTCGGCAGAATTTTTTCTATATATTCCTTATTCTATGCTAGGGAGCACGAAGCAGAGAGAACATTTTCTAATCATTTTCGTCGTATCTATTCAATGAGATGGAGGAATCGAAAGGATAATTTTTCCCGTGTTACATCGGATCCTCTTGCTTCATCTCACAGTGGAAAAATTTTCTCTAAAAATTTGTTCTAAGAGTTTATTCTCTAGATTATTTGTTCTCTGCTACTGATAGCTCCCTCGAAAATTAGAATAGAAATATTTGAAATCCTGTACAACAGCGTACGGATTTTTTTTTTCTGCGGACTTCACTCACCGAAAATCCTTTCGAAAATCATCATATTTAGCTTGACCATTACGGAATAAGAACCTTCTGCTGAAGTCAAAATGATTTTTATTCTCTCTGTTCGCAAACTTACAATAAATATCCTCTAAAATGTGATAACATGACTTATAATATTTTCTTAAATATCTTTTTTTATTTTAATAATTTATTTTTTTTATCATAAAATTAGTTGTAATTACAAGTTATTAAATTCATTTTTTTATTCACAAGATTCCAACAGCTAAAGCAAAATTTGTGATTTTTCTTAAATGTCTGATTTTGAGCTTTGTTCATTTTGTATAGATTTTGAGCTTTTTACAAATGGTATTTGGAAAATATGTATTTAGCTAAATATTTAATGTCTGTTTTATAACTGGTAATGTACATGCGATGATTTTTTGCGTCACAAGAATGATTGAAAGTTATTTTTGTTGAGTTAAAGGCCAGTTATTTAGCTTGAGTTAGCGAAACCAAAATATCATTTTTTTTAAATAATCATTTTTAAACACAGGTTTTGTTAAACACGAGTTTAAACTGACAGTTTGTTATGGGGTTTTCTCAGTTAAAACTCATGTTTAACAAAACATGTGTTTAAAAACGACTATTATTATACGCGCCGATATTTTAAAAACATTTTGATAGTACGAAAAAAAACTAATAATAAGCTGCGTTACCACCTTTTCTACAAACTAATACTTCCGATTAGGCTTTTTGTGATTTAAGAGAATTCGGGAGTGCTTATAAGTAGTTCTAAAGGAGGGTCTACTGCGATATGAAAATATTAGTCGAGGGCCGTGCGAATGATAGAGAAATTAAAGAAAAGATAGATCAAATAGACAGCGATATACCGGATACGGTGGACATTTTTCTAAATAACGATGCCCATTAAGTATGTATATGTTATTTTAGTTAAATTTCTCTCCGTATTACTGTTATCATGTTGAATTTGTTTTTGAAACCAATTATGATGTGAATAAGGATAAATTGGCGCAATTGCATGAAATATTGTCGACAGCATCACTAACGATCAGCTCATCCGGCTCGTTCTGATTATTGTCCATCGTGTCATCGGCTTCTGAATGATCCTCTTCGATTTTGATATTTTGGATTTTCGGCAATTTGCCGGAATTCGACACGGTGTGCGCATGGAAATGCGAATGTGCTCCAGTCAAATTAGCGAGCGGAATCCTATATATTCTCAGGGGTTTAAGCCTCTCTGGTGAGTGGCTTGCATCCAGATGATTCACGAAAGGATTCTTGTATTTTGAGTTGCGTTTTGTAGGCGAAACAGGCGAATCGCCCTTGGAATTGATTTTTGGCGAATTGGGCGGCACATTTGGCTCGTCCAGGAAGTCTCTTTCCCTCTCCGCGGCCGTATATGAATCCCCACAGGAGTTGCTCTTCGATATGTGTCGTTTGGTATCCTCACTGCTGTGCCTGGCCTTCTGTAGTGATCGGGCGCGCTGGATTGAGGGTCCGACATCGTTGCGGTTCGGGATCGTCAGCAGACACTGAAGCTCGTTCTCCTGATTGATGTGAACGGCTGCAGGTTCCTGCTGGACGCCAGGATATTCCGGTAAGTCATCTTGTGCGTTAACTTTATGCTTGATTTTCATTACTTGTTCATTTGAAAGAGCTTCACTGGTCCTTCGACTTGACGAGTACTCCGATTCTAATCCTTTGATGTGGAAATCCTTCGATATAAATTCAGGTGCTGTCGTCACAAAGTAAATATCACGTTTCGATGTAATTAGCTGAAGTTCAGGCATTGTCGCTGTGTAAACTAGATTCCCATTTACTAGAAGACGGATTTCCATGGATTCAGCTGTAAATGCTATAATATAAGGAAAGGCGCAGACTATTGAAGACGGGGAAGTGTTCCAGTGAAAATCAAATTCGCTTGTATTCATGTCATCGTTCAATTTCTGAAAGTGGCATGTATCTGAAATACAAAACAAGATATGAAAAAAATATTAAAACTTTCCCAAAAGATAACTTGCGATTATAACAGAGAAGAAGCTCAGTCTCCTGTCCATCACAGAGTTCGAAGGCAGCGTTTAGCTGCGTTTGATTTCGCTTGGATGTCTCAGCCTCATGAAGTTTGGTTGAAGCACCCGTTTGATCGCATACTATTTCAAAATGATTCCTGGAAATATATTTAAAAACAAGTCTAAGCTCATTTTCAAAAACGGACATTTAAAAATGGCTGCCAAGATGAAAAACGAGCGCGAAAAACTTTGAAAATTTCATTCATTATCACAAATAATTACTGAATTAACTGGATTTTGTCAATATATTGTGCAAAGGTATAATAATTGTGACGGAAGTATTAAATTTGTAAAAAGTCTGTAAGTCTGTAATTATTGTGCGATTGACCGCTCCCTGTTTTAGAAGCTCTGCAGTCAGATGTGAACATGCGGTCTGTATTCCAGTATATGGGCGACTTTTTTTGGTGGTGCTTTTAACGACATTTTGAGAGATTTAAAATTTGTTTGTGTCAAATCAAGACCTCAAAAATAACAAAATATGGAGTCATGCTGGTGAGGCTTTCAATTAAGGATTGGGTTAAAATTACCACCATATAAATAATCAAATTTTCATATAAAAACAGAGATGCAAAGTGGTTTTTTGAACCGAACCTAAAACCACTGAACCATTTAAATTTTAGTTAGCTAAAACCAAACCATAAACCGAATCACTGTAAAAAACATAAGAAAAGCTACAATTTGGCGGGGGCCAATCGTCAAACACTCTATATGATGACAGAAAAAAACGTTTATTTAAAAAATCCATTTGTATTGGAGAGGGGGAGAGTAGTGGTTCAATTATTTGTTATAAATTTTTCAATATGACTCACCGTTTTCGATAAAATATAAAAAAAACTATAAAATTTGTATCGAAGAAAGGATAAGGAGTGGTCGAACCGGATTTTGGCAGTTGAAAAAACTGTCAAATTATCACCGGTCTAAATGCATCCTCTGACATCACCACTTTTAAAGCGATGCACCCAAAATCTGCATATGGATTTTAGTACAGTATGATGGCCATATGCTTCCACAAACAAACGATACGATTCCGCGGCACTTTTCTTCAAAAAATGTTAATGAAGTAAATCTTTCCGCAAACGACCCTTACTCGGAACAGAACTCGACATTTTCAGCAAGAGAAAAAAAAGTTGTTTACGTTTCTAAGAAATGTCACATACAATGTTTGATAGCTCACACATACACCTTCCAAAGCCAAGTAATTGCGGATGGGGACGCGTGCATGCAGAAGGTTAGCGACACCTATTCACAATCGCTAAGAACTTATTCCCATAGCTAATATTTTTTTATGATATTTCAAGATATTTTTCTTTTTGACTTCTTGAAGATGCTTTTGGTATAGAATTTTTTCTAAAAACAATCCATACGCACAAAACGAATTGCTCTCAGATCACAATTGTTAAAAAAAAAATCTGCTTCTAAAAAGAACTTACCTAAAACCCACGCACATTAATCCACCGGTACTAGTATTCGTAGGACCCTCTAATAATGTGATTAACGTTGGACTATCGTGAAGTTGAATTTCCTTAAGGAAAATGAAACCGTCAACTGTTTCTGTATCATTATCGGGGCACCAGGACGTCCAGGCCGCCGTGTGTTTCCATTGAAAGAGGAGAATTTTCCTACCTACACCGGCAGCCATCCTTAAATGGCCACCGCTAACTTTCGACGTTGTGTACGAATGGCATCCACGTGTTCTGTCGATGCGTCTATCCTTGACATCAACCCGACTACGGAATTTGATAGCATCGTCCTGGAATTCCCTCAGGCGAAACACATACACCCGATGGCCATCACGATTCGTGACGGAGCCTCCTCTTATCAGCATCAGTCCGTGGTCCTCCACAACAGACAATTGGCGAATTGAAAGGGTCCTATCGAATACTAATTGATGAGACTGGTCCTCTAAAAAATCGATAAAATAAATGTGGTTAGCCACGATATTTGGGAATTCGCGTGAGGATATTTATTGGAAAAATTACCTTTTACTAAAAAGGTTCCATCATCGGTTGCTATGAAAAGTTTATTATTGCCAAAGGAGTCGCCAGCCAATGTTCCTCTATGATGGAATGTCGGATAGAAACACTGCGGTTCCCAGGGGGGTCGTTTGAATATCGTACAAGGACTCGCTGACGCTAAGCTCGTCGGTGCATCTCCACGTACGATCGCCTCCAGCTTCAGAGCCTGCCCGATCCTGACGAATTCAATTTGTCTGGCATCCTCTTTCAGTTTAGATGTTCGCGGTGCATCATAAAGGACTTCCGAGAATGCACGTCGATTAAGCATATTCTGTTTAAAGTAATTCACAATTAATTACGCTAAGAGTATAAGAATTTATCATTTCAGTTACAATTTTGCTGTCGTGCATGTATTCCTCGTACAGATCCTTGATGAGCATTTCCAGAGTCCTTTCACGTTTCCGAGAAAATGTCGGCGTTTGAAAAGTTGCCTTCTCACCGTTTATCAACTTCACTAGCAGAAATTCCCGAAACATTGCAATATCCTGGAAACCAATTAAGTGTTTAACTTTGTATATTTTAATTAAGATATTCGCTTTTTTTTTGCAGTAGCTTTTGTTAATATAACAAAACCATGTAATTAAATTTTGTTGTGTAAATTTATTTTCTGCACTGGATTTCAAAATGAAAATTATATTATAATTTTGAACATACTAAGTGGGAATATGCAAATATTTTCATAGGCGAAAACTTTCTATTCTGTAACCCACTAAGATTAACTGGAAAATTCATCTAGAGATAAAATTAGGATAAACTTGGGTATAAGATATCAAAATAATTTTTTGAAAACAATAAATTCTGCTCTTTAAGGATCCCATCTAAGTCGATAATTCTCAGAATCGCCGGGGGGATTTACTATATAGTAATTTAGTTCCAGTTCCAGCGAAACGACATTAAATCTTTAACAAATATTATTGTTATCTGGTCTTTCAAGGAGTGAGTTTTGGACTCCCACATGTCGATAAATAGCATTTATATTATTATCTGTCAATCTTTTAATTGAAATACCATCGACTCCGCGATATCTGGATAGGAGCATCCTTAATTATATGCTTTTACAAACAGTAGGTTCAAATAAACAAGGATTTAATCAATAAACATATCGGTTGTGATAAGACAATTTCTATTAGCCATAAATTTGTTGTCTAATCAACTGTTAAAACACATTTCATTAATTCTTTCAGGTATTTGGATAATTCATTTGATGTATTTGAGAACAGCTCAATTAGTAAAATCCAACTGCATTGCGTAATTTATAACCTTTTACGCATAGTAACGAAAATGAATTCAGGAAAATATTTTTGAAGGTCACGATTTGTTTTTTAAATAATTTACCACAAAACTATTTTGGAGCAAGTAAGGTCGCTAAGGATAATGGAAGGTCCTGAAAGAATAACGTGATTATCCTTTTCCTCAAATTTTCCGGAAAAAAGTGGCATCTGGTGGTTTTTGGGGTCGCTAAATCCGATTCTGGCATTAAGAATTCTGTAAGAATAACGGATAGTCCTGGAGGGATAATGTGATTATCCTTTTCCTGAAAATTTCCGGGAAAAATCGCATCTGAGGGTTTTTGGGGTCACTCAATCGAATTCTGGTATTAAACCATACGGGTATAAAAATCAATAAGGATAACGGAAGGTTCTAAACAGATAACGTGATCATCCTTTTCCTAGAATTTTCGGTTTTTAGCCATACTAATCAAATACGAAATTACTAAAAAGGTTAAAATAAATAAAAATTCAAAAAAAAAATTAAAATAAAGTAAAATAAAGCAAAAGGGGGGTGGTGCCAGTCGATAGCCAGGGTACCATTACATTAGGTCAGCGTTTCTCAACCTTTCAGTATTCGCGGCCCAATTTTCAATCATAATTTTCATCGCGCCCCCCTGCATAGAATAAAATGTCTGTCTATCTAGAGCAGTGGTTCTTAACCTAGGTTCGATCGAACCCCAGGGGTTCGGTGAGTCAGTCTCCCGGGTTCAGCGGAGGTCAAAACACACACTTTTTGTTTTTATGTGAAAATAATGTTATGATGGTTTTGTTCTTTGTTCTTTAATGGTTTGTTCTTTAATGGTTTTGTTCATTTTGTGCACCTATGTATAAATATATACCTGTTTTGAATTTGAAAAAATCGTATTTTTTTTTTCAATTAAGAAGGGTTCGGTGAGCGCGCATATGAAACTGGTGGGGGTCAGTACCTCCAGCAAGGTTAAGAACCACTGATCTAGAGTGTCTATCTAATATTAAGCCTTCCTTCGAAAAACTTTGCTCTGCAAGACAGGCCCAAGGAAGTCACTAATGTTAAATAATCATAAATTATTTAAATTCTTGTTAATTATTTTATTATTTAATATTTTCTGTCATACAATGTAACTTCCTTTCTTTAAATTCTCTATTATTCTTAAATAAATCCATTTTTGTATTCATATTCTTCCATTCCTTTGTTTTTCAATGTCTACTTGTTATATTTTATTTTATATTTTCAAGGTGTAGCTCACACTAATAATTATTAAATTTGTTTTTAATTTAGTAAGTTGTTAATAAGTTAATTATTAAATATTATGTCGAAATGTATTTTGTTTTGCATGTGTGTGTGTACTTTCCTTTCAGTCAGTTAATAAACTTTTTTAAATATTTTCTCTTGGATATGCTGGCGCCCCACCTTAAATGTTCCACAGGTTGAGAATCGCTGCATTAGGTGTATGATGGTAGGGGATTGTGAAAAATTTCATCAAAAATTCGATTTTCCCACTCCTTCATGTTTTTTTTATAGTTTTCCATTTTTTACAAATTTTTTCAGATTTCGGCTTTGATTCTTTCGAAAAATTTCAAACTTGCAAAGGGCGAAATACTAAAACGTGCCCCTAGGGGGTGGGGGGTGGCGAGATAAAGCAAAAAAAAATATTTATCTCGCATTTATTTCTGATACATAGCACCCGAAAAATTATTTTTTCCTTATCAGTGCATTTTTGTTAAATAAAATCTTTTAAAATTTTTTTTCTTTTATAAAATCACAACAGACTTTCATGTCCTTTTCATTTATACGTTAACATGATTAATTTATATTACATCGGTTTGAATAATGTTATGCCACATTTTTCCTGTTTCAGTATTTATGACGCACCCAACATGTGTTAGATTATCGGGTAATGTATTACTTCCGTTTTTTGTGGTTAAATTGAAAATTTGATTACTATCACATTAATATGTAAAAAGCGAAATAAAACAATCAACCGTAAAATGTTAAATTGATGTGGTTCACGAGGAAATGATGACAATTTAATAACAATAATGAAATCATAATTACGAAAAAAATAAGCATATTTTAATAGCACAATCAATTATTCTGGACAATTTTTTTATGCTTTTCCAACAAATGAAATGAAAGGCGGAATAGTGGGAGAAAGATGCCCTCACTCAAATAAAAATAAAAATGATTTTTCTTGGGCTAAATTGCCAGTCAGCTACCCTTAAAAAAACCCTCAACCTCTATAAGTAATTATAAATAAATATTCTCTATATTCCATTGAGACCACCGGTGCCCTTTTTGGGTATCATCAATCATTCGTTTAAACCTGAATATCAAGAAGAAAAGCTTTCCAACAGCAATAAGCAAACAACGACAAAAAATTACCCAGAGGACACATAAGTCTAATGAGCTTACACAGAAAATAAACAATAATAGGTGTGCCAGAAACTCCTTTTTTATCCAATTATCATTTTGACTTATCTTAAGATGTTTGCCTGGATTCTATTTTCAGTGTTTCAGATCTATCGCTTTCTTTGTACTTTCATATTAAGTTTAGAACGTAATACCATCATGCTATTAGTTTTAGAATTCGCTAAGTAATTCATCTAGGGCCCGTTATATTGCTCTTTAATGTTGTAAGTTGTAGATTGCGGCGCATTTCTGCTTAGAAATTTTGTTATGTTTCTTACATTTCACCTGCGGTGCATTTTTTTAGAACTTTTGCAATCATCGGCGCATTTTAACTCAAAATTTTTATATCGCATCGTATTTTTCTTACATTTCACCTGCGGCGCTTTTTTTTACGAGTTTTTCAATCATCGGCGCATTTTAACTCAAAATTTTTATATCGCATCGTATTTTTCTTACATTTCACCTGCGGCGCATTTTTTACGAGTTTAGCAATCATTGTATCGACCACAGCCGAAAAAGGAAATCGCGGATCCTTAACTAAACTTTTAAAGAGTTTTTAGGTGAGATTTGTTTTCCAATTTTCTGAATTTCAAAAAGGTTTCTGCCGCGTTTTTAAGGCTTTTAAAGGATTTCCATCTTTTCATAGTTTTTTGCAAGCAGAAATCATCTCTCGTATTTTTTTTAAAAACATTTCTCACATGCTCTTTTAATTCTGTTCTCTATGGGGATTTTTAAAATTTTAAAATATTAAAATCCTCATCGGTCATTGGCTTTACAAATCACTCGGCCCCCGGCTTCGGGCTAAAATTACATGGAGATCTGGGTTTAAGCAGGAAACGGGGTTTACTCCCAGAAGATCCAGTGCATTTTTTAAAGACATATCGCTACTTCGGAGGAAGACTGCCACAACTCAAAAATTGTAAATTTGGGAAATGACGTTTTAAAGTTATTCTGATATTTTGTGTTAGTATGTTTGATATTTAGAAAATATCTACAGTAACAAGCTTTTGCATGGTTAATAGTACTAACTTTTAAGCACGCTTTCACTTTTAAGCATGCTTTCACTTTTAAACATGCAGCATGCTTTCACCTCAAATAACAATTCACAACTAAACATGTGACACTGTTGAAAAAACTTTCGCAGCTTTTTCGCACAATGCAAGACCGACACATCTGCTCTCTGGTGGCTAGAATTATAAGTTACAATTGTGACACTCTTCTACAACAAAGTATACCATAATTACCACTCTTCCGCACCTTTAGTACAAATTCGACATTTTTTGAGTTGTGACCGTCTTCCTCCGAAGTAGCGATATGCATGCCTTTGAGAGTTTTTATTTTATACAGAAAATCGCAACCCAATCAGTCGAACGGTTCAAAAATTAACAGGTGAGGGTACCAAGGGGGAGAGGAAGGGTCAGTATCCTTTATTTTGCAAGTAACTCTACCTTTGTACAGAACTTCTTTGGAATCGGTTGAGCCGGTTTTATTTGATGTCGGAAGAAACTTCCAAGAGTCAAACAAACTAAAATTAAAAAAAAAAATCGTTTTTTGGTTGATTGTCAAAATTTTTGATCCAAAATTTAGTCCATTTACTCAGAAAAATAATAAAGCTAATCCAAAACAACTTTTTAACAAGTCAACTCTGACTTGTAGCAGGCAGACAGAGTTATCTATTACATGACCTGTAGGAAGCCAATTACGCTGGAAGCCAATTACGCCGCAATACCTATCGCAGGTTAACCCGTGCAGTTCCTTTACTTGCTGCAGATTAAATGTTTGGAATTTCTCCCACCATAGGTTAACAAATTTTTACTTTTCCCAACGCAGGTGAACGCAAGCCTAGCATAGGCTAAATTTTCCTGTAGGAAGCCAATTATGCTGTACGCAGGTCGACGAATTTTACTCAATTTTTCTGAGTGTATTGTTTTGTTATGATGTGTACAGGTTAGGATTAATAATACCACTTAATTTGTAGTTTAGAAAAAGCTCTTCAATCTCACATAACAATCGTTAATCGTCTAATGTTCTAAATTGATTATAAAATGTTTTGATACTTACAGTGAATTTTGGTGGATTGGGCAGAGTTGGTCCAAATGGAGGTACAGTTTCATCACAGTAAATAGCTAAACGATAAGAATTGTCACATTTTGTGACCACAGCAAATATATCTAAATCATTTGGTTAAGGATAATCATAAATCTAATATATCTGATATACTATATCAATCACATTTCTTAGTTTCATCCCCAAAAATGAAGATAAATGAATGGGATATTGATCTATCCATCTTAACGTGATACACCGGACATCATCATTTTTGTCACAATAAATATTTGAGTTTTATCACTGATTGTATAACACTTGAGCCCTTTTTTTTGTTGTATAGATTTAGGAGCCTATTGTCAACAAATTATCCTTTTTTCTAAAGATATTTCCGTTCGAGTAAAGATGACACAAGTCCTGTTTTGAAAAAAAAATATCGAGATAAACATGACAAAAAAAATCGCTTTAAAAAGCCTTCATTGGACTGTAAGATGATGAAATATAAATAATGAAGAAAATAAATAGAAAACTTGGATGATTTCCCATTTCGCCAAGGGACTTTTCAACTGTAGACATTTAACTCTTACTTTTGCTATAGGAAAGGATAATTTGATGGTACAAAAGTACTCCGCAGCTTCACGCCAATTACTGTGTCTGACTTTTCGTGTCATGCACTTTACTTTTTAAGAATTTTATTTATTTATCGCCCCCTTTTTTATATCTGTTGGGTTGTCCTCTCTTCTTAAGTGCGTCTGAGTATTTGCGTTCATTACTTTCTTGACTTTTTCATTCTGGTTGCTTTACATCCCCTATTTTTTTTTAATATTTGAAAAGGATACGAGTAAATTGGCTTTTTATGCAGTTCGGATCGAAATTTATCAAATTATTGCTGCTATCGGAATTACCATCTATAAATACTATATTCACAATATCGTTGCCGATATGACGTTTTCTCTCAACCTGCAAAAAATAAAAAAAAAACAGGTAAAAACATTTTTCTTTTAAATTTGGGAAATTTTTTTCTTATTTTTTATTCTTCTAACTTTTAAAACAAAAAATAAATTCATGTGTTTTTTTTTGTTTTAATTTTAAAAACGCGATTCTGATTGCTTTTCGGTCCAACGCAAAACCCACAAGTCAAAATTTCTTCGGAGTAGTCAGCAGAGGAGGGGGTTACGAGTAGGGGTAGGTTAGATTAGAGTGAGGTAATTTTTTTCTTTATAGGACGCAATATCTAATGGTGAAAATCGAATCGATATTTTGTCAGACGTAGCAGAATAGTGCATTAACTGGGATATAGGGGTTGATTTTAGTAGGTCGAAATGTTGTTTGGCAGTGACTTGTTTAACCCTTTCATGCATACATTTTTCTATGGAATTAATTTTCACGGTTTTTAGTATCCGAGGGTTTTTGGGGTCGCTGATTACGAATCTGAAGTCAAAACTTCAAAATGGCGGATCCAATTTGGCGGTCAAAAAAGATAAAATTCATTAGATTACACTGAAAACTAGTACGTAATTTTCGGTCATCAACTAGGATACTTACGAAATAAATTTAGTCAATATAAGTGCATGAACGATATGTTATAATATTAAAAAACTGAATTAGAAAAGGTGTTGTTGTACAACAACACTATGCAACATAGGGTTAATTGCGACAATCGACTAAAAATCGACTAAAAATCGACTAAAAACCGACTGAAAATCGACTAAAAATCGACTAAAAATCGACCAAAAATCGAATAAAAACCGACTAAAAATGGAATTCACGGTTCAGATGGAAAATGACTTTACATGGAGAGAAATATTCTGAAAGACTCCTTCCAAAAATTGTAATATATTGACGAGACAGTGAGGTTTTTTGTAATGACTTCTAAAAAAGGGGGAATTCATATCAAAAATAAAAAATTCTACCAAAATTCTGGGATAAATTCTAGATTTTTAGGGAATTATTGCAAAAAATCTCGACTGTTTCAAATATTTACAGTTTTTGTAGGAGTTATTTCTCTTTGTAATATAAACAATTAAAAATTCTGAAATACCTTCAACTCGAAAAATTAAATATTCTAAAAAGCCTTCGACTTGAAAAAAGCTCTTAAAAAATTGAAAAACTCCAGAATAAAAAAAAATCCTTTAAAGGGATAAAATAATATAATTATTAGAGTTAATTTACAATTCGTGTGGGAAACGTTATCGTAACGTAACGAAATAACGATTCTCCGACTTTTCCCTCAAAATTGCGTTATAACGTTATAGGAATTCAATTCTGTTACAATAACAAAAAATGTAACGAAAACCGAAAAATATTATTTCGTATTTCCGTTATTTATTTCTTTTTGCCTTCTTTCAATTTGCATTATTTTTTTTGTGAAAATTTCCACAAAAAAAAATCAAGTATAACCCCACAGACCTGCTTAAGATATATTTAAAAATATTGGGGTAGTATTTTTAATAATATTTTTTTTGATTCTAAATCGGGCTTTGTTTTGTCCAGATTCACTCTATTTCTGGAGATACGAAAAAGAAAATCTTTTAATCAACTTTTTTGGTATCGAAAATATTTTCTTTTTGATATCTTCAGACGTAGAGTGAATCTGGCGAAAGTAAAATCCTACTCAGAATCAGCGACGTCAAAACAGCCTAAAATTGTGGTTTTTGTTGGGATTTTTTTTCATGAACGAAACTTTTGTACGATTTCTTTTATCTTAAGTTTTTTTCTTGATTATACTCTATATGATATATCACATATCACATTAGATTTAGTATATCGTTTGTAACGCGTCGAACCAATCGTTGGACACAAAAATAAACTACACCAGGGGGTTAGGGATGACCGTCCGTCTGTCTGTCCGTCTATCTCTTTGTCCGCCGGTCCATCCATCCCTCTTGCTGTGGGTCCGTCTGTCTGTATGTCCGTCTGTCTGTCCGTCTGTCTGTCTGTCTATCCGTCTGTCTGTTTGTCCATCTGTCTGTTTGTCCATCTGTCTGTCTATCTGTCTATCTGTCTATCTGTCTATCTGTCTATCTGTCTATCTGTCTATCTGTCCATCTGTCTGTTTGTCCATCTGTCTGTCTGTCCGTCTGTTTGTCTGTCCATCTGTTTGTCTGTCCGTCTGTCTGTCCGTCTGTCTGTCCATCTGTTTGTCCGTCTGTCTGTCCGTCTGTCTGTCCGTCTGTCTGTTCGTCTGTCTGTCCGTCTGTCTGTCCGTCTGTCTGTCCGTCTGTCTGTCCGTCTGTCTGTCCGTCTGTCTGTCCGTCTGTCTGTCCATTTGTCTGTCCGTCTGTCCGTCTGTATGTCTTTCTGTCTGTCCGTCTGTCTGTCCGTGAACACCATAACTTTCGAAAGAATTAAGCTAGAGACTTGAAATTTTCTATGGTTACGTTTCTCGTAAATGGCTATGCAAAATTCTTGAACGGGCAAAACTGGATCATTCCTTCCCCTCTCCCCCATACAAACGAAATAATTTTTTGCGATTTACTTGAAAACGGTGAGTTATATTGAAAAACTTATATCGGTGAGATGTGTTTAAACTAGGATTTTACATAACTTATCCATACATCAAAATCCAATCGGATCACTATTTGCCCCCTTTTCTGTAGAAATGGATTTAAAAAAAAACATTTTGTCTGTCACCAAATAGAGCATTTGATGATTGGCACCTGGCAATTGTAGATTTTATTATGTTTTTCTTATTTTTTCCTAAGCTTTTTTCATCAAAGATTTTTTTTTAAATTTTTCGACTTTTTAAAGCAATTGATGTAAAGTTGTTAATTAACAAAACGGAATACCTTTAAACGTTGGTAGATAATCCTTACCAATTAAATTTATAAAAAAAGGTAAAAATTTGGGATCAGAAGGATAAAAAGGTCCCTTTAACATAACTAAAAAAATACCGCCTATTCGGTTCATGATGTTGCTATATGTTAAGAAATTATTAAGGATTTAATTACACCCACAGTTAAGATAAAGTTAAGTGGGCAGATTTGCTTAAATTATTTATAATTGCCTCCTAAAAGATTAAAAAAATGCCCTATTATAATACATTTAAATTAAATCCAAATATTAAATACATAAATGCCATTATTGAATTTAATCTGATTGGCATAATTTTATGACCTATCAAGGAAAATCCTCAATAAACGCACATAAAAGTCAATTTACTTGAGAAATATATTCAGATACTAGTATTTTTTAACATTTTGTCGAAACTCAACTTTTGTGGAAACATAATATTATAGGGACATAAGATTAGTGGAAGAATATGCTGTTGACATTGATTGATTGAGAAATCGCTTCTTCGACAATTGCTGCCATCTAATACGGTGAAATTTATCGACTTTTCTCTATTATTATATTGATAGACCATAATGGGCAAAATGCTTATTTTTTTACTTTCTTATATATAGTAAAATAAAGTATTGTATTCATGGAAAATTTCGACGTTTTAATGTTTCGTCCTGGAATGGGACGATCCTATCAACTGTTGGTTGAAATCCGTTAACCGAAAGTAGCCAAAATGGCGGCTTTTTAAAAATCGCAATTTCGTTTTTTGTTAGTTACTCCGAAACTACTCGTTTTTTAGTAGTTTGATGCTTAACAAAAGTTGAAGACAATACCACATCTTTGTCTTCCACTAGAATTCCGTATCTCAGGCCGTTATCGAGATTTACCGTTATTTGAAAAAATCAGTTTTTTGCGATTATCTCGAAAAATTACGGGTTTTTGGTGGTTTAATGTGTGAAATGAATTGCAGAGAATAATGTTGGCCACCATTTTGTCTTTTACCGTTACCCGCTATCCTTCACCGTTATCGATAGTATGATTAAATCTAAAATAAAGTAGATTTTTACAAATTGCTTGCAAACTAACAGTTTTGAGAAAAAGCTGTGGAAAGAAGAATTAAAGATATTAAAATTCTCTACATTTCTGCCTTTCACCATAAATCGGTATATTTTACCGTTATCGAGATATTTCAGATTTTCTAAAATAAAAATTCATATGTTTATGTAAACTAATATTTTATTCGTCAGGTAAAATGTTCAGAAACGTAGATTTTGCATAAGAAAGTCATGTGC